>WARS01000023.1:4264192-5464192 GCA_008933995.1 Datnioides undecimradiatus | reverse complement strand
TTTTTTGCTCTCCCACAGATGAACCTAGGGAAAAGACAACAGCAACAACATTGATCGATGCTTTTGCACTTTTGTTCCTTGCTCCTTCAGATTGATTTGATCTGGTAAGTGATTTGGACAGCAAGCAGAATCATTCTGGGAAGTATTTATGCACTGCATATTGAACACAAGGGTACTTGACATTGATTTTTTTTATGACACAAGCTACATTTTTTTTTACAGTAATCTTTTACATTTATTTTTTCATTTCTGGAAAAGAAACACTGAAGGTAAACATTGCTTTTTCTTCCAAAGTCAGAGTTGCACAAGGAAACATTAAAAATATTTCTTTTTTGTCTTTTTTTGTGATACAAAATGTACATTTTTCACATTCACAGATGAAGAGGTTGAGGGTAGCACAATGGTCACTTAAAAATGGTCCCCCACCGGGCTTCAAACCTTCTTTTTGCTACAGAAGAAAAAACTTCCCAGCTCTTCTCATTTTCCCCATAATGAACCGTTTAGTTAAAAGTTAGAAAAAACAGCAGTGCCTACGTTTACAACACAGCAACTTCAAAAAGGGAAATTACAGTCGGACTGAGAAGACAGAGTAAACTTTCAAGTCTTAAGACCTTCTCGATCACAACTATGCGCTACCATGCAATTAGAAATGTAGTGGACCTACTGACCCACCTCGGAGGACTCCCTGCTTTCAGAAAATCACCCTTAACAGCTCGTCTGCTTTAACTACACATGGTAATTGAACCTGAGTTGATGTGCAGCAGTTGGGTGGCACGGCGGGATGACAAAAATAAATCCTATATTCATTCTTTAACATTCATCTAAGAGAAAAAGGCTTAATGACAGGTATATAAGGATGAACATTCAACACATTCTCATGCCCCGTTCAGACGTTCACAGTTCAAAACATTCGCTCACTATGTCGGATGAAGTCTGGTTTTTAACCACTCTGCTGAACTGGGACACATGCTATGACAATGCTTAGGTAGCGGCAGGACAGTTTTGAGTCAAAGTAAAATAAAATAAAAAGACATTCAATAAATTATATGGAGAATTAAAAACAAAACTTGGTAGCTGTCAAATAGCTTATGTGACATTTGAACGGATGCAACAAGTACAACAGCAAATAATGATTAAATGTATTACAATACCTACATTTTCAAATGAAATATATCTTTCATGGAATGTACAGGAGGAAAAATGCACCATATGAACTTCAGGCAAATGTATTTGACTGCTGCTCGGAGGAATGTAGAGAACTGTCACCTGCAGTGCATGCTAAGATGATAAATAGCCCATGTAACACAGTGGCACACATTGTGACGTAAAGCAAAAGTCAAGCTGGAAATGATGTCTATTAGGTGAGAAGAATGATACCACTCATGTCTATAAGCTAAATATAAAGCTAATGCCTGGAGTCAATTAGCTTAGCTTACAGCAAGCTAATGGTACAATGGTTGCTAGGTAAGCACCTACTAGCACCTCTGAAAGCTGGCAACTGAAAGTCAATTCAGTATTTTCACAGCCCAATTTTTGTACAAATGAAACAAAGATAATATAACCCGAGCTTTAGAGTTGCCACGAGTTGGGTTTTGTTACTTTTGGACATAATAAAGCTAGATATTTGTCCCCCATCTCCAGTCATTATGCTAAGCTAACCACTAGCTGTAGCCTAACATTTATTGTTCATAAGAGAGTGGTATAGATTTTTTCATATAACTCTGCCACAATGCGCATGTGTCATAAAATGTCACACTATTCCTCTCTCAATGACTTCCTCATCCTCACACTGCACCATTTCCAAATGAACGTTTTTGGCTTCAGTCAAGCGCCCGTATACGACGTTTTCTAAAATAGGAGACATCGTCTTACTTTACAGTCAAACCTAAAGTAAACCAGTGCTACTCCAAAACACTACATATCCGCTACAAGGAAAAGAAAATCATAAAACCATTAGCTATCACTTATGTTAGTATTTTATCAGTCAGTGTATTAACATCAAATTAAAACATGCAGTTTGGTTTAATTTTATACTACCAATAGTTTTTTTTTCTCAGCTTGGAATCAAACTTTTCAAAAACGACAACTTTTTTTTTTATTGATCCTCTGAAGTTTCTCCCTCCCCCAGATGACTTCTCATCTCTTGCATCTTAACCCAGTGTGGCTGACGAGTGCAGCCTGTATGACAGCAGAATAATGATGTTGGGGAAGTGGTGAAAAACTACACATGCACATCAGTTTCTGAGGCCGTGACACCATTTTCAGACAAACTGAATTCTTCATGGTCTGAAATTTCCACACGATGAAAAAAGTGCAAAAAATGATTTGTTTGTGTGTCTGGCCATTACCACTTTTGTTTCATTCATTCCCTTCCTTCACAATCAAGCGCACCCTTAGCTCTAATGCTAAATGTCTGGGATGCTAATAACACTAAAGGAGAGACAACCTTTTAAATGTACGCATGGTCTCTGCACATTTACAAACAATAACATTATCACTAACTCTTTGATACATTACAGAAATACAAATTCAGTCCATATAAAAACAAACAGCAGTGTAAACCATTGCACCTTTGATCATATTCCCAGGCCTACAATATGTCACTGCATGCACTGACACACAGTAAATCATTACATCCAAATATAGCAAAACCTGTCCCTCTGAAGACATACGTGATCTGCTTCAAGCATCTAAAGCTTATGAAACATGCAAAACATGTTAAAGCAAAAGAAAACTTTGAGTTTCTTTTTTTTTTTTAATTTTGTGGAACTTTTTGATTGTATCTCATGATTTTTTTAAATTTCTATCAGGAATTTAATTTAATCCTCCCTGCTGCAGGGAAACATTTGCCTCTCCATAATTTCTTATATCATGGCTCCTTGGTTGATAATGAGGGTCAGCCTAAAGTGCGAGTACACTGATGTACAAGTCATCTGATTTTTTTAGTCCTGGTTATTTTTGGTCTGAAATACTCATAAATTACAGTTTCCTAGTGCACAGTTTATATAAAACATTTACTTAGGAAGAACTGGTTGCCATGTTGGAAAAGAAGCTCATTTGCATTCTTGGGAAGACTTAAATGAGAAGAATGATACCAATCTCATATCTGCACGTTAAATAGGAAGCAACAGAGACAGTTATCTTAGCTCAAACACTGGCTGTAGGAAACCACTAGCCTATTGAAAAAAGAACGCTACCGGCACCTGTAGAGCTCACACACTAGCATATTAAATGTCATTTGTTTAATACATACAAAAGCCATAAATATAAACATAATATAATGTTAATTTAGAGGTTTCAGATAGCTTTTCCTCAGGCTTTCAGTCTTAAGCTAAGCTACCATTCTTGTGGCTGGAGCACAGATATGAGAGCTGTACTGATCTTCTTTTCTAAATCTCACCAAATAAGCAAGTGTATGTCCTTAAATGTAAAACGCATGGATGTTTCATTGACTTTTTGAGGTTAAAGACTCACATCGCTTCGTGAAATACTAGACCATGTTAGGAGAACTTAAATATGACCACTTATCACCACCTAAGTGCTACACTCATTGTCCGATTGTTTTCTTTGGAAATTCTGAATGATTTTTAGCAACATTTTTTAAATGTAAACTCAAAATCAGATTAAATGTCTTAACAGTAAACATTTTTTCCATGCACATGTTAAATGTCAGAATCTTTATATCAAGTTATGTCCAAGCTGTTGAGCCATACAGGCTCAGTTTTTGCTCCACAGTCAAACTGATTCCTGATCTGTCTTGCTACTGTGAGGTGGTTCAATTCAGATCCTCGTCTCTTTCCTTCTGCACTCAGCCGTGCACTTTCTAAGAAATGTAGAATCCCCCAAACCAACCACCTTTTTATGTGACAAAGGATTTCAGGCATTTGGGACTCTTTCCACTCAATACATCATTGCTTCATTCAGTCTGTAATCTGAAATCTGGAAGCAGTTCTTCAGCAAGTGAACCCTTCAAAGCCACACTGTGGCGAAAACAGAAAACGCAGCTGACCTGTCAGCTCGGTCCATGGTCACGAGATGAAGGAGGTATTTTTTTTATAAACAAGTTGACTGTACAGTACAGAAGAAGAGGGAAGGACTAAAAGAGAAAGAAGAGGAGGAGCCACGTATTGTACAGCACTGCAAGAAAGATAAGAAGGACAGATAAAAAGGGTTTCCCTCTTTGCTTTGAAAGAGCAGTTGCCTATTTTAGCTTTCACATCTCTGTGGAAGTTCAGGGTTCCTGTTCTTACGGAACTGTTGTCATTGCCAGTGTTTTAGATTTTTCCCCTGTTATTTTAAACTGTAAAGAGGCCAAATTATTTTCCAACAATTTTGATTTGTAAAAAATGAAATAACCACGTGTTTAAGTTGGATTTTTTCCAACTTTTGAGGCTTTAAAAAATAAAGCAAAGCTGTGCTGACTGTAGTTCCCCTGAGCAGCCAAATTTGGTGGCTGACCAATTCTGAACTCCTACAGAGATGTGAAACACCCAATATTAATATATTCTTGGACTAAGGAAAAGAAACGTGCAAACGGCACTAAGGAAACCGAAAGTCCAGACTAATCAGTCCTGTTAGTTTAAAAGACAGCACGCACTTTAGGTCTTTGGACCGCAGCATCTGTGTGGTGCTCCTCAGGGCTGACGGTTGCCATACATCAGTGGTATGATGAAGACCGAGATGTCATCTCCTGAGCCCAGACGCTCATTGGTGATCCTCCAGCCGCGATCCCTCAGCACTCCACGTGCTCGCATCACCAGGTCTTGTGCTGCCATTGTATACCTAGACAACAGCAGAAATGATAATAAAGCCTTTAATCCATAGGGTCAATCCTCTTAACTGTTATTTTTATGCTGTGTGAAGTACCATCATTTGATTTTACAAGATATAAGAAACTACTCTCTTTATTGGCAAATATAATAAAAAGTGTGAAAGTTATGAGAGGAACAGGTTCCTCGCCATGGTTGTAATTTATGCCTGAAAGAGAAACAAATTCTGTTAAAGATATAACGTAGTAGCAGACCAAGACGCTTCATATTTCCTGACAAAAACTGGAAGCTCCAGTGTTCAGATGTACATAACTGAAGCAACAAACAAACTGTACAAAAACATAAAACTGTACATAAAGAGATAAAGTGATGAAAAAAGCAGCAAACCTGTGTAGGTCATCAGGGTCACAGTTGGCGAGGAATGTGGTGACAGCTTCGGCTACTTCCTGGTTGGAGAGGACGTCCCAGAGGCCGTCGGTTCCCATTACCAGAACATCATCAGCCCCATGTTCATACTGCGCCAGGTTATATACCTTAACCTGCGTGCAAAACACAAGATCAAACATGTGAAAACATCAGCTTCAGTAATACTCTGCTGCTGTATTCCACAATCATTCAATCAATTTATTACTGTTTTATCTTCATCCCTTTGTTTTTAATTACTGAAAAACAAAATCAAGAGTAACCAGCCTTGTTAGCAACTCTTTGAGGCTGTGTTTTGAGTTCAACGCTAACACGGCGGTGTCAGGGACAGTTTTTACCTCATTAACCATCTTGGTTTAGCATGCAAATGTGCTGACATTTGCTGGTTAGCACAAAAAAAAAGACATGATGATGTTGCTAGTAGAAAGATTAAGGTATCAAAATTCATCAGGACAGAGACATTAATGTCAGCTAAAATTCATTCTCCACCAATTGTTGTTTACACTCACAGCAGACACTAAATGAAACAAAGCTAGTCTTTCAAAAAGATGCGTAGTATCAATGTAGTATCATATAGTTTTGGTTGTCAGCTCAGAAACGGGAACAATGATACTGAAAATTATAGACACTAAAGGGAACGATCTCCATCAGCAGCTGGTAAGATCACGTGTACTCATCTAAAGAAGTTTCTCAGCCATAGTGAGATCTATAGTGACACAGCACAGTGCATGGCTCTTCCACAACATAATGAATTCAATGCAGTTTTCATTCACTGAGAGCATCTCGGGAAACCACTCGAGACACTTTGGCGAGAGGTGAGAGTTGGGAAGAGGCACAGACAGAGACACAGAGTGCTGAGAGGAGTTGAATCCACGTGAACCTGCTATGAACTCGGATATTAATGAATTAAAGATCAAGCAGAGAGCTGTGGGAGGAAAAAATGCAAAACTCTATAAGACAAACTACATCAGGAGATGAAAGCGCTTTGAAACCAGTGCCAGACAGTCAGACAGGTGAGCTCAAGTTTTCCTGCAGCAGAGGACCTCGTTCACACAGAGATGCAGCAAAATGCTACCTCCAGTGAGTGTAGTGCAGATATGACAGGGGTAGAAGCAGGGTTAAGTCATGTCAGACTTATCCTTTCATTTGAAGACAACACTAGGCAAGAGATGGGACTGGCAACAAGCACTTGAGTGAATGGAGAAAAGAAAAGAAACATCTGCAACATCTCATGTGGACTGATAAGAAGCTGGTTACAGTGACAGCACCAGCTACAGGGAACAGCCTCCATCTGAGGGTCAATGAGTTTAAGGAGATAGATGCAGACACGTCAGCCTGCAGGTCCTCACGTTTGCAAAGCCTAGCATGACAAAAAGAAACACAGGCCGACTGCTGACGTAAGCTGACACCTCTACTGTATTTCTTCATGTGCTCCGGACTGGTATGTGTTTGAGAAAATGGAGTCACATCTTCTTTTTACTGCAGTCTGCTGTTAAAATCTATAATGGTGCAATAACACAACATAAAAAAGTATGCCCAATAAAACAAGGGTGCTCATGAGTGCATGTACGTTTTGTTTAAAAGACATGGCTCATTTGCAGCCAAGCGAACCCTAAATAACTGATACATCTTAAATCTAGATCTAAATAACTTTGAGAGATACACTTGTTGTCTTGCCAAGAATTGATACCACCCTCACATCTGGATTGTAAATCTGTAACAGTTAAAACAGCTTGGGATAGAGATGGGAGATGGGATAACGATATGATTGGCTGTATGGAGATGAAGAGATGAAGGTCTCGGATTCTGGAATGCTATTCCATCAAATGAATGCAGACTGGGTGCCATTAAGAAATGTACAGTATCTATAGCAGGCTGTGGCAGGCATACTTTTCCAGACACAGAAAAGACAGTAGCATAACTCATAAATGTTGAGACAAGCTTATTATATACTGAACTTCTGAATTTTCTATTTAAAACCAGAGTAGGGGCAATAGTGTGGGAATACATACATTTTCCATACTCTCTTACCTTTTTTGCCATAACTAGGAACCCTATTTTTAATAACTGACTGTCAACAGGATGTTTGTTGAGTTGGACCTTACCTCAGGGCAACAGGAGAGGAATGGTTTGATGTAGATGTTGGAGTCGTGAACCTTGAGGTCATGGTCACCGAGCCCACGTGTCACACCAATGGTGGCCAAAACCCTTGCCTGTAAAACACAGACTGGTTTAGTTTGGACTTCTTACTCATCTTTCTATCTAAAAAGCATTTTTGTCAAAGTTTTGAAAAAAAAAAGAGAGTTGTCATTTAGCTCACAATGAACATATGGACGTAAACATGGTCCCATATTGACTGACAGTAGCCACAATGGCAGTGTTTCACCCTGTTACCTCCCTGTCTGCATCTACAACAAAAGTGGGCGGCAGAGCTGGCGGCAGAGCTGGCGGCAGAGCTGGCGGCAGAGCTGGCGGCTGCTCTCAGCGCACTGACAATATAGTTTCCATTTTTAGGGGGAAAAGTGTATTTGGTCGTTCATTAAACAAACAAATATCACAATATGTGACCGTGGTCAGAGGTCTGTGAGGTGTTGTTTTCTATTAATTCAATTTACAAATTCTCTCTCGGCATTCCTCTACTGTTTCATCGCTTTGTGGAAACTTGTCATTTTGTCTGGTCTTTGAGTCGGACAGCTCTTCATCAAAATAGCTGTTTTTGAGACTCTTGTTGCGTCTCTCCTTTGCATCAAACTGAAGGGATCGAAACTATGAAACAAACACTATACTACCGAGAATTTGAAGCATTTTGTGCAATTTATTTGGCGGGTTGTTTTCAGTTTCTGTCTTCTCATCTCTCCCCTGGTGTCCCAGCGGGGATTAACTTCACTTCTCGGAGAGACGACTGTCATCTCCCGAGTGGTGTGTGTCTGTCTGAATGTCCGTGTGTGTTAGATGTAGCTACTGGAGTGAAACAGATGGACCGTCTGCTTCCTCTTCGAGTGAGGGTGTACATTGAGACACGCACTCACACACACACACTCGCACGCACGCACAGTGTGTTTCTTGTACATCATAGACCAAGTGTTCGCCCACTCTCTGTGTGGCTGGCAGGCATGTGGTGTGTGTGTGTGTGTGTGTGTGTGTGTGTGTGTGTGTGTGTGTGTGTGTGTGTGTGTGTGTCAGATTGACAGTGTTAGAGCCAGTGATTTTCTCTGCAGCTCTGAATTCTAGAGTAAGCGGACAGGGCATTGAGTCGACACACACTCTTACCTTTTTCCCTTCCCCGAATATTAGTGGAAACTTGAGATCTTCATCCTCAATGGTTTTGTATGCCCTGTGTTTGTGGAAAGAAAACCAGACCAAGACGGTGAGCCAGTCTTCTTTCTTTCTGTCTGACACGTAATACAAACACATTTTGAAAAACAGGTGTAAGAGGGGCGAGAAGGGAGTTAAGAGACCTTTGAGATCTCTCTTAGAGCAGCTGCAAGGACTTTTAACTGGTTATAAAACAGTGTTAATTTAATACGGATCCCACGATATGACCTACATAAGCAAACAAGACCATCAGGGAGAAAAGCGTCTATTTCTATATTTTTATTCTTATTTCCTGTCAATGATTCCCATCTCTCTGCCATATCAGACCAAATGATTAACTGCGTGCAGAGTGGAAGTGCCGGGGTTTACGTTTTCCCAGTGGGAGTAGAACATTAAAAGGAAGCAAGAGGATTTTTATTTTTTAAAGAATTTTATTTTGGATGCTACATTTTGTCATTATGACAGATACTGAGACAGGATCAGCAGACAGAAAAAGAAAAGAGCACACTTTGGGGTAAATAATGGGGTAAAAAGGAGAATGATAGAGCACGGGCGAAAACACGAGGGAAGCTTGGCCAGTTATTGAACACATGGAGATAAGTGCAGGATTTAAAATGATTCCAGACTGATCCTGAATTGTTCTTCTTCCTCATAGCCGATAATGCACGAGTAATATGGGGAATGTTGATAACTAGCTTTCTCAACAAAATTAGTATTACTAAATAACCACATTTGTAGACTAACATGTTATCAAATGTAGGTTCCCTAACGGTACTAAAACTAAATTTACTATGTTGGAGACATTACAGTTTTTACCCACAGGGGCCACCACGATCACCACAGAATGTGAGTTGCTTGTAGTCGCTTTAATTAATTATCTTAAAAGTTTTCCCTGTACCACATTGGTACATCGCAACAGATCGACAGTCAGCTGGGGCATCATTACCTATCCAGATGCAACATGTTAGAGAACTACTCCACACTATTTCTCTGATTTGTCTGTTTAATGATACAATCAAATAAAGCTTCTCTCGTCAACATTTTGTTAATTGCAACAGCTGAACCGTGAGATATAAAAGGATGCAGTTGTAGCGACTGTTACCTGACTTTATAGCTTTATTAAGTATTGAGCAACTTTAAAATCATTGTTTTGGTTTTAAGCCTTGCAACTTAGTTTTTTCTTTTGGTTCACATCTATTAATCTAAAAGTGGTGGAGACCAAAATAGAGATAAAGGACAAATTAATGCTAATGTTGCTCTAAGTATGCTAAATGTGTTAACATGCTGGCCAGAATATTATGTCAGTGTTGTGTCTACGGCTTGTTCTGCTGCCAAAACATACATGTCCCCAGATGCAACTTGGTAGCGTCTCTTGTATTCTCTCAGAAGACTGAACTGATCTTCTGTAACTATGGTGGCATATTAGACATATTATCTTAGGTCTTGTGTTTGTCGGTTTTACAGTTTGTTTTTGATGTGTTCTTTGTCTAGTTCAACCCGTCCTTGTGATTGAACATATAGGTGGGGAAACAAAGCCACTGCTATCGTTCTTGTAGGTTTTCGATTCTGTGTCTCATTGCTGGAGTGTCTCTCCAGAGTGCAATAACAAGTGTTTCTACTGCTGAAAAATTTAGCGAGCAAAAGCAAGCAAGCAAGCACACACAAGCAACAACAACAAAAAAAGATTGAGTTCAGAAGTGCATAAATGGAAGCAGAAGATCTGAAAACACACTTGGAAATGGAGCTTTGATGTCAGACTGAAAGACTCCACAGCTGACGCTGATGTACTTAAACTACATAGATTAGTCTTGGCGTCACCCGTCGGTGGAGAATATCAACTTCAAACGGCTTCATGTCTGACCAGGGTTTGCCCCGTCTGTCAGTCCATGTTTCTCTCTGCCCATTTGTCGAGATGTGTACTTTTTGCGACCCAAACGCAACACTCTCTCTCTGCCAGTCTCTTTTCCCCTTGTGCCTTTGTGCTGCAGAGGCAGAGCTACAACTTATTCATCCAGTCAGTCATCCTATCATCCATGCTTGACAAATGTAACACCTCTGATAGAGGGAGACACAGTGAGTCACCCACTGCACTAATTTATCTTCCTGCTGCTTTATTTAGGATGTTAGGACTGCAAAATTAGAGAGCTCTCTTTCACTAGTGTCTTATTTTGCATTTTGTTTGGTGCATTTGACACTTCCAGTTTCTCAAATATGAAATTTCATTTCTTTTCTCCGTTTTGTACCCTGTTTTGTTGTTGGTTGGACAACACAAGCAATTTGGAGACATCACCTTGTGCTCTGAGAAGTTTTGTTGAGCAGTTTGGCCCATTTGTTGTGCTCAAGGGCACCTCAGAAACAGCTGCTTGAAGTAAACAAGCCGAAGTCTCAAATTCCTCAAAATCATTCTCTGGCTGCTTTGGTTTGTGACACAAACTAATCTTCAAGTGGAGGGAATCTGAGGTTTGAACTTCATTCACACATATCAGTATATTATATCAGCATAATCTTAGTAAAGAGAAGGAGTCTGATGGACAGTTGAGACAAAGAGCTAGCTCTCCACTTTAGTGAATAATGTCAAGTGCTGAAAGCTGCTATTGAACAGATGTTCAAATTCATAATGTTCTTAACCCACTCCTTGATCACATAGTTTCTATTTCAAAACAAGATTTTGACAGCAAACAGCTGACAGCTTTTCTTTGGACAAACACTGATTTAACATTTGGTAATCTTAGCATCTTTAGAAAAACTTGTTTAAAGCTGCAATAATCAATATTTCTACAAATAAGTCTTTAATTAAAGCACGTAAAATGACTAGGTCGTACACAAACTCTGCAGTTCTCTTCTGCTTAAGCATTTCAGTGTGTCTTAGCTCATTGTTTTGGTTTTACGCCCTGCAACATTTACATTACAGGCAGCTGCTTTCACTGTATTACACTCCCCCACAGGCTATGTTATAATCGATTGTGTAAAGTGTGTTTAAGAGTTGTGTTGCTCCTTAGGCTCTGTAGGTCTCAGCTCTGTATCCTCCCTTAAAGTGCTGTTGGCTGGTGCATCTGGGGACCTGCAGCCAATCGGCCCACCTGGATATAGCAGGACAGAGCAATTCAGGCTCCTCAGCCTCTTGCTGCTTCCTGCTTTCACCCTGAGTATGTGTGTATAGAGCTTCTATGGTCAGGATCTAGTCTTTGGCTCTTAGCTTGCAGTTTTGTGTCTAGTTAAGGTTTGCTATTTTCTCCTTGGTTCACCCTGAAGATAAATGCTACTTTGAATATTGATTATAAAAGACTGGATACTTATAAAAGACTGAAACACAGTAAAATCACTTTAAGTTGTTTAAATTGTGGACGTGCAAAGTTAGCATGTAGCTGCTAGCATAGCATGTAGCCACTAAAGAGTTAACACTGTACTCGCATTCAGCAGACATGCACAATTGCAACTCAAAATTAACGCACCTAATGGTCAGAATATGCTGCACGTGTAAATAATTGCTAAAAAGGATGCCATGCTCACTGGCTTAAAAGATGAAGAGAGAAAATAATAACAGTGTCGTGTTCACAGCTTTTATTCCACTACTACACAGTGGACAAAACCACCCTGAATAATTAAAGATAAAGAAGGTATGAAGGTATGAAAATAAAAACCAAAAAAGTAATAATTTATTCTGTATTATTCTGTACCTATTATTCTGTATTTGTGAGTGTATAATCAGTCCTTTTGAGATATGGAAAAAATATTTAAAAAAAGACTCCAGACTACTTCCTTGCTTGGATGTGGAGAACAACCGCAGTCAGTGCAGTGGCACATCCTGGCTGGCACATTTCTGCTCCTGAGGGGTGATCTCATGGTGAAATATACATCACACACCACAATACACACAGTACTGTATGCGCCTCTGCGTGTCAGTGAGTGTGTCAGTAAAAGCACATCTCATTACTGGCTTCCACTGCAGCCACAGTCAAACAGCATGGTGCCTTGCTAACCCACACAACACACACATACAAGACCATCTCTGCTCTATCATTATATCGTATCAGCTGGGGCTGCTCCCTCATTAGCTCTCTGCTAGACTCTCCAGCTCTCACTGTATAGAAGAGTGCAGGCAGCAGTAAAGTGGGGTGGGGGGGAATGAGGAAGGCAGAGATTCAGACTAATGAAATCTTTTGCAGATTATTGTGTCATTTAAGGTGGATGCAGCTGGAGATGGCTGGGGTGTGCAACCCCTGAACATTAGCAGGTTTATTTCACAAGTATGATCTGTCTATGAGGCAGGCTATTCATCTTAGGTGAACATTTAGAGGATGCTGGGGTCTTTGCCTGCTCAATGGGTAAAGGAGAAAATGACAAAGACAGGGGAAGACTTACCAGCCATTCATGGTGAAATCTCTGTAGAGCATCCTCTTGCCCACCTCCTTCCTCTGTACTCTCCGGGGAAATTCCAGGTGCGTGAACTCATTTCCTAACAGGTGAGGCTGCATAAAGCCCTAGAGGGACAGACAATAATGGTCTCCAAGTCAGTCAAGTCAGTGAATGTGTGTCAGATTTGCAGATCAAATGAATTTTCCATCTCTAAGGTTTTTGTTGTCCACTGACACTTAACTTTGCATGACCCTGACTCATACTGGAATTTTCTGGAGACACACACACACACACACACACACACGGGGATGGGCAAAAACATGAAATATCCCTGTTTTTTGGGGGCGGCATTTAAGAAGTTTATTACAGCGACGTCAAACACCCCTAAGGTGGATCGTACCATTTTTGAACCTTGACGTCAGTTTACCGTCTGGTATACTGCCTCAATGGCTCACGTCCCTGTTGCGTCGTCTGCTCACCTGCGTCGTGAAAAATGATGTAGACGCTGTAAACGAGCTGCTTCGCTACTTGTTGCATTTTACTTTCTTAACTCAAGAAGTACTGCTGAATCGGTTTGTGTAACGTGCCTACAGGTGAGCGCTAAAGTTTGCTAGTTTTGTAGGTTTTTTTTTAAATTAGGTAGCAAACATTCGTGTTAAACAAGATGGTATCAGTTCGCTGAAGCACGAGCCTGCACTGTACGGGGTTTCCCTCACGCCCAAGAGTTAGCCATTATATTATTTACAATCAGAGTGTCACCAGCTACTTCAATGACTCAGTACTCAACAAATGCGCAAGAAAATTTTTTTTGGGAGTGCTACTCTTATATTTGAATTAATTGCTTTTGCTTTAGGATTTGAGGGAATATAGAGATAGCCAGTAGGGCCGGTTTTATCCATTGTTTAACATAAAAAACTTAAAAATATGGGATTGTACCAAATATTTTATAGGTGTAATTTACCGCACACATACTGACCAACATGTACCAAAACGTACACACACACACACACACACACACACACAAGTACCATGCCAGCAAGTAAATGATTGTTAAATAATATGTAATCAGACTCCACTTGACTCTTTCCTAATTCATGATACATATGAATGATACCGTATAGATGCCTGTGCAGGCACAATATACAGTAAATAAGTGTTCAGTGAGCTTTCCATGCGTCCAACCAGACATTTAGTCATGGCATGGAAGTGCAGAAATGTGAGTCACTGCTGCTGCTACTTTCTGCCACTTACTATAAAAAGGTCAATCACAGGAAGCTATTCTCAGCTGACAAGCTTGTTGAGCTGTTGCACAGCTCTGTAGGGAACTGATGGACCTCAAATGTCTTGCTGATTGCTTTGCTTGTTGTGTGAACACACAGTGAGAAACTGTGGCTGATAATGAGCACCGTTTCTCTGGACAACTAAGTAAACAGAGTTCAGGTGCTGGTAGTCTCCAGTTGTTGGCAGTGTGTAGAGTGTGTAGTTTCATACAGGATAACATATCTTTGTGTGTCTAACCTTATTAAGATTCAGGTTAACACTAAAGATATTAAACATAAGTTGTTGTGTTGTGTTGAGTTTTCTTACCAGGAACTGGAGTCGCTGTCGCTCTGATTCTGGTGTGAACTCTGTCGACATGGGAATAATCTCATTGTTTCTAATGATGATAGCCCTGCAGACACAGACAAAAAAAAGCTGGAGAAGTAATGTACATGCAACCTTACATTCAAAATAATAAGCAGCTGCACTGGTTGAAGCTCCATACTGTCTTTTCCAACAAGGGTCATGAAGTTGGAATGTGACAGGAGGATAAGCACACACACCTGCTGTCACCTGCATTCCCAACATATAGCTTTCCTAGCAGGTAAACCACGGTGAGGGCTGTACATCCTCCTGTGACGTTGTAGACTTGCTTCTCCCTCTCAATCTGGGCATCCTGGGAGAGTGAGCGACAGAGAGAGACAGTTTTGCCAATCTTTAATGAAACATCACTTAACAAGTCAACAGCTTTGAAAACCTCCCACATCCACCCACATGTGACAGCAAAAATTAAAAAAAAAAAAAAAAAAAAGAAAGTCAATGTCAAGTCAAAATCCTTGTTGTGAGCAGCCCACACATACACAGAAGTCTTGGCCTTCTTCTGTTAAGTAAAATTCATGAACATGAATAGAAGGGCTAAGGGAGAGAAAGAAAAATAACCAGGCGCAGTAAACGAGCAAGTGGTTATACTGAGAAAACTTTTTTGAAGGACAGATGTGTGGGTTGCAGACTATTATTGGTTTCACCTGAACCTATTGTTAACTGCATGCCAGTAAACAAGACCTTGTCTTACGTGGATAATGTAGATAAGTGATATATGAGACGCATATTGGACACATTGTACACATATTGCCTGCATTATGTATCTTGTACCTGAACTCCTCTTTTTGTGTCTTTTTTGTGCAAAAGCTTCCTCGTTAAGAAAACAATCATGAATTTTTCTGTAAGACTAAACCCTGCAGACAGATTTTGCTGACGAGCTTCTTTTTTTTTTGCAGGTGGACCTCTTTCTACAGAGGCTGGATTGATCTGAGAGAAGCTCTCACAGTGATCTATTTAATCTGGGTGCCACAGGGTCCAGCTTGAGCACTGTGGGCTGTTTTCCATTGCCATCTAGTGGTAATGTGGCATAGACTTTGACACACACTTCTTCTCAAAAGCATTTTAAAAAGAAAAATACAGCTTAATAGTGTAAAATAATTAAGATATGAACAGCAGATCTCTGTTGAATTAAATTTTTGGGATATGTTTGGTACCACAGGGAAGCGGACCTTCCTCAAGCTGCGTCAGTAGTGATGGACTGTAGCTAAATGCCTTTAAAAGTCATATGAAACATATTCAGTCAGATCCTGCCGTTCGAAATAGACGGGACAGAAAACAAATGTGTACTGCTGAGTGGTGTTAAGTCAGGGGCCATCACCCAGATCTCTGAGGCCAGATGTATAAACAGAAACACTAAAGGTTCAGCAGTTGATACCAGCTTTTGTTTATCTTTACTTATTTGTGTGTTGCGGTGGCTTCTTCAGTAACTCAATTTCCATTTTTGTGTAGTATCTACACAGATGTCTGCTACATACACACATGTTGCTACTGCACATATACACAGGTTGACATGTCCTATACTCCACTGCTATATCTATAAGAAAAAGAGAAGTTCTAAAGACGGTGAGATGATGTCACGTCAACAGTGTATGATTTATTCAAATTAAACACATTTGAGGATTCACAAATTTTGTGAAATCATAGCAGGATGACAGGCTCAATGCCTCATTTCAAGATATTAAAATAAAACTGTCAAGCCACATAATCAACTGATTTAGAGTATGACAAGAAGTATCTCAACAGGTCAATGGACTCAAGTAATAACTGAAGCACTTCAAACTACCACAGCCACATAGTAACATTTCTTATGAATTGATTTTTTGAGTCATGATGTCTTGTTTTATTGCAATATCAGTTAATTAAAGTATTCAACGGGCTGACAGACAACACCCATAAATATCCACAATGAGAAGCTGGAACCACTGAAATGATGATAAAATTATAGGGAGATTAATTTTCTGTCATAATAGATTAATTGACCAGTTACTTCAGTTCTAAATTTGTGTGGATTCACTTTACAACTTTCAAGGAGTTAATGGTGCTGAATGTTTGACATTCAGCCTCAACAAATGTCAGAAAACCCCTATTCACTATGTAAAGATATAATGGAGTAATGAGTTTGGAGCAGAGAATGACTTTGTGTGTGTGTGTGTGTGTGTATGTGTGCGTGTGTGTGTGTGTGTGTGTGTTGTAATCTGTGCCTCTTTCTCTCAGCGTAAATGTGAGCGTTCATGTGAGTCCCCCTCTGTTCTCAGAGCATCTAAAGATTTATGTCAAATGAACTAAAAAATACATGAAAAACAATTTTTTCAAATTCAGTTGAAGTGTTGATTAAACTGCCCCCATTCAAAACACGAGGATGCTGAAGCCAGTGTAACAGGACTGTAACCATCATTAGTTAGTAATCACACCTGCAACAACATCCTCAGTAACTTACAGGCAGTGTGGAACTTTCAGTGCTGATAATTAGGTGTTGACAGGGTCAGACAACTGATCCCCGTGAGCCGACAATGAACACTTCTGTGAAACGTCATAGCACATTTCACCGTGTGAGAGTCTCAACTGAGCAGGGTGCGTGAACTGAAGCTTATCATACCCTTGCGCCTGTGTCTTACCATCTCTTTGAAGGCGTTCTCTATGGCTCCTATCACCAGGCTCTCATGCTGGATCTTTTTCTCAGTAAAGAAGCGTGGCGGAGGCGGGGTGCTGCACGGGGAACCCGGCGCACCTGCGGCCCCACGCAGTGAAGCGGCTCGGGTCAGTGCTCGGTGAGGTCCCGGGGTGTTTCCCTGGAGGTAGGGGTTGTTGTCGGGCTCCTCGCCCAGGATGGTTGGGGGCGGGGAGGATAAGTTGCGTAGGATCTCAATGACGACCTGGAGTTGGCAGGCGATGTGGTGCTGCAGGAGGCGGGATGCGACAACTGCTGCACCTGAACCAGCATGGCCATCGAACAAGGCCCAGTAGTGGAATACTAGTCCTTCACTTTCCTGCAGACACATGTATGGCATGTTTACTGATTTTGTACTAAGTGGCAGGTTCAATGGGAGTTACAAAGTAACAGCTCAGTTAAACAACAACACATATAACTACACAATACTGACAAAATGGCAATGGGATGGCAATCAGTACACCACCCACTGTCTGTCTGCCAGATCACAGTTAGCATGAGATCAGTATTCATGGAGCAGCTTAGTATGTGAATAGTTGCAGGGCATGCCACATAGCTGCATGCTGCAACTGTCACTGATTTGATTCCACCCTTGACCTTTGATAAATGTCATACCCCTCTCTCTCTACCCATTTCCTTTTTCTCTCATCTTCAGTCACTGTCAAATAAAAATAAAAATAGGTCCAAAAACCCTTCCCCACTTAAAAAGAAAAGAGTCTTTCAGTACATTTAAACTATGTTTCACATATGGAATCTGGAGTGTGCCACAGAAATCATTACAGACTTTACAGACTGTTGAATTTAACTCTTCTAGACTAAAAATGTCTGTCTAATGTAAAAATCACCAAGATGTGACATATTTTTGAAAAAGTTATTTCTATTATGACTAGCAGACTCTTGCTGTAATGAACATTTGGTTTCATGACTTTGAAATAATTGGCTGCAGCTGAAGGAGCAATTGTACCAAACATGAAAACCTCAAGCAAAATACAGGCAGGACCAGAAAAAAAGCCAAAGCGAAGCAAAAAGAAATAAAAACACAGTACTACCCACTGGCCGTTAGCTAAAATGATCTAGCAGTCAATAGCAGTAATGTACTATTTTCCAATGAAAGCAGGGTGTTGATGGAAAGTTGAAGGTCACACCCTTTGAAAAAGAGTCAAAACTGATATGAATCAATACTGAGGGAAAAACTATCCCACTGTGTTTTTTAATCTATTTTTGAGCTGATAGTATAGCAAAATATGTACAAATGCAAATAAACGAAAATACTACAAATAATAATACTCTAAAATGTACAAGCAAGCACCTCCAACTCTTCATACCATAAACATCCTGTTAGGTTATGAAAATAATTTGAAAAAGGGGAAAAAGCCCTATAAAGATAAACAACTAATGCTGCTGGTTAAACTCACAGTGTGTGAGTCATCTCTGGGAGGAGAGACCCAGGAGAAAACCTCATGATTCATCCTGTGCAATCGTGTGTGGGAGCTCCGGAGGTCAAACCTCCTTTATTTCTCCCTGTGTGCATGAGCAGGCCCCTCTCACACATTTGTCAGGTCTGAGCCATCACACACTCTGCTTGGTATCACCTGACCTTGAATACACATCCTTTTTTTTCCCAGCCAAAGCTTGTTAGCAGCAACTTTTACAGAAACCGAGTACAATATTGGTTTTTTTTTAAAATTTGCTTTTTATCTTTGGTTCCTGTTGATACTTTCTGCCTCAGTAAAACTGCACCAGGACTTAAAAAACAAATTCAGAACTAGGAGCAGTCTCCGGATATTTAAATGAGCCAATCATTACTTGACAAACTAGTGCACTAGCTTTCCCGCAGACCACAGATTGTGTAACCATAGAAACACACCGGACATAAACTTTTAGGAGTTTTGAAGGCAGTGACATGAGATTAGAGGTTGGAGGAATCTGCTTGTTCTAGAAGAAATGTTCTCACGGTTTTGATGCAGTAATGCAGTAATGAAATATAAATTTAAGTCCCAAATAATGTTTACAGGTTATAATATGAAAGGATTAATCAATTAATGAATAAGTTCAATGTAATGTTCAATTCAACTATTTTGATAAAAGATCAAGGAGGTTCAAGTCAGCAAATATTTATAACTGGCCCCATCTTTTGAACTGGAAGGATTTGCTGCTTTTTCCTTTCTTGTGATGTGATTGGAAATAAAATATTGTGGAGTTTAAGACTGTTGGTCTGAGCAAGTCATGTGAAGGTGAGGAATTAACTTGAAGATCACTGATTAAAACTATGATTAGCTGCAACCCTGGACATATCACTCTCCATCAGCTTAGATTTACTATATATGGCAGAACTTAACACCTTGCAGGGAGAAATACTCCATATTGCACATGAACGTTTCCACATATAGAGCATTGTGAAGGTGAATGTGCACTCTGCAACTGTTTACTACTGAGTAGCTCTACTTGTTAGGTCACTGCACCCTGTGTATGCCTGTGAGCAAAGCTGTTTATAAATGCACTGTGCGTATGTACACTGTATACCCTGTGACAATAACAAGTTCAGTAGAGTGTGTATTTGTGTATTTGTGTTTTCTTACCTCTCCCAGCTTGCTGTATTCCATGCGAAGGCCCAGGCCCTCTCCGTTGGGCAGGGAGTTGCGTCTCTTGGCTGTTGGGGTCTTGCTGGGTGTGGATGGCGGGCAGTAACTCATTGGCCTCCTTCGTGCTACTACCACCTCGCAGCAGGCCTGGTCTTCATTCAGTGCACTCTTACCAGCATTAATCACCCTAAAACAGAGATGCATGATATATATTGTATAGGTTGTCTTGTATTTTAGTTTTGACTATTAGCTTGTCTAGCCAATCAGACGCCCTATTATATAAAAATCACATTTGGCACCGCACTTTCAGCCTTCACTCTTTCCAGCTAAAATTTTGCTACAAGCAACAGATGCACCACTTGCTGCGAGTTCCCAGCCTGACAGCTGTGGTCCGGAGCAAGCGGTTGAGTCAAGGCCGACATCAGATGCTCTTTGTTGGATGAAACGGTTCAGCAGTCTTTCGTGGTTATTACGGCTCACTGCAGGATCACAACAATTAGTCTGAGCCACAGCCTGAGGTTTTTTATGCGTACACCCAGTGAAGCAGCGGCTTTTGTATGTTTCATTTTCCTGATGAAGATCAAACAGGAGAGCTCATTTGTGGTACTGCTCTGCTGGGAGTGTCCTGATGCATCGGGACAGTTGCTTCTGGGTGAATTAGAAGTCTTTGTTTGTGTGTGACTGTATATACATGCCCAGAGCTGTGTTGTGTTTGTGTTGCCTTATTCATCTTTTGTCCCTTTTTTAACCAGGATGACCACAGAGAGATATGGTACCAGGACTACATGAAGCCCAGTAACAAATAAGGACAGGAACACCATAATGTGTGGTGTTGCTTTTTTGCTGCTGTCGCAATCATTACAACAGTCTACCTGAAATACACATATGTAAGTGTGGCTGTGACCACAGTTTTAAACATACAGAGGTCAAAGTCTTAACCAGCTCAACTTTTAATCCACACCAAAATTAAGGTTGGAAATGCTTTACTTACTTATTTGTCAAACTTTATTCAGTTGGTTAACTATTATTACGTATAGTATTTTTTGAGTTAAATTCATACCAAACATGGTCTGAATGCTTTGTTTAAAGTCCTCCAAACTGCAATTAATGAAAGTTTTTAGGGGAAATACAGAATCAGTATTTATCTGTTGGTTGGTAACAATACCTACCACGTGTATGCATAGTTTTTAGCTATGCTAGCAGCATGGCTTTAGAGATGGCAATGTTAGTCCGTCCAATACTTTGATCAAGACTACATTTGATGGATTGCCATAAAATTTTGTACAGACATTTATGGTCTCAAGAGAACAAAGCCTACCAAATTTTGTCATACCCTGATATTCCTTTCAGCGGCACCAGATGATCAAAGTTCTCACTGAAACAATGAAATAGACATTTCACCTTCATCTACTCCACAACACATTAAAGAGATATTTACAGTTTCTAAAAACTCTTACTGACTTTGATGAGCTGGCCTTTTCCTCCTGGTGCCACCGTAAGCTTGAAATTTGTTGTCTTGAGTAAAATGTCTTTAACTACCATTAATGACAATCCACTATTGAGTTCATTGTCACAAATATCTCCAGAATGAACTGTAACAACTTTAGTGATCACTTCTTCATGTCAAAATGACCAAATACCATAGAAATATGACATTGCCATTAGCATATCTTACACTTTGTGTTTCATACTTGTTATCAAGTGTTAATATGACTAAAATGGGGAATATAGTAAACATTTGCTAAACATCAACATCTGCTTAACATCAGCATGCTAGCATGGTGATGTTACCCTTTAGCTCATAGCCCTGCTCACTGAGCTGCAATCATGGCTTTAGACTCTTGTTTTAAATTGCATCATGTAATTCCCAAAGGTTTCTAAATCCCCCAAATCCACCTCAAAATACCAAGAACACAAACTTGAGGCAGGCAGTGTTTGCTATGGCCTTGAGTGTGAAAGTCTTCACATTATTTAAGACTTTTGTTTCATCAGCAGCAACATAGTAAAAAATGTAATCTAGTTATTTACAAAAACTCAGAGTCAAAATTAGCATGTTTACATTTTGGTGCATAGCCCTGCTGGTTAAGATTTTGTTGTATTGTTGATTTTGTATATTAATATCTAATGATAACACTTAGGATATAGACATATAGATTGGGGAGACAGCTCCGTTGAGACTGGCAAGTCTGACAGACATCTCTGGAGGGTGTTGTGAGTGTGTGTGTGAGTGAGTTGAGAAATTGGCCTATTTATAGACACAGACTGGATGTTTTCTACTAGGCAGAATTATTGCCTGTTCTCTGCTTCAAATCCTTGTAAGCCTGAGATAGAAAGAGAAAGATACGAGTATAAGCGTGTATGTACATTCAAATATTTATATATTCAAACGTGTTTTCATGTTATATCTGATTTGCATTGTCATGCCTCCATGTTGTTCTAAATACGTAGCTATGTCCATGGCAAGCAAATGCAAATCTACATAAATAACATAAATGGAGCAATCTTTTCTTGAAAGCCTCGTGTAGCTGTCCACTGCACCTGTGTGAAAACTCTCTGGGTTTCAGGGAGAAAAAAGCTGGGGGAGGGGTGATGAACAAGTGTATCAGTGTTCTTCGCAATCTAGGATTCTTGCTCCATGCTAAGTCTTTTTTAACTACAATTAGCCTATTACAGTGTTGGATTTAAACTGGATTTATTAGCCTCTGCTGAGGTTGTGGAGCAGCTGAACTATTAAAACCCTCCAAATCTAATTTTATGATGGAACTATACAAATTTGCACAGTTAATACTACAAATGGCAGCAACAGGCATGAAACTGCACAGAATAGTGTGTACTTGTTACAGCTATGTGAGAAACTCAAATAAACCTCAATGTGTTAACAATAGTAGTGGTTGCCAAGTCGTGTGGTATTGAGAGAGTTCCTGAGCTAAAATTGTTTGTTGACAATATCATTCACAATGCAGACATTGTATAAAAGCCATCATGTCCAGAGAACTGGTCATAACTGTGATTGCTCAGCCCAGCCTCAGATCTAATATTTTACCACTGCACCCATAATTAGAGGAGAAATTGCCCACTGAGTTATTACGGTCATAAAACACTCTGACACATTCACCTCTTCTGAGTAAGCCTGCTTCATGTTATCTGCTGTCAACACACATAATGATGTTATGACCTGTGTGTATGTGGATAATATGATGAGGTCATGCTAATTTGAAATTACTTTGTGTGTAAAAAAAACCCCATATACCGTTATTAATACAAACTATTGAACCTGTAACATAAAAACTATTAATAAACACAGTCCTCATTCGTCATGACTACAGCGCATTTCATGGGTTAAATCAATAGTGGATCATACTGTGTTACACTTTTTCATGGTAGGTGCAGCAGCTGCTATCGTGTGTGTGTGTGTGAGTGTGTGTGTGTGTGAGTGTGTGTGTGTGTGTGTGTGGGGCTGAAAGTACTCTTGCATCTATTTGTCCTCATTTCTCCATTTGCAGGAAGAATGATAGTCATTTCATTTCCCTGCCAATCAAATTTTTTGTTCCATTCGGAACAATTAGCTTTCCTCCCATTAGGAACAAAACCTAATTTTCCACTCCATTGTCAGACATCTAATGCCCTCTTTGTTTCTCTACCCTTGGCAACAGATTCTGGGCCAGACATTGGCCCCAAGGATGAGATAATTATTTGGTGAAGCACAATGGTTCATAGCTTTGGCTCTGTTTAACTCAGAACATCAAAGGAACAATAACAGCGAAAGAGCTACGAGTTAAATACTGAAGCGTTCTTTCAAAGAGGCCAAATTTAGAACTTTTTCTGGAGGGTTGTGGTCAGGCTCGCACTAGCACCTGAATATAAGAGATAAGAAAATACAATGGCAAAATGGGAGAGTCTGAATCAAATTAAGGAACTGATGTTTTTAGATATTCTCCATCCACAAGTTGTTATGGAACTGTGGGCCGCACCACTAAAATCAGGACACATGCAGTCTATGGTGATAATAATAATTCTTATTCATTTTTTAAAACACTGGGTCCTTAATTTCAGACAGCAGTAGTGAGCTAATTAAGTGAACGTTTGCTCCATGAACTATAGCTGTCCAAGGCAAATGTATCAATGACTCAAATGAATTCATTTTAGGATAAACAAGTAGATTAAAAGAAATGGGGTGAGAGCCGCATGTTCCAGACAAAAAGTAAGAACCCGCCCCAGTGTCTGATCGATACAGAAAGCATGGAAACAGGGTGTCAGCAGCGACTGTTTAGAAACAAGGCGGGACACTTGGACTGACCTAACTCTGTAGGAGGCCAAAGGTGAGACATGATTCTAATCACACATATCAGAGATATGAGACTTAGATTATGCCTGAGTCTACCCCCTCATAGTCACCAAAGTAAATATTAAAGCCTTTTTACTTTGTTTGAGTCTGTATCTCTGTAGCTCTGTCATGCGAGATCTAGCTACGCTTATCTCTTATACCCTTATGTGGCAGTTAGCTGTGTACACAGCTAATGTCAGCATAAAATATAAACACGTTATACATATAATTATTAACATTTACTTGTAAACAGATTTAAATACATTTATGTGCATTCACAACCCCTGTACTCACAAAACGTCCAAACCTTTATTCTGATATTTAAAAAAGCCAAAATGGCTGCTGTAATGACAACATGGGAAGCTTTAATTACAGATAAATGCTGACATGAGCTGAACTCATTAACCACACTGGTCCCAAAGAGACACTTCATGTCTGCTCTGAGTATCAGTGCACAGTCTAGTGTGTGTAGGTGTGCGTGTGTTAAAAATGAGAGAAGGAAAGGAAAAAAAAAGTAAAATGTGAATCATGCAACTTCTAAATAAACTCCTCAGTAATTTTGTTTGATGTCCTGTGCTTCTATAGACCAGTGGGACTAGTTCTAACAATAACTGTCTGTGAGAAAACAACCTCTTAGCGTTCAGAGTAAAAACAAACTTTTCCTGCAAAAACAAGCACAGTACAAAGAACCATCACAAAGCAGAACTATAAATGCACAAATGCAATCTGCACAAGGCACAAACATGACATGAATTGATATGCTAATCTTTAGGCTGCCTAATGTTGCAATCCTAAGGCAACTCTGTATTTACAGTGGGAGGCACATATATATAACTTGATATTTGTGGGGTAAATGAGGTAGATTTACAGACATCTAGGAACAATTGTTAGACAGTGCTTCATTAATATCATCATTTATACTTGCATAGTACCTGCTGTGACATCCCTTTCTTTATATTTGACTACTTTTTTCGATCAGGTATTAAGGAGCTATGTGAAAACTATTGATTAATTAGCAGTTAGTTCTCAGTTTGTTCCTCAATAACCACTCAAAGGTCTGCGTATCTTATCGTGAGCATTAACCACATGCATTACTGTAATCAGGGTGGGGACAGGGTGACTTTTGTGATACATTAACCAAGGGTGGAAACAAATATGGGAGGAAAGCCATTGATCCGCTGATACTTAGCACTCTAGCTGAAAGACTTATTAGCTGCCACCTCTTTCATTTTTCCTCAGTAATAAAACTAATCGTATCATGTTTTGTGTGTCAGGGAGAAGCTGAGGCGTAGGTTTTACATGTCTATCATGTTTTGTTTAAGAATGCAGCAGACACACACAGTGGTACTCCTACTGTGCGATGTATGATGTACAATAGTGGTGAAATAATGATAGAGGAAACACATGCTGGCATTTCTCATGTCATAATTTGGTATTACGGTGTCTCCTCAGTATCCTGATTTTTCCTAACCTTTTCAACCAGATCTGTGGAGGAGTGCCTGTGCAAACTGCTGTGTAAAATGTGACACAAGTAAGCTGCTCGCATGTGCTGCCTAGTTGCTGACAAAGGACAGGCCTAAACATCAACAAACTCTTCACTTAACTGCATTTAGAAGCAGTCTGGAGTCTGGAAAAGCCAAGCTGTAATCTGTGGTGAACTGGTTTCCTGCTGTATATATATATGGAGGCTGTTAACATGCAATTACATACTAAAACACATAAATAGAGGCCAGCAGTACACTAATACCCAGATGCTGCTGGTAGAAGGTGCATCATCCTCTTGCATGAGAAAACCAGCTTGGGTTGTGATCCTTCAGATGAATGGATGCTGTCATCCATTCGTACCAGCACGCAATTTCAATTTGATGCAAACGCTTGGAGAGCGCAATTCAGTGGGATGCTGCGTGGATTCAAAGCTACATGTTGGTGAATCTAGTCTTGGTCACAACAGGTGCACCCAGTAAGTGCTTTTGGTCAACACCTGCCTGTTTATTTCAACCTGAGCAGGTGCAGTTTAGCGTTGCCATGATAACACACGATGACACTTGAAAGACAACAGGAGCCACTTTAAGAGCAGCTGCCGTCGGGTTACTTACTCAGCGTATCCGGTGGCCCACGGTAATCTCCTGGTTTCCTTCAGGATGAGGATGGGCCGGGCTATGTGGTCCGCGGAGCACTCGATCTCATCCGGGGACAGTCCAAGGAACTGAGGTCTCATATAGGGGAATTTCAGTGGGAGCTCGGAGCCAGAATTGCCCCCTCCGCCGGAGCTGCCCCCGGCAACGATTCCACCCATGAACCCGGCCACGGCGGACTTGACCCGGGTGAGCATGTTGGTGGTGCGTCGCGGCGGGGCGTCCGTCGGCCGGTGCGCGGCGCCGCGACTCCCTTTCCCCGGATTCCCCCCCAGCTCTGCCGCGCTGGTCGACGACAAGCTTGATGAAGAATAACAGGCGGCGGCGGAGGAGGAGAAGGAGGATGACCCTCAGATGGTTAAAGCTTCATTCATTCAGAGCAGAGACAGCAGCCAGCCAGTGATAAGGGGAGGAAGATGAAAACAGCAATGATGCTTTAACTAAAACCCTGCGCACCCCCATAGAGAGTCATTGATAGCACCTCGGCCGTCGTGAACGCGGAAATACACAGAAGATTAATGGGTCATGTGACGCAGCCATGGACGCACACTGCAAAAAAATACGAAGTTTCTCCGGATTTACAAATAAACCGAAATTTGTAAGCATAGTTTTCCAATAAGGCGTGATTTACATTTACGTTTTACTATGGATGTCAGTTTTAATAAAAAAAAAAATCTTATATACTTAATCGTTTATGCTTTATTTTGGAAACAGTGATCCACCCCGCAAATTGTTTTTAATAATGCATTTTAACTTATTAATATAATACAAGCCTTAATATATGTATTCGAAAGCACAGTGTTACCTCAACACCAATATAACTAATCTACTCTCACTGTGAGGTTGAATTCTTTTTAATGACATATTTGATTATTTTATGTCTCAGTACTTGTCTTCATTGGGTGTAACCATGTGAGCTACGTGCCAAGAGATAACAGGATGCATCTCAGTCGCACCCTTAGCCTGAAACTCTGTTCTTTTATATTTAGTCTCATAAATAATATATTCACATAATTATAATAATTAATAAACACCTTAAAGGCATCTGTTTTTCGAGTCCACCGCAGCAGGCACTGACACTTTTTGCAGTGCAGGATGAGCAGCTTACAGCGGCTGACAGCAGGTTAAAGGTAAATCAGGCCTATGGACATTATACAGGCTGTCGAGGCACGGAACTCTGTTTGCAAGAGACTCGGTGAAAGAATCATTTTCAAATGATCACGTTTTATCAGATTGGTTTTGTGCAGTCAGCGCTGTCACCGCTAAGCGACATTAAACATGATCACAGTGTGTCACTTATTACTGGACGCTTAAACGGCGGTTGACACGTAAGGTCAGACAAATAACTCGTCTTCTGAGTTGCGCCTATAAAAGTCCAAAAATCTTTGGTGGAGTACAGGGATGAGTTAAATTCCAGGCTGATGGACCCGTGCGTCATTACTCCCACAGATATATACAGCAAAAGGGAGCAAATACATCTACGGCCGTATGACAACAGCACCTGTGAGAGTTTATTCATATCCAAGCAACCGAGGGAGAGATTACTGACGACACCAAACATGCTGAAACCATTTTCTACCTAAGCATACGCCTTCTTCATAAGTAAGTGTATTTACTAACATACAGAGGGTTTATAACTTGTAAAGGTTATTAATGAATGAGTTAATACACAATTTCTTTACAACTTTTTACTTTTTTTATTTACAACTGCAGGCATTATAAATGATTCCAGTGAGGGAATCACTTCTAATTTCCAAATAATAACAAAATCCAACTGTATGGCTTATGTGGCTTTAAAAAGAGACCTCCTTAGTCTTAATCAACCAATTACCAACAGTAATGACTGAAATTTAATGCTCCAGTGTAAATAAAAACCCTTGAGACGAATTATCAAGAGATTGCTAATATTTATAACTTTGTTATTCTTGCATAGGAACAAACCCAAAGCTAATGTAATTGAGAGAAGTCCTGACTTTTAAAAATCACCACAGATTGTAATACACACAGAATCCCAGTAGATAGAGCCATTACACAAGGGGAGATGAGCAAGTTTAACCCACTGATAATCCTGACTGCGCAAGGTAGCATCAAATATTTTTTATAGCACTTATTGAAACTACCTTATATGCTCCCCTGTGAAGGAGTAACAAGTTTTGTTAAGGATCATCTTAGCTAATCTTTGCTCCAGGTGAAGGTCATATCGGCAACATTTTCACTGAGGACGCTCCGAGGAATCACAAGCTTGGGCATTGTGTCAAATGCAGACAACTTCATCGCCTGTTTGTTTCTTTATTTACACCTTCTGACACTGCATCTATTTATATCAATGTAATTGATTTTTGCTTTAAGGAAGCTGTATGTGGCTCTCTTAGGTATGTTTTCCACAGTGGTTCTGCAGTGGCACAATAATGGTAACATAGCTGGGTAATCACCATTATTCTATTATTAGGCACATGGGTAACCTAATCGCAATAAGTCTATGTGTTGTTTTTCCAAAGGGTGTATCCTTGAGATTGAAATCTGATCTTGATGCCAGTCAGTTTTTTTGAACTGAAACTGAGCATGGCAGTAATCAGTTCACTTGTCCAATTGTCTCCACTCTTTTATGTTTATGAGCTTTGATATTGCACAACACAGCATTTAAGAGAAGAGTGGTGCCTGACAGTAAATCACAACTGAAGATATTGCTCCTGCACTGCAACATGAGATTGCTGTTGGCGCTCATATTGTTAGTATAGCTCTCTCTATCTGCGTTGACCCATATTTAGTTGATTAACCACTATTGTAAGTGTCAACCAGCCTCAAATTATCTTGGAAACTATACATGAGTAATCTCTTCTCTGTCTCATTCCCAGAATCAGAATGGTAGGAAGTTGCCTGAAGACACTGGTTTTAACTGCTGTTTGGAAGACTCTTCTGGAAAAGCACATTCTGCCTCTGGCTGTACATTTCCTTCATATGAAGAACCGTAAATAAAGTCGTCGTCGGGCTGATGTGAGAAATGTTCATGCTTGACATGCTTCAGTACTGCATATTGCTCTGACAGAGAGAGATACAAGCATGCTGATGCACGTGTCAAATAATTAAGAAAAAATACCTTTGTGTTTATAATTTAAAGATACTGAATGTGGCTATGATTATTTTATTTCTATTATGACAATTGATTGATTGACTCAAAAATGGATCACTCGTAGTGATGAAGCAACAGAAAATGAATGCCCACCTCTGCAACGCTGTCAGCTTTTCCTGCTTGTTTCTTTCAACTCATGGTTATTTGGTTATTTGAGTCTCCAACTTGTTTTAGTTAAGCAACTAGCTGATGACATAGTGGTGCATTTAGCTGCTTTAGAGCCAGATACCCCCTTGACCAAAGTTGGTAAAAGGAGCTCAAAGGAGAATAAATATTGGACTTTGCCACAAACAAAGTAAGACATAAATGCTGCTACTCTTTAGTCACTGGATGTGTAAATAAGGAACTGTATCCTAAAAAGTTTGCTATATTTACTTAAAATGTTACAGTGTGCTATTCACAGCTTGTTTGTGCTGCTCCCAAATAGCCATAAAATAGGTATTTGTAAGTTAAAGACATGATTGGTTAAAATTGGTGTATAGCTCCTCAAATTTTACAGTCTATGCTAGTCCTTCCAGCTACTTTCAATGTGTGGTGTCCATGTAAGGGCATGCATTTGTACCAAAAGCAAAGAGGAAGCCCAGAGGGAGTTAAATGTTAAATGACAGAAGCCACTATGACTAACTGATGCCTCAGCTGAAAGCACTTCTGCTGTTGACATTATCAACCAAATGTTAAGAAACAGTATACGCTCATTTTATTGTAAGTGCCCCAGCCACCTGTTTTTTTCTGAATCTCAAAATTCAACCAGCAATTCTGTTGTTACACGTAAGGCTCCTACCCTTGCCCTGTGGCTTTCAAAGAGGCTGTACAAGGTGAACTGAACACAACATAATGAACATCATGCTTGTATCAAGTTTCAGCCACGTCTCAGTCATCTCCCTATTTGATCTTTCTAAAAAAAAAAGCAGACTGAATAAGATGAGAAATAAGGTGAAAAAGATTTGCTGTTGAAAAAAAAGCTGTACCAGGTACGACATGTGAGTGTATTATTGTGGGTTTAGGCAAGAGTGAAAATATGTAAATTGTGAAATTTTTGGTCTTTTCCAGTGAAGTAGTGTGTGTGTGTGTGTGTGTGTGTGTGTGTGTGTGTGTGTGTGTGTGTGTGTGTGTAGGTGTGTGTGTGCATGCGCACCACTGTTCCCCAGTTAATAACAATTTATTGCTATTACAGTTAAACTCAATGTTGTCACTCATGACACATCTAAAAAATGTGGAGGATGTGCAGTATGACTGTCACCACACACTTGGACCTTATTGGAAATGTTGCTAAAGAGGAAAAGCCCTTATGTATGTGTGTTTCCCACACACAAGCAGAGGAATATATTCACAATCAGAGGCTCCGCCCCCCCCACACTGAGATATATTTAAATACACACTTTTCAGCAGCTTGTGTGTCATTTGGTTTGCTTGGCTCTGGCACACTGGACATCAACACAGAAATAAACAGAAGAGTCTCCTCACCATCCAACTACCTGTTCAGACCAGGCAGTCTCCCAGCTGACCCTCATCTGACCCTGCCTTTCAGCCCAGTTGCAGGAGGAGACAAAGAAGTTACAGGAGAAGGAGAAAAAGTAACAGGACCTGGAGAAAAGGCAGAGCAGTAGAAGAAATCTGTGATTAGCCACTGAAAATGATCCTGTGGGTTCCCTTGCTGATGTCTCTCTGTTATTTGGGTGTGATTGGAGCTGCAACAGGAAGCACACGAGTGGAAAGAATAGACAAATGTGGCACCAGGTGTTCTCAGGTAAAAAAACTGCATCCTTAGGAACATTAAATCCAAATATATCAGGCATAACCACTTTCAGACTGTCACTGAGCTGTGTCAACAACTGCTACTACTACTACTGCTACACAGGACATTTTACTAGGAAATCCACAGTGTAACTTAAAGGTAAACCATAGATTTCCTAGAAGAGTCTCTCTAAGCATGAGTAAAACCCTGAGATAAGGATGTGTGCTGCTGTAAAGTCAATTCCTGACACTGTGTGACTCACCTACTGACATTTTAAATTACAAGTACACAAAGGAGAGCATACTGAACTGTAAGAATGCAGGCTGTACACATCTGCTACTGAGCTCATGTTAAGGGGGGCTGGTGTCTGTTTCTTGAAGGCTACAGTATTGTCTGATCGTATACAATGAACTCACTGTACTGGGGACCATTTTACTGCACAATTAGTATGCTTACTTTTGATTTTTGTTGCTAAATTTTACAAACTATTTCTTAACTAAGGTTGTGAATGCACCACTGTGTCTCAGTGACCTAAGGAGACATGAAATTTTGAGGATTTCAGCTGCGAAGTTCTTGTAATTGCAGTTAACACCCTCTCAAAAATCCCACCATTTTCTTCCAGATAGCTGTTATCAATTTAAAAACTATGAGCTGTGTTGACTTTCAAAACATTATTCATTGCTTATTAGGTAATATGTATTGCCACATACACTGGTGTTGATCGTTGGATACTGTTTGGTCTGATGAATACCTCAGAACCCTCCCAACCTAAGTGAAGAACAGTTAAGATTTCTAGAAAAATACCATAGCATTCACTGGTAAAAGACATGTCTCCATGTCTCCATGTCATGCATGTCAAAACACACTTCAACACTGTCAGTCATCAGTATGATGCACACAACAGTTTTAACAAAGCATATTTCTTGGCTGATCTATAAACAAGGATGTATTTCAAGTAGTGAAGCCTGGCAAACTGAACTACTTAATGATCTTGGTGATGTACACTGTTGCATGTTTTGCATCACTGTCTGGAATGTTGTCATCAGTTTAACTTTGTGTAAAACTCACAGCCTATTTAGAGCAAAAATGTTGAGTAGCAGATAGAATTAGCTTGTATCACTGGCTTCTTTTTGAACCATAACAAGCTGCAGCAAAATAACAAACTGGTTGGGCTTTACTGTACATGTAGGAGCAATGAGGATGTAATCAGTGCCTTGTTGTGCGGGAATTCCCTGCTCTGCAGAGTTGCTACCTTTGTTCTCTTTGTTAAGAATTACTTTATTAATGCAGCTCCTGCTGAAAAAGATTGAAGAGTTGCAGCTCTGTTTCACTTGTCTCTTCTTTGCCCCTCTTCTCTTCTTGTAGGGGCTTCACTGCAAGACCAAGCCAGATTGTGAGTATAGACAAGGGCAGTTGCTACATTGCATCAGTACTCATGCATGCATGCAGGACATGAATGTGTACAATAACTCACCTATTACTGCTTGTTGCTGCCAAGAGCCAATATTTTCCACATTAATGTCTTTGTATTTTACTGTTATGTTATCAAAGAAAGTCTTTTTTAGAACTGCATGGGTAGAAAGTCTATAAAATGTAAAGACCATCATTGGCTTCCTATTAAAACATGTAAATCATTCCCGAAAGTCTGAAGAAAGGGTGCCTGATGTTCTATGTAACATGCAATAAAGTAAATAAATACACAGTATGTAAACACAACCATACAAATTAAACCACTGAACTGTACTAATTGTGGTATTACAACTGAGCAGAATACACCTAGAAATTGTATTTGTATATGTTTTTCATAATAAATGATGGAGACAGAGGCACATTTGGACTGCACAGATGACATAAAAGTAACCAGTGCAGGTTATCGAACTGAACCTGAACACACAGTGTTTCTCTCTAAAAGTGTAATTATGTGCCATTGTGTTACATGTTTATTTTCTTGTCTCACCCTGTCCCGTGTAGATTTGTTTCCTCCTGCATGTCAGGTTCCTGCTGAAGGTCTCAACACCTCCTCCATATTCCACAATGTCAGCTTCTCTACAGTCATGAGGTGTGAGGGGAGGCAGAAGTGCTCTCTACACCTCAAAATCAAAACTGAAGTACAACTCACTGGTATGTGAATGTGATGGCTTGAAATACATACAACAGTTATTAATAGCTTTTTATTTCAACTCTATTACTATACTATTCAGTCGCCCTTTCTTCTACATTGACCAGGAGAACCTTGTCTGGTAATTATAGGCTGTCAGGTTCTTAAGATGTGGTTATTTCTGATTAGAGTTTCTTGTGAATGTTTGTGAAATAAAATGTTTTCATTTAGCCCATCTTGATACTCGACAAGAGGCAACAGTGCTGAGCCACAGGGACATCAAGCTATCAAACAGGTTAATAAACTGATCAAATCCACCTTTAAAGAAATCCAAAAACTGTGATGCAGTTTCCAGAAGTAATGTACTACTCTGTAATATGTTACAGTATTCAGATTACATTTCTGAGTGAGGGCAGAGTCCAAAGGCATTTACATCTAGTGTCTTCATACCTTGTTTGCTAATGTTAGCTACCGATAACCCAGGGATCAGTTGTGTTTTGCTAAATTTGATATTGATGATCAGTAAATATCTCCATACTGTAGACTGGTTACTGATTAAACCACAATATATGGTGACATTATAGTTCATTAAATATTGAAGAAAGCTGTACCAGGTATAGCGCTAATTCAGGTCTTCTGAAGTGGGGATATGTGGATTATGAATCATAGCAAAGGTATTACGCGCAGTAGATGCTGGTCAGCACACCCACAGTCTGAAGAAGCAGCAGGTGGCTGATGAACCGATGAAGGAGGCAAAGCAATGTACTACAGTTGGTGGTGGCAGTTGCAAAGTCATTTTAGCAAGGTAAAAAAGGTGGATATGGAAATTCAGTTTCAGTAGTATTCAAAGTTTTAAGTGTACGCTAAGTTTAGAACATTTTCACTATCAGACAGCCATTTATTTTGGCATTACATTTCATAAGCTGTAGAGCTTCCATAATCTTACGCATAAACACATTGTGCCGCACACTGTACTATCCCTTTAATGGAACATTTGACAAATAACAACAGCAATGTAACTAGTGTTAGTATGTGATATCTAACAAGTAAGATAGACAAAATTTAAGAGAAAAGTGATGTCACACCTAAGCCTCGCCTGTAGCTGCCAGTCATAGAATATGATCGTTCCAGGCTAGTGTGGTTCGCCACACGCTCATAAACTGAAGATTGGTAAGATGGATGATTTCATTTTGCTACCTGAAAAGGAGTTGCAGGCTCCTAAAACAATGTAAATCTACTCATAAATATACAACATTACATTAAAACATCAGATGGATCCCAATAATTCTAATCAGGAATGAGGCCTCTAACCTTGACAGTATTTACGGAATGCTTTCACTTGGTCAGTGGCTGCCCACGTCCACACTGTTTCTTTTCTGGAGGATTACTGCATATTCTATATAACTGACCTTCAAACCTGTGGAAGTTGTCATAATGAGGAAGTTTCAAAGGTAACTTGGGTATAGTTTAACCAACATGCGACTAGTTGTAGTTAGAGATGGTTGTCACTGATGACACATTTAAAAGTGTGCAGATAAACAGTGAAGGAAGTATCATTCATAAAAAGAAAACACTTCCCATGATCATACTTCTGCTTTTTGCAAAAATGGATTTGTCAGGCGATTTTTTTTTCTGTTCGTGATTCCACACACGGAGCACACGATCTGATAAAGTTTGTGTTGAAGGGCGGTAAAAGTTCATCTTGTCTACACAAGCAGCATCATTTAATAATGTATGAGGATTTCCTCACTCTTCAGGCTGGAGCAGGGAAATCCCTATCATCCTTGTTGGGTCTTTCAGTCTGAATCAGCCAAAGAATTAAAAAAAAAAACCCAAAACACATGTGGCACACACTGTTCTTCCTGTATCACACCCAAACTAATTGTGTTGAGTTTTTGAAATGGTTAACTGACAAGTTAACAGTTGACGTTGCTGTCTGACACCTGTGCTGTGTCTTCAAGCCATCCTCTAGATTTTGATTTTGATATATTTTTTTCTCCAGAGTCCATCCACGGTGTGTCTATCTGCACCGTGACCGCAGGGATGATGGAGAACTGTCGAATCGTAAGCTTCACAAGAGCATCGAAAGAGCGAATGTCTGGACTACAGGTACTGTGAACAGCACTGCTGCCATCTTATGAACATTTAGTTATCATTTAATCCAGAGTTTGATGCAAGAGTCATTGTCCTGTTAAATTTTTTATGTCTCACCAGCATTATGAGTGGGCAAATGCATGTAGAAATTACAGTCTAAAAGGATAAGGCTTCATTGCCAAACACGTGGAATATTTTTGTTCTCATAATTTCTGCAACATTAAGACCACAGCAGTTGCACATGCACAGCAGTTTCCATAATAGGACTGCTGAACAGTGGCATACATGTGAGAGCTTGTGTGTATTTTTTATTTGGTCTCTTGCTGAAGGTGGAAGTTGACAATGACTGCACCGACATTTCTCCGAGCCAACAAGTCAAAGTAACGGTGAAAACTGTGCCGAGCTACTGTGGCATAACCTGGACAGGCACCTATGAAGCTCCAGGTAAGACCTTATGCATGTTTATGTATGGAAATTAAGCAAACACGCACTCAGGGGATCATGATTGTTGACTACCAGGAAGTAGCTGCATTGTATTAAAAGTCACTGAAGTAAATAAATGATTGCTGTGTAAGCTCTCGAGTATTTCCTTGTAAGCAAGAGAAACAGCTAACATTAGAGACACTTTGATCCCCGGTTATGTGAAAAAGATGGTAAATGATTAATTTGGGAGAAAACTGTAGTAAGTGGATATTATGTAAAAGTTACACGTGCAGGAGTTATGCCACATTAGTCTTGCTGTCATCGTGCTCTCCATGGCTATTAGTAGTTTTTTGTACGTTTCTACGTTTCTTTACAGAATGCTTCAGTGAAGATTTGCAAAGAAATGTCCCAGAATGCATCAGTAAGTGCATATTTTTTCTCCTCCAGTGCAGGCTTTGCATGATTATGTCTTATCGTACAGTATTGTAAGCCAGGATTAATAATGTTCTCTTATGTTCTGTATGTCAGTTAGATGTAAGTGCTTAATGAAATAGTGACTTTCTCTTTTTAGATTGCTTAATCGTTATATGCCTTGCAGGCCTCAATAAGCTATGCAATATTTAACAGGATAAAAGCAGTTTTTGGAGAAAAGCCAGAAAATGAAACCTAATTTTGTTCCTTCATACACCAACTCCTCAGATTTATCCCAACAATCGGGTTGGAAGCTCTCTGCTAGAATTTAAAGTAAAACCTCACATGTATCCGTGACTGAGAATGAAAACCTCACACTGACATTGACCTCTTTCTCTTCCAGCTGGAAGGCTGTCGTATCATGTAAACCCACAGAGGAAGGAGATGAACATCAGCGTGTCAGACATGCTGGAGGGTCACAACTACCACCTCCGTCTGTGCCACAAGGATTTCATCTGCGTTGGCACAGGAGCCCATAAACTGGTCAGTCTCTCTGTTCACTGGAAACTGGGAATGTTGAATGACAACCTACAGTAAAGGGACGACAGGATAGTTGTTATTTTGACTTTGTTTGGTTGCAACTGTGGATATTTTTTGTGGCAGTTAAAGGGAGTAAAAAGTTGATGTCAGAAGAAAAGTGATTGGACATGGGAACACACACACACACACACACACACACACACACACACACACACACACAGCACACTGGAAGACCATGCTTCACCTGTTACAGTCCAAAAACTTTTTTTCCCTTCATTACTTTGTTACTTTCCCTCCTACCTAGTTAGTGAGTCAACAGGTCGTTCAATTTGTATTGAAACTACTTACTCACTAACTCACTTCTCTGCAAATTTAAAGAGTGGACAGGAGCTACTGATGTCAATACTGAAGATTGTAAAAAGTCCACTTCATACCCATATACAAGCACATCAAATAAAGATGGATTAATGTAGTAAAGCTTTGTTTACCTTCCAGATTAAGAAAGAGGAACCCATAAAGAGCGCCACCCTACCCTTCTCTCAACCTTTGCCCTGCCTCTGCATCGAGGTAAAGTTTTCCATCCACACTTATGATCTGTTTTCATTAGTAACCAGCTCCACCAGTGAAATGAAACCTTTGATACTCATTAATATATTCCTCACAGGGATGGTCGGCTGTGACAGATGCTCCCAGAGTCCAGGTCTGCCCCTTCAAAGACCGTGAGTCACTTTACAACCATTAGTTAGTTTCAGTTCTGTAATAAAACTGAACATGTGCTGATGCAGAGTGTACTTCAAAACTGATATCATATCATTTGAAAATGATGTGACCTCACCTGTCTGCAGGTCTTGAGGAGCTGTGGTTTGGAATTAACTATGACTCACTAGAGGGGACGCTGTCATGGGAGGCCGCCTGTCCAGTGACCGCTGTGGTTGTGTTGTGTCAGAGAGGAGAGGACGGTGTCTGTGTGGATCTGCCTCACTCCTCCCAGAATGTCAGCAGAGAAAAGGTACAAGTCGTCAATATGCTGAAGTAGTTGTGTTTACTTACTTGTGTTTTTGGCTGCTTCTTGTTGACACAGATGAGTTGGAATTGTTCTGCAGACCAGCCAACAATGTGCACGATTATACTTATGCTAGGCATGTCAGAAATGCTGCACAGCTAACAATAGACTGAATCAAGATTCATTGAGGACAGGGTTCAAAAACCAACACATCTTGTGTCAGGTCCCATCTTTGGGACTTCATGACCGAATGAAAAATGTCAACAGTGACAACAACATGGTAACAAGATTTTGGGCATGTCAGGATCCTATTTGAGGAATGTTTCGTAACTGACTGATCTGATTCATGATATCAGATAAGAGCCACAGTGTTAAATGATTCTGCCGTGTGTTCCTTTATGAGCAAGCATCCTTTTACGTAAGAAAGAAGTGGCGACAACACCAATAACACGCTTCAGTCTCATGTTGCTCAGATGATTTCAAAGAAAAGATTTTACACTGTAAAGTAAACCCCGTAGTATTTCACTTAGCCTGACATCTAATGGCTAACTCTTGTATCATCAAATATAGCCCCTGATTTATGTTGTTGTTATGAATCTAGCCAGACCCATACAAAACATATCCAAACAGTTACTGACGTAATAGTAGAGTTGCAAGAACGAGAACAGAGCGTGCACAGCTGGGAGGGACGATTACACCCCAGGCCATGTCACTTGAGAAGGGAATCTCTGTTACCTAGTAACACAGGAAGATAGTTACGTCTGAACCAAAACAAAACATTAGTAGTCCAGTGTTTCGTCAGTCTCCTTTAAACTAAATACTTCTACACTGTGTAAGAGCATCAGTAACAATGTCATTGCTTTTCAGACAATATTCACTGAAGTGGATCCACACCCTCAACTGTGCATGAAGGTAAAGATTCCACCCCCTCTGCCCAGAAGTATCAGAACAAAGAAACAATACAGCTGATGAATCGAGTTATTGTTGGTACAACAGCTGCTTTTTTCATGGATATGTCTCATCTTATCTTTACTGATGTGAAAAAAACATTCTGATTATAGTAAAATGGGTTTCAGGCTAAGGAGGCTAGCATAGCTGAATTTAGCTCTGTATTTAAGGAATAGTTCAACATGTTGACTACCTTTCTTGCCAAGATTTAGATGACACCCTCCTGTCTGTATGTTAAATATGATGATACAGTGTGCAGGATAAATACTGTAAATGTGGGGCTGTCAGGGTAATGAAACGCCCCAACCTTTAAAAACACATCATACGCTGTTTATTTAGTCAAACAAATACTAAAAAGTAAAAGTGACATGTTACAAACTATTTATGGCTGGGTACATATGTTGTGCTGGGTAAGGTCTGTTTAAATTCAACAGGAACACATGAAAATGGCAGAAAAATGTCTTATTTGGACATAAATGTAATTATATTCCAATTTTTCGTTGGTATAGTGTGACAGAGTGTTAAAATTCAATAGAAACAATCAAACGCCTCTATTAGGAAATCAGGCTAATAGCATTTCTGTTGCAAAGCCAGTTTATTTCTATATAAGGAGACTCAGCAGTGTATTGTTACGAGTTCACAATGGTAATCACAGTGAAGATAAAGGGGGAAGCAGCATTCAAATCCTCATCTGTTCCAGCTTATTTCACCAATGTGTGCTAACTGGCAACCCAACCATAAAGCAGAAGTACTGTCGCTATCATTTCGTGTTTGTGTTTTGTTTATTGTTTATTATTTGCATGCTCATTTACAATAGGTTGAACTGTTTTCTGTGGGCATGGTGTGATTGTTTAACAGGCTTGTGTTTTGTTATGCTAATTAGCTGTAATGAAGATCACTGCAAAATATAATATTATATATAATATTGTTCTGTCCTCTTCAGTTCACTGTAGGCTCTCAGTCCTGGACCAGATGCCCCTTTGCTGACTCAAGATTCCCAGGTACCCATTTTTGTCACATCAGCATATTCAAACCACCAATATCATCTTATTATTGCACTGCTATGTCAGTCTATGGCAACAAACCTTGCTGACAGTCGTTTCAGAGCCACTTTCAGATAAGGTATAATAATATTTGAAGATAATGACAGACATTATACAATGAGGTGTTGCTGAAATAGTCAGTAATGACAGTTGTGCAATCATTTCCAGTATGGGAACTGGTTGTGACAAAAAGACAAGATCATGAAGACGTGAAGATGTTGTCGCAGATCCCTGCAGCCTTTTCTGTGGGGCTGTGCATGAAGCCTGAAGGGTCCACTGTGTGCCACATCACCGAAACACACACTGTGCATGTGGTAGGTGTTGCACCCTCTCTGTGAATTTGGTGGAGTCTCACCACATCATTCTAATACTGCCATAGGTGTCCAGTTAGGTCAGAATGTATGATCTGTCATTTTCATACCTATCAGCCTTTGCCTTCCCTGGTGCTTGTGGGAACATCCAACTTTATATGAAGGAGCTGTCATATCATGCTTGCAGTAATTACACAGCCAATTACAGTAGCTACAGTACAGTAGCTTTTTCTGCATTTGATTGCCTTTTGGACCCACTTCTCACTTTCTGGGAAGAAACAACTTTTATCTGATGTGGTGCAGCTTCCAGTCACTATTTGTAATCAGCAAAGCAATTCAAGGTAATAATATCAACTTTAAATTGATGTTGTGGAGAAAACAATGGGTATCTGCCAAAACACTGGCATGTGCAACAACATGTTTTCTGGTACTGTTCCTGGAGGAAATGTGTTTTAAACTGCCCCATTTATTAAGGATCTCCCTGTTGTATTACTAGTCAACAGTTGAAGGGTTGGTTGCACGTGAAAGAGGCAATAAAAGCAACACAGAATGTTTCAACAACACCAGCATAGTTAAGGGTTTTTTGTTTTGTGTCTTTTGTCTGTGTCTCAGGAGAAGCACAAAGCTGTTAGTTTAAACCAGACAGAGGAATTATGCACTTGTCTCCAGGTAAGTTTGTATAGTTCATATCGCCACTGAAGTAAAGTGTTCCCTCCCCCTTATTTTGACAGTGACATTGAATACACATTTTGTCTTCCACCAGGTGACGAGGCTTGATGTGAAGTTTGCTGCCACAGTCATTCACTGTCTTGAGCAGTGCAGTAAGTGTGGCTTCTGGCCTGCTCCTTGTTAATTTTAGATGAATCATCCTTTTTTTTTGGTATAATCCTGATTTATACCAACTATTTCTTCTCCTTCATTTCTCTTAAAATTCACAACCTGAGGCACCACATCCATTTGAAATGTAAATGGTTTCCACTACTGGAAAAGGAAAAAAAAGGAAAAAAAGGGGAAAAAAGGAAACCAGTAGTGGAAACCACTACCAGTAACAGACCACGTGTTTACTGCCATGCAATTTCTAATAGGGTAATCATAAATATTGGCCTTTGCCCTAAGTCTTAGGGAAGGGTAAGAGGCCCATATGTTTATGATGCCAAGAAACCACTTAGAGCCTAAGTGGTTTCTTGGCATCATTTTGAAAACATTAAATGATTCGCTGTATCAGCATCATTCACTCCACATATCTGTTGTGTGCAATGAGGGATGAAGCCATAATTTATAAACATATAGTTCTGAGGAAAAGCAAAGATCTTCGTTTGCTGTTCCAATGTCTTTTTGCGTAACGGTGAGCTGAAGTGACTAGCAGAATTATGATGGTTGTATTATCTTCAAAATGATTAAAAGCCTGATAAACACAGAGAATTGTTTCATTGTCCCCCAGATAATGCTTTAAAGGAATAGTCCACAAAATTATGAAAAATGTGGTGCGCGTAAAGACCATACCTCCTTGGTGTTTGCCTGTACAATATGAAGCTGTTGTCAGTGGCCAGCTAGCTTAGTGTGAAGCACCAGCTAATTAACATGTTATGTCTGATTTGAATAGGTTTCAGTGCTGTCCCTGCTATCCATGCCTCAAGATTCCTTTTTATTTTTTGGATACTAACAATTAAAAGTCAGTTTTATTTAAAATATTGCACTTTTATAAGGAGTGACCCTCTGACTTTTTAGGAACACAAGTGATTTGCATGTTTTCCTGATATGCTTTATCATTTAGCCTATAATTGCAGTTATTATAACCATGTCTATGTGCATTGTTCATTGACGTTTAGCTAAAAGTTGGTCATTTCTATAAAATATATAATTCTCTCCACAGATCACTCATCACACCACAGACCTGTCCTCTCCAGTCAAACCTCTTGGGATTTGACCTGGGTCGTTGTGCCAGCTGGTGTTTGCCTCTCTGGCATTATTATTGGCACTCTGGTGCTTCATGTACTGTTAACCAGTAAGTACAAAAATACATTAACAAGCCCAGGCCTGTAGCACTGTCTTCTCTGTTGTGCACTTGATTTTGGCCCACCCCTCAAATTCCATACCTTTGTTGGAGCTGTTCACAAGAGTTTAGGGCTGGACTTCCTGAGCCCTATCTGCACACTCTAATCAGTTAAAGTCTCAATGAAATTAAAAATGCCTTTGAAACCCTTTTAGATCACATCCCCTGTGATACTGTACACCTCTTTAACAGTATGTGCTAAGAAAATAGAGATGACCATGTTTTGATCTGTCAGAGTACATATCGTACCGGAACTAACATAAGTGTCCGTTTTGCAGCTTTCCTGTAAACCTGTGGTTCTGTATTTCAGGAATAACTTTTGTAGTAGACCTTTGGAAAGATTTGGTTATCAACTAGTGCAACATGTACATCTCATTTGAATGAAAACCAGCCACTGAAATTGTCATTATATCAGTCCATTTCCTCATGTGGTTCCCATGTATTCTATTTCAGTGTATCAGAGAAGGAAACACAATAAAAAAGGCAGCTTTATCTCTGGAAAGCAAACAGGTATGGTCAACCCAATCTTTTTTTAAAAAAATAAATTTTGTGTACTACATACAGTAGCAAAGACATTTTAAAAATACCTAAAACATGAACCTTTGTTTTTGACAGACACTGCTTTTGTGGTCCCTGTATTACAAACGAAGCCTGCTCTCTCTGGAGGCATCCTTATACCTGATTCACCACAGTGTGGCAACAACGAGAAGGCCAACTTGATCTCTGACTAACCAAAGGACTGTTCAGTCCAAAAAATTTATTTTTCATGGGCAGTATAAAACTATAAAGATGTTACACAAAACCAAATAAGTTCTCTGTTGATTACAGCATACAATGTTGGGACAGATATTTCAAACGTTATGTATGTTACTGTATATGTCCTGCTTAAGTGTGCTTGTTATAGTTAGTGACTGTTAAGGTATTCTGTATGGTGTTGTCTCTCTGGGTGAAAGTTAGCATGTATTAAGTTAAAATATTCATTCATCTTGCAGCTAAATTGGTCAGTTACCATTCTAATTTAAATTTCTATTTTCAATAAAAAAAACAACAAAAATGACAACGTTGTTTTTAAATCTATTTTGTTCAGCTTTGTCCATCATTATAATTGTAATTATTTTTTTATATGATAAGCAAACAGTCAAGTCATAAACCACCTCACAGCACTCGACACAAAGCTTGTTTTTAGTATTGTTGTGTCCTCTTGTATTGAAAGGTGTTATTTTGTCCACACCCACAGGCAGCAGCTCTTCACAGGTATTTAAACATAACAGTTTCCAAGAAGATGTTTTTTCCAGTTTTCACCAGAGCTCTCGCACCTCTTTGTTTGCATACTTGTCCAGACAAGCCAGTGTTTTCTGGATTTTCTTCAAAGAGGGGCCTTCTTTTATCCTTTGCAGGTCTTTCATTCCCACGATCAGTGGAAACTCATGAAATGCCTCAGGGTGAAGTGAAAAGTGTCACTTGTATAGATTCATTTTCCCTCAGCTTTTAGCATCTTCCTGCTCATCATTTTGCTTTCACAATCTGGTATTTTACTATTTTGGTTCATTCTCATCAACCTGGTTTCCAGAATTGGTGTGTGTCTGCCCAAAACTTCCTCTAAACATTTGTACTCAACCTGCCAAGCACCAAATAACAGACAAAGTTCATACCTAACTGAATATAATGAAGCAAAACAGCAGCAAAACAGCCAACGATTTCCCCCAGGAGTCTGTGAAGACCAACACAGAGCAGAGGGAGAATGAATACTGCACTGAGTTTCATTGGGTGGACAGAAACATGACTCAAGATGGGTGCTAATGCGGCTCTGCTGAATGTGAAAATAAGCAACTGTTAGCTCACATGTTTGCTATGAACCAAAGGTGATATGTAGCAGAAAAATCTGGCAATACAGGAATAAATATATAATTGATACGTTTAATTCGGGTTGATGTAGACTTTCGAGATGACAGTACAGATAATTTGTAATGAATCATTGCGCCATAATATCTGATTCTATATTAAAACATCAAGATATGAAACAGAGACTTGCATGCATATTATTTGCATTATGCATACTATCCTGCAAGCAATTTATCTTAACATGGCCCTTTGAACAACTGCATGTGATATCAACACCATGCCTTTACTTTCAAAGAAGCCAAGAGCTGCTTGTAATTACTTTTTTTAATGGTGTTATGTTGAGATTTTGAGATAATCAGTAGCTTATTGGAAGAAAACAAAGGGTGGTTTCCTGCTCTGGCCATGCCAACATGCATCAACAGCTCCATGACAACCACAGTAAAGCTGATAATGTCAGCAAGAAGTGCAGATATAGTAAAAACCATAAATGTCCTGTAACACAGGTAGAAACTGCATTGTGTCTCATCAGTCCTTGTCAATAAAGAGCAATGTCCCTCATTCAAAGTAGAAAAGATACTGTTTGTATCGTACTCTGGGGTGCACACCCTATTCTAATGCATACACTGTGTTTTCTCATGCTTGTTATTACATTAGGAATAACAAAGCCAAGAGTTTTACAAGGTAAAGCGGAGATGTATTGATGTTTCAGAATAGTTACCTTGTAATCTCAAGATAACAGTGTAACAGCACGTACAACACAATGGTGAAAACAAGGAAAGAGTGCAGACTCATGCTAACTGCAGGCATAGCAGTGCTTTGAGCTGAACAATATTGTCAACACTGTCATATGCCAATATTTACCATGTACTGTACACTGTCTTTGGGTTTAGTATACATAGTATATGGTGGCACTATGAAACATTAAAGGACCACCAAAGTCATTAGAATTCATCCTCTGTGGAGAATGAATATCTGCACTAAATATTATGGGAATATCTGCAATACTACTTCAGTCTGGATGACTGGTACAATGAACAGTGTGACGTTTATTAGAACAGACTTTTCAGCCTCCAACTTGTTGTGTGGTGCTTTGCAACAAATATGCTAAAAATATACTTACCATCACTCTCACACCACCATAGTACCTAAATCAGTTACCTTTTTTTCTGCTGGGCCATTTGTTCCTACTGGTTCCAGTTCAATGCTTATGCTTGGACAGGCTGAATGTTAAGCTTTATTGCCATGTTCTGGAAAACAGCCACAAATCGTAGTTGCTGGGAAAGCTTCAGCTTCAGACAAAGGGGCTTACATCTCTCCCTTCCTGCTACAATCTCTTCCCCTAAAACGTAACTCTGCCATCCATATCTTTGAATGGTATCCACCTGATGTACATAAGCAAATGGTGTTGCTTCAAATAGGACACCAGTACCAGTTAAAGAACAGAGGCCTCTCTGTGCAAATATGTACCTGCACAGAAGACCTGCAAGTACGTAATCCACCCTGCTACCTAGGCTTTCAGACACAAGGAACTTATTACTGTAAAACTAAATGGGTTAGTCTTTTGGTGTGCTCGAGCTCATTTCCTTGTTAGATTGGATTTGAATGCACAGTAAGCACGCATGAAAATAATGTCCTCTTTGATATTACACAACTCACTGAATCACCTGGAAGAGGTGAAAAAAGCAGTCTCTATAGCTATATATCCTTTACCACACAACACACACACACACACACACACACACACACACACACACACACACACAATGACTGATAATGTCACATGGCACCCATGCATGCTCATCTGGCCTTTTACCAAAACCTACACATGAAAGAACGCTTCCTCATAGCAGAAAGGAGTTGATTCTCCTTTCACAATTTGTAAAACATACCCACATGTATTAATGGAAAATATGAGTAATCATAACCCAGCATTTCATCAGTGCGTCATTATTCATCAAAACTTAGTCATAGGAAATCATTCATTTTGATGATCAGCTGATTGTTGTAAAGTATAATCATAATTCATGGTGACAAAGCAAAAAAAAAAATCCACAGCACTTATCAGAAGGTTTTTTACGAGAGGATCCTGGACCTGAAGCACACACTGGAAATGTTCCAGAAGTGATTTCTGCTTCTGCTTACTCACCTTCTAAAAGGGCAAGTCCACACAGTTTTCCCACTTACCATGTGACATTACATGCATGTGGTTTGTATTTGCTGACCATAGATTAATACCACCAGCACAATACATCTCTGGATATTTGTCCAATATAATATCACATTAAAGATAGACCAAGGCTGACATTTATATTAGTGTCATTTCTGTTTTAACATTTCAAAAACCTGCTATTTCAAAAGGGTGTGTAGACTTTTTATATCCCCTGCATGCCAAAAACATGTTTTATGCTTGCTTACATCAGCCTGAACCAAACAATTTCAACCAACCAAATTAGGGCATAAATCAACAACAACAGAGACACAACAGAGATCATATTTTATTAGTTAGCTTGTTAGCGACAGAATGGCACACTAGTGTGTCTTCAAAAGATGTTGACCACTTCAGTATCTGAACCTTGAGGATGTCTGACTTGAAATTTGGGGTTTGAAATGGCATGGTACAAGGAACCTATCCATAGTCAGTGTATAACCTACCAGTTCAGAGAAACAACAAGAGTACCCACACAGGAGGCTAACCTATGGGCTGGCGTGGACAGAACGGGTGATGAAATGTGTTTTCGCCAAAAAAGAAGAAGAAGTTTAAGTGAAGTGTACACCACAACATGTCGAGCATTGTCTCCATTTTAACTTTGGCTCTAGGACAAAACAAATAAGAACATTTTGAGGAAAAACAAATTCCAGGAGTATTGTTGCAGGGAATGAAATCAAAAGGTCCATGGTACATGATAGTGTGCTGTGGGCAGCCTGACTGAGAGAACCAGTGTCTTGTTCCACACTGCTGGTACTCCACCTACACGAGATTTCAGATAAAAGCTTGGCACGATAAAAACGCAACAATCTTTTTTTTTCAGTTATCAAGAAAGCTCAATGTTGGATTTTATGTCAGCTTCACTTTTAGTCCAGACGTTCAAACTTAACTTAACTGAACCATCACTGATCTGACAGTAACATCCTGCATCAAAAAGGCAGCATCTTCTGGCTGAATGCTCCAAAGCTGGTCCCACTCACTCGCAGGATGGGTGCATGTCTGTACCTGTGGTGCAAGATGTGACATCACTGCCTTATCCCACTGTAAATAATAAAGGTAGATACAACTGGAAGTTTAACCCCAAATCCCAGCAAAGGAGGGAAGAACGCAGACTTCTTGTACAAAGTCATGTTTTCATTCTTATATGTTATGAAATTATTATATGATATTATATATATGATTAACTGTCTAAATTGGCAAGCAAATTATGAGGACAGGTTACAGCTCTGACATCCCTGTTTGACAAATGGATTTTTGTAACTTTTGCAGAGTAAAATGTTTCAGCAACTGTGTAAAATGAAACCTTTTTCCCTCAAATGATATACAGTGTTTAACAATATCATTAATTGTTTACTACAAATGGTGAAAAGTCAGTCTGCATTAAGTGCTGTAGTTCTATTTAATGCATGGTGAACAGCGCCATCTACAGGGCAGCTTTTCCAGGAGTAGTGTTTTGTTTTTTGTTTTTTTTAATCAATGATTGGAAGTGTCTGGAGCCTGTGTTTGCCACAAATTCTGTTTTCATTGGAATTTCTGTCAGAGGCCAGCCTCAACTGGAAAGTAACAACAATGGATACAAAAAGTCTACATGAAATTTTAGGTTTTTGAAATGCAAAGACAGGAATAACAACCATGTAAATGCCAGCCGTATTTCACTTTTAAATGATCTTAAAACAAACCAAAATCCAAAGGACAAAAAAAGCCAAACCCTTTACTATTAGTAAGATTTTAAATTTGAAAACTACACTAGTCTGAGTGCGTAAGTCTGTTTAAAAAAGTACAGCTCTGGATAGGCATAAAAGTATATGAAAGGTTTTGGATGGACCACGGATCACTGTTAAAACCATCATAATGGAGAAAATGTGGCATTGTAGAAATGCTGCAAAGATCAGGCTGAGCTTTCGAAAGCTGACAGAGGACAAGGAGTAAACTCATCATGGAGGCTACCAACAGCAACACTGAAGGAACTGCAGGAATTTCTGGTAATGCAGCGCAGATGAGGATCAATCCTTGCATGTGACACCCTTATTCTGTATTTTGCACCTGTGCTACATGCTTTGGGATTGACTGGCAATAAGAAAATCAAGGCCTGTTTGATTTTGAGTTACCTCGGACCATGTGAGAAAATGTGTGATAGACACAGGTTCTACTTCAGTGTTAATTCGAAAAGATATGTTTGGTGCAAAGAATTAAAATTGACTATTAGCTTTAATGTCTCTGGATTTTTGTTTGTTATAAGAGCCCATTAATGAGCATTAATGAATAATCAGTCCCTACAAGATCTTCAGATCAGTCCTTGCATGTTTCTCTACATTGACCACAAGATGGCAGTGTTCACCAAGACTTGACTTGAAGGTAACCCACCAACAGGCAAGACAAGGATAGTTTCTGATCATGATGAAACATCAGTAAAAAAAAAAAAAACAGCCAGTAATTAATGAGAGGATCAGGACAGCTGAATGAGAAGAGCCAACACAACAACTGCTGAAAATAATTGTCTGACAGGTGGCTGAGAGGCTTCAAACATCCGCTACTAAGTGAAGAAGAGCTACAGCTGAATATTTACATCAACAGTGCCCAGAAACAGCACATTAAACTGTGAACTTTAAAGGCAGCCAGAGATAGAATCTGTGACTTGTTCATCTGTAGTTAATCTTTATTTCATGTGTCCATTTGCTCTCTTCATATTTTGACCTGGTTTTTCTTCAATTAATGGTTTTTGATACTTCCCAGAATGCCTTTGGGTTTAATATATTCACCTTAAGCTTCTACATCCATTGATAAAACCTTAGGAATACTGATTCTAACAGGCTGCAGAGGAAATGTTCCTTTTTAGAAGAAGTGATGGTTGTGTCTTTGTATTCAAAATTCATATTATCTTGAGGCTGCATTGCATTTATGTCTATATTTGTATTTCTCTGAGTGAAAGTCCATCAAAGAACTCAGTCTGAGTGAGCGTTTGACTTTGATCTTTTTCGACTGTTGAAATGTTTTCTAAAATTAAATTAACTCCATTGTTTTGCTTTGCTGAAATTATCTAAGCATGATGTCATGCTGTCTAAGCATGGCCGGTTATCCATGGGGATAAAAATGCCAGGTGCAGTGCCAACAGCTGTCTTTGGTGGACTTTTCCTTCAAAACGATTAGATAATAAAGTAAGAACAAAGAAGTAGAAGCATTTTTCAGGTGAGCGTCGGCACATGGGATTATGCTTCAGGCTTTCAGGTAAAAAGCAAGCAAACTTCTGTCTTTGTCTCTTGTCTATCGGTCTGTCCATCTCTGTCTCTAAGCCCATACAGTGAAAGAATGACAGACAGGCAGAGCCAGAGACAACAGACAGGGATGAGCTAATCCTTGTTGTGTATAATTCCAGACATTCCGATGGGGTGTTGTTCCCGGGCGGGCTAATCGGTGAGCGCCGACGCAGCGCTCGCGCCGGGGCTTTGCACTAAACAAACAAACATGGGCCTTTTAGAGACTCGGAGGGTGGAAAGCTGATGTCAAACAGGCAAGTATTCACACACAGAGGCACTTGCAGTGGCAGGTATGCATGGAAAGACACATATCCGTAAAACACATAGGTGCACACTGGAACACAGCCGGGTAACTGGGACAAAGGTGAAAGGTTCATGGGTGGGAAAAAAGAGAATGGATGGGGGGAAGGGAGGGAGAGAATCTGGTTTCAGCAGGAGACTCCATATTGATGAGGGGATATTGCTGTCACTTTGGCATTTAAGGTAGATGGAGTGTGTCAAACTAGTAATTCCATTCATCAGCAATTACTTTTTTTAATGAAGCAAAGAAAACCAGAGATGAATCTGTTTTTACATCCTCCAAGTTAAGATTTGTAGAGTTTGAGAGCTGCTGTGTTCATAGGCCTTTAGGTGAAGAGCACAGGAGGATGGGAAACAATGTGAGTGAAAAATGAAGAGGGTAAGAGGCACCGTCGGACAAAGTGATGACAGATGACAAGGTAAAGCACCTCCTGGAGATGACGGGATGAAAGACAGGGGATGTCAGACTGAGCAGACGAGCAGACAGGCGGCCCGGAAGAATAAGACGACAAACTTGTCAAAAGAGGAGGAGAGATAGGAGAGCTTTCGAAGAAAGAGTACAGTACGCATCGGTAGGTCCTGTTGATGAGGATAGGAAAAGCTCTCTCACACACAGAGGCCTCTTTGTTCCTTTGTGAGTCATTCTAGAAAGGGCACAGCTGTAAACAGTCGAGATCAGTCCATTAGGCCCCGAGGTGCCAGAGCTCCAGTGTTGACTGTGTATCCGGAAAGAAACGGCAAGCTTGAGTCATCAATAAACAGAACAGTCAGATGAGTGTGTAAGTGTGTGTGTGCGTTGAGGAGGGGAGGGGGGTGGTAATAGGAGGCAGAGTGTGGAGGAGTGCAGGGTTTAGGGGGATAATGGCGCAGAGTAGCACGGGGCAATGATCTCATGCCTCTCACAGCTGGCAAACAAGGCCTTTTCCATGGGCTCCTATCTCTCTGTCACCCCTCTGCTGTTTCTCCAAATCCCTCCCTTTCTCACACCGACAACTCCCTCTCATCCTCGCTTCCCTCCCTTTCTCTCTCTCTCACACTACTCAGTGTTTGTACAAGAGAGAAATATTTTGTGGCCTTGATGACCATTCTTGCCATCTCTTGTCTATCTATTCATCCCCCCGATACACACAAGAAACCAAACCTAATCTCTAGAGGTAGTTCCCACCTTTTAATTAGCAGGCTTCTCACTCGTTTTCGACAGGACTCGGGTCAAATCATCAGGGTAGGGTATCAGGTCACTGGTAGCGCAGCAATAAAAAGCTGTGAATGGCCAAAGGAAGCCAAGAGCTTGTGACCTCAGCGGAGCCACTGGCCTTTGTCAGCTTCACTGACCTTTGACCTGCCCTGACCCCGGCACACGCCATCCCTGCTCCCGATCCCCCCCCCCCAGGTTGTGTTTGTTGCCACGTTAAAGCCATGTGAGTACACATCAACAATCAGCCCTTACCAACCCCCGAACACGAACACACACTCAGAGAGTCCATCTGTTGGAAGGCAACCTGTGACCCTTGACATTTCAATAGTCGAGGTCAGGCCACGTGCCGACTGGGCAGCTGTGGAGGTTCCATGCTCCTGTGTGAGCAGTAGCAGGTGGGGAAGAGTACCGGTACAGGACTATAAAGACAACAAAACAATGAAAAAGGCAGCAGTTGGAAACAATGAGCTCGCTCAGCACAACCATTGTTGCAGAAAGAGAGAGGGCAAACTGCAGGGCCCAAATATGGCTGGCCAGGGACTCCAAGGTTTACTTACTGATGCCAAGAATTTCTGTCATCTTTTTCTTGTGTCACTGCTGCTTTGGTTTAGGCATGAGCGGCCATAACGTTTTTTTTTTCTTATAGCTTGCAAGTGGAATTTTTTTTGGACAGAGTCAAGATAGTTGTTTCCCTGTTTCAAGCGTTTGTCTTAGGCTAAGGCTTGTGGCTTCATAGTTAGCACACACATATGAGAGTGGAGCTGGTTTACCCTAATACAAAATTAAAAAAACAACATATTTTCTGCCTACAGACTTTGAGCCAATAAGTCCTTTCAAAAACCTTTGGAAGCTTGCTCTGGTGAATATCTAGAGGACTGGTCGTTGTGTTTCTGAAAGAGATGTTGGAACTGAATGTCTTGATTGTGATGTATTAAACACCATGAGCACCACAGAAATTCCCTTCACTTCCATTGTCCTGGTGAGACAAGAGAAATGTCAGACACAGACACTTTATTTCCAAGCCTTAGCACATTATGCTAAATGGATATTTTTCTAATTTGGGTGAACTGACCCTTTAATCTTCATCCACTGTGGCTTCATATTGAGATCTCTCATTGTGCTCTGATTATGAAATTAAACAAAGAAGTAGTAAGTGATTCACCATGATTGGATGTTTTGTGTGTGTGTGTGTGTGTGTGTGTGTGTGCGTGTATGCGCGTGTGTGTGTGTGTGTGTGAGTGTGTCAGCCCTCAAACACTTTGATCCAGTTGAGATGTCTTTGTCAGAATGAAAGCTCAGCCGAAACGCACCGCTCCTGTCTTCACTGTGAGAGCCGCGATTGGCTGAAAAAGAAGAATAACACGGAAACACAATACAGAAGCTGTTTTTTCTGCAGGGGGTGGATGGAGTGTGTGTGTGCAAGCATGTGCGTGTGTGTATTGACCCCCCACTGTGTGCTAAGCAGAGAGGCTGGGGGTGGGGGTAAGAGGCCCGTGGGTGGATGAGTGCCAGGCCTTTCCTGCAGTTCTGTAAGCTCCCCACTTGTCGGGCTTTGCTTGATAATCACTGATGTGTGTGTTGTGTGTGTGTGTGTTTGTGTATGAGCGTTTGTGTGTGTGTGTATGTCTGCATGCGTGCACACACTTGGCACAGGAACTGGCATGGCTTCAGAGGGATCTGCCACCTCCCCATGCACAATGGCTTTTGTCGGTACAGGCCCACTGCACCAGACCTCAGTCACATTCTATGCAAGATACCAGGATCCCATCAAAGATACATGAGAGTGTGTGTGTGTGTGTGTGTGATGAGGGATCAGCATCGGCTAAAACTGAGTAATTGAGAAAGAAGGGTAAAAGAACGAGAGAGGAAAAGAAACTGGTTAATTACAGATCAGAGAAACGAGAGGGAAGGGTAGAGAAAGAAAAAAGACAAAAGAAGTCACTGTGAAAAAGAAACCAACTGGAAGAAGTCAAGTCTGGGAGTGACAGGGAAAAACACACACAGACACAGTCACACACACACACACACACTGTCTCACCACTTACTATACAGCCCAACACATGGAGGAATTCAGTAGCGGTATTCGCATATGGCTCAGATACTGACCAGCTATGTGAGGCTGGCTTTCTAACCACTGAGTATATCACCCTGATATACTGCTACTTTTCAGAATCCAAGCCAATGCCAAATATGCACTGAAACCCCCATATGGGATTTTTTTCATGAATATCATGTAATATGGGCATTCATTGCGGGTTTTTATTTCGGAACAGATTTATAATATTTTTTGCTACAGATTTCCATTAGAGCCCAACTGATGCATCAGCCTGACTTAGATTATTGGCTGATTTCAGCTCATCACTAATCTTTGAGTATCAGCATGTAAGTGGACTGACTTTATGGCATCTCTGTGATATAGTTTGCCCTTAAAGGAGCCACAATATCTTAATTTGAGGTACCATCATCAAATATGCTTGTTTGATTTGTGTGAATTTTTATTAAGTAATTTAAATTTTAGCTATTAACATACTAACAACTTGAAAATATCCCTCTCTGAATTGCTTTAAATAAAAATCTCCTCGTGGACAGAAGCAATGATTACAGCAGCCAAGAACACTTCCAATGCACGGATCAACATGCAAATATTATTAAGACTGACTTAAAAAAGACTGACTCAACCTTTAGGGTTTGCTTAATATTTATTTTCCTGCAGACGATGCCTTGTAGGAAAATCAAGCCTGTGACTCAGCTTGGGTTGCGTCCAACATTCCAGTCCTTACAGTATACGGGGATATACAATACAGTACTGGCAGAGCTCCCTGGCACACTACAGTTACTTTGCAGCAGTGGTGGAATGGCAGATGAACTCATTGGCCTTTATGTAGCAAACGATGGAGAAAAAAAAGGAGAACAACCGCATTGTTTAGCTTGAGGGATGCACATTGTACACCTCCACAGCAATGTCTTTCATCATCACAGCATATCCATATGGCTGGCCTATATTCCTGCCTGCGTCCTCTCACATGTAGAGCCCCTGTGGGAATTTAATTCCGCTGTAATCATGATGGTTGGACCCCCCCCCCACAACACACACACACCCTACATGCTGCACTACCCCCTAAAAACCTTTATTATTATTGTCACCTTAGGGGCCAGATTTGGCCCCGTTGGCCCTCAGACCTTTCCGAGGCGAGCATCCCCAGGGTGCACACAGCTACAACTCGTACACTTCACTGTGATGTATGAATACTAGTATGATATTTCTGTGTGCATTTTAATCATGCTCTGTGACTGTTTAGCCCACTAGCCTGCATATGTGAGGAAGCTGACAGCCATGTTCAGCTTAAACAAACCTGATTTCAAATGGTGGAAGTCCTCTCTGCGCGCTTTGTGATGTCCCTCTTGGGGAAAGCTCTTGGCGTGGACATCTGAGTGGCCCTGAGGGTGAATGCCCTGTAATTATACTACAATACCCATGGGGACATGGGGCTAGCCCATTAATGCCAGAGCATTGATGGACTGTTGGTAATTGCCATTTTTGTGAGGTGGAGGTTTGGGGTAGCTGAGGTCACACACCAGCACCTTCAGCTGAGAGATGCTGAGGTGGCATTTTCAGTGAAGCTGAACACATTATACATCAGCTGTGCCCCAGATTTTCATTCTCACTTCACTTTTTCATTTTGCTGTGCTAGATTACCACACTTTCCTCACAATGTATGTATGCTGATCTGTCAGAGGGTACCTGCAGAGCTTTTTATTTGGAGCTGTAACAGTTGAGGAAATAACATTTGTAAGGTCTTTCATTATTGATCAAACAAGACTGCTATGAGATGTATGACAATGCTAATGTGCTGATGTTTGGATATAGTATTGGATATAGTATAGTATAGTATTGGACAAATAGTATGTATACTAACAATTCCAGTTTAGTATGTTCGCTAACATTTTCTCATTAGTGCTAAGCACAAAATACAGCTGGGGCTGATGGGAATTTATTTGTGTGTGTCTGTATTTAGTTATGAGCTGAAGCACTGGACAATTTGAATTTTTGACCTGATGATGGCGCTCAATGACACATTGAGGGGATCATCAAAGTTATAACAATTCATCCTGAGGGGACCATGAATGTCTGTACCAAATATCGTGGCAATCCCTCTAACAGTTATTCAGATATTTCTGTCTTGTCCAAAGTAGTTGCGGACAGACTGACATAGGCATTCAAAGGCGTTATAGTATAGTGATTATTATTAGCCTCCATTCTCAACATTAAAGGTCCTCCACATAATCAAATAAATCCTGTTGTGCTCTAATAAGAGCTTGACCAATATGGGATTTTGGTGAAGAATATCAATCTAAAGGATAAATATTCACAGATAACCCAAATGGTTGCCAATCTAGTAATGTTTAAACTTGGATTAAAAGTGACCTCTTCTATAAGGATTTTGCACCAACTTTGCACCAGTTTGACCCACAAATGGTAAAAACTGTTACTATGAGTGAGTAAAAAGTAAATGTTGAATGTTAAATGGTTGATGTGGCTGAAAGCTGCTTCTCACTCATTCTGCATTATAAGCCACATTGCAGTCTGCAGGATAGACTTTGCAGTTTATTATCACAAGCATTATATACAGTGGAAAACTTTATATATTGTGAATATATACACTACACAGATATGTCTTAGATAGGCCAAATATCATTTGATCAGTCTGGCTCTGGTTCTGCTCTATACATTGTATACAATACAGCATTTTGAATCCAAGCCACAGTGACAACTACATGTCAATAATGGATGAATAGCTGCTCTGTAATGGAACATACATGTGCTTGCACACACACACTCACGCAGCCAGGAAACCCATTTTAAGGCTGAACCACGATTCATCTAGTTGTCAATCACAAGCCACGACAGGCTGTCTCCTTCTGCTCCTGGAACAATACATCAAGACACAAAGAGCCAGACACTTGTTACCACTCTCACTGAGGAGCCTGTCTCTCTGTCCCTCTGTCTCACCCTCATCCTCCACACATCATTCCTGCTTCCTCCTCATTCGCACTTTTCTTTTTCTCACTTTTTCTCCTTACTAAAGGTACAATTGAGAATCTATTAAATAATCCCTTCATTGACTTAACTGAACTTTCATTAGGAAATATAAGCCAGAACAACAATGACACCTCTCCTTCAACCACTTCCTGTATCCTGATATCCTCTGGTCTATGCTCCCTGCTGGGTCAAGAAAACCTCTTCTTACCTCTTCTTCCTGTAACGCCTCCCTGACCTCTGAGGCAAGGTCCCCTCCTCTGTGTAGTCTGCCTGAGGCAAACTGACCTAAGTCCTGTCTTATGGCAGTGAGACTGAGTTTGCAGTTTGTTTGTTTTGTCCTGGTAAAAGGACGTCTTTGCCTGGGTATCAGTTGGCTACACCATCGGGTCACCAGACCCGAAAACACTAGCAGCTGGTGCCGTAAAGCTATACTGCTGTCACTGCTGTCAGATAACACACGGGTTCATGCATGCTAAACATGCAAAGGCAGAACAAAGACACCTATAATGCTTTTATTTCTGGTGTGCATCTAACATGTGCACACTTGAGCATACATCCTGTCTGCAACACACACACACACACACACACACACACACACACACACCCTTTTGCTCTCTACTTAAGAACATTTACATATTGTGTATTTTAAATCAATGTTTTTGAACATATGCTATATTTAATGTTACACAGAGAACACTCCAAAACCCTTCAACCATTGCTAGCTGTTGATATTAATTAGTAATTTTGATTGTAGTTTTCAATTAAATTATCAGTTTTCCCTTGTCGAAGAGTGGTGGCCCAGGGTGAGTTATATTCTGTTATTCAAAATATAGCTTTCCCTGATAATAGCCAGAAGTGGGTGGAAATCTGCTACTTTCTCTTAAAACATTTACTGCAATATACTAATGCCCTTTAAGCTGTTGCTCCTGCACTTCCTCACTCTCTTTTTGAGGTGTGTGTGTCTGTCTTACTATGGCGGTGGTTTTTCCATCCTTTAATTCACTGAATGCCTTGATTCACGAGTATGTGTTTGCAAGATAGCTTCTGTGTACATGAGTCACCAGTGCTGCTGTACACACGCACACACACACACACACATACAGCTGCACAGACAGACTGACGAACTGTTAAAGGGACATGTGAGTGTTTTTAATATTGTGTGATTGTTTGTTGTTTTGGACCGCTGAATGCACCTTTTCGTTGTGTGCGTCTTTTTCCAATAAGCATATGGAGGCACGTGTGCATCATTTGTGGAAATGTGAAGAGTGTGAATGCAATTAGGGGGGTGGGGTCACTTGCTCGTTAAAGGTAACTGCGGTGAACACATGTATACACGCACACGCACACACACAACCATGCACACATATACAGGGATTTCTTTTCACCGTGGAATAAAGGCGACAATCCTCTGAGGACCCTGAAAAAGGCGGGAGAGGTGGATGTGCATCGAAGAGAGAAGAGTGGCGTGTGTGCGGTTGGGGGTGGGGGAGGGTGGGGTCAGGAGTCAGAGCAGATGGCAGACATTGCTGCTGCCCCTCCCCCCTCCCCTTTCTCTCCTCCCCCTCTTCCCTCCTCCTCCCCCATGGCGGCTCAGTGGGTTATGGAGTAGGGGCAATTAACAAGCAGGGAGGACGCCCCCACCCACCCACCACTCTCTTCTACCGAAGTGTGTGTGTGTGTGTGTTTCACAGAGGACCACTCCATCAAGCTTCCCCATGGGGGGGAGGCGCTAAAGTGCACACACACGCACTTACCCCACCTCGTGTGTTCACAGCTCCATTAGTGAGACAGGTGCAGGGAGGCTCGACACCTGTCAATCAAATATCCCGATTTTTAAACACAGATCCACATGGGCACAAAACCATTTCAATGTGCACCAGATTTGTAAACTGATGCACGCTCAGGCACACGTGCATGTGAACCAACACACTCACGCTCACAGTCATGCACCATCCAAACCAATGATTCTCTAGCAGCGATCAAACAGGAAGCTTCAACCAGCAAGTGATCAATTTATTAAATCTGAGCTTTTTCCTGGAAGGATTACATGAGCGTACAATTTCCAGGCCACAAAACGACCAATAATAACCCTACTATCTAAGCAATCAGTCGCAAAAGCAGTCAGTTCCACCTTGCCCTCCCTCCCTCCACCCTCTTTCCTCTTCATTTCTTCCCGTTTGCTTCTCTCCCTCCTCTTTCCTCCCCCTCCCCTGCCTCGTCCCCTCCCAGTGGCACGGCCTGTCATGTACAGCCTATGATTAGAATAATAAGTCTAATTAAATCCATATCGCTGAGGTTCTCAAGCACAGCAGTGTGCATGTGTGCGTGTGTGTCTGTGTGTGTGCACCCACTCCTCCTGCTACTGTTGCCTACCGTTCGAACCAGGCTCCACACATGACAGTGGGTTACTGTGGAAAGCCCTTTCAAACATAAACAAACCATTATAAATGCTCAGCTGTTGAATGGAGTTCTTTGGCTTTCACAGACAGGCAGCATGTATAGACTTTCCATTTAAGGCTGCGTCCAAGAGCGGGAGACTCTTAAAAGAGCCAAGAGAGGGAACAGTAACACTGTGTATAAATAGAGAGAGAGAGAGAGAGAGAGCTGTAAAAAGAGAGGAGAGAGAATAGTAATATTGTGTATCAGCAGAGACGAAGACAGAAAGTGAGACAGTCTGAACGCTTAGACAGAATAATGGCACAGTGTATAAACATTAGAAAGGAGACAGTAACACAAACAATACCCTTTTTACACAAAATGAGTGTGTATATGTGTGTTCCTTAAACATCGCCAAATCTGCTAAAAAGTAGATCCTATCATATTGTCAGTAGACGCCTTTGCCTATTTGTGTTTTTTCTGTTACGCCATGTCTGACATCAGGACCAACGTCGTGGCTGCGCCGTAAAAGAGGGTAACCATCGACTGTCTGTTGCTGGTTAATCTTCGTTGTCGTGTCAAAGTCATCAAAGATGAATTTAATTTAATAAAGCGCTTGATGGTGAACTTAGTCCAGTGAGTCAAAGATTGTGCTGATCTATTTGAAATGGATCTCAGCCCCAAACATCATAATCAACCTTTAGACCCAATGTTCACGTGCAAAACAGATGATCGGCTTATTAAATATGAAGCATACAAACTTCAACATTGAAGTGTTCCTTAGATGTTCATGCATCAGTTGCATATTTAAATCTATACCTTAACTTACATTGTTGTGCTGCTATGTTTTCTTAAGTAAACTGTCTGAATATGTCTTTCATCACTGACAGACAGAGAGAGACAGACGGGGAGACAGGCTTAAAGTCCTGAGCCCTGGGTTACAGAGGACTCTTTCTGCTGAAAGAGAAAAGCTCGCCTTTCCCTCTTTCTGTGCCTTGTTCCCTGCTCCAGAGAGTTTACGTTTTCTATTAACCATGTGGTACCGACAGGGGCAACTCAGGGGATCCCCTACCTGATATAAGACACACACATACATGCACAAACTCACACACAGACACACACACACAGTCGACTTCTGTCAGTGCTGCAGACTGTCTGTCTCCTTGTCGATCCAGCGGTGACTGTAACTAGGTGTAATGGCCAGCCTGTGGTTAGCAACTCTATGGGCCTATTCACTAGCCCCCCCCACACGCCCCCTTCTACACACACACAGACACAGTGTGCACACACATACACACAGACACACAAACAGTGTTTACAGTGGTGTATTTGGACTGAGCTGCTAATTGAAACATATTTCTTTTTCCATCCAAAAGAGTAAAGGGCATCCCTATTTTCCCAGTGTGAAGGCGGTGTGTGTGTGTGTGTATGTGTGTGTTCTTGTGGAATAACTAAACTGCAGGGTCCACTTTGGCTGGGGGCCAAAAGCATTACCATACAAATCCAAGTGGCGCTGCCCCTTACATTCTCAGCCAAGTTATTTGGGGTATAGTGCACTCTGTGACACACACACACGTGAGCAAACACAAAGGCACAAATTCAAGTCCCTATTCTATACATGGCCAGAAACTTAAAATGTATTATGGATTTTTTTTCCTAGCAGGTAAACATTTATGTACTGGCTCACAGTTATTCCCAGTGCTGTATATGTAACAGGCTTAGAGCTGTGAAGCCTACTGTATATATTTGGCTGAGGCTTCGGAAACATTACATAACTTGAGGGAGAAATTTTTTTTTATTATGAATATATACATGTAAGATCACCTGTGAGTATCTTAATGAAACAAAGCCATCACCACGATGAATTTCAAAAATCTCCCCCAACGATTCTGGATTTTATTGACAAGAAATACAGATATGCTCTATATTTTATAAAAGTTACACAGAGAAGTAATTTGCAATCAGAAAGTTCCAGGCCTGCATCTAAATTGTTACGTAAGTGTGTAACACACTGTTTGTGACATGCATTGTGTCAAAAGTGTGAACCTTAAGGTTGAATTTCATGAGGAATGCTCTTGGTTGTGCTCCTGACTTGGCTTGCGGTCTTCTGCCTTGGACATTACCTGCTCTTGCACTGCTAAAAATGCAGTTTGACCTCTAGCTCATAGCTTTACACAATGTCAATGGTTAAAATCCTTCACATGAAGTTTGGTTGACATTCATTTTGATGTTTTCTCTCTCATCAGGTTTGAGGTTTATGTTGAAAGTGTGCCGCTGTGCACTTGAATAATTGTGCAATTTGTCCAGAAAAACCCAATTTGTAACAAAGCACTGGATGATGATCACACAATGTAGTGCAGTACACTTATGCAAAAGTTATTGCTTGCGCCTACTACATGTGCATTATTGTGCTATGCTGTGTTCAGGGACAGCAGGAAAGGTTCAAGAACATTTCAGATGATAAAACAATAACAATGAATATGAGAATGTATTTTCTAAAGTACTTGTAACACCAATGAACTTTATTTTTGGTTTATTTTAAAAACAAGTTTTTTCATGACTCTGTCTTATCTTAGGGTGGAAGTGCAGCGACTGGCTGCAGTCTGTCCCAGAAGGCAGAGAATAACAGAGACAGAGCTGAAGTAGAACATAAGATACACTTTGTTCTTGGCATGGATGAATGGCTTTAAGGACCCGGAAACACCAAGGAGACATGGAAAAAGTGGCACTGACAAGGGAGAAAATTATTTAACTCTTTGTTTCCCATTAGGTCTTTTGTTACCAGTGGCACTTGAACTCATGCAGGCAACAGTTGATAACTGAAATGTACATCCAGGCATGGAGAAAAACAAAACTAACTAGTTTAAAGTTTTTATTCCACAGCAAAGCTGTTTTTGGTCTTCGTGGTCACACTCAGAGTTTTAGTTATTGTTTTGATTGTTCGTCACTGTGGCGAACATGACCAAGCGCACGTCTTCCTGTGCAGCTTCAAAGAAGGACAATAATTGTGGTGAAGAGGCAGTGTGTCTAGCACATTTTGTCCAAAACAAGAATTGTTTGAAACACGTCATCATATAGATAAACAGCAGAGATCATGCTCCAGGAGAGGGATTATACAATTCAACACTGTACCTATTTGTCTGCATCAAAATTGTTGCCATTGGAGGCCACAGGATAAATAATAAAGCTAAGCTACTGCAGCAGCAGCTGTTCTTCACGAGTGGTTAAGCAAACTTTTTTGCATTGAGCGTTTGATACTCTTACTCTGCAGTGCTTCAGGACAATGGGCAGTTTACAGCTGTTGGCTCCTTTGGCACAGTACGACACTTTTACAGCCACTAATGGTCACTGCACCAGTCAGGTCACTGGCATCTGTTTGTTCAATATGTTACTCTATTTCCCCTTGTTTCCTCCTCTTCTGTCTGTATGTGTGAGTGTGTGCATGTCTGTATATGTGAGAGAACGCGGTGGGCGCTACTACATTTGTGTGGTTCAAAAGCTGGAAACCCACTGTACTTGTTTGACCAAACAATTTTGTTGACACCAAAATGCTGGACCCCACTAAGACTAAAGGGCTTTTTGAGGGTTACAACTTGGTTTAAGGGTTTATAATTACAGTTGGGTTAAGGTTTTGGTTAAGTGATTGATGTGATGGCTCAGGTGATGTAAGGTCCTGGGAAATGCATTATATCATAGATATATGACAAGTGTGTCTTTGTGTGTGTGTGTGTGTGTGTGTGTAGGTGTTGGAGTGTTGTGGGCATGGTATACATTACCTGGCACCTTGGCTCAACGCCACACCTGTCTGCAATCATGTCATCGTCTCAGAGTTCTCTAGATCATCAACTCAGTGGAGACATACTCTTGACGACTCAGCGTCGAAGAGAGAAGAGTCATTTCTTGTGCTTATTGCAAACCTCAATTAATCCTGATTTATTTGTGTCTTCAGCACCAGGACCTGAACACAGCAGAGCTGAAGAACTGAAGAACTTCAGCCATAGCTTACAACAATGATGTTTTCCCAACCATAACTGTACCTTTGCTGCTCTACACTGATATTGTAGAAAGTGTTTAAATAACAGCAGGAATTGATGTAAAAAATGCTTTAACTTAATTTAGTTTTTAAACATAATTATCCATTATCACTGTGTGTGTGTGTGTGTGTGTCTGGCAGCAGGGCTATATGTCAACAATTGTGAATTGCTCACAGTTAATTTTTGACTATGGGTGGTGTTTTGGTTTTATTCACAGAACACAATTTGTGCCTGTTTTCTTGTCGGCACCATCGCTAATGTTGCTGTTGTTGAGGTGCTGTGTCAGTGCTCACATTGGACAAAATAAATGCAGTGAAGATAATTGGAACAAAGCCACCAGTAATAGATTAGCAGGAGAATCTAACTGAGGAGAAAATGAAATTAACCAAATTGATGTCCAATTACAGAAAGCACTTCTGTTCCAGAGCATTTGAGGTGGTCTTTTTACTTAGAATAAAACCGACAATTCAGTGAAAGACATCAATTTAGAGAGGAAAATAAAAGTGTTACCTTGCAGTGACAGGCTTCTGTGTGAGCACACTGTGTGAGTTATTTTTATCTGAGCTGAGCTGATTGTACTCCACTCTTCTTTGTTCTTTTCTTCACAAATGCAGACTTTGGTAACACTTGTTGGTAACACTTCTCACACTTGTGAGAAGATTGTACAGTATGCCCTTCAACTGGTACACAAATTTTAGAGTCGATGAATTAATCTTCCATTTCATCATAGTAGTTAACGTAATTGAAAAACTCACACGTAAATACTTCTGAATCTGTCTATTAGAACTCATCCTGTATGTCTCATTGGTACTTTCCTTTTCTGCGACGTTCGTCGACTTGTTACCTCGGGGGTCACTTGAGGAGAAATGCAAATGATCACTTGCCTCCACTTCGCCAGCCTCCCTGACGACCCCAATCACACTCCTCTGGCTCCAAAAGCTGCTCTCTTCTAACTCATGTGGAGAGACCCAGTCATTTACAACGGCCCCGAGTTCCATTCTAAGTGGATTTGAATGGATAAAAGGGAAAGTCAAGCAATGAAAAGCTATTAAAAGGTTTCTGTAGGTCACTCTGGCTACATCTGTTTTCCAGCTCACCTTGCATCACGTCAACTGGATTTGTGGAGATTGTATCGAGAAGGTGTGTGTGTGTGTGTGTGTAAATGTGAGTATGTCCTCCCCAGTGCCCGAGGGGTGAGATAAGAGGAATATGGATGGTGATTTTTGCACTAAGCAGGGTGAAATTAAACCATTTTTTTCCCTCCCGTGAGGCTAAAGGAAGTCTGGATTTGTATGGAAATCAGCTGCAGGGAGGTTGTCCTGATACAAGGTCAGCGTGTGTGAAATGAAAGTTGCACTGCAGAGATATATGTTAAGGCTTTGCAGAGGAAGTCAGAGAGGTCATTTGAATACATCGCAGTATGGAAGCTACCAAAAGAAATAGTTATTGATGCAAATGTTCTTTCTTTAACTTTGTATTTCTCACGTTTGCTTTTAATGAAGTTGAGCTTTCGTCAGACGACATACATACTCTCGTGAATTAAAAGCAGCCTAAGTAGAGGAATGCTTGATTCAAATCATCAAGGGTAGAGTATAATAGAAGAGAACACTGTGTCCTTCACAGTGTTCACTGATAATCCAGTGTGATAAAGACTACAAGCATGTGGTGCAAAAGTGTTGTAGCTTCAGCAATAAGAGAAAAACACCAAGAGTTGTTTCCAGAAATGGCAATAGAAATTATTACATTTTGTTTCTCCAAAGGGTGGAACTAACAGTGCTTTCATGTCCAAAGGAGGTAAGAGATTGGGTTTGGCTAGGTCAACAAAATAACTTATATTAAGGGGGGAGCCCGCTAACAACATCCCATTTCCTACAGAGAATCAGTTTTGGTTTCATGATTGTTTGCTAATTTTAACAGAAAAGTTCTTCTAAGCCAAATCACCATCAAATAATAACCCTGACCGAAGTGATCAGAAAACTGTTACTTATATATTGTAATGCTTGTATCTGTCGTTCTGAGGGCAACTCCAATGTTTCAAACTTCTTGAGCAATGAAGACAAGCCAGTCTCTACTGTATCAATACTAATGTTAAGCTTTTGATCTGTCCTCACCTAAAAAAAACAACAACGAAAAACAGAAGAACTGGTTGATTTGATTGATTTGATCAAAGCAGCTGGACTTTGTCATAGCAGCACCAGGTGGTTGACGTGGATAAAGCAGTCAAAAGAAGATGTGACTTTGAATGCTGGCTCAGAGTCAACACTGATCACGTGTTGGAATCAGGGGTAATTAAGGTAATGTATCCATTAGGCTAACATGGCATTCACAATTAGTTAGTTGTAGTTACTTTTAACAATGATGACAATCGTTTCCCAGCCTTAAGTATATATGTTTTGACTTTACCTTAACCACATAAATAGTGGAAGTCAGTGGTGATGGGGCACCACCCAATTTAGAGAAAGTTGCTTTGGCTTGTTTTGGAGGGAAATGACTGAAACACACTGACTAACACTGAAAAATGTTTAAATATGTCATTAAAGAACATTTTTACTTGTGTAAATTATGCAAGAATGATTGTTTTTTTGGCCAGTTCTGTTGTTTTCTACAGCAAGTTGTCAAACAGTCGGGGCTATGTTCACGGTTTTCCATCTGAAAATTGTATGGGACGGTTCACAGCCAATCAAAAATCTGCATTTTGGCTAAATTTTGGACCGACTAAACATTGGCCATTTTAACATTTGTATGTTATGTCTCGGAAACATTTGGTAAGATCGAGTCACTACTTCGTTGGCATCAACTTGTCATTGTGTTTGTATTGGAGAATGGCCAAATGTGCCCACGCACACAAGCTCTCAAGAACAAGGAGATGAACAGAGTGCGAGTGTATATATGTTCAATGTGTCTCTCTACCTTTCTCTAATGCAACAAAAGGAGCCATCTGTAGCCTTTGTCTTACTTGGGGGATAAGCCAAAGCCAATCCAGTTCTCTCAGGACTGATCTGCGTTTGGGCCGGCATCCTCATAATCCTATTAGGAGTGGGTGATTTCTTCAGATCCAACCAGGGGTATGGAAGACAGATAAACTGGAGCTTTTGGACAAAGAGCCACATGAGAGTTTCACTCTGTTGGGAGGAGATCCAGCTTTTGTCTGACTGATGAGGAAAGAAAGCAATAACTCACTGCCGAATGTGACAGATGACTAACAATTTGGAGCTGAGTGACAAGATTTTTCAAATATAGTTTGGTTACTAAAAGTAAAATCTATAATTTTAAAGCTACACTCACATTTTTGAGTGTGTCACGTGCCTAGGTGAAATGGGAAAGGTTTGCAATGAAGAATTGCAATGTGCAGTTCCCTCAGCTTTGTTCTGGTTATACAGCCGGCACGCAGTAAGACATTTCCCTCAGGAGTTAGTGGAGACCAGACAAGCAACAAGAGAGTGAATACTGGACTTACGTCTGTCAGGTGTCAAGAACTACTACTCCAAAGGCAGTGGTACAAAGTAGCCAAGGACATTTACTCAAGTACTGTACTGAATACAAATTTCAGGCACCTGCACTTTACTTGAGTATTTTCATTTTTGTACACAACAGGTGAACCTTAATCTACTGATACTATTCATACTATATGTTGACAAGTAGTTGATTTTTTTATGCTGTATGAATGTTCTATATTATCTGACCTTCACACTTTGACCTTCTCCATAATCCTGGAGAGGAGCGATCTCTCTCTCCTCAAACAGGTTTCCATTAAATGAAGCTTTCTTTCCTGCAGTTATGTTGATACCTAGAATATGTGCACACTTTGGTAAAATAAGCTTTTTTTAAAAAAAAAATAATAATAATGAAAGTCCACAAAAGTCCTTCAGTCTCTTCAAATAATTGTGGATGAATGTATGTCACAGAATAATTGTTGGAAAGAGGTTTTAAAGTGTTTTGGCACATGATCAGGGTGAAAGAGGTTGTTCTCTGAGAAAACAAAGGCAGTGAACCCTGCAAGAGGCCGACTTTTGACAGCTGCGTTGGAAGGAGTGTGTTTTTGAGAAAAGAGTGGCTAGCCTGTGTGTGTGTGTGTGTGTGCACACGTGCATGCATGTCTGTTATTGTTTTGATCTGACCTTGCTGTCACCTGATTCTTCTCGTGTGTGTGCATGGAGTTTCTGTCACATGCTGCTCGACGTACACACTCTCTCGCACTCTTGTTTTTATTCTCTCCACACACACACACACACACACACACACACGCGCACACACACTGGGGCTTCAGCTGCTGACTGTAGGCAGGGAGGAAAATGGGTGAAGACGAGAAGATCATAATAGTGGAATTAATAACAAATAGTTCTGGCTGAAGGCAGGGTGGCTGTTCTGGGAACAGGCTGGTATGATCCTCCTGAAGAAATATTTACCACACAGTTGGACGAGAGCCAGCTCACACACATACACACATGCATGATCTTCGCAGAATATTTTCACTTCTAAGTGGAAAATAACATTGTAGGGGCTGTTGAGTGTGCCTGTGTAGTCTTCCACTCTGCATGTGTGTTCCCTTTTCATTTCTCCTGCTGTTCTCTCACTTCTAAATCATACACATGTGTGAGTGGGTTGACATTTTGGGAAATAAACTTCCACACTTTCTTGTAGAGAAATACAAGCAAAGATTGATACCACTCTCATGTCTGTACAGTTCATTTTTAACTTCAGCCAGCAGCCTCTTTTACAAGGTTAGCCTAAAAACTGGAAACAGGGGGAAATGGCTAGCAGTCAACAGGGAAATAGCTGTTGACACCACACAAAACCACAGCTTCTCATTTGTTCACTTCAGATTAAACAAACACAGTGGATATAAGTCTGCACACCCTTATGAATTTGCAGGTTTCATATCTGTCTTGTTCCAACTTTGAAGTGATGTTAAGACAATCAAAAATATATCATTATTAGTAATGATTACTGGAACATGGAAAAAAAAACCCTACAAACCCTGACTGCATAAGTCTGCACACCCCACCCAGCTCATACTTTGTTAAAGCACCTTTTACAGCAGCAAGTCTACTTGAACAAGCTCATAAACTTGCGAACAGGTTTAGTTTGACCTCAAATTTTGAGGGGATGTTCTGTGTACAGCTCTCTTAAAGCCATTCCACCGGAACATTTCAAGATTTTACTTTTCTGCTTTGGTTCACTTGTATGTGTACTGTGGGCCCTTGACCTAGCAAAAGAGAAGTAGCCACAAAGCTTGATTCTTTCATCACAGTGCTTCTCAGTCAGTGTAATGTTCCTTTGATGGTGAGCTGTATAAACTTTCCACTGAACATATCTTTTGGAATTAGAGCAGTAAAGTTCAACCTTTGTCTCGTCAGACTAGGACACATTTTTCCATATGGTTTGAGGTAACTGAATGCATCATTTGGCAGAATTCAGACTGGCTTGCATGTTCTTTTTGCCACCTTACCCCATAACAGAGACATGTACTGAATACGGCAGATGGTTATCACACGCAAAGATTGGCCAGTACCTGCCAGAATATTACTGTAGTTCCTTCAATATTGCTGTTGCCCTCTTGGTAGCTGAAAAAACAGTCAATCAGAGAAAGGCAGCCAAAAAAAGAAACCAATCAGAGAGAGGGAGCTGAAAAAACCCCCAGCCAATTGCAGAAAGGCAGCTAAAACAAATATCTAATCAGAGAAAGGCAGCCTATGTAAACAGCCAATATGAGAGTCTTACACAGTCTTCACTGATATTCAGATATAGATATTAGAGTGATGTAAATGATATTTAGCCACAAGGCTAAATTTAATTTGCCATCCCCAAACAGATTCATGTTATACATTAAAACATACACACTACCTGGTTAAAGTAAAGCCATCACAGGGCAGACATATATGGACTCATATATCAAGAATTTAAAACAAAAAGTAACATCTTTTGAAATATGTAAAAAAATAAAAGAATAAAAAATAAAAACAAGGGACTTCATAATGAAGATGCAGCTCCTCTCACATGCCAGTGGTATTGCTGATGGTTGTGTCTCTCAGAACTCTCTCACATGCCGGGGGGGCTGGGGTTTCCCATTTTTCCACTTGCATTTCGCTCTTTCCACAAACTGCCACTGCAAGAAAAACTCTGAAAGTGTTCGCTTCATCTGTGCTGAAAGAATAGCACCTCTTTTTAAATGCTGTAAAGCAGATTTCCTGTGAAATCCCAGTTGCTTCAACACAAAGTAGAATAGACAGTAGACCCAATATACCAGTTTTTCTTGTCTGCTCTGCCTTTACATTAAACAATATTACAATTACTTCAGTCATACAGTTTTCAGGATAAATGTAGATCTTTTGTAGCATTGAGCTATTGTTAAAATTCTTGATTTTAAGTCAGCCAGGCAAAGCAGGGCTAATATTACAATCGTAGATCCTGTTTTCATACCATAGTTTAGGAAAAGAGGTTTAAGAGGAGAAAGCAATAATCTTTAAAGTGAAGTCACATTACCGAAAAGAAGATGATTTGAAGTAAATTCTCAAAAATCCCCTTTGGTATCTGTGTGCCTTTATAACTGCACGGTTTGGGCTGCTTGCAGAGGCTCTGTGGATCTCACTCAGCACACAAAGTGCCAAGTACAATTTAGGAAAATACTTTTTAAATAACCAAAACTGGAGGTGGGAGAGCCACTGGGAGCCATGTGAGGTGAGTGTGGTGGAGTGTGGAACTTGGCACAGATAACGACTCTGTCCCGGCACACAGAGCTGCCAGGCAGCCGGAGGGGAGGCAAACCTCCACGTGAGGTACCACACATACTGTAAGCACACACACTCACACACACACACACTCACATGCATACACGTTGAACTCAACTCACACACGCACACACTATGCAATCACTATCTACACTATCTACATCCTTTTCACACAAGGCTAAACACCAATCATCCTGGTTCCATCTGTATGTAACCATGTACTGTACCAATACACATAGATACACACACATTTCACTGTTTACTCAGGGTTGACTAAAACATGCAAAGCTATGACAAATAGGCCCTCACAGCATACATTTTAGCTCATGAATACGTAATTTCTTGTGTCTGATTCAGAGCTGGATGTTTTTCATGTTTTTTTAGTATTTCCAGGTAAAGTACGCAAAAGGCTTCCAAAGCGTTACACACAGTATGATGGGGATAAGGTTGCTTATTACTACTTATAGGCTGTTTTCTCAATGGTTTCATATCCAAACCTGAGTTTGATAGGTCCTCCCCCTCCCTCTAACCCAGCTGCTTTCACACTTGTTTACTGTTGTTTTGATGTGGGGTACATTTACGCAATGCTTTCATTATCAAAGTGCTGGTGTTTGCCAATGGGAAATGATGTCAGACCGTATTTGACGTATACAAGGAAAATGTAGAGTAACGTATTGGCAAGTGGAGCCAGATGTGCATGGGTGAAGTGAGTATAGTTAAGTGTACGGGCTTCAGTAAACAAAAAACTACCCCATCTTCCACTGCCTGCCTGGGGAGAAAACAACAACACTGTGTGACATGAAATTTAGCTTGCACACTATTCTCTGCTGACATGTCTGTGAGGCAAATAATGTCTCTTTTTTTGGCAAAAGTTTACCCAGTAAAAAATCCAATAAAGTTCCTAAATATTGTCAGATTTGTAGATAAACTACTTTGACATTTACACTACAAGATGAGATCATCCTTTAATAATCTCACAGATGGGAAATCCAAGTGTAAAATCTGCAAAAAGACAGAAATAAGTACAAATAAAGACAGAAAAAACATAATTTTAACTATAAAAAATAAAAGCTATCCTAATTTTAACATCTTCACCAGGTAGTTACTAATTTTTTGTTTCTGTTGTATGGCACAGAGCAAGGAGTGTATAGTGGGCTAATATGAGCCCTTCTGCTCAAACAATGCTATTGACTGTGGTAACCAAAAAATTAAAGTTTCAGCGTGCCATGAAAACTGGACAGTAGGCTGAAAGAAACTAAAATGCTCCTTAAACTGCAGAGTCACATGAAGTCTGAAGATGAACAAGCTCTTTTTGCATTGCTCACAGTCATTTTACCAGTTGCTACTATAAAAATATTGATTAGGACACCTGTGAAATCACAGGGGGGGGAAACTAGCCTGAATATATATAATGAAGCCTTTAAATGTATATTTCTCTGATGCTTAAGCATGTCAACGTGTCAGATGCAGCTGGGGGGATAATGAGCCATTCAACTGCAAAATAAGTTATAAGATCCATCATTTAGACAACCATTATAACCAGAATAACTGAATCAAGCAGTGTTGTGGGGTTTCATGTGTGAAAGGAGCCACAGAGTCACACTGTTTGCATCCCATAGAATACAAAGAGCTTCATCAACTTACTTTGTCGGCGTGTGTAATGATTGTTCATATGTTTATCCATGACCGATGTATGGACGGGTGGACAGATGGGTGGGCCGTCAGTAGAGCTGATTGACAGAAGCACAAATAAACACACACACGCTCCCCCTGAGAGTGTTTGATTGATGGATGGATGTCTAGTGGGGGTCTTTGTATTCAGTGCTCTCTGCTGCAGCTGCCACTTCTAAGCTACTTAGTACATTGAGACACACACACACACACACATATATACAGTAAATGCATATTTAAGATGCACACACATATGCTTAGAGACACATGCAATCATGCTCACATGTATTTGATCGCACATACACACACACACACATACATGCATAAATAACTATCAGCTTGGTCCATGCATAATGCAGCAGTGCCTCTGTGTTTGCACTTCATCTAATCAATACATTTACGAAAAGCTTCCACCTCCTCACACACATGCACACACATATGCCTACACGCACACACTCATGCACACTTAAATATGTTCCAGTGGATTAACCACATGGGATAGAACTCATCTGCATCCGTAGAATAACCAGTATACCTTCACAGATGATTGATCAGATGCATGGCTGTCAGGTGAGGACACTGTATGTGTGTGTGTGTGTGTGTGGTGCACGCTGCCCCGGCATACAAACTCACATACACACACATGCAAACAAAAAAACCCACAAAGTGACCTTTGACCTAGGTGTAATAAGGTCCTCTGAGCAGAGCAGGAATGGGCCGTAAATGCCATGGAACGCTGACATTCTCGTCCTCTGTGAGGTTACCAAGAGGCCATAGAGAGAGAGAGAGAGAGAGAGACGTGAAGTGATGATGGAGGGATGGTTTGTTTGACCTTTAGCCTGGCAGAAGATTGACTGAATGCATCTGTCCCCTGCTATAAACTCACAGTATCCTCCTTAGCCTGTGGCCTTGTAAAATCAGGCTACCATCAAGCCAATAATAGTTGCTCTTGCAAATTACAGTCCAGGGACAATTGATGTATATTAATGTTCATGTTGAAGACACACCACTGTTAAGGAATCATAATAAAAACAGCCTTCAGGAATCATCCTGTCATTGACTAAATGGACTTCAAGAGCCAAGCCCATTTCCATCCAAAATGAGATGGAAGGACAAGCCTATCCAGGTTGTCTCTCATCCAGGTCATGTGATGTCATGGAGATGTAAACCAAAAAGCAACCGGACAGAGTTGTGGTCTGTCTCAGATTCTTGGTCTGTGTAGCCAGCAAACATGTTAAGGCTGTTTCAGGTAAATTTGTGATATTTTAAGTTATCTAAATCTGTGTGTGTGTGTGTGTGTGTGTGTGTGTGTGCTCACGTGTGTTTGCGGCCCATAAGCAGGCTCAGTAACCATGGAAACCTTTCAACATCAAGTTGACCCCTGATTGTCTTGGCAGTTGATGTCGTTTCATGGTTACTGACTCTGTGTGAGCATTAGAGTGTGTGTGTGCATGTGTGTTAGGGGGTCACCAGTGGGCGATAAAGTTGTCAAGCAGAGTTAAAATCATCGACACGTTCAATAACATCAAAGGGGGAGCTTGAATTCCCTGGGTAAAAAAAAAAAAAAAAAAAAAAAAAAAAAAGTCTAATTTACAGACCTGAAATATGCCGCAGATTACAATATAAAGTCTTGTACCAGTGGTTTTAACAGGCTTTGTAATAACGTAGCTGTTGTTCACCCAGAGTGCAGAATTGCATTGCGGTACCGACTGGTTTTGGCTTTCACCGTCACATATCCTCTGATGATCAGTCCAAGCAATAAATTAGTTGTGGTAAGCGTTAACCTTGCCCCGGAGGAAATAAAAAGCTGAAACCAAGCCAGAACATTAAAGACAGACCAAAATGACACCCTTAATAAAATGTGACATTGTAGCTTTTTGATTTAAGATCCCAGAGAAACCAGTTAGAACTATTTTATCAGCAACAAGTTTGGACATGCTTTTTATGCCTGCATAACATTACAGAGAAGAGTATTCATGCTTAACCCCCACAGCTAGGACTTGCCCTAATTCCAAACTGTCTCTTCACACCATCATGTGTCACTTTGGTTGTTTCCCCTAAAGGAATAGTTTGACATTTTGGGAAATACGCTTATTCACTTTCTTGCCGGGAGTTCGATGAGAGCGTTGATACCACTCTCACATTTCTTTACCAAAAACATGCAGCTACAGCTAGCTGCTAGTTAGCTTATTCTAAGATTAAAAAAAAGACAGCTAGCCTTGCTCTGTACAAATATAATCTTTGTTTATTTAAAACATATTGTGTCATTTAATGACCTTTGGGGGTGCTGTTAGGTGGGTTTTCATTGCTTTGGACAAAACCAGGTTAGCCCATTTTTACCCTTTTATCTTTTATCATTTCTATTCAAAAATAAGCTAAAGGCTACATGTAAACCTAAAATGTGGCTAAATGCTAACCATCTCCTTGCAAATGGCAGCTGATGTACGCCCCTTTCTCCACTGTGGCACACCAGTGGTTGAGAATCATCCGCTGCTACTAAGTGACAGTCTGTGGCTGGTCTGCTTGGCAGGAGGAAGAGCAGAGATGGACACTCATATCTCACTGCCTGCCAGCCGCACCGCAGGAGTCGTCTGCTGTAATAGGCTTGAGCCACACGCACATGTTGGAGAGGAGCCTGTCCACGTGCGCTCTGTCCACACAGCAAGAGGTGCGATGTGTGCAAGCAAACATGCGACATTCACGCACAGACAATACACATGCAAGCTGGCTGAACCACATGCAAGGATGTAGCTTGATACATGTAATTACATATAGTGGTTGCATGCCACACATGCACATTTAACAAATGCGTGTATGTCTGACACACATACATGTAAATATACAAACTCCACAGGGGGTGTCTAGTGTAATACGACTTATGCAGTCATTAGTCACGCTATACTGTGGCTACCGCAGTGTTCGGATTAGAGCTGGCTCATATGGATGGATCACAGTCTTAACTGAAATGACTTAGATTTAGACATGGAATATTAAGATGGCCTTATATGGACATCAAACCCGGCTCATGCCACTGAGCTAATGGATCCAACCAAAGTTAAAGCAATCGGCAGCCATTTGATCTTTGCACATGCAGCACGCAAAATGATCGTCTGGTCTTGGAGGGTCTTTGTGGCAAAAAAGTGCACTGTCAGTTTGCCTGCGTGTTATTTATTTCCTCTTTTCTCACATTTTTTTTTCACTCAAGCATCAAAAGATGACAGAACAAAATAGTCTTTGTGAAAGTCTAAAACTGGTGCAGCCTGTCAGAAATAACTGCCATCGTTTTTATGCACCGTGACTAATCTTCACGTCATAAAAGCAGTTATAATGTTCGGTTCTGAAGTAGGCTCAGTTGGTTGTAGTGCATGCTATATGTGGCCTTAAAGCTATATCCAGTGGCCTTTACACTTTACATCAAAGGTGGATCCAGTGGAGATTCTGCGTCTTTTATCCTCATGTCATTTACAGAATTACAGTCCTCTTTTATAGGGACCTAATATTATTATACTGAGCCTCAAGTGCATACACGCACACATTCACTCACACAAAAGGATACCATGCTTTTCTTTCCACAATTTGGAGTGTTATTAATTTTTTTTACGCAACCTCTGCCTAACAAGCCAGCCCTATTCAAGTACAAATTCTTATTAGGGACGACAGCCTGGGAAGGAAAACAAGTAGGCATGGAGGAAGGGATTTGGCTGAAGGGGATGAAAAAGAGAGAAGAAGAGAGACAGAGAGAGAGACATGGAGAGACAGAGTGAGAGAGAGAGGGATGGGAAAAGGGGAAGAGGAGAGGAATCGTGACCACAACACCAGTGAAATGTCATCAATGTGCCTGGCTGTGGCAGTGGAGTCACAGGCTGCTGCTGTGACTCAGGAGGGCGGCGATGTGTCACATTAGAGGCCACAATGTGAATACCAACACATTTTTAAAGCACAAGTGGGAACAATATTTTTCACAAATCTCTTTTCTCAAATCCATGTCAGCTTCAGAAAAAAGATTGGACTATGGGGGGAGCAGCGTGTCTATGCCTTGCTCTATTGTGATTATTTCATGAAGTGTTTTTATTAATGGCATTCTTAAATAAAAGCAGTAATAACGAAGAGGGCTGTCTCATTATTTGTATGTGCAAACTCGGGTGCTACTGCAGTAATGATCAATTAATCAATTCTTTCTTTGAACTATAAATCAATTATAAACAATTTAACTAATAACCTCACTGCATACCTGCCTACCAGTGCCAATGACTGGTTCTGTGATGGGCTTGCACTGATAATATATAATGCGATGGATCAGTAAGTTGCATGATATATCGACGTGACAGTAAACTGCACCAGCAACATTGCTAATCTTCCACAAAATCTTCCACAAAATCTACCACATAACAAATTCCTCAAAATAAGTTTCTCTTCTTTCAGTATCTCTCTGTCCTTTGTCCTCTGCCTCTAATCTCCCACCCGTCCTTTGCTCAGCACTTGAGGTTTAATCATCATGTGAAAAGACAAATACGAGATCACTTTGTCCCTCATGAAAACAGCACACTGTACTGTATGTACACATGCGCATGCTCTCACAGAAACACATGCAGACTCCTGATGCAAACCTAACGAACCGTGGAGCCCTCAGTGAACCATTCCGGGTAACGTGTGTGTATAAAGCAGTTCCTTGAAAAAAGCACAATCACAACACGTCATATGCTGATCAGCACCACTAGCTAGAGAATGTGCTGAGAAGAAAGAGTGTACAGGGTTTTGCTAATAATTCCCCCAATAGAAATGGGTTGGGATATATTGAATTTATCTGCCTTCTTTCACTTACAGTTTACAAGTTACCTGTTGATACTATTTAATGATTTAAAGTTTCAGAAAAAGTCAGAAGCTGTCCAGTCAAACAGTCACACTCAGTATCCGGTGACTGGCAAGTTGTCTAAGAGTTTTTCTTTTCAATCTTTCTTTTTTTGTGTGTTTAACACCACAAAAGTCCTCAATGAGACACTTAAAGTGTGCACCCCTTTCCCATTTGTACAACTTGTTGTGTTGAGACTTAAAAGACACACAAGACATTGAAAAGAGATACAGGGGTATAATGAAGGCAGTCATAACTGCATGATTTTCATCCATTCTGAGTGTGGCCTTCCCGAACAGATATATAATAAGCACATTTGCCTTTGAGCAACATGTCATACAAACTGGTTCTCTTCAAGCAAACTGAACCCAGATGTAAACCCCAGACTAGCCTCCTCTCCTCCACCCTTTCTATGCTCACACCGTTCTATCCAATGCTCCATGTCAACAACGTTTGTCGAGCCCCTTTGCTTCTCAACCAGATGCTCAAGGTACCTTCAAGCATCTGTGTGAGAAGCTCTCCACTAACTCTGGTGTAAACCAATCTGCAGCGATATTAGACACTCAGAGCAATTCAGCTGATGTGGTGTAAAGTGTGATAAGTAGCCTTTTTACACTGAAATTAGCAAGCATGTGTGGGTTTTTAAACACATGCTAAAAATAGCCGATTGACACCTCTCACATTGTCAGTAGCTGCATTTGCCTGTCAGTGGGGTTTTTTTTGCTGGTGTGTCACGTTTGATGTGAGGGGTTACAGTGGAGAGTAATATATTAATTTAATAATAATAAATTTAATTTGTTTATCACTTGCCTTGGGCTGACAGTTATACCTCTTTCACATAAGTAAGCGGGAGAAGTATAAAACAGCCCATTGTTTCTATGACTGTAAAAAACAATAATGTTCCGGCCTATTTACACACCAACGTCCACAACTTCAACGTGCGTCATAGCAATGCGCAATGACGTCTTTTAATGTAGTGTAGCATAAGTTACGTACATAAGTTACGTACATAAGTGACGTAGTTTATTTAATTTAAACCAAACCCATGATCGCTGCCCAAACCAAAGCAAATTGCAAACATGTCACAACATTTACAAGCCTATTAAGTGTCCTGGGCCTCTACCGTCTAACGTCACAACAGTGGTGTCAAAGAAGGGGCTGTTTCCTTCAAGAATGATGATACACGGGTAAAAAATCTATTTGTATCCCACCAACACATTCAATTTACTGTCACACATGACATTATTGCCTGAAAATGAACAATATAGTTGCTACCTAATCGATTAAATCATTGCAGCTCTACAATAAAGCAGTCACCCACTGAATCATTCTTTTATCAATTTTTTCCATTTAAACAATCTAAATGCGGCTTTTTGTTTTACACAAACTGGAGGAAAGGCACAGAACATGAAGGGAACAGCATGTTTCCTTCTCTGCTCGCTGCTGTCCTCAGCTAACCCCACCCCAACTGCTCCCTATACTCCACTCGGTGCTGCGTATGCCTGCATCTCATTTGTGTGTGTGTGTGTGTGTGTGTGAGCACGTTTGCGTAGGGATGTGCACGTGCTGCATGGCATGCAGTATTTGTGCTGCACTGATGCTTCGGAAAAGAAAACTTGCTCAGTTGCCCAAAAATGATCGACAGCTAAACAGCGTTTGCATTGTGATGTGACCAGAAACATGACATGTTTTCAATAGTAATAACGGTGATTGACGAGCACAGTAGCAACAATCTACTATGCAAATTTCATGTGACAAATGGCTCAGGTGTAATTCGATGAGACAAAGAAAAAATAGAAGCAAAGGGCAGTGTCACATGTGCTATGACAGATTATTTGAGTGTAATCGCTGACCTTTGACGTGTGGCTGTGGAGCTGTGTATGTAGTATGTATATGTCTGGAGCTTGCTGTCTGGCTCTGTGCTTGGCATTGATATGATGTTCCCTCTGCATGCTATATCTGTTTTCGTGCATCTGTGTGTGTGTGTGTGTGAGCTGCGTCAGGGACAAAGAGTTCACACTGCAGCAGTGCTGTCTATCTCTTTCCCCTCTCCATCTCCTCTCCCACAAATCCTCCCTCCCTCATTTCACATCCATCTCCATCTTTCTCTCTCTTGTCTTATTTTTTCCCTGGGAGTCTGTTTCCTTCTCCTGAAATGATCTCTTAGTATTTCTGTCTGTCTGGATGCACAGCGCCTCTCTCTCTCTCTCTGTCTCTCTCTCTCACACACACACACACGCACACTGAGTTTTGGGTTGATATACTGTCTGTACATTTTGTGCCGCATGTGCCAGCCTGCTAGCATGAAGCTGTGCATGTTTGAAATGATAGCAATATGATCAACTTTGTAACTTCCTTTGGACAATTAGAGCAGTTTAGGGATTATTGATCTCTCAATATCACTCAACATTTACAAGGCTAAAAAGATACCTTAGAACACTGCACGCAGGTTTGTTTGTGTAGTGTTCTTCTTTGCATGCTCTTTGACATTTACTCATCCATGTGCATGTGTTTGTGTGTGTGCACGTGTGTGTGTCCATCCCTTTTATTCCAGCTGTTCTCCCTCCATCTCCTCATTTGACCTCTCTGTCTCTCCTCTCGTCGGCCTCTCCCCTGCTGTCTGTCTCCCTCTCCCTCCTCATCTTTTGGCAGTATATGTCAGATCCTCCCACATTGTGCATGTGGTTTACCTTCTGTCTGCTTGCGCATGTGTAAGTGTGTGTGCGTGTGTGTGTATCTGTGTCTGTGTAAGTGAGACTGTTTGATGCATCCTTTTTTTGAAGCTGTCGGGTTTGCCTCCGACAGAGATGCTTGATGTGTGTGAAGCTGTTTGGTACTGATGTCTGCTTGTGATGTACAGTGTACAACTCTGCACAGTGTCTTTGTGTGTGTGTGTATGTACATATGTGTGTGAGAGCAGGAGAGTGTGTGGGTGTGAGTATAATCTCTAACCTCATAGGATATAGAAATCATCCAAAGCAGGATATTCTTTGTCTTGAATGTGTGTGTGTGTGTGTGTGTCTATACACCTGATTTGCAAGTGCACTTGCACACAGGTGTGTAATCCAAGTACCATCGTGTATGCGTACAGGTCTGCAGTGTGTAGATGTACTTGTGTACATCGTGGTTTGTGTATTAGTAGTGCCAGCGTGTACTTGTGTGTGTGTGTGTAGACGGGGAGGGAAGCAGACAGTGCGAATGTGACTTGAGTGTCGGGAACACAGAGTTCAGAATACTGCGCCATCCCTCCCATTCTCTCCACGTCTCCTCTCTCCCTCCCTCCCTTCTTGCACACCTCCTTCCTCTTCTCTTCTTTTTTCTCCCTCTTTCCACCTCCCTTTCTTTCCTCCAGTTCTTCCTCTTCCTTCTCTCTCATCTCCTTATCCACAATTTCCTCTTTCCTATCTTTCTTTTCTTCCATCTCTTCCTACTTCCTTCTCTTCTTCTTTCCCTTATCCTTCCCTGATCATCCCTTCTTCCTCTTTCCCTTCACTCTCTCCACCTCCCTCTTTGTCTTTCCCTCCGTTTCTCCATCTGAGGCGACCCACTCAGACGTCGATGAATAATTCAGACTGTGTTGCACTGCAGGTTTTCCCCCTCTCCGCCCCTGCGCCTCCCCTCTCTTCCTCTCTCCCTTGCATTTCTCCTCTGCATCATCTCTCCATCCTCCCTTTTTTCCTGTAAATAACAGGAATATAACCCTTTTTGTCTCCAATTCTCTTTAATGGTTCTTATTTTGGATAATTGACTGAGCAAGTGTACATATTTGAGTGTGTGTTAGTGTGTAAAATAGAAAGAGAAAGAGGGAGAAATCCCTTTAAGTGTTTAGTATTCTGCAGCTCCTTCTGCAGGGGGGTTCTGGGTGTGTAGTGTCTCCTCTCTTTTACACACACACACACACACACATACACACACTTTCATAGGAGGTGCTATACGCACGCTCAACAGTAGGGCTCTCCCACTACCCCTCCCAACCTCAACACACACACAGACACACACACACACCCATCAGCATCACTCCTCTCGCCAATGCTCCCTCTTCTTCTCCAGCTATCTATTTCCCATTACTACTGATTTGCGAACAGGCGAGGCACCAAGAGATGTGAGGAGGTGGCAGAAGGATGGAGGGAACTGGGGGGGGGGGTGAGTGTCGGAAGGAGTGAGTCATGAAGTGGACGGTCAGTCCGGAGCAACGTGATGACCGCTTGGCAACCAGGAAACGGGCACGCTGCTGGCTGAGCTTTCCAAGAATCTGCATGTGCCATTTCACTGATAATCCACAACAAGACACATGCGCACACACACACACACTTCACCTGCTTTACAGGAAAAATGACGCTGCTTCCGAGTGTCTGACGTGTGTCTGTGAAAGCTTGTTGGAAAAAAAGAAAAATGACGGTGATTCCTGAAATATATCTTGTCATTATCAGTCACTGCAGCTCCATCAATGCTGTGATACATTTACAAACATTGTGTCCTCATGAAATATTCACTTACTACAAGTGATTTATTAGATGAGACCTTTATAGTCGTAATCTTGATGTGGGAAGACCTCTACATCTTCCCCAGAAGTGGATTTAATAGGTGAAAATAATAAATGACCTTCAGTTAAATGCAAAATTACCAAGGCTGTCCACAATAAATCATGGGATGAGTGGGTGGTCCTGATGTTTTAAACATATTGTGTGTATGTTTGATGAGTTATAGGTGCTCTTAATGTGTGTGTGTGTGTGTGTGTACATCAGTGGGCAGCCTGAAATGGGTGGTGGAATTCAGATGGAGGGATGTAAATCTGGAAACAGGCTCCAGCCAGTCGTCCTCATGACAGAAAAGACTTTTATTTGGTGTAAAGACTAAAATGAAGTTCATGTGGAAACTATGAGGTAAGGAATTGCCAATAAAAACAACGCTATTAAAAAAAAAGCCTCATAACTCAGATCAGGTTGATTTTTCTTATCTTTTTAGGTCCACAAGATCCGTATCAGCCCTAAAAAGGAAGAGACAGGGACTAAAATAGAGGGAGACAGGTCATGTTGGAAAAAGGAAGAAAAGATAAACAAACAAAATGAAGAATGGAAGAAAAAGGGTAAGAAGCAAGGAGAGCAAAACACAAGGCAGGGGAGGAGAGGGGGTAAAGATGAAAAAATGGGATATTTACATGAGGCTACCCTCGTGAAGTGGCAGTTGCTATGGCGACCACGCCCGAGCGTCTGAGCACCCCAGGTTTGGAGGCAATGGGAGGGGCTGGACGGCGGGGGAGTGTGCCCAGCGAGCCAATCACGGCTCTCTGCTGGGCTCTGACACATTTCCCACATGCAGAGCCCCGGCGTTAACAAGGTTACACAACGGCCTCCCAAAAAAACACAAGAATCACATCGCTTCAAAACAAGGCCGGGCTCCTCCAGCCAGATGACTCAGGGTGTTTGTGTGTCGAAGGAGAGGCATGATGGTTTAGACCAACTGAAAGAGACAAACAGCAAGAGAGAAACAGGGGCTGAGGCAGAAACACCGACATGTGACTGATCGGCACTTACACACAGTACACAAAGTGCCAAGACACTCCAACACACACAACCCTCCCCACAAAAAGAAAAGGCAATTCACTTGTGTTACATAATTAATCGGCTGATGGAGCAAACCTGGAGATATTGGGTACACAGAGTGCTGGAATGCTCTGTGTCTCAGACACTCGTCGCAAGATCGAAACAAATACAAATAAAAATACAAACTCACCATCTATTGTACAGAAACTAAGGGAAGTCACTGTCAGTTCAGAGGCAAATCAGACTGTTTGTTTCTCTAATATAGTTACACTTTGTGTATACGTCCACTTTCACACTGAAGTGGAAACTGTTGCATACTAGTGTGAACTTAATGAATATTATCATTTGCAAAGTTGGCAACAATGTGGGACAAAATCCCACACCTGTTCATGTGCTGCACACATGACTTGTCTTTAAAGGTTGAATTTGTCTACAGTGCAATGACCGAAGAGTAATTAGTAACAAGTAACATTTCCACAAATTTAAATGAATAAATATACAAAAATAAACAAAAAAATGAAAAAAACCCAGACCTGGTTTAAATTTAAAGTAGTCACCTTGTGCATTGATACGTCTTCCCCAGTGATCCTGCCATGCTGTCCTGTTCTGTTGTCCTGTTCCACAAGTCCACATCTGCAGAGTGTGCTGGATATCCCCTTCTGTGTTGAAGTGGCAACTGTTTTGTGTTTCTGTTTCTGTCAGCTTGTATTTCATTCTGGAGAAGAGGAAGAAGTTAAATTCATGAGTAGGTTGGGTGAGGAACGACATAAATGTTTGCTCACCTCTGAAATTTGACAGCCATGTTGATGTACAACTACAACTGCTTATGTACCAGGATTTAAGTAATTAATTTTTAGCGCTTAGCTTAGTTTCACTTAGTCTATCTTAGCTTATCACAAAGACTAGAATCAGGGGGAAGCAGCTAGCTTGGCTCTGTCCAAAAGTATAATAAATGACCTTATCATCAATTAACACATTAAAAATTGTGTCTTTAAATTTTAAAAAAATCCCTAAAAATCGTCCACTTTACCGGGTGTCATTACCAAACTGTGTTCTACTTTTCAGTCAAATACAGATTAGCTGCTTTCTCTGGTTTGTGTCTTAGCAAAACCAGCTGACAGCTGGCCGTACCTTCATGTTTTGCTGACAGTCATTCAAGTGGTATCGATCTTCTCATCTAACGCTATGACAGAAAGTGCATTTAGCAAAATGTCAAACCATTGTCGTAAGTAAATCCTTTGTATTTCACCTGACAGTGCTGTTGTGAATTTTCCAGACATGAACCACAGGAAGACATAACAACGACAGATGTGTTTGGTGTTTTTGTCTCGGTCAAACCAAAGAGCATGCAGCTCTAACCTGAAACCTATGCCTGAAACAAACAGATCCCAAACAAATGTGACGTCTTTTTTTCCATATTTGTGTGCACATGCAGATTTTGACTTTTCTTTTTTCCTAGCTCATATTTGCATCAGATGTGGGTTACATCCCATAATAGATGTGAACAGTCAAGCAGAAAATTAGATATGAGCAGCAATGTGGAACTGATCATGAAGGCCTGCAGCCTATGAGAAGACACTGCAGTCTCTGTTGTGTTTGAGTGTTTGTTTGTCAGCTGTGTGCACCGGTGCCCACAGAGAGGTCTTCACATGACTGGCAGGGCACAGATTTGATCCCCCAGAAGTCAAGTGCCCGTTTCTGTCAAAGAGCACTTGAGAAAAAGACTGAAGCCTCATCTTCTCCTCAATGTCATGTAACCCAGTGATGATTAAGGTTTGTGTCCTACATTTATAATCCCAAATGTGCTGAACTGAAGGTAATTCAGTTATATGTGTTTATACCAGCTTTTACAAACAATATACCACTTGCACTAATTTATTTGGCTAATTCATTTGTTACATTATCGTAATGAAATGAACAATCAGTTATGAAGGTGTCAGTTTGTTCATCACTTTGGTTCAAGCTGAAATATATCACAAGTGCTAATGCGATTGACAATTTGATTTTGTACCAGCACTCGTGATCCCCAGAGGATGGTCCCTAATGTAATTTTATGGTTCCCTATTTTTTTTCCTCTATTGACACCAGCAGGTCAAAGTTTTCACTTGAAAACAATGTAATATCTCAGCATTTATGTGATGGGTTGGCACACATTTCCTCCAGATATTCATTTCCCCTCAGGGTGAACTGTAAAACCATGGCAACATTGTGACCTTTCAGCAGGTTGAAATGTCAGTATTTTGGATTATGTAGATATACCTACAGAACTAATAAAATCAGCCTCAGCCTTTGTGTTCAGGGCTTACGAGTAAACATTAGCATTAGAACATCCTAAACTAAAAGCTAAAAAATGGTCAACATTACACCTGCTAAACATCCACATGTTAGCATTTTATCATGAACATATGGAACATGCATTAGCTCAAAGCACCACATAGCCAAGGCGAAGGTTCACAGAGCTGCTATCTTAGCTGTAGAGTCTTTATTCTTATATTATATTAATGATTAATCGATAATCAATATTTAATCAATACAAATTTTTATTGATCATCTTTTTTATTTTTGTTTAGAAAAGCAAAGAAGATGTTTTGCTTTAGATTTGGTTTAGCTTACTGACACCATCTTGATAAAATATTTATTAAATACAACATTAAGTCCTGTATCATGATAGAGCATTTCACTCATAAAACAACAACTGAAAAATTAATTACAAAAAACAAACAAATTTTTTTTCTCCATACTAGGTCAATCTTATGCTATATTTGATCCGTGAAGAAGATACCACCTAGCACTTAGCAAGAGGTAAGCACACATCCTGACAACACCTGACAACAATATGCAAATCTTTTGAATTACAAATGCAAACACAACAGCAAACATGTTTGTGCAACACTCAGATCATGCATACATGTGTATGCTTAACAACCTGTAAAAATCGTATCTGCTTGCCATCAGCTACTGCAAACAAAAAGTGAACAATTACTGGAATGCAAATGTACATGCTTTATCTTTAGCTGGTTGACTGTGCAGGGGGAATTTCCTCCTTGGGCCCTACCCCCCTCGAGGTTAACTGAGGACAAAAGGTTGAGGAGATCATACTATATGCAGAATGTGCCATTTACGTTGGGGGGCAAAGAAAAAGATTTAATTCTGTCATAGGCCAAGAAAATGTTGTCCAACAGGCACAGAGATGACTGAAGGCTCCAGGTTTGATTGCTGTCAGAATATCCATCAGCCATATGTCTGCTCTAAGTGGGATGCTTCAGAAGGAGCATCAGCATAATGACTAAAAACTTAAAGATATCCTATAAAAGTAGGTGTCAATTAATCAAAAACAATAGCAAAAGACACAGTGTGATAAAGTAGCATTGGAACATGGGAGTTGTTAGCTTGGGTTCTTTCATCATTCAGGATGTTTTTAAAAGAGCTGTATGATCACGGCAGGTCTCCAATGCTGTTTGGACATAAGATGTCATGGGGTGATTGCAAGTTGAGTTGCTGCTAATGTTTGCTCAGCTTGTTTTTCTGGTATCTTCAGATGAAGATATCTGATGGCTAGAATCCTTCATCATTTTAAAATATATCGGAAAAAACAATGAAAAATGTGACTTAAACTTAAACAAAAGGTCAATATATCACAGCTTTTAGCAGACAGCCCAAACACTAACGAATGTTTAAAGGGTATTTGTTTCATTTTGTCACCACTGACAGGCGTCCAAATGAAATGGATCGTTATCTTGATTTAAATTATGGATATGTCTGGATCTGGAAATTGCTAGAAACATTTAAGATAATGTAAATACACAATTTAACAAAACATATTAGATAGGCCATTTTGGTATAATTCACAAATGTTACATACATACATGTAAGTTGAAGTGTAGCCTTTCTAAATCCTGACTACTGCTCTCCATTGTTTTGTTGTTGTAGAGCTTGAGCTCTTTAAACATTTTACGTTGACTGCAAGCAAGACTGCACCACAGAATAAGGTTCTGTTCGTCATAGGATTTCTGAATGTATAATCACCGAATAAAACTAAACTTTGAGATCTCATTTTTGAAAGAATCAGCTCTTTCTTGGAAAGTGTCTTTGATCCCTATGGTAGTCACACACAATGGCAAAGGTTAAAGAACCAGCTTTGTGCTGAGGGATGAGAGGGAATAATGCTTTCACCCTCCACAGCTAAAGTCAAGGTGCCCTTGACTGAGGCATTTGCCCCTGGCGGGATCCAGAGCAACTGCTCTGTGGCCGACGATTAGAGCAAAATGTGGGCTCTGAAGTGTATCTATCTATAAATTAGGTTGAAAATGGATGGCACTGAAGAGAAAGCATGTGCATCAAGCTGTTTACTTTAAAACACTTTCATCATTTACAGAGACGACGGCACTGAAGTGTATTTAGGCTTACTATAACCTGTCCTCTTTCCATCCCTGCACATCTACACTTATTTTTACAAATCCATTCCTTTATGGCGTCTTACATGTGAACACATTTTTTGATTTGATTTTTTTTTGTTTGTTTTTTTTGTAAGGATGCTGACCACTGTGGCACTGTAGACCACTTGCAGTACAAGTCCACTTAAACAAAAAGAGATTTTTCAAAATGGAGAGAAGATAAAAAACACAGGTTATTAAATTCTTTTGTATATTTTTTGTATGTATTTAAAAGTCTCAGAAGTCAGTGCACACAATTTTCTCTAGAGAACTGACAAATTACTACTGTGTTGTGATTGTTCATTTTTCAAACCAACAGGAACCACTCAAATTGTGCACCAAACTCAAAGATGTTTAGCTGACTGATGGCAGCATCATTCTTTCTCTTGACAGATGGAGCTGCACATAAATCAAATATTTTACATTTCTGACAAAAAGTCATGCATTTTGATGAATGAACCTGAATGCAACACAACGGCAGTGTAAAAGGTGGGACATCAAAGATGGCTGTGTCTGTATAAAGAATGTGATTAGGAAGCTTTCTGCCACCAGCTGACAGCCTCTCCGCAGCAACGTCGTGGCATTACGACAAACTGCGAGACTGAAATAAACATTTCAGCTGTCATTTGAAAGACTGTTTGCTTCTGTTTTATTCTTCTGTATGTTCCCTGAATAGACAGTTTCTCTGATCTCGTGCCTTTTTGAGTTCATAAACCCCTTTATTTCTAAGACTTCATATTCTAGGGATAAAATACAAATACACACACGCATAGATGGTGGCCTTTGACCCTCCAGAGTGATCTTAGAAGGAGTTAAACATTCACACACTCGGTCTGTTCCTCCATCCTTCCCGCAATATGGCAAGAAAAAGTAATCCTCATTGTCTGTCCACCAGTTATCCAGAGAAAGGCTAATCCATTAAACACTGGAGTTCATCCAACGGTTGACAGATTAACCCACTGCATCCTGGGGCACACACACACACACACACACACGCGTACACACAGGGTCTGTCAATGTTTCTAATGATGAGGCAGCGCTGGAATAATGTAGTTTTTTCAGAAAGAATCTGTTATAAATGCGACACAGGCATGCAACTGTAAAACCAGTAATGAATGATTACAAATGCATGAGTAGTAAGCAGAGATGGAATATAATTGAGTACATTTAAGGTAGTATTTCCACTTTATACTTCGCTATACTTTTACTTTGTTACATTTCAGAAGAAAATGTTATATTTTTTACTCATTTGCATTCATCTGATCTTTTGATCTTTAGTTACAAAGTAATTTACAGGTTAAGATTGTTACAGCACACACAAAATACAGCACACTTTCAAACATGAAGTTTTTTTGTGTGTGATCCCTTGCAGTTTATGAGTTGTGACCAAATGTGTAAAATAAATCATTATTTTATGAAACATAATCAAAAAATTGTATTCTCTTCTTCAGCCATTTCACATCACAGATCTAGCTTCGTACCCTTCAGACGGGTCTGATCCTTGGGAACCACTGGACTTAACAACAAAATGTTACTAAATTATCATCAGCATTAAAAGTCATATATATGTAACTCTCACAGATGGCTTTTTTCAGGAGACAAGAACTTCTAGTTTTGATCCTCATCATGTATTTTTGCAATTCAATATTGATTCTTTTGCTCATAATACCTGTGTGCCTCTTCCTCCCCTGGTACTACGTGTGCAGTGAGTCAGGCAGGTTTCTGGTGTTGAGACTCTGGGTGGATGCAGCTCTGCCTTTTGGCCACCAGAGGCTCCACAGAGTCTCTGCAGCAGCCCCGAGGAGGGGCGCGGCTCTGCATCGACTCTGGTCAATGAGTTCCTTGTGGTGAGGCTTGGTGCCAGAGATGCGCACGGGCAGCACACACACACACACACACACACACACACACACACACACACACACACAGAGTAAAAAAATGCAGTGTGACTTTATATCCAATAGTCTAATTATTAGGCCCTGTAATATTTGCAGAACAATGTGTGTGTGTTTGACTGTCTGTTTTACCTGATAAGATCCCAAACCCGCAATAGTGCAAGCCACCGTGTGTGTGTAGACTGAAAAAAAAGATCAGTACAGCTTTATTGTGTGTGCACGCATGTACACACCAAGTACCTTGTATGTCAGTGTGTATTTGGGGGGTATGTCTTGATAGGGACCGTTGTGAGGCCTTGTGCAGTGGTTGGGATTGAGTTACATGCGTAAAGTGCAGGGAGGAGATCCGGGAGCTGCGAGCTGAGCCAAGCTGGCTAGTGCTGCTACAGCGCTGCTGCGACTGCAACACACACGCACACACGCACAGAAAGAGAGAGGGGGGGAAACGAGGCCGGCTTGGCACTCTGTCAAATTTCTCTCTCCTGCTCTCTCTCCAAGCGCTGCATAGGATACTACACTACACACACACACACTCACACAGAGGGGTTCTGCTCTACTGCACCATTTTAGAAGGCTAGGGGCATATAGTGCACACACACACACACTTACACACACTGCAAAAAATCAAAAATGAATACATGTAGTGAATGCAGGGAGACATACTAATCATGCTAAGTGGATTCAGCTCATGTAAAGAAGAGTCCTTGGTATTGCGTGGGCCAATTTTAGCTCAGTGAAGCATTTAGTGGAGGTTTTTGTCCTGAAATTGAGTTATGTTTCATGGCCGGAGTTACAGTATGAATATATGTAGCTTTCCCATAAGTGGCAACCCAATTCACTGCCAATTTGTAGACAATTTGTAAGCTGTAGCATCTGATAGTAGAAAATTCTCCGAAGGGATCAAAAACCTGTGTCTTTCATCGTCACGTAGAAGCCTCTGATTCCCCAAGCAGCTTGAATGCTCCTCTGATGTGGTTTTCATTTTTCATGGCGACGCCTCCATCATGACAGCTGTAGCACAAAAAAATACAAATGTATTGTGGCTTTTGCATTGAAAAAGAAAAACATCCATTGTTTGTTCCAATGCACACGGTGCAGCTGCTAATATTAGCTTACAGTAGTTTTTCATCAGTAAAAGCTCCTTGACTGCAGGTTTCAGTTATATAAAACCACAAAACTTGATGTGAGTGACATTTAGGGGTATGGGGTGTGTGTGTGCGCTTCACAGCTGCCCTCCTGGACTCCCACTCCCACGTTTACCTTGAAAGCAATCTCTACATCCTCTCCTCCCTTCTCTTCCATCCCTCCCCCGCCTCCACGCATGAAAAAAAAAATAGCAAAATTCAGTTTGGCCGATATAATCCCTTCTGAGTCCTCCGTGGTGTTTTAAAAGGACATTGGCCCTTACACAAGCTAAGCTGCTTAATATTAATACCGCAGTCGTTCCTTGCTGTTTCCTGTGCAGTGGACGTGCGTGTGTGTGTGTGTGTGTGTGTAAGCTATATATAGGCTAACTGAGCTAATAAACAGGGATTAAACAACTTGGTGGCTCTGATTGAAAAATGGTGTACGTCAGAAGGAACAGCAAGCAGACATATTAAGCCCCCCCAGCAGTTATGTGTGGATTACCTGACATGAGCAGTGGGAATGAGATGGGATGGAGAGAGACCGAGAGGTCATTTAAGGACAGAGAGACTGAGGTAGAGAGTAAAGTGATGTACGGAGACTGATGGGAGTTTCAGATTTGCCAATTATACACAACAAATAATATAAACATGGCAACATGGGTCATAAACTAGTGTGAATAGTTACAGTATAACTATCAGGTCAGTGACAACATTCAGCTCTTACCCTTTCTGTGTTATACTACCATATTCTTTATACTTTTTAAATTATGACTTAGTGTATAGTCAGCACTGCAGCTTGTGGATTTAATGTAGTGTTAATGTAGTGTAGTTAATCTGGAGCAATACATTTTATCAGCCAGGCATATTCCTCAGTCATACTGTGTGTATATTAAGTCTGCAGAGTCACAGTTACTCCAGCTCTCAGATGAATATTAATGGTCCAATATTTCCCTATGAAATATATGAAGTAGCATTAAATGGAAATAGGTAAAGTATTAGCAAGTCAAAACTGTACTTAAATGTACTTACAGTGGGAAAAGAGTGTGAGGTAAAGCAGGAAACTTTAAAGGGATGCAGGGGAAAAAAGACAAGCAAAACTATGAGTGCTCGATCAAAAAACTGAGGAAAGAGGAAGAACAAGGGAGGAATAGAGGGAGAGATGGCGGGGAGAACAGGCAGGCCTATTGTCGAGAGGACAGACGGATAACATTACTGTTTGTGAACTGTACACTAAGCAGGCATTTTGTGATGAGTTTGCTAAAAGCGGCTGCTAAAAACTCCCATTTCTCATTTTCAGGACACCCATCGAGCTCAATGCCCTGCACTGCCGGGCTCAACTTACAGCGTTTGATTGTATGGCATACTGGTTGCTGTGTGAGTGACAGATCTGAAGTTGGGAAGCCGCCCCCTTTGATCGAAGACGCTGAATATGGCACCGCAAAGAGGAGGAGACGTGTGGAAGCTTGCCTGTTGTCCCTTGACAACCTTTTCAACACTGACATTTTATTGTTTCCCTTCTGGCTGGGTTCTGTGCTCTCAAATTTATTTTTTTTTTTTTTTTACGTGTGTGTGTGTGTGTGTGTGAGTGCCTGAGTGTGCAATTGCCTGTGTGTTTTGAGTGGTGCACTTGAGCCTTGCTCCCTGACATCCTAATAGCATGTTTTCATCTTCTGCAGATGTGTATATGACTGTGTGTATGTTTCTTTGTCCCTTTTTCCTCTTTTCTCTCTCTTACTCACTCACACACACGCACATACACACACACAGTGTTTTGGAAAATTTGATTGAAGCTGCCGATAGTCGATATCCAGCTTATATTTAAGTCGGACAATTTTAACAGCCATAAATTACATGGATTTAATGTTTCCCGCAGACCTTTATTGCTGGCAGTGTGAAATAACAGCGCCTCTAAAACAACATTTAGAGCCTCATAAGAAGAACTCAACTGTGCTGGAGCACTTACAAACCAGACTATTTTAGGTGGATAGCTGCTAGGCTATATAAAGAGTTCCTGTTATATGTAGAAAAAACTATATTAATGCTGTTAAAAGACCCGTATGCAGGATTTAGTGCAGACTGTATGGTGTAAGTGAATACATCCTCAAGCATGTAGGCGGACTCATTTTAAGCAGGAAAACACAAAAGGCCCTCTTTAGAGCCAGTGTTTATTTGTCCATTTTGGGCTCCTGTAGAAACAACGGGCTGCAACATGGCAGATTTCATGGAAGGACCTGTAAATATAGATGATTCACTCCAAGGTAGCAAAAGCACAATGACTGATTGTTTTTATAAAGTGATGATACACTAATGAAAACGTAATCATTAACATTACCCTACATATTATTAATAGATCTGCCTAAACCCTGCGCACTGGTCCTTTAAATAAGTGAGCTGCATTTTAAAACATGACAGAACGGACATGGTTATGACTCTACAAGACTGTTCTCAGACATGGCCACAAGCTACATGCTAGCATTAGGATGGTAACATGTTTACCATTCCCTCGGCTCACTTTTTATTTCCAAAATTCCATCAACACCTGAGGTATGACAGATTAAATAGCAACATAATTAAGCAAATAAAATGCATAGAGCAAATGGAACATCCATTCTGTCACCAGTAGCTGAGGGGCATATCAGACCCCAGTGCACATGTTCATATAATATCCCACATCTGTAGATCTGAAGCAGGGAAAGAAATGTCAAAAACGAGAGGATTCAATGCAGACGTTGGCCGCAAACTCCAAAGCGGCCGCTGAAGTTTTCTCCAGAGTTATGGCGCGATGCAGCCCCCCTGTAATTTACCTTCTGTCGGAGCACGTAGGGCCGTTCGCCCGGCATTCCTCTGCCTGCCCACCGCAACACATGAAAGCTTCGGCCACAGCTGTTCTAGATGGGGGGAAATAAGTCCCAGATGGCAAAGTGTTTTGTGTGTATGTGTGCGTCTGCGTTTCTGCCACATAAGAGAGTGCTTTTACTGTACAAGTGGCCTGAGTCACATCCCCGGGGTAATGCGGGGAAGACTATTGCAGGATGGAGGGGGCGTGTGGGTGTAGCCTACTGTATGTGAATGCACGTTTGCTGTCCATCCATAGAGCAGCTGGTCTGCACTGGACATGCTTGTACATACATGCACAAGACTTCTGACTGCCTCTGCTCTGAGTAAAATCACACAGACAGAGTTTATAACCTTGCAATCGACAAATTGCCAGCGCTGCTGTGCTTATGTCCTGTGTCATCCACTGCTCAATCCAGCTCGAAGTCAGCTGCAAAAAGCTTCCATCCTGCTGTTAAACTATGCCTGGCAAACCATAGAGGATATCCTTCTGAAGGATGGGATGATCCTAACGGTCGACCCACCGTACTGCATATGTATGTCTTAGTTGCAATATTCATCTGTTTCAGCTATTCATCTGTTCCATGCGACTATCCATTCATCTCAACACAAACACGGTAGCCTTGTATAATTGAAAATCTTTTGAAATCGACAGTGCTCATAAGCCGAATGAGCCACGTCAACCGGGCGCTAAAAATAAATCACAATAAGCACAGTCCACTGGGAACATAATTCTATTTGTAAACTCTTTCACAAGAGGCAGAATGAGCTGCAAGAGGTTTTGCACTGAAACACGCCGTCTGCAGGGTATGAGGACAACCAATCTCAGATTGAATGGTATCCCTTTTAATATACTTTGATGTGGTTTGTATGTTTGTGGCTAAGTATACAGTGCTTTTCCTCTCAGAATAGGATGTCCCTGCATCTGTAGAATCTATCTCTACCTATTTTAGACTTAAGCCTTAACAAAAGCAGAAACTGGAGCAGAGTTAAAGGATGTGCTTGATTCTAGTTTGGTTCTCACAAACTCAATTTACTGGGATCCTGAGTAGGAAATATGCAGAGTGGTTGTCCTTGTTTTGGTGTACAAACCTTCACCTGCCCCAACTAAAGCTGACTGTAAGAAATCAAGTGGCTGTCAACACTGCAGGGCTGCAAAATTCAACAATTACACCTACTTTTGAACTTGGCCTTTATGCTCTCTTTTTCCATTCTTCCAGCACTTTTTGTGAGCGCATCAAAGTGCAAACCATTTTATACGTGAAGTGAAAGCCTCAGAGAAAGTGTCGGGCCTTTCCCCATTCGTGTGATTCATCGCATCATGGCTACAAAGACCCGGAGAGGAATATGATGGCATGCTTTTTGTTCCGTCTTCAAGTGCGGCCATCCAGTACAGGTATTAATACTTTTGCATTCAGACAACAGGAGTGTGTTTAAAAAATACTGAACCCTATATTGTGATTTTTAATAAATATCTTTTAGCTGACAATAGCTGACATTTAGCCAGACACTGTGTTTCTCAGGGCTACCACGTGTCTGTCTGTCTCTAACAGCAGAGGTTGCAAAAACACTCGCTGTATTGCAGAGGGACTTTGGTACTCATGTTCTCAGGTTCTGATATGCCACTTCTCTTTATTACTTCTATCTAGCCATTTTTTTGTTATGATTTATCTATATGGGCAGGTTTCCAGGTACACATTTGTGTGCGTGGGTGTGTATATGTGAATGTTTAATGAACTGTTTTTAGGTGCTGCAGCATACATCTTGTTGTTTACTGTGTAATGACAATGAATGTAATTCTATTTAAATCTAAATTTCACCAACATAGACAAAAAAATCTGAATAAATATAGATTAAATTCATTTGTCGCGCATATAATATCACATGCACTTATACATCATTAGTGAATCACGTGCATGCATGGGTCTTATCTCTCTTCTCCCTTGACTTTCATTCTGGGTCAGAGTTCACACCACATGAGCTCCTTCCTATTTACCTCCAGTCCAAGACATTTTTGCTTAAAGAGCCCCAGAGAATGCTGGTGAGCAGGACTACCAACGTGTAATAGAGGTCAAAGGTTGCTCGTGTGCATGTATATGTATCTTACAGTTAACAGATGAGGGAGGGCCGCGTGTGGAGGGACTGAGGGAGGGGTGGGAATAACAGAGATTACAACACATAATCCGTTGCTCGGGGGAGTCTGGTCGAGTTAAGCAAGAAGGTGAAAGTTCAAGTCTTGAAACCAGACAGCCGGGTGGCTGTTCCTCTCTGAATGAAGGTGATGACAGTGAAGCTCTTTTAGCTGTTCGGCCCACAACATAGTCAGAGATCAGTAATGCTAATTGAGCTGTTTTTCTTTTTGTAGGACAGTGGCTCTTCTCATAGTTTTACAAGTTTTTAGGGACTTCGTTCACCTTTTGTTTTCCTACACAAGGCCTTTCCCATACTTGCATAAATACATATTAAATGCTGTTTAAGTGTTGTTTGAGACTGACTTCTATAGGTTTGCAGTCAGGGAGGATAGTAAAACTCTTAAATATCTTCCATTTCACTTGTTTTATTCTTTAAAAGCTATAAATCCTCTTCCTATTAAAATGCTGTATCTGTGAGAAAAACTCTCTATCACTAGTTTGTTACTCCACCTTACATTTTCATTTTTAATTGAATGGACTGAACTTTAATTGACCCTTGGGGTGCAACACATCCAACCCCATTGCAGCAGTTATGGCGCTTAAAGTGGGTAAATAGGAAGAGTGATTACCATCTTTGAGCATTAAATTAACCAGACCCTTAAAAAAGAAATTCCCACTCTCGGTGCGACCGGCTCTCACCTCTAAGTACCGTAACAAAACCATCCTCCCTTTTTCTCCTCTGAGACCCGTCAGTGAGAAAGACGCCACTTGTTCAGTCTCACAGTAGTGAGGCAGTCAGGCGCCACGTTAGCGGTTTCTGTGTCTAGACGCAGCCAGCAAGCCTCATTTTCTCCAGTCAGTAAAACACGGTGTGAAAAGTAAAGTGCAACTTTATATTGCACTCACACGCGGTGATGTCACCTCGTCGCTGCCAAGAAAACAGTGGCCCTTATTTGCATTTCGTTTTCGGTTGACAGCATCTTTTAAAATCCCTTCCAAATAGCGTCTGACAAAGATCCTGGTTGGTTTTTCTCATGTTTTTTTTCGCTTCCTCTTCCGTCCCTCCCTTTTCTTCTTTTTCAATTACTTTTAACTTTTATCTGTACTTGTTACCCCACAGCACACACTCTTTCTCACTCACACACACACACACACACACACACACACACACATCAGCTTAGAGACAGAGGCCTCTGTGTTCTGGAGACAAAAGCTCCTCTTTCTCCAGAATGGGAGCTCGAGCTTCCGGTTGAAGCTCACTGTGTCAGAGGGGAGAGGAAGGGCAGACGACGGGCCAAGAATACGATATGCAGTGAAGTGAGTGTGTGTGTTTGTTTGTGTGAATTTACATCTCTTCATTTATGTGTGTTTTGATCCCATGTGTGTTTTGATCCCATGTGCTATGAGTGTGAGCTTGAATATGAGTGCCTTAGTTTGAATCCATTAATGCAATTGTGTCTCTCCATCTCTTTTCCTCCCTGTGTATGAATGTGCGTGTGTGTGTGCGTGCGTGTGTTGTCAGGGTGGTCCACTGGCTGGGTGAGGGCAATGAGTTTGTGTCAGCCTGGTGTGAACCGGTTAGCCGCCCCCTTGCAGACTCACTAAGACTGATTGGTCGCCAGGGAGCGATGGGAGCGAGCTCAGTTCTCACCATTTAATGCGGAGATACAAGCACCAGGGACTCTCCCTTTCTCTTTCTTTTGCTCTTTGCCATCCCTCGTCCATTCCTTCACATCTTTCACTTCCTTCCTGACTTTCTATTTGGTTGCTTTTCATCACCCATCCTTAAATTCTCACCTCCCTCTTTCTCTCCCTCTTGCTTTCTTTCTGTTTGTACAACTTTCAAATTTCTTTTTTGTTAAATTGAGTCTCCACTTCTCTCCTGCTTCTTTCCTTTCTCTCTTAGGTTAAGAATAACTTCCAGATGATCAAAACTGTGGTGTCGACTAGAGAAAGAGCAACAGTAATGGCGGATCCAACGCAAGTGTGTGGCTCCACGTGTGAACAGTCAGCGCACTCAGTGAGACTTAATGAGATTTGAGGGGAGTGATTGAATGTTTAGCGTTCTCTGCTTGACATTCACGGCCCCCAACTACAGCATTAGCAGTACTGAAGGGGGGTTAAAACACAGTGGTCCCTTTGATCTGCCTCCCGCAAGTGTTTTCTTAAGGAGAATGAAGCCTAAGATCCACAAAAGAACCATAGTAGCACCAGACAAAATGTAACAGCCACACTTTATTTAGTCCAATCCTGACACCGAAACTACTATAAAGTGACAAACGTGAGTTGCGCAGCCACTTTGGACCATAATGTTTGAAGTCATAATGTATTCTTGTTCATAAAATCTGAAGTTCTTTGTATCCATTGCATACAAGGTAAACTCTTTTGACATGTGGGATTCCTCTAGGCTCAATTCTTGGACCCATGTTATTGTCCATTTAGGGTCTATTACCAACCAGCTTGTCTTGTATCAGTACTTTGTATAAGACAGACATCCTAGTTACTCTGTATACTGCACTACTCCAACTACTAACCAACCTGCGCTCTATCAAAATTTAAGTCAATACATACAACTTTATTGTTATTCATTCATTCAGTCCAATGCAGGCGAAAACTATGCAACTTCTCTCTTTCCTGCATTAAGTGATGGATTGCCTAGTCAAGGCAGCGACTTTTGTCTTGAAGTAGAGTATTTGCACCCTGTGTATTTAGCACATGGGTTGGGTTAACTGTAGAGTCACCATTTTTATATACTTTTTTTTTAGCAGATCATAGGGAAATATGGATTCTAGCAAGAAGTCACATCTGGCCTTGATTTCTTTAATATAAAGAGAGTGAATATTAGTGAATATTAACTTGGACTTTTTAATCTAGTTTAGTTGTTCTCTCAGTTTTTAATGGGAGTGTCTTTATTAAAAACATCAGCATACATGGCACATGAAAATTCTTAAGGTTCTCCACCTGACTTAAACACTGCAAGGGAGAATAGCTCAAGTGCTTCTTCGTGATTTTGCTCCTCCACTCTCAGATCATTGATTGGTGTCTAGGGTTTGCAATAAATCTACTACGGCCAACAAGGAAGAAGATTGCGGGTGGCCAATATCACACACCTTTATGTAGGCAGGAAACAGTCAAGAAAATGTTGTGTGTCATCACAGTGGAAAATTGGGTGTCTGTACGTGTGAACATATGATGAAAACGTGACATTTGCGGAGATAGGCAGTGTGTGTCGCATTTAGGGTGTGCATGTTGTGTAACTGTTTGAAGGTGGGTGTTTTTCCGTATATGTACCATGTGTACATGTGTGTCATCTTGCATAAGGATGTATATATGTATGTGTGTGTGTGCACGTGTGTTGTGTAGCTGAGGGCTGTTTGTGATGAGACAGTCCCGCCCTTATTGCTCACACCAGTTATTAGCACATGCTGCTGGGGTGTGTTTTTTGGTTTACTGGTTCAGACACACACACACAAACACACATACACAGACACACACACATACACAGACCTCCATGAAGAAAAAGTGAAAGACTGACAAAGTGACATACCATACATACCGTCCATCAGCATGCTCTGTCGATGTATGTTCACACATATACACACACACATAGCACATTGACACCTCTATGCCATTAGTTTCTTCTCTGGTGTTAGCATAAGCTACTGTAAACTGGTGTAATCCCTGTTCTTATCTGTTTAAACAACTCCTGCGCAGATCCTTCCAACAGGCCGTTAGTTTTGCATTTGTATTCTGGCACCAAGCTCTGCAGTGAGACTGTGTACATATAGCATGGATGGGCTTTGCAGAGGGATATAGTAGTAGCCATGCGATAATAATTTAAAGTACAGTAACATGCAAGTACTGTAAATAAGAGGAATGGGATTTAAAACAGTTTTCTTATGCTTTAATTGTGAAATTGTCTTTTCCTTGGATAAGTCGAAAAATATCCGGCTTTTGTAGATATTTTATGTAAACGCAGAAATATCCCCACTGCGTTTTTTTAAACGCATTCTGTGTAATGGCTTTTTGTGTCTTTCATGGTACATGTCAGCTCCACGCCTTTAATATGCTTTCTCCGCCTTTGATGCCTCCTGAATGCTTTTCCTTGCATCACACATTTGAATTCCAACATTCCTCATGCGACGTAACTTGTGCATCCTCACCATTTTTGTGCGCACACACACACACACACACACACACACATACACGTGCGTGCTGTATATCTACAGGGGCGTCTTATGAAAGGTTTCCATGTGGGATGTCTCTAATGTGCATGGCTGGGGGAAAAGGAAAAAACCTGTGTAGTCAGCGAGGAGGGAGAGAGGTGGTGCGTTAAGGCGAGGCTAATTTGTTTGTGATTGGCATTGATTAAAGTCAGTCCCAGGAGAGCTGTGAACACACACAGGGACCAGCTCATGATATAACCACAGAGTGTGTTACAAAAGCTGTCTCACTGTATCTGTCTGTCGTTTCTTCCTAAGAAATTTATTGTAACCTGGATGATAACGCGTGATTGTCTTTTGGCTTTCTCATATTTTGTGTTTTAGAAATATTTCACTGTTACATCACATCATCTACATTTGTCCAGACACTGAAATGCATTTGAAATTAAATAGGATTATAATAGACCCCTAAAAGCAGAGTACAATTTGTACTATACATTAAGACAGGGGTCAAACCAAGAAAATGCTTCATGCATGCATGAAAGTGCATGAAATTATGCATTGCTACTGAATGTGCTTTGCTTGATGCCATCACTTTAACTGTTGACAGCCTTTTCCCACCCAATAATTGAACTAAACTGAACAAAATGCAGCTCGAGTGGTCTTTAACTACTTGCTGCAGCTGATACTTAAATACCTGTGTGAGGTGACAGAAAGTAGGTGTTCAACAAAGTGCCACTTGTCTATTTGCTGCCAACATAATCCCAACTGTGTAACCTTAAACCCAAAACTCTTCACTGACAAGCTTTTTAACAATATTTTCATAAGGTCGGCAGGTCTTAATGGCAGCACGAACAGATCACCTTTTCAGTGTCGGGCAGAAACTCTAGCTTTAAATTAACAATGGAACAATTGACCTAATGGGGGTGTCTCTATTATATCTGACATATGTAAGTCTGTGACTACACACATTTGTGACGATGTTAAAGAAAGTCCTCAATAAGAGCTCAGATGCTGAGAACCAGCGTTAGTGCAGTGACCCTCCCTCCATGGGAACTGTTTTAGGTCTAAATGTGGAGTAATTAGTCATGTGTTTTCTATTGAGCATGACGTCGTGCAATCAAATGAAGCGACTAACTGAGGATAATGAATGTTGAGATTTGTTGTTGAGATTTTATGGACAAGGATTTAGATGAATTGTTGCACATATTATACAAGGACAATAATTAATGGTGTTATATTTGTGTATATCCAACTCTCCAACCATAAATTCTGCTTTAAAATATTTAAATGGGATTTTTGGGCTAAAAAAAGCTATTTCGTGTGTCATTAACATGGACACATTACCATTTAAATTAAGCACCATTGAAATTACCATTAAAATGTTTAGGATTACTCATTTTTGGTGACCAGCTAAGTGCAGTGATCAGAAGCAGATTGTCCAAGCTGCAGTTGGTTGCTTAGTTGCAGAAAACACTACAAGCAAAGAACAGCTGTTGCAAAAAGTAAGACCAGTTTAACTGTGAAACAGCTTCTGGCATTGACCACAAGAGCAGGTATGTCTGTAATTAGTTATTTATGTCGAAGTAATAACTTGTACGCAACGCACATAGATATATGTTTGCAGACTTAAGTCCTTTATTTTGTTCTGAACATCAGGCATGTGAAACTGGAATGACAAATTAAGGAGGGCACATCATGACTGGAAGATCTGATTAGGAAGTGAACTTAGAAGTCTGTGTTATTGTTTTCTTAGATCTCAGTTCGTGCGCATTTTTGCAAAACTAAACAGCTGAGTTTTCAAACTGAAACAGGGTCAGTAGCATGTGTCTGTTTTATGGGCTCTAAAATGGAAAAGTAGTGTGGACGCTTAGCATAAATTTAGCAAAAGTGCAAATGTCCCGTCTCCTTTTTCTGCGCATCTGATTGTCAGCCTATTGACACATAGTTTTGCTTTCCACGTCGACCCGCGTGTGTTTGTGTTTACACTGTGCATTGTGCAGCGCTTGCATTGCACCGTCTGTACGACGTGTTGAGGCAAGACAAGTAAACGCTGATGCAAACTCATCCTCCTATAGGCCGGGCTATTGAAACTCCTGGCACGAGGTAACACTGATGCAACTTTCCATGTTGACTGGGCCCCTGTGATGCTTTATTCACAAGCACGCACACACACACACATACACACTCATTCATCCATACCTCCAAAGATCCTTGACGGAACAAGTCAAGCGAAGGTCCTTTAATGTTATGGTCCCTATCGCTCTTGTTAATCTGTCCGATGTGACAGCCGCAATAATGCCTTTTTCCCTCGAGCGCCTCGAGTGTGTGTGTGTGTGTGTTTAAAATATTGCGGTTAGAGAAGTGCAAAGAGGGACCAAATAATGTACACAAGGCCCCAGAGACGAGTTGGGGCCCCGCTAGTGTGTCCCACACACACAAGCACACATCCTGGCAATGCATTCATTGCAGACATCACATTAGCCCTGTTTCCCTCTGGACCTCTCCCATTAGCAGGCCAACAAACCCCTCACATCCCACTCACTTCAATACCCCCCCCCCCCATCCTCCCTCTCCCCTTTCTCCTTGATCTGTCTTGCTACTTTGGGTTGCAAGGGGCCTTTTTGTCTCCTCTGTTGTTCATAAGCTGGGGACTTTGGGGGGGATCATGTACCAAGAACATGCCTAAAAAAAAACCCAAAAAAAACCCCCCAAAAACCATCTCATTACACTCTGCGAGCTTTTGTACATGAGCCGATGGGTCCCAGCTGGGTCGCCAACATGTTAGTTTAACAAAGCAGCGTGTATTTCTAGATGCAGCGGGAAAAATAATGGGTGGAAGGGTCGAGGAAAGGTGGGTTAAAGAGAAAGAGAGAAAGAGCCACGAAGAAGGAAGTGTAGAGGTTAAAGATGATAAGATGAAACAGTAACGACCCCCGTGGGAAGATGGGGTTATCTCAGATACTAATCTAATAAGACTCTGCAGGGAGACATAGATTACAATGAAGCAATAAAAACATTAAAAGAAATAAAGGCAATGAGAATAGAATGGAAAATGTTGGCGACAGAGGGGAACATGGGGAAAGGGGGTTGATTTATTTGTGTCTCGGGTGTGAAAGCATGCACAAAGAGATGAAAAAAGGCAGAGTGGAGGAAAAGCAGATAAAAAAAGAAAAAGATACGACTGATTTTATCATATTTCTTCTGTGAGTAGCTGACCCCTTCCAACTTTACTTTTCATCTCCACTGCAACAGTCAGTAAAGTACAAATGAAAGGAAAACCAAACTACAGGAAAAAAAAAATCACACAATTAATTAAACAAATTTGATGCTACTAACAGGGGCCTCTAGCGAGGAATATTACTGACCCTGCGCTAATTGTCGCCACCGCTTCATTAAATGGTTTTACACAGCATCATGTGACAGCACGGAGCTTCTTTGGAGATGCTAATAAACAGAATTCATTACAGAAACAATAGGAAAGCAGTAATTAGCCAGATTCACTACTCGAACAGAGCGGTGTAGTATGTTAATTTATTCCACTGATGAATCACAAACAGCGAGGGGCCAAAAAATGAGAGCAAGATGCCTGCGTGGATCTCCACCGGAGACATGCTGACAAGATGTTACTTTCTGTACGTCTAATAAGATCATTAAAAAAAAAAAATCATTAAATTCAATAAAATTATTCCTATATTACTTATTGTATCTCTCAAAAGGTTTTGAATTGACTTGAATAAACTGTTTTGTTTTTTTTTAATATATGTATTCTGCGTGTATCTCATGCATACAATTGTCCATGTGTGGATAAATAAAGTTGTATGGGTTGCAGTTTAATTCAGATTAACAGTTGTTAACATGCAGGTAAGCTCGATTACTCATAACTGAACTGTGTGCATGCAACAATCATTAACTCTCACACTGAAAACACATTTGTCACCTCCTTCCATTAAAGCATGAGAAATCAGGCATTTACGTTAGTGTTAATTGGCCTCTATATTTCAGTTCCTGTTTTTTTGTGTTGCAGTCTAAAAAATAAAGACGTCACACGATAATGTTTCTTCTCATCCAGTATCTCATTTCTTTCTTTTTCTCCTCAGTATATGACATTTCTTCTTCTTACCTTTTTCTTCCAATACACTCTATATGATATCACTCCTTTGAGCTGCAGTTTATCTGCATTTTTCTCCCCTCCCTGCTCCTGTGCATGCATACATTACTCCTCTACCTGCAGGAATTTCTCTGATTTATGTCTGGTAAAGGCTAGAAACTATCCACTATCCACACCAAACCAAAGCACACTGATACAGTGCCAAGGTGTTACAGACCATGATTTCAGTTTACTCACAGAGAGATCCATTCTCGTGTTCTGCTTGTCTATTGTAGAGATTAATAAACACACAATATTCCAGGAATAACAACCAGTATTCACCTAATATACGATTTTATGCAAAGCATGTAGTCATATATAATGGTTCCTCTGTGTCATCTTCATTTCTGTGCAGCCGCATGATGCAGTATTTACATTTCAATAAAAATCCACAGCGCCAGTGCATGGCTGTGCTACAAGCCAGTGTGGAGCTACATTTATAGCCCTTATGGGCCAATATGAGCCCGCTGTATAATTTAATATTTGGCCAATAAACATGCACTGTACAATAACCTGAGATCAGTGTAACCACAAGCATGGGGATAGCGTCTCCCTTTTCAAATTGCACCATATCAGTGGATATTAGCATCCACATAAGATTATGATCTGAGGGCCGTGCCCCAGGTCCTATAAAACTATTAGCAAGGTATCACGCTGATGATGCCGGCACCCCTGGGGACGCCAAACATCTGCTTGTGTGTGTGTGTGTGTGTGTGTGTGTGTGTGTGTGTGTGTGTGTGTGTGTCAGAGAGAGAGAGAGAGAGAGGGACAAAGCATGAGAGAGAGTGCGACAACAATGGGAGATATATGGACATTAGACACAAATATAAGCTGATGTTGGCCATGCCAGTGCGGGTGACAACATCTGCGGGTGTGTGTGAGAGTGTGACACAGACACACACACACACAAACACACATGTGGAGACATATAGAGGAAGCCACATGGTTCCAAGCCCATTAAGCTGCTCATTAGAGAGCCAGTCACAGATGGTGCTGCTCTTTACACCACACTGGAAATGGCCTTAGAAAGCTTCCCATAGTCCCCTACAGCTATACAGTTCCACCCTCCCACACACACCCACCTTCACCACTCCTGAGGCCTACTGTAATATATACAGTAGGTATGTATGCATGTGTGGGTATGTATAATAACATAATTGATTGCTTATTTATATCAGTACTTTATGGTCATTAAGTAAGACTTACTGTACTGTACTGTGGCATTAAAAAACATATAGTAGTCATTTATAATCTTTTATATATTTAAAATCTAAACTGGACTTGTTGACAAGCTAGATTTTCCTGCTTGTCATTTCAAAGAAATGCAGGTTTTTATAAACAATGCTGCTGTATGGCTATTCCTTTCCTTGTAGTTTGGGGGTCAGATCATTTCTTTTTAATACTGGCCACACATCTTTCACTCCAAAACGTTTCTTCTTTGTCAGCCCACTATTTAGTGTCTTTTTACTGACTAAACCTTCATTTGTGCTAGTGTTGATGAGGGAAAATCACAAGGCAGTCAATCTAAGTTGATTCTAAGTTGATCTGATTTGTGGATCACAGGAGCATAAATGGATTTTTAAAGCACAGCATCTTCTATGAGTCATGCATAAGCAGTCGCAAATTTCAGAGTTCAGGCGTAAATCTAAGACCAAAACAAAAGGAACATGACCATTACAGGCCATTTTTCAGCTCTTGCATTTTCTGTTACTATCTCAAGACGTCTCCTAATTTGGTAGCTTCAAAGCTGCAGGGTGGACACGTGATGCAGATGGTATCTGTGACAGACGGGAGGGGGTAAAAGAAAAGAGCTGTTGCGGGTCCCTTCAGAGCAGGGCTCAGAGGGGGAAATGGGGCTAAACATCTTAACCTAGATAATTCCCCAGCCAAACAGCTGGCCCCTACACCGCTGGCAGACTCAGCTAGATTGGACATATGCTCTCATTTCTGTCACTGTCCGCTCCATAAAGTTGATGTATCATCTTAGGGAGAGTGTGGCTTGAGTGTGAATGCATCTCTGTGTATGTGTATTGTATACGTGCGCGCGTGAGTGTGAGCACCTTCACTCTGGAGGTTATGGCGCTGTTTATGTGTGGAGGGTGTGTGTGGAGGCGACAGATGTTTCATGCCTCTGTTATAGATCTCTCGTTTTGTCTGCCTGCCCGTCAGAAATGAAACATCTCTATTAAACGCTGTGATGAGACAGTGAAGGGCTGATGTACGGTCGCCTTCTTTATCAGAAATGAAATTCCTCATCTGCTCCAGCTCTCTGCTTGAGAGCCCAACAGTCTTCTCTCCCTTGTTTCATTGCCCCATATCTCCCTTCAAACCCCTCCTCCTACAACCTGTCCCTTCTGCTCTCTTCTACTGATTGCCTCATTTCATTTTATCTCCAGTTTTCTCTCTTTTTCCCTTGTTTGCATTATTTGTCCCGACTTTCTATCAGATTTGCTTGACTTCTTCTTCCCTTGCTTTATCTCTCTTTTCTCCCCAGCCTTTCTTGATCAATATATCTCTCACTCTGTTTCCTAGCCTGTCTCTCTCTCTCTGACAGCTCCTGTCTTTGTGTCTCCTCCCTGTATCTCTGTCTGCGTGGGGAGACAGGCCTATAGGAGATCCCTCTGTCTCTCTCTCTCTGCCCTTCTGTCCCCAGGGCAAGCAGCTGTGATGGGGCCTAATGCACTATTGATCCCTGTCACCTCTTAGAATATACCTGCTGATGCACACATGGACACACACACACACACACACACACACACACACACACACACACACACACCCTATAGAGCTCACTGCTGTGTCCACCTAAATATATGTGTAAGCATGTAATTATATTATCATATACCCCCACCTGCAAGCATGCAGGGTCAGAAGATCTCATACACATAAACACAAGCTAAACAGCTCTCTCTATCACACACATGCAAACACACCACCCAGTGACAGGGGGAGAAGAATGGTCCATGCTGGTGATGTTTGACCTCCACAAGTGCACTGACATGTCACTACCACAATAGCTGGACATTATTATTCTCTACAGTATGTGACTGTACACACACGCACACACACAGCTACAGTGTGTAACCTCTTAGGACAGGAGGCCACAAAGCTTCTTACCCATGGTGAAAAACATCAGAGGCTTGTCAGCGAGGATTGCTTTCCCTTGTACCTTTTCATCTCCTTCATCACTCATCTCGATCTTTTTTTTTTCTTCTTGGCCAGTCAATCTTTGTTTTCAGTCAGGGCCCTCAGTAAAGAACAATAGACAATAGGTTTTATCCAACAATACAACCCTATAGAAACTACAGCACATGTTCTTTAGGTTCCTCTAAAATGACGTGGTTATTGAAAATGCTGTCAAATAGTGTGATATTTTCCTTTATGTTGGCCTGTGTGGTGTGGCTGTTCCTCAAAATAACCAATAAGGTCCGGTAAAGTAAGTTAGTTTCTTGTTTTATCATTTTATTTGTATGAAATAAATACTCCATATGTAAACGTACACAAGGAGTAGTTTGACCTTGAGGGGAATGCTGTTATTCACCAGCCCCAGGTAAAAAGAGACAGAGAAGGCTACGTTTGTGTCTGTGCGTAAAGTATGGAGACAGAGCTTGGATGGTGATTAGCTTAGCTTCGCATAAAAACTAGAAGCGTGGTAAACCAGTTAGCCTTTCTTAAATGTGCCTACTGGAGCCTTTAAAGATTAGTACATAAAGCTTTATGGTTAATCCAAAATGTTAAAATGACACGTTGGTGGTGCATTCACTTGTTACTGTGGGATATATTGGTGAAATAAACCTTTAATTTGGGTATAAAATTAAGGACAGTGAATAGAATAAAATTCAAAATCATGTAGCTCTTATGGTTAGGAAGGTGAAAAACATCCCAATCTCAAGAGACCATCTTGCTTACATGAAATTATTTTTAAAAAGCAGTGTAAACATGGACTATTTACTCTTAGGAATTACTAGAAAGTGACCTTGCTTGCTGTCTTGAGCAGCTAAGCAGCCAAAATGTTGTTTTTAGATCTACAGACTGTGTTGAAAGTTTTCTAAAACTTTTCATTAAGTTTCCCATTTTTTCACACTGCTTTTAAACTATAGGTAAGGTCGTTGTCTTGATTTCTTACACAAAAGACAAATAAAATGAAAACTGACATAAAGCCCTGAGATGGTCCACACAGTACTATCATTTGAGCTCATCATGGGATCCTCTAATGTGCCATGCTATCATTAGATATAATGTAGCTCGCTATTGCTTCATGCTTACATTGAAGTGTAACCAATTTGCATTAATGCTTTGTTCCAAATATCTTCCACTCTCTCTAAGCCATCTCAGGCTGAGAAATCATTCCTCCTAAACCCACGAGAGAAAACATCATTCCAGGGATAAGACCTATTTATCCCATACAGTATGTTATAGTAATCCAGCTGTCTTCCACAGCAGAGATGTACACCATCCAGAAAATAGGAAAACTAATGAAATATGATGTGCATGTGTATGAGATGTCTGAGATTTACTTGCTTTAGTCTTCGCTGAGTGCAAGGTGGGAGGAATAATCCATTGTGTTTCCATTGTATGTGTTTGCTGCTAAGGGAATCTTTGACAGGGACTGAATATGTGACGCAGATGGATGGGGAAAAACGTGGTGCGTTCATTTCTCAACACACTCCCACGCTGGATAAATGTGAGGCGACGCCTCAGGTCTTAAGAGATATCGAGGTATGGATCTAAACTGACTGATGATCTACCACAGAGACAAAGACGCAATGTATGCAAAAACACGTACATTATCCCACTGCGTTCCTCCGACAGGAATACCCACTATTGGTGATTCACAGCCTGCAGTGAGTTCTTTTCATTATTGATTAATGTAATGATTATTTTTCTACGTGAGGAAATAATCTCAACTCTCAAGCTCCTCTTTCTGTCTTTTTTCACATCTTTTCAACCACATCTCATATTCTTTTTGTCAAGATTGAATGTCAGTCTTGTCGTAATAAGTGATTGTATTTGGAGGAAGGAGACAATATCTACATAAAATAATAATAAAATTACAATTTCCCAATTTTGCAGAGCCCAAGATGACGCCTACAGGTTAACTAGCAACAGCCCCACACTGGTAGATTGTACATTTACAAACAAAGAAGAACAGAAAATGCTCATATATAAGAAGTTAGGCAGGCAAAAATTGACATTTTTGCTTCACACACGACCGAAACAGTTAGTGTTAACTGTTCATCTGTTCATTTCCATTTTGTGTTCATTAGTTTTCTGTTAATTGACGAATTATTCGCCTTGCTTCGCTGCAGTTTGGCCTCATCTACACACTACATTCTCATTTTATCCAGATGGTATCCTAATGAACCCCAGTCGACAGTGCTTTTACAACTAGTATCAAAATGGTTTTCAGGTATTTGATAACCCTGAAATTCTGAGTGCATTACCACATTTAATCATAACCTGACAAGACATCACAAGTTTTGTTGTTGTTTAAAGTATTCCACAAATTATTGTTTTTGTTAAGTCAAGCCAAGTTGGCCATGCTTAGTTCCCTGTCTTGTCAGTGTTGTCTCGTGTCTTCCTGTTTTTATTTTGAAAGTACTAACTTCCAGGGACTTTCAGGTCCCTTGCCCTTCCTCTTGTGTTTCCCGCCAGTCTGATTGTCTTCCCCACCCCGATTGTTTCCACCTGTGCTTCCCTCATCCCAGTGTGTATATATTGTCCGCGTCTCCCCTGTCCTGTGCCAGTTCGTCTTGTTTTGCTAGCCTCGTTATTGTTGCCTCCTTGGAGTGATTTTGAGTTCATTTTGATAGATAAGACTAGGAGTTATTTTCTGTTATTTTTTCCTCGCAAGAGTGATTTTGTGTTCATACTTTGTGTTTTAATAAATTATATTCCTTTGCACTTTGACTTTCAAGTCTTGCATCTTGGGTCCATACGTCAGCCTTGTCAGTTTTACCCTGATGAAGTTGTTGCGATATTTCAGTCTGGATCAAAGGACCAACCAACAATCCCTAGAGCTATGCTGCTAATGCGGCTAACAGCATATTGTCAGTGTTTGCTAAGGCCCCTCTTTGGCTGTACTGTTTGACACTCTCACCTCCTGTAATGTAACGTAATTAACTTAATCATGCGATCATGTGATTGTTAATTTTTGAATGCCCATACAAAGAAATAGACATAATAGCCACAGCGTGTGTATGTGTGGAGTATCTTTTTGCTCTTTCTGTCCATCTCAGTTGCTCTGCTCTTTCTGATGGATGACTCTTAGTCATCGTCTGCAGAGATCAGTATACAGTCTGAGCAGCCCCAGTGAATTAATGGCTGCTGGAAGTGCAGCAATAGAGCTTTGGGATCAATACATCAGACTGACAGAAGATGCTGAGAAAGAAACACTCCCCCTGTGTTTGTGCTTGAAACCATGTGAATGTTTGTTTGCACATCCCTCTGTGATTGTGTGTCTGTAGTCACGGCTGTGGATTTGTGGATTTCTGTGCGCCAGGGTATCAGTATCAGTGTATATCTGTGTGTGTATTACAGGTCGAGACTCTTGTTGACACAGACAAATCAAAAGCCTCGACTTCTCCTAATGCCCACTTTCCCTCGTCAGCGTCTTTCAGGCAGGGACGGCAAATCATTACCTCTTTGTTTTTCTTCCTTCCCTCCCCTCTATTCCTTCTCTTCTGTCTATCCAAAGTGCTGCTGTGGCAGTATGAGGGATTAATTAGTAAACAGAAAAGTGCTAAGTGGAAAATCTTTGCAGCGATAGACACAGTTTGGTTACAATGATTGATGGTGAAGGCAAAAATGCGAGAAGGTGGTACACTTGTGTTGCTCATTAATGAACTTCGGGGAAGATGCTGTGCCATGGGAGACTTTCTTGTGCATGCAACCTGCAGGCTCTTCAGAACCACTGCAGGTTTTATGGAAAATGAACCAGTAACTCACTGAGGAGCAGGGGTTTTTACTCTTTTTATTAGTACTGATTAACTTGAGAAAGACAAAAAAAAACACCCCCAGTAATGCACTCCAGGCTTAAGATCAATTAATATTTCACTAGCCAGGACCACGCCACCAATGAGATGCATTTGACCAATGTACTGACGAGATTAAGAACTTAAGCCAATTCTCCAGATGTTTTGGGAAGCATTGGATGGGAATCCGTCATAGCGCCCTGATGGACCCCCATAGGGCCCTGCAGATAGAAGAATGAAGAGATAGTAGAATGAAAGGGGTGGGAGGGAGGGTTGTCGAACGCGAGAGCGAAAAAGATGAGAGAAGGCGGTGAGGGTATTCATAGGGAAGTGACACACTGAGTTGTGGTCCTGCTCCCCAAACTTCGCTGATGACTCAAAATTTGGAGCCAAATCAAAGGTGTGGTGAATTACATGATCCCAAATTGATTGAAAAACACAGACTCATACCAACGCACATAAAATAATGTCCACACAGCCTACACAGACTGCATCAGACAACTTACTCTTCATTGCACTCGCGCTGTGACTCAGGTAAGCGCCATCATCACCGTGTGACTAAAGGGACGAGGGGGAGTTTGAGAAGAACGTTTCAGCCTTGAGAGGACTGAGATGTAGCTTGTGAAAATAAAAAAGCTTCAATTCAGTAAAAACGTAATGTGTCCATTGTGTTTCTTTTTTACATTCAGATGTTTAGCTTTAACACATATCGGTGATACGTGTCATACTAACACAAAGGCAACAGTGGCAGGTTTAACAGTAAGAGGGATACTGTGTGCTTGTGACTCCTACCTAAAGTAAAGAATATCAGTCTATTAAAGCTGGAAAATCTGTGAATGCGCTGACTTTATATTGCTGAGAAGAGTCTTCTTAGGTCAGATTGTGGCGCATGGGGTAAATGAATAAATGACAAAAAATGAACACAAATGAAAAAAGAACAGCACTTAACATACAGCATGTGATTAAATAGGCAGTGACATTAGAGGTGTAAATCGGGATATGAACTGAGCTCACTCTGCATCGCAGTTCAGTCTCGCTGGGTCAAGCTGGTGCAGTTAAGCACAAACCTTAGCGCACATTCAAACACAGTTAATAAGGTTAAGCTCAGCAGACAGGAGAAGCCACAAAAACAGCCACAACACAATGCATATGTTGCAAATCCATGTCTTTAGGTTAAAAAAAACCCAAGGGGTGAAGCGCTATTAGCTACTAATGAGTTTGAAAGACTCTAGTCTGCTAAACATTTGTTCACACTTGTATTGGTCATTGATTGGTAATTAAAAAGGCTCTTAAAAAGTTTTTTAAAATTGTCACTGACATAGTCTGTAAACAAAATCTTCCTTTTCTGCTCCCGCTGAGAAATATAGCCTGAAATTATTTTGTCTTTTTCTGAAAAATGAATGAACCAAAACATCTACTCAACTGACACCTACTTGATGTCTAAATGACAGAGCTGCATGTTATGTCCTTTTGTATCTGAAAAGGGTATCAATCTTATGAGACCTAGGAATACTAAATGTGACCATAAGGTAGAGATTTTGTTTCCACAATCTGTTTACAGCAGGAACGTATCCTACACATGTATCTCAACTCATTGAAACTGTACTGTGAAGACACACCCACAGTATTGTGCTTAGACAAACTCCTATAGCGATGCTGTGATGTGACTCATATAGCATCAAGAAGGTCTGTATTTATATAAAGTCTGTATTTTCCCATGATCCTTTAGCACACACACACATTAGCACACACAAGTGTTTGAATGCGAGGTGCCAGTTTGTTTACGTTTCCGCTTTTTGAGTGTTTGTGCTCTGCTGCTCTGCGTCGCTTCCCCGGTGATCAGGGAGCGACGGAAATCGCTACTGAGCACGTGCAGAAGATGTTTACTCTACCTGCTTCCTATAGGATAGACAAACAGAGGGATAGTGGGATGCTAACACACATACACATGGACACTTCCTAAATGTGTAAAAACCCTATTCATGCACCTTTTCACACACATAAACACACACACACACACACACACACACACACACACACACACACTTACTGGCTGCTACCAGGCGGTGCGTTCAGGCTCCAGCTACATTGGAGCTTGTTTGTCTGGTTTCCACTGGAGAGGAAATCGAGTTCAAATGCTGTGAGAGCCCCACTGTTTAGCAACACACAACTAAGGATATGTGTGTAATTACCCATGTACACACAGACATGCAAATACACTTATTGTATGTTCAGTGAGCACAGATTGATACCGGGCCTGACTGGTTTTAAAGGAGGACAATCTTTTTTTTTTAAATCGCTCCTTTAGATGAATAACTGAAGTGGCACGTTTTTACTCTCACGCTAATAGCATCACAGTAGCAAATAAAAGTACCACTTTTTATGGCTCGTTGAGTCATTTCAGGAGGAGTGCCCGGAGTTTTATCATAAACAGGCAAACAGCTGTAATACTGTGTGACGAAATGAATTTAGTGTGAGGCTGTGACAAGTTGTTTACTTGTTTTTAGTGTTTTTTTTTTTTATTTAAATGTTCAATGAAAATGCAAGAATTCGAAAAGTGAAAGCTCAATTTCTACCTTGACACTGTGAGGTCAGATCACACGCTGTTCCCGAGCTTTCAACTCTTATCACATGGTCACAAGGCGATAAGTCGATAGTAGAGGAAGCCCAGTTGACATGGAAATGGATTGATGCTTGACTTGACTTTGACTTTTTAGAGCATTTATAGGATTTCCATTTTTGGTTAAAAGTTGAGATTGATTTATACTTGACCCTAAACAGCAGATAAACTAATCTTTAACTGAAAGTATTTCTTGGAATAAGTGTCTCTTTCACTATGAAAAGAAGACTGATTGAAGTTTACCACTCAGACAGAGAAAAGAGGAGCCACCAACAATAATGCCACTGACACAAAAAAATCCATAGAGCGTTATTACAAGACATACAATGATACAATGAAGGCAATGTTCTTTAAACTGAGCTCCAGCTTTTAGATCCCCACCACAGGTTTTTATGACATATAAAAATACCCTGCTTTGAACGACAATTCATGTCCACCAGAGTGTTCGTGTAACAGGTTAAGAGGATTCATTTGAATACTGTCAGTTCTTCTTTACTCTCAGCAAGATTATTTTATTTGACATATAACATATGAGTCTTTTGGACACGAGCTCCTATTTGCATGACGTGTAAGGTGTTCCTGATCGCGGCGTGACACAGTAATGCCCACGCAGCAGGTTACGGTGCCCGGTAATCATGTGTCACAAGTGTTTTTGTGACCACTTGCAGGTGCATATTGTCACCGTAGACTTCAAACTTGAACAGAGAGCAAACATCAACCCCGAGCTTCAAGCTCATCACCGGTTATGACCAAGTGACCAACCAGCAGTGTTTAAAGAGAAAGGACACACAGTCAATTATACAATTATACATGCAATAAAGATAATTAAAGTGTGTGTAAAGAAAATGTGTGGGTGTGTGTTTGTGTGTGTGTGTGTGTGTGGACTGACTGTTTGCCTGCATTTGATTATAGTGTGACTGTTCTTCTGTTCAAGTACTGGATGTGACAATCCACCCACATTTGTCTGAGCTAAGGCCTTGTGTGTGGGTCGGGGTGACTGTGTGTTGACTTTGTCTTTTTGTTTGCATGTGTGTTACTGACCTGCAGATGACTGAATCCAGGCAACTGTGACACCGCTGTGATATCCCAGTCAGGAGCTCCTGCCCCCCCCGTGTCACCCACTGTTGATGTTAAGGTGACCCTCACCTCACCTCCTTTCCACCCACACGGACACACTGAGTTCTTCTTCTCTGCTTTCTTTTATCTCCTCATTTTCCCTCCGCCCTGTCCTCTTCATCAGTTTTAATCACCCACTTTCTTTCTCTCTGTTCTTCATCTTCATCTCCTCTTTCTTTTGGTATTTCCTCTGTCTTACTGGCTTTATGTTTTCCCCCCACTTTCCCCCTCCATCCCTACACTCAGGATGACTTCAGTGCATTTCTGTGATAAACTTTACCCTCCCTCTCTTTCATCTTTCACCCAACCGTCGCCAAACACAGAAGAAATAAAAGACAAACAGAACTGGATTGACATTGCGCCAGCTCAAACTCGCTGGCAGACACAAATATTTTTTGCCGTAAATGTTTATTCAGGCGTTGGCGGGCTCCGACAAAGTGACCTCATCAGGCACACACACACACACAAACACACACACTCTTATTAACAACATGCCTTTTACAGTAATCACATCGACAAGGATCACCTAGTTCACTTTTCAGAAGTGGGGTAACAGGGATTTTCACAACATCTGTTCTGTGTAAACATGCTCATGTAATCCCATTATATATAGTATGTTACATGACTACGCTTGAGTAACATACACACATACACATGCATGCACACACAAACACTCACACTCTGACACAACACACAGGTCCAGAGCAGTCGTTGGTCATTGTTATGAAGACACAGGCTGTGGTGAACTCAGTGAACCAGAAAAACAATTGGCTCAGACTTCCTGCTGGCTTCCTCTATAGTGGGGCTGGCCCCTAACACTACTACTTTCTCCCTCGCTCTCACTCTCTCTCTCTCACACACACACACAGAATGCAGGGTGACAAGCCTGAGTGTCTTCCCGCCATCCTGTTTTCTAGCCAGAGTTTATTTTGGTCATGTGCCGGATCCGTACTGTACAGGAAGGGGTAGCCTCTTTGTGTGTGTGTGTGTGTGTGTGTGTATGTTTGTGTGTGTAGACGATGGGGAAATTCAGTAGAAAATTCCTCTGTCCATCATAATATCAACAAGTCCATATTTGGGATTAGAGCTGCACGGGGCTCAGTGTAAATATACGCTCACGAGTCAACAACTCACTTTCCATCACCACATCGTCTGCTGATATTGTTAAATGATTCTGAAAGGTCATTCAAGATCAGATTTGACTGAATAACTCCCAGCATTTGTGGCTAATTCAATGTTAACACACCATACTTACTATATATACTCAAATATTTAAAGTCTTGATCCTCTTACCTCTAAATAGAATTCTTGTTGTCACTTCAAAACCCTGCACGGTGCATTGTTTTTGTTTTTCTTTACACTACTGAGTTACAACAGTACTCTATCACCACTACTGTGGTCTCCTGACTGAAACTTTGTACAAGAAGGTCTGTGAATTGTCAATAAACGGGACAACGAAGGCCACGTTCAGACATAAAACAAAGGAAAGAATGCAGCCACTGCACTGCACGGCAAAGAAAATGCAGAATTGTCTGGCAGAAGTGTTGAAACAGGCTTTTGCTGCAATGCTTGTAGATGTCCCCAAGCAAGGTGGTGCATTAGCCAATCAGCTTACATTCCACGGCAATACATTTCTGACATGAATGATGTATATCTGCTGTGCTGTGATGAGTTCATGCATCATTTCCAGTAGTAAAATCCTTCCTTGAGCAATTGTATACAACCACATATGAGCGTTCACACTCTTGGCTTAAATTGACCTTCCTGGAACATATTTCATCACATACTCTTATGTTTACTTAATGGTTGCTTGCAGTTTCAGTGCCCAATAATTTTGGAAAGACATATAGCTGTTGTGAGCACCAAATATATCTAGAGACAAAAATTAAAAGATAGATATCTAAAAATCCAGACATACAAAACAATCCACTGTAGAAATAAATAGGGTGTACTGACCAGCAGCTAAGGACACCTGTTACTTATGTTTTTCTTAAGTGTTTCTGATTGTTGTCATATCACTTGTCTTACTACTTGCTGCACTTTTACTCGACAGCCACTGAACTGAATATTTAATCTTCCATCAGGACCAAGAAAACATGAAACAAAAAGACTGAAACAGCCACAGCAATTCCCACTGCATCTACTAATGTAGCTACTTGTGCTACTAGCACAATTATTACATCTAACAAGTCATTTGACTGCATCAACAGACATGACTAAAACCATACTGGTTCCTTTGCCAGAGGCTTGTTGCTGTGTTTTCATAGTGAATTAAATTAAATGACTAACACTCACACAAAAACCCTTCTGTCTTTAAACATGACTCAGCATTCATTCAATGTTGAGAGTGATTCATTCACAATGCGCTATGGTTTGTGTTTGTTTGATGCCCTTTCTAGTGAGCCTCACTGAGTCACTGTGCTTAATTAGCAGCGAGAGCTCTGAATAGACAGTGAAGATTTTTATGTAAGAAACACACCATCTTGTCAGCCTACTGTTAGTCACAAACTGAGGCTGCAGAGCAGAATGTCCCATCCCTCCTCACTACGAAGTTGAATTTCCAATGTCCCAAATTAAATTCTGGGTAGATTTCTAAACCTAAAAGTGAAATCCAAATAGTCTCTTAAATAGCTCTGAGTGCGCACTATGTCTGGAGTAAGCTGTTTTCACCATGCTGCATCCTGGACAAAGTACATTTTGATGGAAAGCATCAGAGATCACCAACAGAATATATGCAGTTTTCATATTTGAACATTTTTTTGAGTACTAATACTCAAATTTTTGGATTTCTGTTGAAGGTCCCAGTATGCAAATCTACCTCATGTCGGTTTAACGAAAGAAAGATACTCTTAAGATAAGAGTTGGACTGGAGCATTAGATAAATACCCTCTCATGTTTGTCTGTTACATATGAAGCTACAGCCAGGATGCAATAAGCTTAGCTTTGTATAAACAGTGGACAGTGGTGAGGGAGCTAGCCTGACTCTGGGAGGACTTATTATATTATTGTGTCACTGGGATTTAGGTTTTTATGTTAAGCTAGTCACTTACTGTCTCTAGCTTTTTTCACACGTGAAAAAAATCATGCAGCGTTTTTGAAAATACACTTACTCACTTTTTGTGTCTGGAATTAGCTTAGCATAGCATTAAAAACTGGAAGCAGGGAGGAAATAGACTACAAATTCAGAAAATTTACAACTTGACATTTTTACATATGTGTATATATACTGGTTACAGAAACAGATATAATGTGTAACAGTGGCTGTGCTAAGCAACGCAAACTAGCTGCTCGTCGTAGCATCATATTTAGCCTAAAGAGATGAGTGCAGCATCAGTCTTCTTGACTCTCGGTAAGAAAGCAAACAAGTGGATTCTAAAATGAATATGCAGCTTTAAATTTATATTCAGACCCACTTTCGCCACTTTATATAGATGGCAGAACCACATGATATGTGTATATATAGAATTAATGCTTGAATGTCTGGCTTGAGCATTCATCGAGTCTCCACAGCTGCTGTGGGACATAACCATTCAGGGGGAAACACTGGTGTGATGTACATTCAGGCTTAGTCGCTCCATGGTTGGACAGTCAGTGGTGTGCTGACCTCACACCATGCTCCATTTCCTGTTTTCCCCAGAGCCTGTGTCAGCACGGGGGCTAATCAGACTCAGGACACTACAGTGCTCATGCATGTACGTATGCATGCATTTAAAGCACAAACTCATGGGCAGAAAGAAAAATGCATAACAATTCGTTCACGTCTACAACAAGAAAAGCTGTTATCCTCCATTGTCCTTATCCGTCTGGCCCCTACACATGATAAAGTATTCATATCATAGATGGCACATCTGTGTATCCACATGGATACATTTTCTCTTGTTTGGTTTTATCTGGTGTGGCTTAGTTTTTACAGAGCTTCGACAGAAACTGAAACTGGATCTACATTAAAACATCATGCAACACAGAGAAAGACAGATGGCAAATGGCAAATGAAAAATGAAAAACCTTAACAAATGTGCAGCAAACGCCCGCTAGCTTAGCTTTGCAAAAACGCTGCAAACAGGCTAAAGATTTACATGGCTCTGTCCAAAGGTAACAATTTCTTTCCGCCAACACCAAAATGACAAATTAAGGTTCATGGTTCATGCTTGCTACTAAGCTACACAAAGCTAATGGCCTGTCAGCTCTAGCTCCATATTTAATGCACGCATATGAAAGGGGTATTGATCTTGTCATCAAATTATTTGACAAGAAAGCAAAGAACTGTATTCCTTAAAATGTATTACTTTAGGTCCTTAAGGGTTTTAGAAATAAACTGTTTACATGAAAGTGTTTCTTAAAGGTTTTCACAAGACACTGCAGGGCATGCTAATACCTGTGATGTAGGGATTTTAAGTTAGCTGAGATATGTGTATGCATTAGAACACACCCTGTAAATTTTTTATAGTAATACAGTTGTTTTTATTTCTATCTTCCAACACAATGAACAATTTCCAGTTCACACCCAGGGAGTATCGTCCATCATCCTCTGACAATGATTTGGACCATAAATAGATGAAGTGGAGTTTGGCTCTCTGGAGAGGAAATATAGGGGGGCTATAGTTAGTCAGTGGAAGTCCTTGAGGTGCAATCGCTGCCACTATAAAATTGCTAAAAAAAAAAAAAAAAAAAGTGCAAAAGGTGTGTTTTTCTTTATTAGGCCACTAGTGAAAAACTGGGTACTGACTCCACAAATTGTTATACTGTCATGGTGTACATTCTTTCAAGTGTGTGTGTGTGTTCATTGTCGATGTTATTCATACTGTAAGAGTCTGTTGTTAGTGTGCAGATTCCATCGGACTTTCCAGTGCATTCAACATTGTTTTCATAAAGAGAGAGGGTGAGAAGGCCACCAGGGTCAGCTGTGGGTTCAACACATACACACCCAGCCACCCACACACACACACACACACACACACACATACATTCATACACGCCCACTCAAAGCTTGTTCCCTTTGTGTCCAATGTTCACCTTGTGATGCATTTGACATCCTGTTTTTCCCTGTCTTGATGACTTTCAGCACCCAGGGTTAACAAATATACACGGCATGTGAACACACACAAACACAGTGTTAAAACCCAGGAACATGGTGTCGAGGAAGCACTAATGAAGTAAACATTTCCTGGTGTTGTCACATCCAGAATTTCCATGGTTATGCAATACAAATTTAGAATTTCATAAATAAAAAAACAGTGCTTTGTTTCAGGGCCGACAACCTCTTATGGAGAGGTGTCCCGATGATCGTCATCAGGAATAAACTTTGAATGGTTCAGGCTTTTCACAGTGTGATTGTCGCCAGTGGTGCCATTCAAGTCGACTTATTCAAGGAAAAAATGAATGGAACTAGCTCTGACTTCTTCAAATGGCCTTGAGATTCAAGCAATTAGATTAGCAACAGCATTTTTCACTAAGCAACTGACTGAATGAATTCAATGACGTTTTGTTTTTTTTTCAGCCACATTTTCATTTAATCTTTTAGACTTTATGTTCACACTCCCACTCAAAAAGGCTTGTGCAGTATCGGAGCTATAAGGTGACATGAAATTTGCATCCTCCTCACCTTCTGTCCAAAGGAATGTAAATGATCTGCAGCTGTTGAATTTGAAGGAAGTTAAAACCATTTTTGGTCATACTTATGAAAACAGCATATTGATCTTCCCTGGAGAAGGCATTTCCCATAATGTCCATTAAATGGTAATGGTAATGAAAAGCAAAAAAACAGTCAAGAATATAAAAACCACTGAAATATTAGAGAAAAAGAATATTGGTTTGTTTTTATAAATAGCACATTCACAGTTCTCAGTGGAAACAATGAGAAATTTATGCAGGGCCACTGCTCCTTATGAAAAGCCTGAATTTCTTAGTTTAGAACCAACTGGAGTTTTAGCAGGAACATTGTACATTCACCTTACTCATAAAGAAGCTGAGGCTGAATGAATGCAATGTATCAGAAACGGCTTTTGTTGAAATGCCCCCGTGCGAGACTCTACACTTGAAGAGACTGTAAGTCGGTGGCTCGGAGCATCAGCCTAATACTTAAAAATGCTCCAGAGATGTAAAGTAAACATGACAGAGAACTAATAAAAACAAGGAATTGACCAACTTCGGGTTTAGGTGGTGTTTGCCCGTCTGTAGACTAATAGTCTATTGATTTGTCCAAAGCTGCGCTCACAGCGAGTATAACCCACAGTAATGCTTGGCAGAGAGGTTGCAGCTTTACTGGAATACGCTTCTTGTGTAACTGTTGGCCTTTCCACTATTGACGTGTTCTGGATAAGGCCGCATTTTCCTCACCAGGTAAACATTTGGGCTAAAGGTGGGAGGTCAGTAGTGTGAACTGATAAGGGCCTTACGAGAAAACTGAGACAAACTTGTAAATTTTGATACTTTGTTTTGGTAATCCACCTGCACTGTTACGTTAAATATGTGAAAATAAAAAATAAATATGTCTCTGCTGTCATTCATGATCTGACCTAATGTGATGTAAATAAAAAACGTGGGTTTCCCATTTACCTTGCATGCATACAAAACTATACAGCACACACACACACCTTTGCTGCAGGTGTTGGTTAGCATTGATTGGATCGCTGGTTGAGACACACTCAAAGTCCCACTGGGTCGCTATGGCAACTAGAGCCAAAATAAAGCAGCCGTCGAGACAGCAGTGGCAGCCTCAGCTGGCACACAAATGCACACACAAACATACACATATACGCGCGCACACACACACACACACACAAAACACAACCCCCTCTGGCATTGGCACCTAGAAACAGACACAAAATGAGCTCTATATTAGACCGCAGAGGGAGAAAGGAAAGGACCGAGAGAAACGTGGAGGCAGAGCAGCAGAGGAGGGGAAGAGCGTGTCCTGAAATAACCCCTGTTAGCTTTGTTCACCGTTCCAAAGAGGACATGTTTAGCAGCCTTTCTGACTGGCAAGAGTCCCTGTCAGTCTCTCCTTCACACACAGACAAACATACACACAGATGCACTGCCCAGGTTGGCACTCATAAGCTTACGTTAACATAGTCACACTAACTCGCTCACTCACTACATTGCTTTGATTGTGTGTTTTGTGTGTGTGTGTGTGTGTTTGTGTCTGTGTGTGTGTGTGCACGCGGCAGCCATGCCAAGGGGCACACAGGCTGGCTGTTCATAGCAACACTGCAGCCTCCTTCTCCTCTGGGCCTTGAATGTTCCAGGAGCTCAGAGTGAGACTCTGCAGGGCCAAGCTGGCACCCTGACACCTGCAGAGATGACCAAGCCTCCATGGTGAGCTGCGGCCAAATAGTGATAGTAACAGCAGGTCAGTGTGACGACAATCCTGCGTCTACAAGGAGAAAGTGATATTTTTAATAAAAGTTAAAGTACAGCTCATAATGTTTATACAAAAATCTTGTTTAGCTTCGCTTTACATACAAAACAGCAGTGCCGACAGTCATATTACAAGATGGAACTCATTGGTGAACATATGATGTAACTTGGTACGCTACATCACAGCAGTTGTAGCTCACAGTCCTGATTCCTTGTTACTGGGCTGTGCTGTATTTAGGAACAGTAGTCACCATCTGAAAACATTTTGCTCACACCTCTGGTCTCCTATTTTTCTTGTTACTAAGCTAATGTGCTGGCTGTAGCTTTGTATTTAGTGTATAGACAAAAGAGCAGCACTGATCTTGCTAGTAATTCTTCTAGCAAGAAAGAGATAGCATATTTATGAGAAAGGTCAAACTATCCTTAAGAAAGAGAGACAGCAAAACCTACACACTATAGTACTCTTTATTTTAGAAAATTCAGTACAAAATGAGAATAAATCCCTCCCTTACACCTCAACAGGGCTTCAGTCAAGGATATTGTGCCCCATTCTGAAAAAGTCAAAGTCATACAGACAGCATCTCCATGTTCAGTGTCTCTGAATCATTTGCCAAGTGAAATGAATTTACAAAAATGTCTTAGCTTTTTTCAGATGACACCTGAACATCACGCTGTCACACTCAGTCAGACATTTAATAGAAAGTAGACTACACATTTCAGCCCACATGTATATAGTACATTCGTCATTGTATATTCATTCATCTTAATATAAACATTACTGTCGCAGCGGTGGCAAGTGATGGTGAGAGTCCAGCAGTACTCTGGAGCAGTGCACTGCGAGGCAGTCGTACTGAGTCATTTTACATTTACATCTCCTGCAGACGTTGTGATTCAGAGCAGCCTGTCTGAGGGAGCTGAGGGCCCTCGCTGTGTCAGATACATCAGCTCGTGCCCATACCAGCGTCTGATGTTCGATAGGGCACAAGAATCACACGTCGACTATAAATAAACCCTGCAATCCCCACATGCCAAGCAGTGGCAGCTGCTTGTGGGTTTTTATAAATCGAGGCATGTGACTTGGGTTTGTAATCTTAGACGGATTAGCAGAAGAACCGCGTGTTGTATGTTTACAAGCCTAATCATTTTAAGATGTGACACCAAGGAAGCAATACCATTTTTGTCATTATACTACATTACATTTTTACAATATTGATATTTTTGGTATTGCTTTCTAATGCATTTAAACATCTGTGAAAATAAGATTGGCATATCTTTACAAAATATTATTAATTAGCATACATTAATAGCTCTTAAACCACAAATGTATTTATTTAGATTTTGTGTATTATAACTCAATGTACAGAATGAATGTACAATTTCAGATTCATATGTCACATAAGTAGTAGGTGAAGTTTAAAATCCATTGACAAATGTGTCAGTAATCTATTATTCATTCAAGTGTTATTCACATAAATATCTGGCTTCAGGATGACTGCTGGTATAACACACATGGGCCAGGCATGTCACTGACGACACACAGGGCATAGACCAGTTATTAATGTCAGTATTAGGTCCGGACTGATAGAAGATTAGGCCACACTGTTATGACCAGAGAACGCCAGCATTTGAGAAATCCACTGAAACCACATTGCCCAGTCTACCCAAGAATCTCTACAACTGACTGATTCAACTTACAAACACTTTGTCACATACAAACTTTATTTTGTATGTGACAAATTTATTTGTCATTGTGCAGATTACAGGTTCACAGCTAATAAAAGGCAGTAAGCATCTACACAGAAGTGCAAATGTTTTATTTACAGATTGATTATTATTTATTTACAGGAACGAATAAATTAGTACTATAGCATGGGTGATGCAATATCCTACATAATCTAAACTGTTCAAACATTAGATACATTCATATAAATAAAGCTAAACAGAATTAATCATTGACATTGGATTAAACTTTTCATGTTTTAAGTTCAGTAGTTTAATTAAGGCTATTGAATACATAAAGACATAGACCATGTTTTCAGACCATTAACGTTTTTAAATATTATATGTATTTTATCATCAATAATGTCAATGTTAAGGATAAATTTAACATTGTTTTCTGATGATAATGTGCGTATGATATTGGTATAATGTGTATCCTTTACCAAACTGGTAATCATATACATTTGCATGTTGCATCTTTAGAAGAGGAGGTGTGAATTCTTGGAGATCCCGTTATTAAATCTGCCAGTCACATGAAACCAGTGAAACTGTGCATCACACTCCGTTTACTGAGCTTTAAAAAGCAGCAGACACTGATGGTTTAAAACAGACGTTCGTACTTGCATGCACACACAGACACACACACACACACACACACACACACACACACAATGTATGCACAAACACACACAGGCGTGAAAAACAAGTGGCGAATCTGTCAAGGAATGGCCCCCAGAGAGCTCTTGCTTGCTGCTTGGCAGTCCTGTACCTGATCTCTGAGCCCTGACAACCACACACACACGCACATGACGCTTTCTAGGCAAAAGTGCACTATCTATGACTACAGTGTAAGGGGAGTTATGAATATTCATGGACATATTCCAGAGATGGGAGAGTAAAAATGCCACGTGTTTGTGTGTATGTGTGTGTGTGAGTGTATGATTGGGTGTGAGGGGGCGTGTACACATGTCTATATCTTTTGGCTCAGCATCTTCTCGCATCGCTGCCCTTTCCCTACTATCAAAGCAACCTTGAAATGATCTTTGGAGCAGGCATTCACGTGTCTGCAGGGCCTGTAAAATGCTCCCTCCCTTCCTCTTTCTCTTTCACTCACACACACACACACACACACACACACACGTGCACACACATACAAACACACAGCGGCTATCCCTCAAGGGTTGGGTAACTTGATGACTCCAGTAAACAACAGCTTCCCATTCCCACCTTTGACAATAAACACACATTCAGCTGCCAAGAATACAGCAAACTTCAACCTTGTAAAAAACTACTACTGCTGATAGTACTGCACGCATGCCTGCATGTGTACAGTATGCACAAGTACAACAGTACAACCGTATCTTGTATTATGTAAATGCTACACACACCTACCACGCGCATACACACACACACCCTCCATGTGCATAAAACAGTCATTGTATTGACAGCACTAATTACACTAGCTCATGCTGCTGAGTGATGTGGGCCACAGTTTACATACAAATGAATCCCCAGTGATGGACTTTAGGAGGCATTGATCCTGCCTCCTCCCAATGCTCAGAGCACTTCAAGTTGATGGTCACCGCACACCTCACCCCCATTCACTCATTCTCTAGCCTATAATTTATCCTTTTTCATGATGGCGACTGTTAAACCGGTACAATCAATTTTTAAATGCGATGGTTTTGCTATTGTCCCATGTGACTCCACCCCCCTTTGAGAATAGACTGATGTTTTAAAGGCACTATCTGAACGCTAAATCATAATTGACCACTCGGTAAGTCCTGCCCCCTTTGGTTACTTGTGCGATGTGCCTTGAGCTTTTTGTTGTAACCCTGCACAGATGCAGTTTACCGTGATAACCATGGGAGAATTACCTCTCCAAATTCCTGGTTATTTTTGAAATGATTGTTTCTTTAATTCACAAAGACATAAACAAAAGCAGGATTCTCCATTCTAGCCGCTGACTGGGAGATTTTATCCGCTCAGTGGCTAGTTAGGCTAACGTTCATGATTTGGATGAAAACACCATCTCTGGCCTGTAATGTTTAACGAGTGAGTGTGAGTATTCTCAGATTTCAAGCTTTAATAGGAGCCATTTGGGGACATACTGAGCTACACTGCTGATGCTACATGTGACAGATTCAATACAATACATACCTGACTCTTTGATGAGCCCTCGTGTGTCTTTTTTAAATGAGAATCTCGTGAAAGAAGCCTTAAAGATATGATACTGTGCCAACAAATATGAGATTGAAGCTACATTTGGTTCAAAGTCAGTTTGGCTGCTGCATTTCTAACCTGTTTCTTTCTAACCTGTTCTCTCTCTATGTGTGTGTTTTGTCTTTCAGTGCTACAAGGGAAAACAATTTTGCGCCAACAACTAACTAATTAACTCAGTGTCTGGCAAACTATCTTATATAACGCTGTGTGATATTTCTGGATTGTGAACTTCCCCAAACATAATAAAGAGCAGGACAGGGCTTCAAGCATTAAGCTAAACTTTGACAACATCCAGGAAAGTCTTCAGAGGAGAAATACTATGCAGTGGATCAAGTGAATTTAATCTATTCCTGACACTTTTGCTCTTGTGCTTCATGTTTTAAAATGTCCAGCATGTAAACTCAGTCAGTCAAAGCATCAGTCTTTATAGAGCCACACATATATATCACACCAGCATGTGGGAAAACCACAAGGTACACAGGTCTACTGTGCCTTGTTTTTGTTGCTAAGCAGCAAATGGACAATCAGGTTATTATTTTTCTATATGACAATGGGAAAGCATAAGGCGTTCTATTTTGAACTGGTTAACCTCAATACAATGCTGTCTAGAGAGCTGATACTTAAGATATACTATCTACAATAATAATATAAACAATAATATGTTTGCTTGTGGGTCAAAAAGCTATGACCATGATCAACATTTAATTGTGTGTGAGTTACCGGTGTGTAAATGTGTTTGACTGTGTGCGAGCGTGTTTGTGCACAACTCCCAAGGGCCAAGTGGGGCATCAATAAATATTTTACAGCTCGCCAATCCGCTTCCATCGTAATGGCCGGCCATCCCGGTCACAGTGGGGAGGGGGCTGGCTTGATGAGGCTGTAGCCTGCTGAGACTGGCAGGGAGCTGGGTCAATTTATCTCTAATGGCCTCTCATAGAGTATCTCTAATGATAAAAGATGATGCACAGAGGCACAGAGAAGATAAACTACAGGAAGGAAATGGGTGATAAACTTGATTGGGGGATTAAAAAAACGTACTGGTGGAATGATTCTTGCTTTTAAAAATCAAAGTGAACGATATTTGTGTCAAGCTTCAATCAAAAAGCAGTAAATAACAGCGAAACAACGTTTGAGGAACCTTGACGTGACCTTTCCCCCTTCATCTGAGCTTTGCACACCCCAGCGGTTACGCCTGGCTTCAATTTCAGCAACACGTCTTAATAGTGTGATATCTTTTCACATTTCTGGTATTCTGTCAGGACAAATCAGCAACAGGGCAGTTCTATTAGAGCAAAAGTGCCGCGAAGTGAAAGACACGTGTTACGGGACTATCGCGGCAAGCCAGGCAGAAATGCTTGACTGATTCCAGGGCAGAGGCAGGTATGTGCAGGAAGTGAGACAATAACATAGTGGGCAATAACATGGCAGGCCATACATTTTTATGATTGCAGGATATATAGCCTTGTGTAGGATTAGATTGTGTGTGTGTGTGCAGGAGTGCATTTGTTAGTTTGATGTGTATGACAAGCATGAGTTTGTATATTTGACCTACGATTATGTGGTAAATAAATGTGTGTGTGTGTGTGTGTGTGTGTGTGTGTGTGTGCTTTTAACATTATTTAATACACACTTAAACTGATGCTCATATGTTTGTTTGTATCTTTATGTGTTTGTGAGTGCAACAGGAAAAAAACCTGCCTGTCAGGCCCATGTGATATTTGCTAGTCTGAGGAATGCAGCTAAACTGTGGCGACTCACTCTTTTGCTTTACTTCCTTGACCGGTCAGCGGTTATGTGTCACTTGCAGCTGAGCCTTATTTGGCGCAGGAAACACTGAGGAGGGAGTGAGGTTGGGAGGGGGTTGGTGGTTCCAACCAGTACGAGGTTACTTGAAGTGTTTTTGTCATTCCCCATCTGCCTCCTTAAATACACACAGTTTGACTGATGGAGGGCCTAAGAATAGCCCTTTATGATGTTGCTAGTGTAAACACACCGCCTTCAAAACCTTACAGGGAGCAGGCAGTAACCTGAAGGTTAAAAACAAAGGCTCGTGACCAGAGGGTTTGCCAATTTAAATACACAAAAATAAGGTTTAAGGAGTGAAGAGGGCAGTCCTCCTACTTTCTTGAACTACCCTTGAGCAAGGCCATTAACTGTCTTTTACATTTGTGACCCTTCCATCCTCTGCTGCATCACACAGCCTGTGCTGTAGCTGCAAATATGAATTTGCTCTTAGTCATCTCGCATTGTTAAATAAGGGGTTTTTTTTTGGCCTTAGCCATAACACACAGCAAATTACCATTATCACGTTGTAAAACAGACACTGTCATTACTGCCACTGCTACAGTATGCATGCCCTTTGGTAATTATGCCATCAACCAAATATTCACCGTTGCAACTTCATACGTCCACTTTTTTTTTTTGGTTTTCTTTTGTATACTTGGTGAGATGCCAGTGCGTCTCAGCCCCTTGTAAATACACCAGGAAAGAAAAGCAATCATGGAGAGACGAGAGGAAAGGTAAACAATTCCACGGATGAACACAGACTTTGGGTTTCATTCATTTTCTTCCTGGTGTAGATGCACACAGTTTTGTTTTGTATGTACTGTGTGGTAATGGATGAGTCTGTAATGGATTCATATGGCTGTTTGAGCTGTGAGGTTGGGATGAGAATAGCTTGTTGTCACAGGAATAACTGAGTCATTGGGGTCTCTTTCCCTGGTCCAAAGGCCAGCAACACTCCCCTACCCCCACTTGCATACACATATATATACACACACACACACACACACACACACACACCACCACCACCAGCCACAGGCCTTGACTGGAAATGTTTTTACTCAGAGAAAGGTTCATCACCACTTGTTGTAGCTCCAGCAGTAACAGCTGTGCTCACACAGAGCAATTATCTGTGAGAGGAAATGAGGAAATGCAAAAGCAGCATTCAAATGGCCTACAATACCTGAGATAAAACAAATAAAATGGAAATTCTGTGAAGGGATGAGCATTCAAATCATAATCTTTTGTGGTTTGGTTTCTTCCCGAGAGGCAGAGTAAGGGAAATAGCTCAAGTTATTCTCAACTTTTTGCAAATTTAACAGCTGCAGAGTGAATGTTTTAGAAATTAGCGTCAGAGAGATAAAACACCAGGCCAATGTTGCTAGAGCCTTCAGTGAAGAGCCACTTCTCTCACTTTCTACCTTCTACCTAAAGATATTTAGAGTGTTTATGTCTCTTACTTCTACCTCTAAAACACTCAAACATGCCATGAGCACTAACACGATCCACCCAAAAGACCATTACTTTACGGATTCACATGAATTTTTGCTCTCTTTGATTCTTGTGAAGTGTTAATATCACAAGATAGGATTTAAACAATTTCCAAAAATCAGCATTTTATTCAACAATGTCAACTATGATAGCACACAAGTGCACAATCTATAAGAACAGTACTGTGCCAAACTTCAAATTTAGAAACTTAATAAACAGAAAGTTTATTTGTATTTGTTATATTATTTTATTTAGTGGGATGTTCCTGGAGCTGTCTTACTGACTTACACAATTCCATCTACTAGTGTGCAAGGCATTTTGGGATAATAGTGACCGAAGGTACGCTCTGGGGGCCTGGCGTCTTTGAATACATTTAACTTTGTCATTTTTCCAGTATGAATCCAGCTCTCTCTCAAATGAAGTATTATGAGAAGTTGTATGAAATCAGGACAGCCACGTTGTTTTCCAGGAAGTTTCATGGGGTTTTTGAGGTTAAATTTAATATCAACAAACCACAATTAACCATGACTGTTGAACAGTCATGGTTACAGGACAGACTGTACCTGACCTCAGGCATCAGAGTATCTATAGTTCATTTGTGTGTGTGTTTTTGCATTTTTGTGTGTGTGTCAAGTGTGACAAAGCCACTGGTTAATCAGGTTTAAACAAAACTTTAAGACTTTAAATGTTTGTTAAAACACAACCATAAGAAATCCTGGCTTTAACTCATGACGTGTCTCCTGAGCAAAGCACTGCTAAGCTAGTGTCAGCGCAGTTTGACTGCGTTTTCAAAGACATGTCACTCGTTTCAAGGGTAGTCTCTCTCCTTGACATGCAGAGACTGATAAGAGCTGCTTGTCCTCTACCACTTTCTGGGGTTATAGCTTCACACAGAAACAGCACAAGTTTCACAGTGTGGAATGGATATGAATTCATGCTATTATTGCTGTGGGTGTATATATAAATACAGCCAAAATGAAACATTATCAAGTGGGTCAGTCTGCATGTCTGTGTTTGGACAACTGGACAGTGAGACCTTTAGAAAGGTCAGTGGTTGGAGTGAGGTGACTAAAGAAAACACACACGCACAGGTGCACATTTGCATGCACACACACACAAACGCAGCTAAAGCACTTATAAGAGCAGCAGAAATGCTGAGTCACAGTGGTAGAGCACAGGTAACTAAAAATGTGGCTGGTGTTATGATCGCATGCTCACAGACACTCACACACTGCTGTCTCCGCTGTCTCCTGACACGCATACCTCGACACACACACACACACACACACACACACACACACACACACCAGGTGTAAGGGCTAACTATTAACTGCAGCCAGGGTCACTGTTCCCACTGATAATGGCTTAAGCTGCTTTGTTATGACAGCTCCAATCCTGAACTCTAAACTCAATGCAATACACTGCGTCACTTAAGATGGTACAACAAGTACTCCCTCAAATACTATCAGACACACACCGCTAATCACTTCTTAGCCATTCGCAGAAGCAGGTTTGTGACTGGAAGTTGTTTTGAGCAGGATGATGATGAACCCTCAGGTGCTGCAGTGGACCTGCTCATTCTTGCTTCACATGATAATTAAAGGTTAAAGGAAAGGTCAAAATAATAATTTTACCAGCAAAAACTACATATTTACTTCACACTGTGTGTTCATAACTTGTTGTGACGTGTGTTCACACATGTGAGGGTGATCATAAACCTTGTGTTTGATCAAGGATGATCTCAGACTTCCGACGTGAAGGGTCTCCTTGATCATTCTCCAGCTGTCGCCTGACTCCTGGTTGGTGACTTTGACCCCAATGATGATGATGATTTTTGGTTTGTGTTCAGCCTCTTGTCAGAGTTGAGGACTTGAAATGTTCTGATATAACATGCAACAGGGCTGTGGCAAGTGCTGGGTCAAGAGTGACTGAAAGACTAAGTTTGTCAAAGGACAAACAGTAAATAAACATTTCGGTATAGAAAACCTTTATTTGCTGTTGGAAAAATCCGAGCACATGACTTTATACATCACATGAATGGCTACTTTCAGAGCCAGGGGTTGTGGTTGAGTTGCATTTTAGTTTATTTCATGATGATTATTAAGTTAACGTATCTAATTTAAATAAAATTTTATTGTAATTCATCATAACTTGAAAATCATTGACATAATTGAAAGCACAGTCACAAATGTAATATGTCCCCGGGAGCATTGAATTCGGCTCTGAGTCAAAAACGTCACGTGAAGTTTGATTCACGTGTGATTTACTTTAGGTGCAACCTTAAAGGGGGGAAGAGGGGAAGAGCTTTAAATCGAGTAATGAAACACAGTCTTGGTGTTTGGTGTTTGTTGGTGCACATAAAGTGATGTATTTTATATTTCTAGAGGAAGATTCAGAAGATTGTTAGGCATTAAATGCATGTAGACTATTATTACAAAATTGGATTAAAACACCACTTTTAACTGTAATCAATGATTGTTTGGTACGTGTGGTCTCTGGAACATGTGTTCAACCACCACAGCAATTATTAATCAGCCCCAAACAAGTTACCAAAATAATGAAATAAAACACTATTAAACTTTTTTGCCAAGAGTCATGCTGGATAAGATCAGTACACTCAGCTATCAGACAGCTATTCTGGCTCTGTCCAAAGGTAAAAACCACAGATCTAAACACTTAGTGTCTTATTTGTTTATTCTGTACACAGTATAACTGTGCTCTACAGTATTAGGGTATTTTTGGCCTCAGCCAAAGCCAGACAAGCTCTGAGCCCCTGATTCCAGACATATTGCTAAGATTCACAAACTAATGTAAGTGTTATCCCTCGGCTGCAGACAGACATCACACTTCTGGGAGTTCAAAACATCTGAGCCACTTTTCATGAATTGGGTTTAATTTGGTGTTAAGCCATCACTTATACCAGTTATGAAAAGGCATTAATTTGACAAAGTCTCACTCAAGAGTTCATCTCTGTCTGCTTCACTCTGTCTGCCTTAAAGTGATCTTCAGGCAGTGCATTATGGGATAAGGTTTGCTTTGTACACACTGTTACTCACCTGCATCTACTTCAAATAGCTCTGATATTTACATTCTTAAGGTGCTTAGGTGTGTACCGTCTTAACTGGGTGCTGTCTGCTTTGCTTAACAATGGCTAATCCCACTCTCTGTTACCCATGTGCACGAGCGTGCTTGTGTGTTTTTTTGCGCGCATGTGTAAGTGAGTGCAAGTGTGTGTTGTAAGCTCACTCACATGATAAAGTTGTGCTAATACGGGCCCACGCGCGCTCACATTCCTATCATAGTTAGCATTTAACCGGACTATTATCAAAGAATGCTGTTGTTTTTGTTGTCGGAGGAAGCATGTGACCTGGAAGTAAGTAAGTGCATGTTTGTCTAAAAGTGTGTTTCAAGGATAACAGAGCTGAACCGTGACTGAAAGGCACAGATGTTTCACATTAAGATCCTTCCCTTTTATTTCCTGGGAACAGGGGAATGTCTGTAGATCAAGTAAAGATATTTAGAGTGTTTATGTCTCTTATGGAAATTTAATGGCAAGAGTCCCAACGTGATTGCTCAAGATCATTGGGTCTACCATCATTCACACAGAGATTCAAGAGGGCTTGCTGCATTTAATAATTTTCTCGTGCTAATTTTATGCATCAATTAAAAAAACAGACTGAATTTGGAGTTCATATGTAAACTACCTAAAATTTCAGTGAGAATTTTGACAACAGAGTTTTTACTACAGTTCTACAATGTCATTTTGCAGATGCTTGAATCCAAAGGGGCTGTACATATAGAATAAGTGCAATGCAAGCAGAGAACTACAGTGCATCCGGAAAGTATTCACAGCGCGTCACTTTTTCCACATTTTGTTATGTTACAGCCTTATTCCAAAATGGATTAAATTCATTTTTTCCCTCAAAATTCTACACACAACACCCCATAATGACAATGTGAAAACAGTTTTTTTGAATTTTTTGCAAATTTATTAAAAATCAAAAATCAAGAAATCACATGTACATAAGTATTCACAGCCTTTGCCATGAAGCTCAAAATTGAGCTCAGGTGCATCCTGTTTCCACTGATCCTTGAGATGTTTCTACAGCTTAACTGGAGTCCACCAGGACATGATTTGGAATGGCACACACCTGTCTATATAAGGTCCCACAGTTGACAGTGCATGTCAGAGCACAAACCAAGCATGAAGTCAGAGGAATTGTCTTAAGGCACAAATCTGGGGAAGGGTACAGAAAAATTTCTGCTGCTTTGAAGGTCTTAATGAGCACAGTGGCACCATCATCTGTAAATGGAACCACCAGGACTCTTCCTAGAGCTGGCCAGACAGAAGCCACTCCTTAGTAAAAGGCACATGGCAGTCCGCCTGGAGTTTGCCAAAAGGCACCTGAAGGACTCTCAGACCATGAGAAACAAAATTCTCTGGTCTGAGGGGACAAAGATTGAACTCTTTGGCGTGAATACCAGACATCATATTATAGGTAGGTATAGATAGGTATATAGGTACCGCTCATCACCTGGCCAATACCATCCCTACAGTGAAGCGTGGCAGTGGCAGCATCATGCTATGGGGATGTTTTTCAGCGGCAAGAACTGGAAGACTAGTCAGGATAGAGGGAAAGATGAATGCAGCAATGTACAGAGACATCCTTGATGAACACCTGCTCCAGAGCGCTCTTGAACTCAGACTGGGGCGACCATTCATCTTTCAGCAGGACAACGACCCTAAGCATACGGCCAAGATAACAAAGGAGTGGCTTCAGGCCATCTCTGTGAATGTCCTTGAGTGGCCCAGCCAGAGCCCATCCAACCTGATCGGACTTGAGAGGTTCTGCAAAGAGGAATGAGCGAAACTGCCCAAAGATAGGTGTGCCAAGCTTGCGGCATCATATTCAAGAAGACTTGTGGCTGTAATTGCTGCCAAAGGCACATCAACAAAGTATTGAGCAAAGGCTGTGAATACTTAGGTACATGTGATTTTTTTTTTTGTTTTTTTTGATTTTTAATAAATTTGCAAAAAATTTTAAAAAACTGTTTTCACATTGTCATTATGTGGTGTTGTGTGTAGAATTTTGAGGGGGAAAAATGAATTTAATCAACTTTGGAATACGGCTGTAACATAACAAAATGTGGAAAAAGTGACGCGCTGTGAATATGCACTGTAGGTAGGAAAAGCAGTGCAGACAAGAAATGTTTTGAGTCCAGTAGCACCCAGGTGTCGGCAGGTAGTGCTAATGTCAAGTGCATAGTTTTTTGTTTGTTTGTTTTAAATTGGATCAAATCAAATGGAGTTAGGTAGCTCATTCCACCACTAAGAGACGACAGAGAAGAAGAGCCTAGCTTGTGATTTTGGGACTTTTTGTTTTTAGGCTGTATTAGCAAGAAAACTGGCAGCTTATACAATTTCATAATTAATAGTTATTACACTTAATCAGCTACCTCAGGATCTTTTAACAGTTTGCTGTCCAAAGGAAAACCCTTTGTTGCACCCAACACTAACACCATCAATAATGGAATGAATCTGTGACTCTACTGTTCAGGTCACCTTTGAGTTAAAACAACCAATTAAAGTTTTAATTTTGTTTTTGCAGTTATTCAAAAAGACAACAGCCAACGCTTAGCTCTCTGTGACTGTACTTACAATGCTTTGAGCTAAATGCTAATGTCAGTGTACAAAAATGTTTAAATTGACAAAGTGATGAAAGGCGGTTTTGACGTTTACCATGTTTACCATCTTAGCTTGTGTGCTACCATGCTAACATTCAGCTTTAAATATAAACATACAGTTGAGGCTAATGTAATTACTTTTGCAGGTATTTGGAGAAGTTCAAATTAAAATTTCATGATGGCACTCAATGAAATATCAAAAAATCATCAAAGTGATTACAATTCATCCTGAGCAGGACATGAATGTCAACACTATATTTCATGGTAATCCAGTTATTTGTCAAGACATTCACTCCAAAAAACCCTAATGACAACCTAATGGCAGCGCTAAGTACAAGATATAGTCGGGTCAGTACAAATGTCATCAGTTTTTCTGCCAAAGTACAAGACACATCCATTTTTGACTTGTTACACCAAAGGAAAAGCTGAAGGATCACTTAAGTTGTAACAGTGAATATCTGGATAAAATTTAATGAAGGGACATGTATTATTTATTAAAACCATCAAGGTTCATCCATGTTTTAAAACAGGTAGTCTCTGGCAGTTTATGTCCCCTGGGGTCAAGACTGGTCATTGTTGGTATGAGTATGATTTACAACTTTTATTGCAATCAGGAGTCTGTTATTCCCCAAATATACTGTTTTTTTCATGTACCCCTCACCACCCAAATGTACCTTGGCTATTGATGCTTTTGATCATAAGCATAATTCCTAAATGGGAGACCCCACCTGTGGCCTTCCAGTTATAGTTCATATGACGATTGGGCCATGTTATGCGCACACCTCACTCACTCAGTCACTGTCTTCAGCTTGGATCATCCAGAAATATGAGCCCTACCCTCACAAACATTTACAGTATGCGTCAGCAGTATAGAACCCAACACATAGTCATTCTGTGAGTCTATGCAGTAAGGATACATAAATGGCTTTGCAGCAAAACTTAGTCATCACTATAAATAGATGCTTTAGTAGCCTGATACAGTACAGTAGCACAGCCATGAATGGCGTGGAGAGCCAGAGTGTGTGTCTGTGGAAGACTGCATTTGTCCCTGTCCTTTGCTTTGATATTCACGTGCCTGGTCCGAGCGTGACCTGCGTTTATTAGCATGATGAGTGTGTGTGTGTGTGTGTGTGTGTGTGTGTGTGTGAGGTTGCTGGCTTGGGGGGCAGTTGAGTAAGCCTCATGACGCACAGTGTGGTCATAAGACACAAGTGCAATGGCAGGAATGGGTGAAGTGACAGAGAGGAGGGTTTGTGTGTGGTGGGTAGGGGGGTGGGGGAGTCGGGGGGTGATTGTGTGTGTGTGTGGAGGGGGATTTGACAGGAGGGGAAGCGGAGCCACAGGTGGTCAAGTGGCAATGAGGCAAACGGAGGGGGGGGGGGGTTGGAATTGAAAACGGGGAATTAGGCAAGGATGATATAGTAGTCTGCTTCTGAAAAATAACAATTTGAATATTTACAAAGAAGCACAGTTGGGCTGATAAATGTGGCTGCAGCTTTTTACATGAAATTCATTTGACGGTAGGGTATATATTAGTATAAGGTAACTGTGGAAAAAAAGAAGGCAGATGAAGAAAAAAGGGGATTTTTTGGTGAAATCTACATGTGAATATCCTCCTCAAACATCTAAGTGTAATATATTGTAAAGATTTATGCATGCATGTGTTGAATGTGGTTGGCTTCCATGATGAAATGTTGAAGGCAGCATGTGAGGGGGTTTTCAGCTTGGATTGGATTGCATTAAGGAGTGTAACCTAATACTTTATGTGTTGTTAGCAGGATGATTTATTGGCTATGTGAGATTAACCAAGCTGGTGTTTGATGTCTGGGACAGCTGACTCTGTCAGTCTAAATCGCTGTCTTTGTATCCCTGTTTATGATTGTCCCTCTACCTCACTGGTTTCCATGTAGAGATGCTTTGGCTCTAGGATGCGTCTATCCATTTTCAGTTTTGTTGAAACCATGCCTGCCTCCAAGTAACAAAAACCTCAATGGCTGTATTCCCATAGAAGCCACAGTAGTTTGAAACATATCCATATGGGGCACTGACAACGATGAAATTACTGTTAATCAGACCACAAATGAGACATAACAATTTATTTAGATTATTATGTTATTGGTTTAGATTATTCAGTGATTTTTGGTCAAGCAAAGAGGCTGAAACAGAATCCCCAACCTACGGAGTCCAATTTGACAATGGGGAACACAGAACAAAGGTGATCCACTGCAGCTCTGACTAAGTCAAGAGGCAGGAAAGGTGGTCATGGGAAAGGAGCAAGAGATAACAGGTAAAGTCAGAGAAGGACTCCAAAGAACTATAATGTTTCTATGAATGGAAGATGTGTTCACTGTTCCACCATGTCACTATAAAAACCTGCTCTTCCAGGTAATGGGTAATGAATTCAATACATAAAGTAATATTATTATAGTAAATTATGAAGAAACAGTTTAAACACTTAGTTATAAAAAGGACATAAATGCCATGGTAATGCCGATATGGAGATACTTGATTAAGGGGGTTCATCTAGCTCTTCACCATCTGGAACCACTGCTACCTCTTCACCATTTGCATGTAAGTGTTGCTTTGTGTTTGTCTAGGAAGAGAAAAGAGAGAGACAGAAAGACACAAGAGTTGAAGAAAGAGAGAAAATAAACGGAAGTTAGTAGAATGTGAGAGACAGTAGTGAGAGACTGTATTAAGAGATGGAGGGGTGCTAAATGTATAAAAAATAGAGAGCGAAGTTGACAGAAAGCAGACAGTCTGTCTATATCTTTTCTCTTTTTTCCTTGTGATCTCCTCCTGCGGTATGCGGGTGCCCATGTGAAGCAGTTTGTACTTTTAACCATTAATATATTCACTGTCTAAAATGTTGAACATTGTGTTCCATGGCACTCTCTGTACTACCGAGTCTCAGCCTCACAGGGGGAGAGGAGACGTAAGTGGAAAAAAAAGAACATGATAGGATGTGAAAAGAGGGGAGGGAAGAAACTCTCCATGTTGCAGACGAGAAGTGAGAGGAAGGGGAAGAGAGAGAGAGAGACGGTGGGTGGTGGTGGGGGGGTTGGAGTCAGAGCTGACAGAGTAGCGTGACATTTTCCTGTGAGGACAAATTGTTCTGAAAAATCAACAAAGAGGGAAACTGCAGCACCAACTGCAGAAATATTTGAGCTTTTTCTGAAACATGCACGTGTGTGTGTGTGTGTGGCATTGTCAGCCCATTCCCGACTTTGATTGGCTTGCTCTGCATCTGCTCTGCATTCCAAATAGTCCAAATTGAACCTAATCAAGGATTTCCTAATTGGCTCACGAGCGCAGTCATATGCTGGAACAAAACAGCACACTTCATGTATGTCTATTCCACATTGCGCTAAAACCATCATATGTGCTGGATTTGCACAGACACACACAAGATTAAATCATCTCCATCTGTCCCCGACCATATCTCGGTTAATCTCCTATTTTCATTCAGTGAGCTCTCGTAATGTGAAACTGTGGCGACGTAGGGAGACTGTTATCCAATTTCAACTGGTTTACTAACCTCTTTCTCAGCCACGCCGCACTGCTCATCCTCTCCTCTTATCCCTGCCTCTCCCTCCTCTTCCTCTGAGGCTTTTTAAGGACACGGCGTACCCACTGCCCTCCCGTCTCTGCTCATCCGCCCTCCTCTTCCTTCTCCTCCGCTTGCCTCACTTTCTCTCCTCCTCTCCTCACCTGTCTTATGCCTTTCCGTCCTCATTTGTCTCCTCTGTTCACCTCCCCTCATTTTCCCTTTTCCTTGCAGTCTGCAGCATTGTAATGCCAAGCCACTATGCATAGCCGGCATACCCTTATCTAACATCTGGCCTCCAGAAAAAGGAGAGTAGAGGACTGTTCCCCTTCCTCATGAATATTACACCAACAGAGAGGGGTGAGATGGTAAGTGGCAGAAAATAGGCCCTTGCACCGAGGTGTGAAAAGAGTCAATCACCGGCAATGTGGGCGTGTGCGCGTGGATTTACACAAGCATACAAGCGGACAGGGCACACACGCGTACGGAATTCTCGCACGTGCACCCACATGTACATCTGACAGGATAAATTGGGTTGTGCTCTCACGCAGGTGTATATTTAGCCGTGACTGCGCCTGTTGGCAGCGGCTGGTATTTGGCATCTTCTTGACAGAAGAACCCACAAGAGGGGTCAGCTGACGCACACAGACGAGATGGGGGTAATGGGGGGGAAACAAACAGACAGGCGGACGAGGTGTACCAAGAAAAAGGGAATTTGTATTCTCAAGGAGAAGTGGGGTCTTTTTTGGAGGCTCTTGTATTTTTTCGGAAAGTTGCAGTTGACTTCTCAACTCCTTTACATGTGCACAGGCTTTGCACACTTGACTCTTTGAAACTAATTTTTACTGCAGTTCCCCTTCATTTGGACTGATGAAGGAGTGTTGGGTTCAAAGTGCGATTTCAAGTCCCTCCAATTGTCCTTCCAAACATCTTCACAGCTGGAGCTGGACTTGTTGTACAGGACTCTGGACTTTGAAATAATCATGTCTTTGGGTACATCTAAAAGAATCTACAAGAAAAATCTGCAGGACTTTTATAATGTCATTTTTTTTTAAACAGGCATGCAGAATTTTATATAGAATTGCCTGTGAGGTTGATGGAGTCTGTGTGTGTGTGTGTGTAGAGCAGATGTGGACCAGCTCGTCACATTATGAGGCCCTTTGGCAATCTGCGTTGGGGTGTGATTTGGATTCGAAAGGAAGAAAAAGGAAGCGCAGACAGAGAAGAAAATGAAGGGAAATCAAGGCGGAGACAGACGATGAACCAACAGGTAATAAGACAAATGGAGAGAGATGAAGGAGACGCATTGCGCCGCACAATCTGCAAGGTGTAGTGTATCCCCTGGAGAACAATTTATACAAGGCACAAACACACACACGTGGCAGCATGTTATCAATATTGTTTTTTGCAGTGGTAGCTATCATGGTGGTGTGCACCAATTACTCAGCCTGAAGCGGCAAATGTGTGGTCGCCACAGCAAAGGGAAAAGCTACATGGCTCACAACACTATTGATCAAAACCTGTCGGCGTGCCTTTGTATGCGTGTGCGCTTGTGTACCTGTGTGTTATCTATGTGTCGGGGAATGCTTTTCCCATTTCCTCTCGCGTGCGCGCGTGTGTGTGTATGTGTGTGTGTGTGTTCAGGCACGTGTGGCACAAGTGAGAGCGTGCAAAGATGCTGTTTATGAAATTGGTATCATTTGTCTTGGATGTGGTGGAGGTTGGTGGAGGCCTCCAGGGGCTTCCACAGCTGGAAATATCCAAAAGCAGGGAAAAAGCTTTTGGTCAGTGTTAGACTGGAGTAGATGTGTGTGATGCAATGCTGATGTAGATCTAGTGTTACCATAGACAGGTGATGGTATTATCAAAGGAGCACGTTGGAAATTCCTTTAAAATGTATTTGTCATTGTAAAGTCTGTCATGTTTAGTTTAGGTTATTGTCTGTATTGTCTCGTGGTTCCTGTTTTATTTTGAAAATACTAACTTCCCTCTTGTTTCAGGTGGCTTGCCCTTCCTCTCATGTTTCCCGCTGGTCTTGATTGTCTTCCCTGCCCTGATTGTTTGCACCTGTTCCCCTCATCCTCGTGTGTATATTAGTCTGCATCTCCCCTTGTTTTGCGCCAGTTCGTCTTGTCAGTTACGCCGACAACTTGCCTTCTCACCTAGTTAAGTACTACCTTGTTTTGTTTTTTACAACTTGCTTTCTAGATTTATTTGTCACCTTGTGATTTTTCTGACTGCCTGTTTCCTCGATAGAGCGATTTTGAGTTTTGGTATATTTTCACTCGCTAGAGTGTTTTGTTATTTTCTAGATCGTGTTTTTCCTCATCAGAGAGATTTTGAGTTAGTACTTTTGTTTCCTCATAAGAGTGGTTTTGGTTTGTTACTTTGTATCAATAAACTTGTTTATATTTGATATTTTGTCTTGGAGTCGTGCATTTGGGTTCTGGCAGCAGTCGTGTCAGTGTTTGTATGCTATTTATGAATTTTCAAACTCAAAACTATCTGTAGCATCTTAAAGATGTTTGTCTTGCATGTCTTGTTTAACTTAAAAAAACATACTTATTGTAGACAAGATTCATGTAAGTTAACTGCTGGAACGATACATTAACATTTAAAACATTGTCTATAATGGTTCCCAACTCCCACCAAGTAATAACATTTTCTTTATATTTTTTTGAATACTGGGTAGTTATGTCTTTAATGTCCTCAAACTTCAAACCAAAGTATACAATACAAGTCCTCTCTTTACATAGAAACACATAACTGGGGACGCAAGAGACGGACTTGAGCGTAATTCTGCGTAAATCCGTGGTTTAGCTGTGATCTGAATTGAACTTCAGTTGTAGACTTAAGCCGTGTGAAAGGTGACCGCTCCTGACAGTAGTCTCACATGAGCGGGGTCAATCACGGATTGAAGCTGCATTCGGTGTACCCATGTCTACACGAGCCGTTGTATTACATGGGCTTGAACCTCTTTGCCGGGCAGCATTTGATCAAAAAGTCTGCCATCCTAATTTAGCTTTAAGTGTCTTTTACCATAGATGCTACCTCTACACACATTCACTGAGGTCAGTTCTGGATGAGATCATTACCTCATTGCCGAAATGTCAAGTCTGTGATACTTTGGTTTAATAGATTTAATTTTGTTACAGAAAAACCTTGACTTGAATGCAAACAAACAGCACAAATTTATTCATTCAGTCACTGACAACTTTGGATTTTTTACATTAATATATAACGCCAAAATGCTTTTGTATATAACACACTTGATTTTTGACGATCAACCCCACTGAGGAAAATAAGAGATTGTTGAAATTACCTTACGGATTGTACGGATGCACAGCAGGGAAGCTAATTGAGTTTGCAACAAGAAACATCTTCCCCAGTCCATCCTTTCATTCACGTTGATGTATGCAATTGGTCATTTCTCCTGCATAGTGCATGTAATTTGATAGGTAGTGATCTCTGATGACTGTTGCTCCTGCCTCTAACGATGATTAAAATGGAGTGGGCTGCAGTACACTGCAGTGATTGACAGAACAATGTCATTCAGTGTGCGTGCATGCGCGCAAGCAAATAAAGGCATACATGCACATTTGCCTGCACGTGTCTGCAACATAATGACCGTTTTTACTTGCATATATTTATATACTAGTGCGTTCACACAGGCATACCGCACATACTGCTGTTAATGGATTGCATGGAGATTACCACATATATGTATGTATATGCATTTATGTTGGTGTGTTGTGAGTGTGCCGTGGGTATTAATGAGTTCAGATGGCTCTGATCTTGCCTACACTTTACCATCAGTCTCCCTCTCTCTCTGTTGCTCTGCATCAAGTCCTGTCTGACAGCTTTGGCAGTTCGTCAAGTCTACTCACTACACACGCCAATCAAACCCCCGTCCAAGCAAATAAGCAATTAATCATTAGCATCCACAAGCGGTCGACGCAGGGGAAGCGAGGAGGAGGAGTGCAAGGAGAAGAAAGGGGTATCAGGGTTCATTTGAGTTCAAATTTGACCCCGCCCCGTTCATAAGAACACACACACACACACACAAGTGAACACAGTTCCCTGGTGAATTCTGTGGAGGCGACCATATAACAAGGGGATTATCTTCTTAATAAGTCAGGGGATGAATTATGGAAATGAGCATGGGATGGTAAAAAAAGAAACAACTGGACAGCATCTGTTGACTAACAAAACAAACTATTGTCCCTATTAGGTTTTCCTCTCCACTCACAGTAATGGCGATTAGATGATTAGTCTGTGATTGAAATGATTAAATGGCGCGTATGGGAGAGAGTGCGCCTTTGTGTGTGCTACTCTGTGTGTCACAAATCAGCTAGTATTTACTTTGAAAGCAGGGAATTTTAGGCCTGGGTGGAGGGTTAAAGCTACTTAGTAATCAGGGTTAAGTGAAAGTAAGATATTAATGGAAGGTTTCAGAGGAAAAATTCACCCCTAGACACTTTTATATATACTAAATAGGTGATTTTTTTTCTTCCTACCAATCTACCAAAGCACATTAGCTAATATGTTTTAAAGGTAAAGTGGTCTGGATTACAATTACGTATAAAGGTTCCACTGTAGGAAGCAGTGATTATTTGGTACAATTGCAATCACAATCACAAAATTTCTAAACCATTTATTGCAAATTCCTTATCATTTGATGCAGAGACAATACTTCTACGTACACTTTAGCTACATTTAACATATGCTTCATTAATTGAACCGCTGGTATATAGGAAACAACTCCTAAATATCAGTTTGGTTGCAGGTGTTGTGGGTGTTACCATATGAGAGCAGAGCCGTAGCTGCTCCACATACTCTGTAATCAACATATACAAACCATAACACCCATGTAAAATAACTGCTTGACACTTTTTTCAAGCCTAATGCATGGATTTTATTCAAGGCCAAGGTAGCTGTAACCCATTGTTCTGGTGTCTCTGTTAAGCTAAGCTAAAGTAGCTAGCCTCTCATCTAAACTCTGAGCAAGAAAGCAAATAAACTTCAATATATTCAACTTGAATCTTACTAATACAGAAGTGCCTTAAAATCAAAGTAATACTGATGACTCACATCAGCCAAAGTTCATGCATCAAGGGTCAATTAAACACAAATTCAATATCGACCAATTGTATAATCATGCAGCCATCTTGTTGATCACATTTGTACCATCTGTCTCATATACTATGAGCAGGGCATATGTGTCACACAAATAAAAAAAAGCTTGAACTCACTCACGCATACAGTAATACAAATACTTGTGTGGGTGTTTGTGCGTTTTACTACTCCCAGTCATTTTCTCCAATCTCATTTTATAGTCTGTAATGTTTCCTGTCTGTTTGCTTAGTGTCAGATCGAGATAGCAGGTTCAGTGATACCAACTGCCCTTCCTGTCTTGTCTTCTAATTGGTTCAGAAGAGTTGATTGTCCTCTATTGCTATCGGTTGATCTCCTGTCATTGGTCAAGGTGCCCAGGTCAACCTCTGACCCATGCAGATAATGTCATGTATTCAGTTACAAGCCGGATCAGTCCATGTTATCTCACTGGGGATCTGATTATGAAAGAACAGTAAAATGATTTTGTCATCATTGTAATTCACTTTGACATATGAAGGTATGAATAAAATGTTTAAAATGGCGAGGGGGATACAAAAATCGTTACATGTAACATACAAAAAAAATGTAATCCCTGACATTTATTTTGCAGTTCACACCAAAACGTATTACTTTGTTATAATACAAGCACACACATAAGCCAACATTTATGACTCCTACCACCCCACCCCCAAACACAATAAAACACAGGTGAACCCTGTGACTGCACCAACAGTCTCTTCCATGTGAGAACTTTGACATTAGAGAAAAATTGAAATCTGAGAGCAATAGAAAATAGAGACACAGAGAGAGAGTTTGTCAGTAAATGAAGGCTTACTCTCCTCTCCCATGGGTCCACTGGAGATTTCACAGCTGGGGGGCTGCATGGTTGTGCCAACTCCCTCTCGGCTCCCACCTCAACTCCTCTGGCATACACACGCACACAAATCAGTAGCATCATTATGTGTCCCTGTGCGCGAACACCCTCTGTTTACAGCCCGGTAGCAACTGCGCTGATATATGTGTTTCATTTGTGTTACTGTCGCTCAAAGCACTCGACAGATGTCACCTCAGCCAAATGGCAGGGTGCCTCGCGAAGATGCAAACGGATGATAACAGGCTCTATCTGCAGTCAAAAGTAACAAAGCTCCTAGTCCTTAATATGGGGATATCTACTGCATCGTTGCTGACTGTTGCAGACACGCGCATAGTGGTGGCATGCAAAGAATGAAGCTTTGACAGACGGTCAGAAAGAGAGACAGACAGACAGACAGTCAGACAGTCAGTCTCTTGTTGGTATCAGATGCATAGCGATGAAGCCTGTAGATAAGGTATGGCATTTCTGATCTGACATGCAGTATACTCTCATTAAACCCCTGCCAAACCAAGGGAGCTATTGCAAACATTATCCAATAAAGACAAGATGCTTCCTGCGTGCAACATTTGTGGTTTTTATTTTATTTTTTAAAGGCCAAATGTGTAAAAAAAATGGTGTTTGTTCTTATCCTTGACCTTAATTCTCTAAAGAAAGCCATGTTAGAGGTTTTCAGGAGAATGTCTGGTGACACTGAAGTGTCGTTTGACCCCCATCTAAAGGTGTCGCCATGTTCCAAACATCCACAAGGCATTGCAAAAAGCTTTCCTCTATAGAGAGAACGGACATAATAGCTCATACGAAGGGAGCATTCACTTTTGGAAATCTTTCCTCAAAGCCTTGCACATGGCTGTAGAGCTAAAAGGTGAAAGAAGTGGCTGTCTGAGGAAAGAAAAAGGGAGCCGACACTGACAGCAGTGGCCACACCTCGGCAGACATGGCCTATTGGTGCGGAAGTGGTCAAGCTTGTCAAAAGTGTCTGAAATTTACTGTTGGATGCAGTTCTGATATTGGACTGCAACTGAAGGGTAAGTAAGTCAAGATGTTAAACGTACGAAAACATTAAACGCTGACTTCAGCCTACCTACCATCTTTTTTTGCAAAGAGAAATTCTTACCAATATTTTAGGCATTGCTCATTTCAGTTTTAACTTGGAATGGAAGAAGTGGTTTTGATGATTTGGCTTCAAAACCTTACTTAGTTTTTACAACCTGTCTGATCATGTTCCCTGGTTGCAAAAACTAGAGGCAATGATCAAATTTGCAAAAATGAGAACGTTATAACAAATCAACATTACATTTAACAACCACTGGCAAGGGAAGATCGTTGCAACCAAGGTCAATTTGGCAGTTCATTTGCTAGCTTATCAGGACAAGCCCTATAAAGATAAAGTCGTAATCATGTGCTCAGGCGAGGTAATTCCACAAGGTAACTTCTAAATTGCCGTCACGTGAAATATCCCAATGTTGACATTTTTTCTCCCCTTTCCCTCTACAGAGTTGATATCTGCAGTGTCTGCAGTGTCTGCTTCCTGCGATACTTTACCCTGAAAGCTTGGAATGCAGCTAGCTGTCGGCTAAAGGTTGTTGACTTATAGAGCCATATCTGAGATATGCTTTTGTTTTCACTGAACACTTGATCTATGACGCATCTGCGGCAGCTTTAGCCTTCAACTTGTCGTGGCAGAAACACTCCCTAATGTGTTTACACATTATATCTGCTTCTTGTCAGGCATTCAAAGAGACACACATGAAACCATGCATTGTCAAGAGTCATGTGAAAATATACTTGATCTCTACCTTGGTGAAAAAGGCATGTCATGGGTAAATGGAAGATTTAGCTTCAACATTAACATGCAGTGTGATTTTGTGTGACGCTTTTTGATTTAAAATTCAAAGGCAGTAGTCAAATTATAAAAATTTGCCTGCCTTCTCTGTCTCCATCTTTCCCCCTCTCCTCTTTTCAAAAATTCTTCCTCCATTTCTCTTTTCTTCTGCCTCCGCTCTGTCTGTCTCCCCCCCCCCCCCCCCCGGGACAGCTGCTTATCCCTGATAAACGCCTGGCATTTGGCGCGGCGAGAGAATGGAGGGATGGTAGTGAGGGAGTGAGAACGAGTTGGGGGGGTGGAGGGCGCGGCTCATCGGTCGAGACGGCAAGAAGTGAAAAAGGCAGCAGGGATTAAAGAGCAGGGTTTTTTGGCAGCGGTCACCGTAGAAGGAGAGAGGGGGAGGGAGGGAGAGGAGAGGAGAGAAGATGAGGTCTAATCGTGACCTAGATTCCAAGACGCCCAGACATAATAGGCAGGGCCTTACCCCACATGAACCCCCTCACCCCCAACCCTCCACCTCAGTCAAAACAATAACAGAGAGGAGCTTCAAGAGGAGAGGGGCCCGGTTTAGGGATGGTTCCACCCCACCGTGTACTGCATTTGGCCTCTCTATCACTAACTCCCAGCAGCTGTCTGCAACGTTGGCCCTCAAACCTCTGGAAATTCCTGGAAAGGGAACTTAGGGAATGTTGGGGCAATGTTTGGATAAACTGCTGGGGTCTTCTGAAATGACTCCAACATTGTTGGCCTGTTTTATTTTCAGGGAGACAGACGAAAGACTCCCAAGCGGAATGATTGCAAATTGGTTAACAATGTCTGTGTAGAGTGTGTCTGTGTACATGTCTGTGTTTCCAAGCAAAAATATGCTGAATTTCAAATTGTATTAAAGGAATAGTTTAACATCTTTGGGGAAATTTGATTGACCAGTACATCAGTAGTACTGTAGTAGTAGTAGTACATCACTGTAAAAACAAGAATTAAATTTTTTTATTTTTTTATTGGAGATTGATGTGCTGGACTATTTCTTAGCCAGGACCAGTAACTTCTTGGAGCCTCAGCTGGTTGCCTGGCAACTGCTCCCAGCCAAGAAATAGTCCGACACACAGGATTTTGTATCAATTTTAAAAAGGTAATATATAGTACTGATTAGTGTTCTTTCGGGGTGCTGGTTGTGTTTTGTTACCTTTGGGCATCTGTAAAGTAAAGTACATAAATTCCAGTCACTGAAGAAAGCCATGGGATATAGTCAGATTCACTGGAAAAAGCTGGGAAGTGAGCATTGATTTTACAATGTTTTTTCATGAAATCAGTTTTCATTAGCATAGATATATTTGGTGATTTCCTAAGAGTTTGATTAAAAGAACATTCATAACTTTCTGATGTTTGGCTAGACACCATCCCCACATTTCAGCAGAAAAATGTTACCCAAGAGAATAGCAGCTGTGATGGACAAAAGAGTGTGTTTTGTGTGTATTGTGTAACCCTACAGAATATTCCTGAGGAAAAAAAAAAACAGTTGATCTGATTTTCTTTTTCCTAACTTCTCCCAAAGCCAGAGTTTTATCTTCAGCGGGATTATAGCATAGTTTTTGTCTGTGTATGTTTTTATCTGTCTCGCATTCTCTCCTCTGTCTGATTCCTTTTCCATAGTAAACTGGAGCTTATCTTTTGGAGTCAAACCCAGACAGTCACTGAGATGTGAGATGTCTCAAGGGGACACATCATCTGACCTGCCATGCCCCCGAAAGATGTCTCTGTGCTGGCCTCCAATCAACCAAACACAGTCACCTTTGGAGCATACAGTTCATGCTAAATGTAATTTTCTGTATTTCTCAACTAATGTGTTATTTGATAAACAGTATAACATTTAGGGAAATATATTTGTATCTAATCTTGCTCAAACTCAAACAAGATCACTATCTTAACTGTTTTTTTTGTTTCTGAATGTTCATGTTCTACCTTGTTTAACTGAAGAATTACGAATGTGGAAAAAATGTTACAAAAACAAAAAAAAGTATTGTGTTCAGAACAGTTATGCAATTGGAGCTATTTTTGATAGCTGAATATTTACTCATCCACTTACTAGCTCTCTGCAGCTGAAGCAGGTGTTGCCAGGTGCACTCACTACCTTCTCACATGTGATTTGTTGATAGTAGAATTACAACAATAAGCAGAATTAGCAATGAAGATGTGTCCTTTCACATGTTGCAACTCGTGGTCAAGAAACAGCACAAAGCAAAACCTTCGTAACATTTTTTTATGGGAACACGTGTAAATAAAACAGCTTTGAAGGTAATAAAGTAAAATAGTGGTCTGGAAAAGTGGGACTCATGCCTCATTATTATAAAGTGCAACAGTGTTGTGGATCATCAGATCAGCTCTTTCCTTGTTTTTTTTCCCCATTGTTTCCCTTTTCCAGTGAGTCTTATGTGTCCCCAGCCTGTCTTTCCATGTTTGTGGGTGTGTGTGGTTGTGCTTGGCATGGCTGAAACCTGAGCACATGCAGCTAATCAACTAATCAACTGCACAAACCAGTGTTGTATAAAACCCTGATTCATTCATGCAGACTTCCTCAGATTGTGTAGTCACCAATATTGTACAGATGCTAAGTCTTAGTCTTGCTAACCTGATCAACCACATATGCCCATGTGCTCATCTGTTGTTACCTCATCTAGATCTAGAACTCCCCATCCCTGTCCTTCCATGAGCCTGTCTGCCTGCTCCACTGAGCCATTCCAAGCTCTCCCAAAATATCCAACTCCAGCTAAGCTATCTGTTCAGCATGTGGGTCCTCGACTGAACAATATCAGGTCAAACTTTCAGTTTTGTCAGTTTTTCTTCATGATGAAAATCTTGCAATGCCAAGGAACTTTGTAAAATGTTTGCATGCTAACACTCTGAGCTAAATTACATTAGTGAACATGACACATGCCAAATCTGTAGCATGTTAACGCGATGTTAGCATCAACATAGCAGATAAAGCATCAGAGCTCCTAGCATTGCTGTAGACTTTTGTTCCTCATTGCTTTCAGTCTCTTTCCCTCTGTCTTTATACCACCTTGGATATTTTAGTCTGGCTAGACTGAAATATTTTAGTCTGACTAAAATATCTCTGGCCTTTTTCTGTGGAGAGAAGAACACATGTAGACAGAAGAATGTTGTTCTGTAAATGCCTGACTACTTCTACTTGTTGCTGTCACACTCCATGCGGGTGATGCATTTACTGTAGCGAGCCAGACATCTTCATCAGTGACACAGAAACTGCGAGATGCAACTTCAGCATGCATTTGTAAAACAGAATTTTTACACCATCTCCAAAACACACAGGTCAAAGTGCAGGGCAGCTGCACTGGAGAAGATAGCACGTTTGTTGACTTCAAACTTGATTCATAACATTATGTTGAGATTATTTGCCCTAATCTCTAGGCACACAACGCCATTTCACTCCAGTGAGGAGGAAGAAAAAGGGCTAATTCCCTTATTTGGCCAGATGCAGCTAATGGTACCCTGAACCAAAACACTGGTTATTGGCTAGATTACCATGGGCGGATCACAGGAATATTTGAGAAGCCGAGGTCAGTGGGTTGGTTTGGGTTAAACAGAATTTGGTTGTGAGTCAGGGATGGGGAGTTAGTGAGTGCAAGCGTGGGAGGATTGTGGGTTTACTGCTCAGAGACTGAAAGAGAGAGAGTCAGGGAGAGAGAGACTCATCCCATAGCCACCAGCGACAGTGACCAGCCACTGGGTTTGCAATCTGCAATCATTCCAAATAGATGCTGTGCATCCATAATAAGCATTTTGCACTCATGCAAAGTGACAATTTGCACGTAAATACAACTGTTGGACAATATGGTGGTCTATTTTTGACTCATGGCTACACAAGGAAGAGGCTAAATGGCAAAATGAAAAATGCAAGACTGAGGAGATGAGCTTCATTCCACTGACATTTGCAGAGACTCAATCGTTTTGAACAAGGTTGACTTAAAAGAAGACCAATAAAGAGAAAGACAGTGTGACATAACTCTCTGCCTGTAGTTTCTCAAACATTCCCAGCAGCACATGGGTTGTACTTCATGTCCAGCAGCTGCCACATAACACAATACAGTCATTACGCAACTGCAAGAAAGACTCTATTAAAAAGTGCAGGAGACTAAAAATAAAAAAAGGAGAGAGGTCCCACAAGGAGAGTGGAGAGAATCTGCCAAGCTGGCTCGTGCAGTGAAAACATACAATTACCAGAGCTACTTATATGTTCACCCAAGGCCAAATGATTGTAGGTGTGCTCTCAAACAGCAGCATCCACGACAATCATCCACTACACCAGCCCGTGGTTCAGCTCCAAATCTGGCAAAAAGGTGACTAATATAACCTAACAGCTAAAAATAATGCAACACAGCCAGGATATAAATAATCCTAGCAACTAATGTCAGGGGCACTTCCTCCCTTTGTTCCATGCTGAGAAGGGCCTGTGGGTAAAAATAAAGAGAGAGTGGGTGAAAGAAAGGAAAAAGGAGGGAGGGATCGTATTAAATAAAGAGGAGAGAGACAATGTGGGCAGCAAGAAAGAAAGAGAGTGTGAGACAGAGTTCTGACACAAGCGCTGGATAATGATGTGGACCTGCCATGGAGAAGAGGAATGTGACAACTTTCCCTTCTCTTCCCTCAGATAAAGAGACAAGTGGCTTGGGGCCAGAGAGGCCAAGCGGACGCTTTAATTACATGAAACAAAGGAAAGGAAGGGGGGCTTGGATGATGGTGGTGGTGGCGTCTGTTTGTGTTGGGGTCCTTGAGTGTGTGTGTGTGTGTATGTGGTTGCGTGTGTGTGTGTGTGTGTGTGTGTGTGTGTGTGTGTGTGTGTGTGTGTGTGTGTGTGTGTGTGTGTGTGGTGGAAAAGGGAGCAGAGGAGTGGAAAGATTACTTTATGAGTATGGAAAATCTTAACTGCCGGGTTCAAAACTGTCAAACTAATCATGCTGAGCATATATTTATCTGTTCCAAGACACACACACAAGCATGTATGAGCACAAAATAAAAACACACAATGGAGTGTATTACCCTGCATCTCATGTAGCCAAGTCTGTTTCACTTCATGAAAGGCTAATAAAACTGACAAAGATCTGAAGAAATTTAGCTGACAATATAATTTGACCTGAATTGCAACTGTGCAGCTCGGCGACAAATATAGCACCACAAAATACCAACCACGTCTAAAAATATTTCTCCACCAACTGCTTGAAATCAAAAGTATCGTCTTTGGAATGACACTTAACAGTGATTCATTTTTTCTTTTTTCTTTTTTTTTTTTTCTTTAAATCGGGCCACCGATCAAAACTAATTAAAGCTCATTCCATGCGGGAATAAAACAAGGTTTCATTTCTGAAAAACTCAATTGACTTTGATCTATTTGGGACACTTGGAAGCAGCTAAAGACCATGACATGGCTTGACATGGGGTTAGAGTGGACTCTCTTATTACAGGCCCAGAGTTTGCAGAAGCAGTTATTGGCTAAACAGAGGTTGGTGGTGGTACGTTGAATAATGGATGATTGGCCCCGCGTTCTTTTTTCGAGGTAAAATGGGCACCTAGTAAATGAGGGGCTGGTCAGTGCTTGCGGCTTTGGTGACACATGATACTGGGCTGCAAACGTCACACAAGCACACACACAAAAGTACATGCATTGGAGGCACACACACCCATATACAAAAACAGGTATAAATGCGTATGCATACGGCCCTGTTTGCCTGTCATTGGTTAACAATCAGCAACAGGTGCAGCTGGTTGAGAGAGAAAAAGAGCAGTGTGTGAGTGAGTGAAATGGAAAACTAGGTTGCTTTTTAATCACGCTGCATGTATGAGACACTGCAATGTGTCCTCTCCCCCACCCATACATTAGCTTCAGAACTCTGAGCATGGGGGACCCCACAGTTACCATGACAGAAAACCTCCACCAGTCACACCACCACATGAAGAGAAGAGAAAATAAACCTGCTTTTCCCTTTTTTTCTACCATTTTTCCTCGAAACACTCGGAACAAACCCAACACAAGGGTCCTACATTGCTTTGAGAATAATGCAAGGGCAAATGAGCCACAAACAGTGAGCATTCACTGTGAATCAAAAAACCTGTTACATTTTAAGCAATTTGCTCATGCGTCATTATAAAGCAGTTAACACGGAAGGACCCAACAATCCCACTGTGACGCTTTTTGACAGACACGTTTTCTGTTACTGAAATCTAACTTCTGACCTTTTTGTCACAGGTCATCCTCTCTAGCCCTTCTTTAACCCCCAGTATTTTATCAGCACAGTCAGGTGATAATGAGAAGCTGGATCTTGTGGAAGCTGAGAAGGCCAGTTACAGGCAAGCACTTGCGCTGACGCACGTCTTGAAACGCAGCCAGCATAACTTGAACCTCTGGGTATGTAAAAACTGTCCGATCCCCCAGACCACTCCTGTCACCTAGGGTTACAAATAAACAGGGGTTGGGACTAAGGTGTCCTTTGAAAGTTAATTGCAAGCAACACACAATTTAGGAAATGTGTATGCTATAATAAAAGTACTTCATCTACAAGTTTAAAATTTGGTGAAATATGTCCATTCAATTTCCTGCAGACACTTAGATGAGACAACTGATACCTCTGATATTTGCTCATGCAATATGTAGCTACAGCCAAGAAATGGTTAGCATAAAGACTGGAGGTAGTGGGAAAAATGGTAGCCTATACATACTACCGCCTCTAAATATTACTAACACTTGGACTAACACAAGTGGACTAACACAAAAACTAAGGTGTGCAAATCATCATCTAGCTGCAGTATATCTTTTGATTGATTTTACACTTGAAAATATGAGTACAAAACTTAGAAACGCCATTGTGTATTGTGATGTGTATTACTATGAAACCTGTTGATGACAGGTATATATGTAGCCTCCTCATCTCTGCTTGAGGCTAGTAGCTTGATGCTACATTTGCACGACCAGCATAACAAACACAAATCTACAACCAAACTGTCAGTGGTTAAGTTGCACTGTAGGTAAAGAAGGTGCCAAGGTCTGACAAGGAAAAGGAATTGATGTAATAAGAAAGAGATGTTATGCCCACTTCTGCTGGATTGATTTTGATGGAGCTGTTTATCTGTGAGGGCAATGCTACACTGTTTGAATAGGAAAAATGTGACAGTTGTTTTGATTTGATCAGCTGGATTTCAGAAGGGATTCACGATCAGACTCTTGAAGAATGGTTCTTCACTTCTACACGATATCCCCCTTCTGTTTTCTAAAAAGATCATTCAGTTGCTGATGGATTATTAAAACCAGCATTCAATTAATCAAATACATCGGTCTTGTTAGTGTTACAACAGCAGTCAACATTTCAGTCAGCATGTACCAGCACCTGCCAAGTCAATGACACAGACCTCATGCGTCAGACCAACCTGTACTATGTGTTTACTGCTAAACAGTGGCACCTTGCCTGTTTTCACCGAAACTGAATGTTGGTCTTTTTCTTGACATTCAGGTTGCAAGCTCCAGTTCAGTTTTATATTGAAAACAGAAATGGTTCAGAGAAAAGGAAACAAATAGAGGTACAAAGGACAGCAGTCACAAGAGCAAACAGCAGCTATTAAATTGGCCACAGCTTCTGCTCCCGTGTTGTTGCGCTGACCTTGAAATGCAGATGCTATTAACAGTTCCCACGGAAAATGCGCCGTTATTACCCTCACCCACCGTTACCAAAAGTCTGTGAATGGCATAATCAGGACATTATGTTAATCTAATGGCGGTTCACCGGTGAGGAGTGGCACTAAGCCTTGCTCGGCTCTCCCCTACCTGGCTGCTGGGAAGCACCCATGCATCCCACAAGTGAGTGATGGATGTTGATTGAAGGTCATTACTTAGTACCCTGCTGAACTCCTGACCCTATGCTGAGGGGGGTAAAGGCCCCCGACGCAAGGTCGAACGGCGGTGGTTGAAACATTACACATATGAATCGCATCCATACAGGCACATGCATACACGGGGGGAGGGTTTACACACAACAAAGCCACACACACTCACACAATGGCTACAGCCCAAAGAGGATTCAATATCATATGCCATAATCGGCCTCTAAGCCCGAACAGAGGGGGTCTCTGCGATAGATGAGCTTAGAACGCTTCAATCCTATTTTATCTGCTTATATTTCCTGCGCTCATAACTTCTGGGACTTAAAACAAGCTAGGGTCGAGGTAAGGTCAACGCTTAGATGACCCCGCAAAGGCCTGTAATAAGCTGCTCTTTATTCAGAAGATAGAAGATAAAATCCACCACTAACGTCTTTGTTTTTGATTTCTATGTCATCTTTAAGGAAATGTCATATGGGCCTCTGATGATGTCTGCATGAAATTTTCATTCATCAGTGTGAAATAATACGCACAGAGATTCATTTACAAACCCCGGCGACATCATCTCCAGGGAACCCGTTTAAACAAGCATCGAACAAAACACTGGCAAAGAGAAAAAGCTGAAAATTGGATCACAACTTCTTCCTCGTTTCCTTTTTTTTTTTTTCCTCCCCTCCCTCTAAGCTCGCTTCACGTGAGACAGCAGGGCTCCTTTTGCAGCCTTCTGAGAGATGGCTAATCCAACCGTGGACCCCCAAGAGGAGAAGGGGAGTGTCTGGGGGAGGAGGCGGGGAATCCTGCCTTGGGGAGAAGGGAATAGAGCAATAGAGAAACAGAAATGCTGGGGAGACAGAAGAGAAAAGGTGGAAAGACAAGCAGAGCCTCACATGGCTGTTTTATTAAGGCTTCACAGCGTCTTCTAGGAATACCTACCGTGTATTTAGCTAGTCTTTATTCTGCTGCTTCTCTTCCCAAAGGGAGCATCGGGTAATTTCTTTCCCCTAAATAGACAAGCTGCCCCCCTACACACACACAAACACGCACTCCCGCAGACATACACGTGCAGGCCACTGCCAGATTTACTAACTGTTTTGGGCAGATACTATAACAGCTTACTTCTCTCTCCCGAGACCTTCCTGCTACCGTATATGGGGGGTGGTCAGTGTAGTGAGCCACGCTTTCTATTATTCACCAGCCAAAACAAATCACACCACATACACATATCACTGCTGCACAGGATAGAAACAAGGCCTGAAGTCTGCATAAATAAATTGAAGGTACCACAGTATGATTAGCTCAAGCATGTGAGAGACAGTTATGAATGCTTTGATCATGGGGAAGTTATCACTTTGTGTTCAGATATAAAGTGTAATTTGACCTCTGGGTCACAGCCACTGTACCTCATGTACTAGTGAACTGGTCAGCCAGCAGGCTAGATAACAGTGTGTGTGTTTGTGTTGAGAACTTACCAGGAGCTCAAGTTCTTCCCGGTATTTCCACCAAGTCTCTCTCATTATCATTTTCTTCTCTGTTCATCCATGAATTAGAGTTAGAAACCCCAGGATATTCTCACATTTTCCATTCAACTTGAAGCATTTTCAATTCACTCTGACCTGTCTTCGTGTTAATACAACGCACAATGGACATTTGTGCTTAATTGCATGCCTCCATTAACTTTGTATGCAATCTTGCTGCTACTGCTATGAAATTCACTTTGCGTGCTCCCTGAACACAATTTTTAGACTGGGACTCACCTAACAGAAGTCACTACAGTTAATTTGAATGCCCATGAACAATATAAATAAGGGGATGAATATGACAGGGACTTCATCAAAAACCATTTATAGAAAATCATGTTGTTGCACATTTTGTCAGGTTTCCTCTGTGCCAGAAATTATCCCAACTAGGATCTTTTTAATTAAATTACAGTTGATTCTGAATATAAAAAAATAAGGAGGTCTCAAGAAACTTCATTATTTCCATGCTCATTTCTAAAAAGAAATCAAAAACATAGATACTACTCTTATCTGTCCACTTTGCAACCTCTCTGTAATGACAAAGCCCCAGGAAGTGAATCTGATGTCAGTTTGTTCGGTTTAAACAAATGAGATATAGCACATATTAGAGAGCTTTAAAGGTGAAAGCAGGTTGATTTTGTTTACCTTTGGAGAGGGCTGGGCAAGCCGTTTCTCTCCGTTTACAGTCTTTGTGCTAAGCTAAGTAGCTGCTAGTTGTAGCTTCTTATTGAGCTGCATATACAAGAGTGCTATCAGTCTTCCCATTTAACCTCCAGATAGATAGATAGATAGCTACTTTATTAATCCCGAGGGAAATTTAGGAAAATCAAACATTCACTCAATTATTTTTAAAGATGTTATTATTGATTTATTACTGAAGGGAAATTTGACGTTTTTGCTTGTCCTACTGCCCTGCTAGACTCTACAAGCTCAATAATTAGTATCAAATTACAATAGCTCCTTTTAAGAAAACTTTAAAGAAAATAATAGAAAATTACCAATTATTACTTTTTAATATTTGTCACCACATTATCACCCACCCATCCATTTTTTATGCATCAAGCCAAACTTTTTCTTTTTAGTTGTAAACTGTTGAAAGTCCAACTACATATCTGTCTTTATGTGACATTTAATGGATAAAACAGCGGAGCGACTGAATCAACCAAATCTGTCTAGAAGCCACACGTGACCTGGCATGGGCTGAGGCTTCATGAAAAACTCAGAACATGCAGGAGATTTCTGTCTCTTCTTTCTCTCTAACACTCTCTGTCTAATTGATTAACAAGAAAGGGCCTAATCCTGACCCAGAAGAACATATGCTGGGTGGTGGAGGTGGGGGTGGGGCAAAGGATGAAAAAAAAAGGATGGCATGGGAGGAAGTACAGAGAGATACTCTAAGAGGAGAGCAAGAGAAACAAGGGAAATGTGAAAAAAGTAGATAAGAAGAAGAAAAATGATCAGTAGGCAAAGGCAGAGATACACAGCATGAATGAAAATACAAGAAGAGAGGGAGAGAAAAGAGAGAGAAGGAGGCAGTGAACTCATTAAGGGCTTATGCTGCAGGGATAAGGCAGAGCAGCACCCTGGGTGAGACAGGGTTAACTAATCCGAGCCACAGTTCCTCCCTTGGGATCTGGACTACACACTCTGCTCAGCGCACACACACATACACTAACAAACACACACACACACACACACACTAAAGCCATTGAACCTAACAAGATTCCAGGTGATTTCTCTCCACTTCACTCTCTCCTCCAATACATCCTGACTGAGTGATAAAGACTGTGTCAGGCCTGACTTCACTGTCACGACCAGCTGGATTTCAGGCAGACGGATGAATCTGGATTGATTTAGGTCCAAATGAAAATTTTTAATATTTGGCTCAGCAGCTCTTTTGTCAGGAATGAGTAATGTTGACACCGCACATCTTAGCTGTGAATGAATTGCTTTTATGAAGTGCTTTTATACCAAAACACTTTACAATATGCCTCTCATTTGCCCATGCATTCAGACGCTAATAGTGGCAGAGCAGCAGTGCAGGTCAACGGCCCAGTTATCAAGAGAAATTGCAGCTTCTGTGTCATGTTCAAGGATACTTCAACAGGTGGACAGGAGAAGCTAGTTATGCAACCCTGCCTCTGATAGAAGAAATGTTCTAACTTCTGTGCCACTGCTGAACCAAGTCTAGTGAAATTAAATATAAATATTTATTAAAGGTATTTGAATGGGGATTTAGCAGATTTTGCAAGTGTTGTTGGTATGTTGGTCTGTCCATCATTAATGGATGGGTTACTCTGACTACAACCATTACCGACATTAATTTGCGGTCGCCAGGAGATCAAATCTCAGAATGTCAACAGGCTGATATTTGTTGGTTGTTGGTTGGTACAGACAGTCATATCCCTCTCAGGATGCACTGTCATCACTTTGACCAACACCTGACCTTTACTCTAACACCATCATCAGGTCAGCATTTGCACACGTTGAAATACTTTTCAGTGCTAATTTGTAAATGTTTGCATCGTAACACGCTAAAGAAAGTTGGTGAATTTGGTAAAATTGTCATTGTGAGCATGATAGCCAGCTGACAGTAGCATTTAGCTCATTCATCACCACTGCGGATGCTAGCATACTTCTACAATAGCTCAGAACAGGATATTGGCACTTGGTTTTGTGTTTGTAAGTGTCCAACACACCATGCAGTTTTCAGTCACTACCACTATAACGTAAAGAGAGTCCAGCTGTGGCTAATCTCCTGTAACCGTTATTGTGTTTGCAACAAAACACTCTAGAGAATTTCAGGTACTTTCTGTGACTTATTTCAAATTGGAGTCAGAGATTCATTTCTGTGATGATTCTGTTAAACTAATGGCTTTCACACTTTGTTCTTTGTTGTTCACATCTGTGTTTCCCAAAAACTCTATCACGGATGTGGCAAGTGCCATGACCAGGAGTTTAAATGAAAATCCTGACAAATACCTCAATTCCATTTAAAAGACAGAAAACACAGTGATGGGACGAAAACACACATAGACTTTTGTTGCACGTCGGCAGTGACTGGAACAAAAAAAGTATAATGTGACTGCCCTTTTTACAGCTTTGACTTTTTTTCCCTTTAAATGATGCCTTTGTGAACATGTGTCTGTGTCGGGCGCAGAATAAAAACTCTCTGTGGTTATGCCCTTTCGAGGAAATCCTCCAGGCGAAGGAAGTGGAGAAACGTGTCTCCTTCTGTTTAGTCATGTGTTTTACTCCACTGGCTCTAGTTTGTACATTGTCTGTCTTTATCTTGTGTCTTTTGTGACAGTCTATGCGCCTACTCTTTTTATTGTGCCTCTTCCACTTTGTCAATCTCTGTCAGTCTCTTTTTATATCTTCTCTCCTCATTTTTTCTCCCTTCTCACTGTCTCTCTCCCTCAGTCTTTCCAGACAGTGGGCTGTGTGCTCTTTACTACATGTTGACACTCTCGCTCCGCCTTGTTCTAGCCATAATTGGCCGCCTGGCTTCATCCTTGTACACTGCCCACACACACACACACACACACACACTAACACAAACACATAAGCGAGAGAACACCAGAAGCAGGGAGAGACAGAAAAGGCAGAGCAAAAATCGAGACAGGGAGAAAGGAAGGGGAGTGGTGGCTGCCGGCGCCTGGGCCTGGTCAGTGTCTACTGTTGATCTTGGTTGTAGTAATATTTAGTTTAAACACTAATAGCTGACCGAGTGTAAATGTCAGGCTGCCTCGAACAAGTGCCCTGCAGCGTGAGGGCAGAAAAGTCAGGCCTGAAAGCCAGAAAATAGCAGATGGATGCAGAGATAGAGACATAGAAACACAACACGCAGGTGCACACACGCTGCACATGCTGAAGGAGGCTGAAAAGCTGCCAGCTTCAGTTTTGTACATTGCACTGTTAAGGTTGAAATAATGCCCAAGTGCTATATTTGCTTTCCATAAAGATAGCACTGGGCAAATAACATTACAGGCAAGCTTGTAATTGCAGAGGAAATGCAACATGACAGATGGCTGTTCCTCTTTACCATCCACGCTCAATAAATTCAATTGCGCTATAAATGCTTTTTATTGATACTGAATAGCCATGTAGAGCTTCACAGCAAGCATTATCTTCAGTATAATATTCATCTGCGGGAAAACGGCTTCTAAATGGTAATTTTAATCATCTTATCCAAATAAATGTAACCTGAAACCATTCACGCATGAACTTCCCATTCAACTTGTTTTGCCTTGTAGTGGCGCGGCACCCTCCCAATATGGAGTCCAAAAGCATTTTTTCCTCTTGAATTGCTCGACTCCTCTGTGGAGTAGGAGGGTTGCTTGGCCTAGATTTATCTGCCCTGGATACACTAGGGGGCTTTAATGGGAACATAATGATATCAGTGCAGATTTACCTGGGCAGAGTCCTGCAGATAAATGGGTCAGAGGGATGAAAGGATGATGGAGCTACTCAGCAGGAAAGATGTAAGAAGTAGAAGGGGTTTAAAGTGGGTGGTGAGAAGGATTTAGGAAGCCAAGCTGAAATTAAAATTCATTTTTCGAAAGAAATCAGCATTTATGGGATTTTTTGGGCGGGGGGGTTAGTCCTGACAGTGCCCTTCAGTGAGTGTTCCACAGAGTGCACCTTTATTTTAACCAAACACATTGGTAGTTAATTTGACAAAAATATATATAAACTTTTTCCTGTTAGTCCCATACGTGACTTGAATGTGCTGTTTCTGACTCCATGACATGATTTCAATCACAAATTAATGTACCGTGCATACAAAAATCAAAGGACTATCCACTGCTAAAAGTTGGACTGGTCATTTTCCATCACCACAATGCTAATGCTAGCCAGCCCCAGCTCTTTTCTGTCATGCCGGATGTGTGGGAGCAGCCAGTGACTCAGCATGTGTTGAAATATCACGACCCAAAGTAACCTCTAGTAGGAATCATTCCTAACTTTAGCAAACAGGGCTAACCAGCCTCTACCTCCCGGAAACTAGTAAGCTTAGCTTGCTAGCTTTAAACATGCTTTAAAGAAATGGAAAATTGTACATAATAGCTAAAATACTGTAAAATCATGTAGACAAGGTTCAATCCTGAGTAACTTCAGTGCTAAGGTTAGCTAGCCCTGAATTCATATGTTTTCTGAGTTGTTGAGTTGTTAATTTGGTGATTTGATTATGTTTGTCTTGCCTAAAATCTTGATTCAATCCAACTTTCACTCTGGTCCCGTCAAGTCCAGTTGGATTTGATTTGATTCACTGTGATTCATTTCCGCTCAAACCAACTCCACCTTTGATGCCAGCCAAAGATAGCAGTGTTTAAGTTGTGAATTCAAGCTGTGGCGCACACGCGGCCCTTTATGCAACACAATCACTACGTCTGACATGTTGGCACGTCTGTAAAGCAGTGGGTCCATCTGTGCTTGGCCTAGTTTTGGTTCACATTGGTGGCATTCCAGACCTCATTCTCAAAGGGGACAGACAGAGACACACAGTGTGCCTCGCTTTGGATAAATATAACCATGACATTCACAGAGCCTGTAGTTTGGCTAGTCAATTCATTTTGGCAGGCCCAGGACAATCAGACGCCCTGGCAGTGTGTAAACTCACAAAACCAGGCTGAAACGAACAAAGTGTTTCAGTATGGTGGGTTGCATAAGAGTTACAGATTGACTCAGCTAGATCAAACGCACAACCTGTTGTGCACACAATATGCACGCATGTTTGACATTCACACACATCTACAGGTATGGGCCTGCCTGAGAGCCAAGGGAAAATGCACTGATTGTTGTTCTCACCGTAAAAATTGTACGTACCTAAACCGCAGAGCAGGTTTCACCCAGGGCTCCGAGGTGTCAGATTATACAAGAGCGTGTGTGTACGTGTGTCTGTTTATATCAGCCACCAACAACCTGGGCACATTTGGCACAAGATGAGAGGGAACATTTAGCATCTGAATTTACGAGGAAGGGAGCAGGAACATTAATGAGTTACGTGTGCGCGCGAGTATGAGTACAAATAAAAGGACACCTGATAGGAAAAGTATGTGAGTGCTCCGCAGGGAGAAAGGGAGGGGTAAAGCGTTGAACGGTTTCAAAGGCCAGGTCCTCTAACAAACGTGAGTGCATGCTGGAGTACGAGCATGTATGTGTGAGATCTGTGTATAACATACATGTTTCTACAATGAGTTGAATGAAAACATAAAAAATACAAGTGCAAATGTAAACTGGTGTAAGTTTTCATAACCCTACACAACGATTAACTTGCTGTCGTCATTGAATAATGGCTGTGGTTGGCTAGCTCCAGCATGAACTCAGAAAAGATTTCATTCATTCACTGTTAAGTTTAAATGAAAAACTTCCTAGAAGTGGATTTTAATGGGCTCTTTCTTTTATCATCTCCGAAACTGAAAAAGGAAGTCCATTATCAAAACTTTTAATTGCATTTTTAATACATAGAATGACTGTACAGTTTACTTTTCAGGCGTACAGTGTGTCTTTGGCTTACTTACAGTCAATTAAGTGCCATCCGACAAAGAAGCAGAAACAATAATGATAATAATTATTCGTTTAGGTGTGGTTCATGTTTTGGGAGCACCTCAATAAACTGTCTAAAACTAAAGATGTACTGTGTTATTGTGTTGTTAATAACTTCAAAAGAAGATAAATGAACCAATGGGTGGATGTGTAACTCATGCATCTTAAACTCTGTGTCTCACCGGCTCTGTAGGTTGATGATGCTGAGAAAGTTGCAATACAAGAGACAAAACAATCAACCCATTCTAGACATGCACATTTTGACCAGGCACTGCACTAGTTTAAAAGCTTATGTTATTCGGGTGTGACTGTTCAAACTTTATCCCCTAAGTGTGTGTCTTTGCATCATGATTAAGTTTTAAAGGGGCTATTTGTGCTATTCAAGAAGTTGTCTTTTTTTTCCTCATTCTCTTTAAAAAGTTAGGAAAAAGGTTGCATAAAATTTGGGGGAAAGAATTGTAATAAGGATACAAAGGTCAAAGCTCCCACTACCAGTTTTATCTTCATGTTGTCCAAATTCCAAGCAACTTGAAATAGGCTTGGCAACAATCCAACTTCCTTTCACGCACTCTGTTCAGGGATTTATAAAACAGCATATAAATCTAAACACTGATCCCACTTGTCAGTTTCTCCATAAATCTTTATGAAATATTGTCTTCACTGTCACATTCTCTGGTTTATATAATCTGTCACACCACACTGAAAAAGAATTCAGGTTAGTGTATTCGCCCAAAAGGTAGGACATCCTCTCTGTGCTACGCAATGGTGTGTTTGAGAAAGCGCTACTGTGAATGAATGCGTAACGTGTAAGGTGAGTGGTCTGGGCCGGATTGAAGCAGCTGAGTAGAGCATGAATAATGGAAGCCGATGCAGTCAAGCAGCGGCTGTAAAAAGCTACCGGTGTCAGTGTGAGCTCCTTTTGAGGATGACCTGGCATTTCCAGTTCCTTCAAAGCCTCTAAGTGTGTGCTTTTGCAACATTTTTATCTGCTGTCAGCTCCAACTTTGAAATTCAATAACAAAAAAAGAGGATTTTATCCCTTTAAATGGCAGCCAAGTATCCTATGACATTTTGGCATTATAGCTGATTTGGTCTCCTTGGTTTTATGAATCATTGGTGGTTTGTATTAGCTCTCCATACTGATGTATCATTGTTGGTAAAGCAACCATAGTTACAGTATATGAGTCACTGCTTAGCTACTGTATGTTTACCAAGCTTAGCCCAACACTAGACAGGGATATCCCCAGGAATAAGGACACTCCTTGGGCCAACTTCTCTCCACCTTGTAGCTTTAGTGTCTATACTTCATCTTTGTTTATCTTGGGAAGGTTAACTGAGCACACCCTGCACACTCATTGTTAACACACATTTACACCTGGGAGCAACTATAGCCTGCTATGGTTAAATCAGGAAAGAACAATTGCACAATAAAGTAAAAACTGATCCCATACAACATTGGACTCATTCTGGGGCTTGGTCTGGTCAAAACTGCGCATAGATTGCTGGATGTGGACTCAGAAACACAACAGCACTAGAACAGTATTCAAGTATTTTTTAAGTCAGGTCTGGATCATTGAAACAGTGACAGATGATCTCACCTCAAAGAACCTTTGGACTATTAGTTCTGGAAATTTTTAAATGCATTGATGTTCTCTTAAAAATTGAGATATATGGACAGAAAGTCCATGGAAGGGCTTATAAAAATTTGAAATTTAAACATCTTTAGTTTCATCAGAACTGGGCAAAATGCATCAGCTGATTAACATAATATGACACAGAAAGAAACTGTTTGAATTCTGACAACAACTAGAGCATCATCATTTCAGCAAATACCCCAAAATGCTAAATGTTTTCTCTCTTCAAGGTATCTCAGTGACTCCTGAATGTTGGGGAATAGCGACTTTATTATAGAGCCACAAAATTTACAGAGGGATGTTGGTTGGTTTCAACAAAAAGTTGGAATCTGCTACAGGAAACAACTGTTCACTTCCCATTTCCTACCAACAGCCAATTTTGGTTTCTTTTAACCATCACGGTGGTCCTTCCTCAACATTGGTTTTAAATGACTGCTTCATCAAATTATGATCTTTCTTTATACCTAACCAAGTTGTTTTTGTGTCTAAACCTAACCTAAAACCAAGTTTTATTTTTGAAAAAGTGATTTGCATCAAGTTTGGAAGGAGCTGGCAAACAATATTGTCTTGTCAGTAGTGGTGTCAGGATCAGAAAACATTTACATGTGTCTTTCAGGGGAGTATTGACAGTTTTGGGTTTTTTTTAATTTAGAAGACTTTTTAGAGAAGCCACAAAGCCTGTTGACTGAATTGACAGCAGATACAATTAAAATGCCTGAGCAAAAAGAGAGGATGAGCAGAAAAAGCACTGCAGTCTTCCTAAGCTTAATTTGCTCCATCATTTAGGCCAGAGGGGTTAGTGGTCAGCCACTTCAAGAGCAACTGCTGAGGAGAGACTGCTTCTTTTTCATTTCCCCAGTGTGTGTTTTTGCTGCTTGTCCACAATTTGCATTGACAGCCTTTCACTCCCTGCCTGTCCTTTAACCTCTCAGCTGTCCGACATTGGTCAGGTGATCTTGTGGTTGGTAATAATTGCCACGATGTGTTGCTTATTTGCTAAAGAGCAGTTTCTTGTGAGCAATTACCAAAGACTGAGGCAAATGCAATGCTCCAAACTTCCCAATTGCGTCTGTGGGTTGTCAACAAGGGCTATTATGGGTGCACTTACTGGGTCACACGTGACTGCGTCAGTTATCATCAACTATCAACTGTGTTTGTTGCCATATCAGAGTGTGGACTATGTTGTAATGACAATCAACAGAGCTTGTCGTGGATACTTGTCGTGGATACAACATTGAAAGATTCATGGGAGGGCAACAACAAGAGCTGAGGAGGGTGTGGCCAAGATCTTAGTGACATGTAACCAAAAGTTTGACGTGTGTCAACTGACAGACACATGTCTTGTCAGAGTGTCCTTGAGAATGAAGTTGAGTGTAATGTAAATCTGTCTCTGATCTCTTTTGCTATTTTGCCTCTCATCACCTCTCCTGCTCTGTAAATCTCTTTTTTTTTTCTAGCTCCCTCCCCTTTTACCTCATTTCACACCTCTCCCGCTCACCGTGTCTCTCTCTTCTGGTACATTTTGTGCTTTAGCACATGAGTACCATCCCTTGAGGCTGCAGGAGATAGCAGGGGCATACCGTAGCAGTACATTGTCTTCTCCATAACACCATTTTAGATTCTTGGCATTGTTCCATGGTTGTTCACACCTCTTGTGCAGGAGCTAATGATAGCTGTGAAAGGAGGCTATAGGTTAATTTTGAGGGACAGTTTGTGTTTAGTAGCCTAGTATGGATGTCCAGAGTGTCTCTAAAGATAGAGACATCAGGATAGCTGTAGTAGGTAGGTCACAGCTGCTGCCTCTCATTTAATCACTGCTTGCATGGTCATTTTATTGGTTTTCATTCATATCTCTCTTATAAGTCGACTTAAATAAAAAGTCCATTAATCAACAGTTCAACTTTGTAACGTATAATGTAAAAGGTGACAGTCGTAGTGACAAACCCACAGAGATTACAGACCTGACTCTGCACTCCATCTCAGCTCTTCTACGACTGTTACTGTCTTTCAGCTCACTTCTTTGAGTTTTACTGCCCACAATGTTCAGTCTTGTTTACTCTCATCAGAAAAGTCATCAGTGTTGCTTCCAGATTCAGCTATTTTAGTAAAGCTGTAGCATTAGTAGTAGCTTTCCTGCTAAAGAGGACAGTTATTCCATGCAGGAGCTGGTGGAGACCAAAGACTGAGCTAAAACAAGACTAATTATTGGACTTATATTTATAAAGTTTTTTAGTGTTGGGACACAACCAAATGCATGCAAATATTCCATATCTGCTTGACATGTAAATTAGCTATTGCTTACAACCATAGCTACCACAGAGGTTAATTTCTAGAATTAATTTCTATCCATGAGTTTCCATTTTTTTACTGTAAGAAAAAAATCTGGGTATTTTATTGGATGAATCCAGTTTTCCAATCCAATTTTTTAACAATCATATATTTAAATTAGACCATAAGCTAACTTATGTCTTCATTTGATTGCCTAATTCCTAACCATTTAGCCCTGAATCGGTCGTGTGAGAGGTTCGGGGTTTGTGTAAAAGGAGCACTCTATTTAAACTACACCTGTCACAATCTAATGCCTGTGGAGCTTTGCGAGACTACAAAGAGCACGGTGTAATGTGCAGGTTGGCTTTGAGAGGTTCATTAAATACAGTTAAATACTGAGAATCTGTCATTATTTTTTTAGAAGTACACTGTGGTCTAAGTACAAAGTTTTAATAACCTGATAAGCTTCAGAGGGAACATACAGACCATGACTTGTGAAATTGTGATTAATTTAACTTTAATCACACTTCTTTCTGTTTAGATCAGCCAGAAATACAGACAGGAGAGGCTCTGGTGAAAAGCTAACTTGCACTTACACTGCTACAAAATAAAAACACAGAAATGAAAAATAAAGGAACTGTAGACAAATTAGTCTGCATCGCAAAAGCACAAATCTATAACACACAGATAAGATGAAATTTGGTGGAACACATTGGTATAGTCCCTATGATGGGCACTACTAGGCATAACTCATGAGTCCCAATGCTCAGATGATGACTGGCTCTCATTGTTTAACCAGGGGCAGTTAGTCCATGTGGTAATGGCAGGAACACTGGTATACATGCCTATAATTCACATATATGCCAGGTCTTGCACATGTACATACACACACACACACGCACACCCAGATACATAAATGTATGAAGAAGTGAGTTAAGTGTCACACGATTGCACACTGAAGAGTTCCACTCGGGATTTTCACACCTTAGAAATGTGAACTCTGCAACCCCTCTATGACAGCCCCAGAGTGAGTAGGGACAAACTAAGAGGGACATATAAAGAGAGATAGAGGGTGTGTGCGTGTGTGTGTGTGTGTGTGTGTGTGAATGTTAAAGAGAGGGAGAGGGGGAAAGAGGTGTTACCATGTTCTGTCACATATGTTCACACCAAGGATAGCAGAGGGACACAGGAGGTTAGCATTGTCAGACCAGTGCTATATCACACATACACACACCTAAACACACACGAAACTGAAGAGAGTCCGGTGCTTATTTAAGAGCAACAAAGCCTATATATTCCCATGCAAATGTAACTTCTAACTACAGGGGAAACTGAAAATAAGCCTCTTTCTCAGCATCTCACCAGTCTGTTGATGAATTTCCCAACTTGTTTTTTAGCTACAATACATTACACTTGCTCCATATGTACAAAAAATTAACTATTAAATGTCATATATTTGTAATACACCATAAAGCTAACCTCCTAGGTAACTGGTTTGCTGTCGTGATAATGGGCTGTGATTTGGCTAGCTCTTTAGCTCATCACCAAGCGGGATTAATCCTTCCAAATGTGGTGTATTCAATAATGCTGTAAGGACGTATGTGCTTGTAAATAAAACAGCTTCAGTAAGACTTGAGTAATCGGGAAGAGCTCTGACCAGATTACTAGTGTTACTCTGCGCTCACTGCTCATCTCCGTAACTTTCCTAGACCAGTTTAAGGCGGCACCATCATATTTTGTGATAAAATTATATGTTTTGAATATTGCTAATGCAATTCACATATTGCTTTGCACAGTGGCTCAATTTCTTTTAGAGTGGTTATCATTATCATTGTCATTTTTCAGAGCCACATTCTGCTCCATTTAATGATTTTATTATTATTTTTATTACTTTTGACTCATATACTCTCTGTTTGAGCGTGTGTGTGTGTGTGTGCGTGTTTGTGTATGAGTGAGTAGTCTATTTGGAGCAGAAAAAAATACATCAAAAGGAAAAGAACATCAGAGGGAAAATTCACTCCTCTTGTTAATAGTTAAGTTGATTTTTCTATAAAGAAAAGCATTTTGCTCACGTCTCTATCATTACATCATGGCACCATTATCAGGCAATAGAAACTAAAAGAAATGTGATTCACAATATAAGAAAATAGAAATAGGTCTTCATATCATTGGGATGCTTTGCTCCATTGTATGACCATTTCTCTGATGTATTCAGTCACTAATTTCATTGAACATTAATTGAATCGCAGTGGGAAATGAAGGTGCAGTGGAACAGAACGAAGCATATGAATAATATTTCAAGAGCTAATTATGCTTAAGGGGTATTATCTAACTGGACTTTCCAGTTGCCATTCAACCAAGTCAAATTAATTTGCCTCTTTTTCTCAGGATGAGAAAAAAAAATCACAAATGAGCAATTTAACCGTGGTTGGCACATCCATTTGTGCCTCTAGTTTCTTGGGAAAATACGGACTGGATTTGCCTCAGATTGAGGTTTTGTTGGCGACTGAAACATCTCTTTTGTCATTTCATATACATTATAAAGCTGTTGCAAGATCTTTCCTTCAATAAGAGAACATTCAGTCTGAAACATAAAACCAAAAACAACTACATTCTGCAGGAGGTTAAAGTGATTAACATTAAAGAGTGGCTCAGAGACCTGGATTATATGTGCACCACCTTTATCATAGATCGGCAGCAGAAAGGTTCTCATGTAAGGCTGCACGTCACTTTATGTGTCTGAAAATGTGAAATGTGATACTTTGTCACTGGTGTGGCAACAAGAAGTGTTAAGAATAGCATGTCACAGTATCCAAACTTAAACATTAGTTCAGCTTAATGCATGAGAAGTAGCTGAACTGGCGCAATTTCTGTTGTAACAACAAAAGCTAATTTACAGGTATAGACAAGGAGTGTGTGTGACTGCTGATTTAGCTTTCTTTGCTACAGCTAATAGATGCAACACTGAGCAAGCATTTTTAATATATAAAAAAGCATTTTTGTGGCGTATTATACAGAAAACCCACAGGAAATTGTAAAACTATTGAGAAGTTAAAGGAATACTTTGACATTTTGGGTAATATGCTAATTTGCATTTTTGCTGAGTGTAAGATCAATACTACTCTTAAATCTGTATGATAAATATGAAGCTAGAGCCAATAGATGATTAGCTTAGAACAAATGCTTGAATAGAGAGGAAACCGCTTGCCTTGGTTGGTAACTGCTATATTTCTGTTTTTCTAAGTATCAAGCAAATGAGACACAACATGTTGATTTGTGAGCTGCAGAGGTGCTAGCATGGTGGGTATCATCTCAGTTGAGGTTCAACCAAAACTAAAAGATGAGAACACTGGAGACGACAGATTGGTCAAAGGAAATTGCTGTTTGGACAACATCCTGTGTAACGAAACCAAGTTATCATCAAAAACAACCACTAACAAACAGATAGCCCGCATGGTCATACGGTGGTTGGTTGACAAAGTGTGGACTTATTAAGAACACCATCCCTTTGCTATTATCGAAGAACTAAGCACCACCAAGAAGTAGGGGAGTTCATAAGGTGTGTGTGTGTGTGTGTAGAAAGTGTATAGGTACAATCACAGCGGGCTTGTATCTTTGTTTGTTCACTGTGGCATTGAAGATGATGTGAGGCAGTTCAAGCAGTGTCATTAAGATGAAAAGCTATGTATCTAATTGAGGGACTATTATATGCAGTGCAAATCAAATTAGAAAGATACATGGTACCAAATGAGAGTAGCATTGAGTCAAGGTGTCCAATATGCTGAAATATTCCTGGTGCCAGAGTCATTTTCAAGAGTTTTTCATTTTTTTGCTGAATGAAAATATTTGCTCTTTTAATACTGTTTGCCGTTTCAAGGTTTCTCCATTATCTATTTAAAGGTGTTTTTGTGTTTTTGAAAATAAAATATGAGAACATGCCTTGATTAATGAACTGGTGGATCCACCAAGGGTTCAGAAATTTCACCTCTAAGATCAACTTTATCGTGAAGGAAGGAAGACAACAAAGGAAACTGTCAGTTACCATGACAATTTTAGCATAATTAGGGCCTGACTTTATTCACTTTCATTTCAGTTCATTTCAGTGAGGCTAAGAACGTGATATGATTGCATAGAAACAGTCATTACTGTTCCAAATGTTCTGTATGCAGTTTGCCTGTGCAGCTCCTGATGTCCAGAGTCTACCCAGACAGGCCTGCAGGCAGGGAACTTCCAGGGTCCCACCAGGGTTCTTCCCTCCCCTTGCCCACTGGACTGGGGTGGGAGGGGAGGCCTGGCCTTTATGGAGATGAATGGATGAAGAAATCAAAACCTCAACAGGCCCTATTGTGCCAGAGCATCAAAAGGAGCGGTGGCACGGCAGGAGCTTTGATCATGAGGAAAAACAGGAGGGAAAAGGGGTTGGTTTGAGGGGGAGAACACCCCTGCTCGTGACCTCATAAAAAGACACTAACACACAGGTGCAAGGACATACAGTGTGAGCGTGTGGACATGGACATACTGTAATCTGCACACACAATCACACTCTAATACACAAGCTTGCATTGTCACATGAAGAACATGTGGCGATATTCTCTTTGATGACCATCTGTGTTTGTACCTGAGGCAAAATCACACAATCACAGCGTTCTTGTCTCTGTGCTGCAGTGTAATGTTTCACCATGAATGCCAGTGAAGGCTGGGCTGGATTTACCACTGCTGAAATTTGGTAGAGTTTGCCTTCTGGTTTGGCAACATAGGAACCACACCCAATCATGCAGTTCCTCTGAGCTATCAGGAAAACACCTAGAGTTTCTCCAGTGTCACTTTCTGACTAAAATAGTATCACGTGTAATTTCAACCTATGCTGAAAAAAAATAATTTCGAAATCTGCAAACCATTCTGAACACCACATATCTATCAATCCACATTAAAGAGTCTACAGTCAAGCTAGCACCTCTTTTAGACTACACTTGGACACATCAGTGTCACGATGACAGTGTGAACTTGCCATTGTTTGTCAGGTTTAATGTTCACTGTGGACACTCTTACATGCTAGGATGCTTACAATTTTGCACTAAACACAAAGAACAGCTGAGGCTGAAGGAAGGTCATTGGTTTTCAAAGAATATAAAACAAAGTGTTGGAGGAAGCATGGTTTAAACTGGTGCTAATGGAAAATTACACTGGTCAACACCAAATTGACCAGTGTAATTCATCACCAAGTTTTTTTTAGCTGATTTAGGATAATTTTGATGTGCTGAATCCAAAAATCACATTGGTTTTGCTCAATCAGGTCAACTTTCTGAACTAAGCTACATATTTGTATGTACGGGTATTTTCACGTCATATGATGCAAAATTCTTTTATATTTCTTGCAATAAACAAATTCTGAAGATTTTGCATGTGCCAACTTATGACTAATTGTTTTTTTTATAGTACATGTGAAAGAAATGGCTTCGACTAGAAGATCTTGCAAAAATAAGCCTGACGTATTCTGATACATCTGCGGTGAATACACCATTGTTCCTAACAGGAATCTAGTCACAAGTTTCATAAAGCGTGCTTACCATGCTTATTTTGGTATTAAACTTGGTGACCAGGATAAAGCTTGGGCGCCACACATGGTATGCAAGTCATGCACTGAGTATCTGCGTCAGTGGACCAAAGGCAAGAAGAGTTGTCTGAAGTTTGGAATTCCCATGGTTTGGAGGGAGCCGACAAACCATGTCACTGACTGCTACTTCTGCGCTATTGATGTGACTGGGATCAACAGAAAGAACCGAAGCAGCCTCAAGTATCCTGATCTCGAATCAGCACGTCGTCCTGTAGCTCACTGTGATGAAATTCCAGTACCTGTCTTTGGAGAACTTCCTGACATCAGTGACGAAGATTCCTCCAGTGTTCCAGAAGATGAAGAAGAAGAAGAAGTGGTTCTTAATGATGATGCTCCACATCCTTTTTCCCAAAAGGAGCTAAATGATCTAGTTCGCGATCTCAGTTTGTCAAAGTCCTCTGCCGAGCTATTGGCATCCAGATTGAAGGAAAAGAACCTCCTCTCTGACAGTGCTCGCATCACCTTTTACCGCAACAGACATCAAGAGTTCCTCCGTTTTTTCTTTGAAGAGAAGGACTTGGTGTACTGTACAGATATTGCTCAGCTTCTGCACAAGCTTGGAGTGCCACAGTATGAACCCAAAGATTGGAGACTGCAGACATTGACAGCAGGAAGCGATCGCTGAAATGTGTTCTGCTTCACAACGGCAACCAGTTTGCCTCTGTACCCCTTGCTCACTGGACTACACTGATGGAGAAGTATGAAGCGGTGAAGTATGTGCTGGAGAAAATTTGTTATGATCAGCATGAGTGGCTTATTTGTGTTGACCTGAAGATGGTGAATTTTTTGTTGGGACAACAGTCCGGTTTCACCAAGTACCCATGCTTTCTGTGCATGTGGGATAGTAGGGACACTGCTCAGCATTACACAAAGAAGGACTGGCCTGTGCGGGAGGAATTGGTGCCTTGCAGAGCAAGGAACGTCATCAACAATCCTCTGGTAGACAGAGACAAGATACTGTACTCTTCCCACCGCTGCACATCAAGCTCGGCTTGATTAAACAGTTCACCAAAGCTCTAGACAAGGATGGTGGCTGCTTCACTTACTTGTGCCATGCTTTTCCAGGATTAACCATAGAGAAGTTGAAAGCTGGCATCTTTGATGGTCCTCAAATCCGTCAGCTCATCAGAGATCCTGAGTTTGAAAACTCAATGAACAAAGTGGAACTGGAAGCAAAATGGTCCTAATTCAGTTGAAAAAACATAGACAACTTACAATTTTTTTTTTTGTAACCCAGTGTTATAAATAGAATATGCCAAATTTCATGGCAGCCCACCTCATAGTTACAGTTAGCAGCTGCATTTAAGCATTAAAGTAAAAATGTCTCACTATGAAAAAACAAGGGGATTAGCAAAGTTAGTAGACAAAAAAACAAAACAAAACATTGAATTAAACTAGTGATTTTACCCATTTAAAACAATCTGTTTGCTTGTGTTTGTGTGTGTCAGAAAAAAATGAATTGAGGCTGTTAAAGGAATAGCCTTTGCACTATAAGACCTAGTCAAAGGCTGTGGCAATTTCTCATTTATCAGCACCTATGTCCCACCATTATGGTTGATGTTTCAACAGGCCAACAGAACCCAGCTGCAGCTTATGTCAAATTACTTTGGGTCAGCAGTGATTTCGATTACCTTCTCCCTGTCTGAAACCTTGTTATGGCATTTTCATCAATCAGCTGCCTGCACAACTCCAGCCTTTCCTGACCTTTTTCACACTGCTGTGCTAATCTGTGTCCAGATATACACTGTTTATGTTGCTATAGTGGCCTGTTGTGTTTGAAAAGCACAGCAGGATTCACATCTATCAGGTTTTATTTCAGGGTGTGTGCGAGTACTCAGAATAAATCCACAGAGAAGAACATTGCAAATTTATTTTTCCACTGTATTTTTCCAGAGACTTAAAGCAAACTTGCTTTTAAAAGATGGCAAGTGTACACAGTGCGTACACTTCCTGAAGCTGGCCAGGTGACACAAGATCAAAGGATTTTTCTGTTAATGATTTCACCCTTGAAAGAAAGGCCAAAAATTCCTTTAGACAAATGAGACATTTTGTACCAAAGTGAGTGTGTGACCTAGTTCAATTCAGTTTAAAGAGCTATGTTTCATAGTGTTCACAGTGTTACTTTACCTGCCCAGGTCACATGTGGCAGAGTTCCCAGCAAGAAGGGATCAGAGGGAGAAGTGGACATCCATAGACAAGCCGGTGCTCACCTTGGAACAGTGACCTCAGAGTGGTCAAACAACGGAAAGTCACAGCCTATCTTAATCAGGGGTTAATTCAGAGTCCTGATAAGAGATTAAAGGGAGTGGAGCTTAAGTACAAATAACCATATGTTTGTCAAAATACAGCACTATTACTATATCCAGGAAAACTAGATATGCTGCTGTAACTAAATGAGTGGACTGGACCTCAGCAGCAGCTCTGAACTTTTTAGTCACTTGAGCCTATTTACAGCCCATTTCTGAGTTTTAAAATAAAGTAAATTAAACTGTAAAGTAAATAAAACTGGAGCAGCTTCTAGCAAAAAACTTAAATCATTTGATCACGTTTCAGATGATGCATCTCACAAGGGAATGCTGGAACATGTATAAATTTGAAACCTTGTTCTCTTAAAATAAGAAAAACTAACATTAAAAACCTTCACCCATTTTTTATCATGTCTACTAGTCCCTAAATACAAGATTCAGATGTACAAGAATGTGTGTTTGGAGGTGTTTTGACACCTGACAAGACATGTAATTGTAACTAATTTCTTAATGGAAAGAAATCAAAGAAACATATAACCTGTATTGACATTATTGTCCTTTTATAGATCAAAGGTTAGGAGCAGACTCACTGTCTGTACTGGAAGTTGTGGGTGGACTGTTTTGCCGGGTCGTGGCCGAAATGGAAAACTGGATGGAGAGATGTGAGCTGGGAACTATTTACACACCAACACAGTGTTGATGAAGGACAAACACAGCTCGTGAAAGTCAAGGTGTTCTCCGTTATGGAAAGTTTGTGATACCTAATCAGCTGAGAGGGACAGAGGCCTCTGGAAATAGTTGGCTCCAGTGAGTGTGGTCACACACCCCTACTGGTTTTGGTGTGTTTGTGTGAGGGAGTGTGTGTGAGCTGGATCTATGTGTGTGTGTGTGTGTGTTCGTGTTTGCATGCGACTGTGCGTGTGTGTGGTGTGTGTGTGTTCTGGGGTCTTGGACAAACAAAGGCAGGGGTCCTGTTGACGAACCAATTAAAGAGCAGGAAGAATGGGGGAGGACACACCGGCCCAGCATGCTTTGCCTATCACTCAAATTAGAGATGGCAAGTGGAGTAAAAACAATCAGGATGTTATGAAGCTCTCTCGTGTTTTTAGGTACAGTTAACAAGTGTTCCAGGAAAATCCTATTCAAATTATTAGTGGTCCATCCAAGCATGGAAATAACTTTTTTTTTAGCAGTTATTTATTCACTCTCCTTAATTCCAGCGAAATCGTTTTAACTTCCTTCATGTGTGATTACTACCAGACACTGTAGAGCATCTGGTACTTCAAGATACAGTAAAATGCATGTTTTTCTTACATTAAAATGGTTCATTTTTTTAATTTTATATACTTATTGCTATACTTATGGCTATCTGACTCCGAGTGATTCAGTCAATCTGATTTCAACTAGATTGTAAGAAAAAAAAATCAATAAGATGAGATAAATTCCTGTAACCATCGAAGCACAACCAAAAATGCATTGTGCATGTCTGGTGTACATGTCAACAAGTGACCTTTTCATAGTAAAAACCTACCTTTAGAGCTTTCAGAATGAAATATTCAGATCTCTAGTTGACATGTTGAACCTGTTTGTTCGGGATTTTCCAAACAGAAAATGAATATAGCACATGAATGGAAACTGAAAGGTACTTTTAGAAGGGAAACTGCAAAGCATAAAACAAAAAGTCAAAAGTACTAGTGAAACAAAAATAATATCTTTAACATAACACCGTCATCTCCACTGTATAGAACCTTTCCAGGAACCCTGGAAAACAGAGACTTTACCTACATTTTGAAACCAAGAAAAGATGTCTAAATTTAGTTGCTGCTCTGCAAGAAGTCCCCCATTGCACTCACAGGTGGAATTAGCAGGGCATATTTTATGCAAGAAAGCAAAGTTTAGAGAGAGTAAAATAAAACTGGAGTCGCCAAGAACAAGAAAACATTTTGGCATTTTTAGATTCCTTTTCCTCAACTTTCCATTACCTTTCTCAACAGGTCTTTTATCCAACATTCACTCAATGACATCAAAACATCAAAAGTGACATCTAAACATTTACTATATTTACCATACTTTAGATGCTGTGCAAATCCAAATAATCATGTGCAACAGGGCCTTTTTGGTCCCTGAATAAACTTCTTGGGATTTCTTAGTTTCTTAGACTCTTTGGTCAAAATGGGCTTAATGATGGTCAAAATCTCAAAACTGCTGTACTTCTTCTAACTTGTAAACACTCCAGTAGGCCCTTATGGGACACCGGCAGAGTCAGAAAGACCATGGTTTAGAGGTGAGGAATGATGGAGGTGACTCGAGGAGTGAGGAAGGTAAGGAAAGATGGCTGTGCAAAATACAGGGAGCTGTAGAACAAGAAGAAAGAGCATGGCCGTAAACAGAGAGGGAGGGGGGTTCTACTCACAGGTGTTTCTTCCCTTTGAAGAGGGGATTCCTCCCTTGCCTTTAAGGAAGAAAATAATTAACACCTTTGCGGTTGCCATGCCAACACAAGGTCTCTCACTCTGCTCTCAGCTGTGAGCATTCATGGCCATAATTACCTACAGTTCAAGGGCCCTCCATAATTACCCACAATCCATCTGCACTTCCATCTGAGAAAGAGACTAAGGAATGAGGAGCAGAGAGGCACCGGCGTTTATTTGCATATTCTGTCCCCTAAGACATAGCTTTGAAAGGTCACATGTATTCAAGAGAGGGCGTGGCAGAGTCGCCGCAAGCCTTAACGTGACATTTTCCTTCACAGTGTGTACACTTGTTACTTTCTCTTCACATCCGTCCCACTAATGGTTTCCTCATCTCCAATTTAGAATCACATTCAGTTTTCGCTTTGTTTGAGAAATGTGACCGAAAATAAGCCTGTACTGGGGTGCAGTTGCTTCTGGTGACAAACTCCCGGGGAGCCAATATCACTGTGTCACAGGGTGTTGTTTAAAACCAAATCAAACATATTTATATGTATTCTAATATTTGCATTCAGCAACAAGAAAAAAACACAGTAATTATTTGTCTACCTCTGCAGACATGTAAAAAGATTTGCTAATTATCTAGGTCATGTGTATTTGCACGTATAATTGGCATTAAACAAATATACATTTGGTAATTTTTCTTTGATCATCAAACAGTGTTGCTGTATTGACATTACCAATCATCCACAGTGATAAATATTTAATACCCACCAATGCCATCCTCAACACATGATAATGAAATTACACATGCCAATATTGACACGTGAGGCAAAAGCTTATCATACTCACAGAAAATAATTGGACATGTTGCATCTAATTATTCAATAAGCACTCAGTGTTATCTTCGACAGGCTCCGGCTTCGGTTGGGGAAGTTGTGATTACAACGCAAAAGCTAACCAATTACAGCAGAGGACGGGCATCTTGTATTTCGAACTGCTGAGCGTGCAAAGCCTATTGACATGCAATTAGCTGGGCCATCGTTAGGAGGCATTTCATCGCTTACGCTTCTCGATTAATTCTCATTACCTCCCTATTTGTGTGTGTGTGCGTTGATGCATGGTTTGGCAAGGATGGGAGAGAGTGGACTGTGACTTTTCAATGCTGGAGGTCATTATGCTAATAGGTAGCATTACAGAAGCCCAAAGGACCCAAATGGAGTGTTTTTAGAGACAGGACCCCCTTTTGTTCCTTTTTTACTTTTGAGATTTTGATGTTACTTCCTTGAAAGGGACCCCATATAACTCCTAGTCATCATCATCATCATCACCATCATGGTCAGGGGCCCTGAGTGAAGCACTCCAAAATTTTAAAACCTTGATTGTGTCACAATGATGTCGTTATCTAGGACAAAGTTTTAAGAGACAGGGTCATTTAAGAAGCGAGGGGTTTCTGATGAATATTGTGTTATGGGGAGGCAGAATTATGGGAAATGTAGGATCCAATGCTTTTTGATATTGACTCAAAGTGTGAAGGCTGAAGGCTGGAAAACTTAAGACAAAAGTACTAGTGAAACAAAATAATATCGTCTTGTTTTCCTGGATCAAATTACCATTACATCTGCACGTGACATGCACACCTACACACACACACACATACCATATGACAGGGAATTGGCCGGTTGTCCATAAGAGACTAAACCTCCTCCTTTGCCTTAGAAAGTAGTGGTGATTAGCTGCCAATCCCAATCCCACCTTACACCTTTTAATTACCCCGATCATGTAAACCTGAGCAGAGCCAATGTGAGCTTGAAGAACTGATAATGTGGACTCCTGTCTCCATTCTCTGCTTGCCGTTTAGTTCATTTCAGTGTGAGCGCTCAGGTGTGAAGGATTTGAGCGTCAGGGGCGGGGCAGGGGGGACCTTTTTATTGTGCTGGTGTCATAGGTGTCGAAGTGAGGGGGTCTGCAGCTGCTTTGCTGGCTATTGTCACTGTGTCATAACATCAGGAGCTATGGATTAGGGCCTCCTGAGGGTTCAGTTTCGGCACAATGTGTCCAAGCTCCGCGGTGACATGTGGCTATTAGCCACGCTGGTGAATAAATAATGATGTGACCACAGTTAAGATGGAAGATGAAACATTAACACACAGTTAACTGCATAGCTGCATATAGCTTGTGTGTATGGGTGCACCTTAGTTATGAGCGCAAGTGTAGAAGGACCAGTGCACATGACTTCGCACGTAGACACGTTTCCTTCTGAATCGCAACGTGTTATGGTAAAATGTGTGCTCGGGTTTGTGTGTGTGTGTGGGCACAGACTGCTGACCAGGCAGCCCGTGCCATAGCCCGGACCCTCACAGACACACAGTCAGCATAATGCCTGTCACAGCACCCAGCCAATCAGATCGCTTGAAGCGTAGGCCAAAGGGCAGACAGGAACCAATTGTCGTCACTGGATCCTCTGTGCAGTGGTTCAGTTGATAGTGATGGTTGATGATATCTTGTATTTCATGTTTAATGAAGATCATAACTGAAAGACAACCTATCAACGTAATTTAGCGGTTTAATCCTATTCATTTCTGGAAGTCTTATTTACTTAGTGCATTTTTTTTCAATATCTATACAAATCAACAGCCAAATAATAAAATCAAGTCAATTCTAACTAAAAGTCTCAAACCACATGTGTACATACATATGTTTTTCACATACATAGTGCCAAGTTAACCAACTAACTTTCTGTGTTTAAGGGCCTGCTAAATAGAGCATCTCCATTTCATCACCACAAATGTCCAAGTGCAGATTCAAAGCACTCTCCATGATGAAATACTGAATGCTTGATTCATTTTGTTGCCGTTAAGGTTTTCAAATTAAATTATAGTTAACAGAAATAGCCTAAAAAATGTGACTAAAACCCCAGATAACATGAACTGAAGCCATGACCTTAGTATCTTCATTTGCAGCTGGACACAAAGTGTTTCAAGAGTGAATTCAATTTAAGGCTTTCTAATATAGCATATCATTCAATTTAATACCTTCTTAACAGTCATTCATCAAAGAATGGAAAAAACAAGCAATCTGGATTAAAATGTCTACATTTATTTATTAATTGCATGAATGTATTGATATTTATATAGAGAGAGGTTGTTAGTTCATACGAGCTGCACATAACAATAATTCCTGTTAATATAATAAATTAATTACTGTGACTTTGCTCAAATTGACACTTTCTGTCATTTTATTATTACCTATTATGAGACAGTAAGCTTCCTTGTGTTCTCTTATTGTTTTTCCTTTCCTACTGTTTGTCTTCCTTTGTCCTAAGACTGTCTTTCTCCATGTTGCTGTGTGTGTGTGGGTGTGCTGGGCGTGGCCTCTGGGGTTCCCTCTTCAGCTATTCTACTTGAGCACCTGCAGCTGATCAGCTAATCAACTCTACAAGCCAATGCTGTATAAAACCCCAACTCACCCATTCAGACTCACTCAGCTTTCATTGTTTCTGCCTGTTTGTTTTAGTTATCCTGAACTCAGTTCCGCACCTTGCTTAGCTATCTGCCTCGCCTTTCCCTGCTCCTACATCCTAACTCCAGAATACTCCAGTTAAGCTAACCGATAGAATGCACTCTGGGCTGTTTGGGCTAATTGTCTCCTGGTTTTTGTAGTCTAGATCTCTTGTTTGGGTTTGCATTTCATAGAACAGTGCACAAATGTCTGCCACAGCTTACAACTTAGATTTGCCGTATTGAGTTATGTTTCCACATGCAGTGATTAGAAAGTCTTATTTACAGTACAAAATGTGCATTTTTGTTTGGCGATGCCCTTCAGCATTTCTATCAGTGTCGGACATGGGTCTTTTGGTCGACATCAAAACATTTGCAACTGAATGTACAAAAACTCCAAGGACATTGCCCTGAGTTTGAACTGGAGCTCTTTTGTACTATTTCCATAAAAAATGCTTGTCTATTTCTTTTCAACCACATCTCCTTTTTACCTTTGCTATATAATTAAAAATGAGAAATCAGTGAAGGGATAATGGCCTTTATCTGGAATCATCTCATTAGAGTCAAAAAGTAACTAACTGTTGTAAATTGAACATGCAGGGTACAGTCTGAGTTTCCCTAACCCATCTCTGGCTCTGCTGCCCTCCCCGCACGGGGTCGTGGGCCTGGGGGATTTAAAGCTTTGGTCTCAGTATCCTCTTAAGACAGGGATGGGCAGTTAAATGGATCAAGTCACTGGAGGGAAGTGGAGCACTTAGCTGAAACTTTCATGTATATACTGTGAGGACAGTATATACGCCAGCTCCGCTGCTGAGGATTAACTAACAACGCAGCGTCTTTGGAGGGTGGGGGTTTCTGAAACGATTTGACCAATAGACTTTGAAAGTGATTATTGATTGGTAAATAACAATCTCTTAATAAGGATAAGAAGTGAAAACTCCATGTGAAATGTAAACCACTTATGGTCAACTTTTCAGTAAAACTTGCAATGTCGCTTTGATAGCAAAAATTGTATCCATATGGTCGCCTATTAACTTGGAAAGCAGCGAAAACATAGCACCTGTTTTGAATTTACCCATCAAAACTGTGCTAATCTTTCCTACTGCAAAATGTTTTACTACCTCAGTGAGTCGGGCAGCTTGCCAGCCTTTTTACACGGTATACTCCAAAGCCAACCTAAACCCAAAACCTGGACTGACGCAATAAAACCTTGTTCCTATCCAAATGATCAAATGGGATTTGTTTTTATGAAATCTCCTACACTAGCCCTGCGGCCTGTTCTGTCCCCTCCTGCAGTATTTATGTAAACACTTAGGCACATACACACCAAGCATGTGCACACAGAAGATAAAGAGCTCAGATACCAACGAGCTAGGCTAATATGGATGTTTTCACAATGGAGAGTGGCAATATAAAAAGAAGCAATTGATAGCAGAGTGTGCGTGTAAAGTGAGTGTGTACTTGGATGGTTTTATGTGCGCATGGTGCATATATGTGTGTGCCAGGGGCTGTAGTCTTGGAGTTTTAGGGCCTAATTGCCAGTCACAGTGTCACTGAGGGCATCAGTGAGCGGCACATATGCTGCCTATGTCACATTACGGAGAACAGATTAACAGCAGGTCAAGGTAGAGCTCTCATTCTCCAAAATGAAGACAGCAACAGTGTGCCACTTAAACTCACAATGTCCAACATGTCCAAGAAGTAGTGAGAAATGCTAATACAACAAGAAACAAACACATTTTACTCATCTAATGTAATTTAAATACAACCATGTTGTAGCCGTCACTTGTGCTTCCTGTGACTCCTAACAGGCTAATTGTACACACAAATATACACACCCACACATGCACACAAGCGTGACCCTGGGCTAACACTCTAACACTGTGTTAACAGAGGACGACACCTAAGGTAAATATTCATCTGATCATCAGCGGAAGCCGCCTATCCTGCATAAATGATCAGGAAGAAAAACATATATATATATATATATATAGGCCATAACATATATAAAAATGAGAAGTGTGAAAGTAAAGGTGTGAGGGAGTGTTTAGATGGAGATAATGACCAGTTATGCAATGTGTCTGCCAGATTACGAGGCTGACTAAGGTCCTGGCATTGTTACATAATGCTCCAGTCGAGACAGTAATCCATATAGCGACCTGGCCGGCATGCAGCACACATGACTGGTAGCCTTAACCTGTCCTGGCCAGTGTTGGCATAAATGAATGAAATGCTGTCTTTCAAAAGAATATTGGAAATATGTATTGCAATATTATATATTTCAGCGTGTTTTGATATTTTCCTGCTGGTGACACAGGATTAATTTAGGAGCTGGTCACATCATAAGGTGGCCCAGGAAAATTAATTTGTGTATTGTCTGACTTGTTGTGGCTATAAGCTAGCTAACTACTTGAATTCTAGCCAGTGTACCAAAACCTAAGCAAGCTAATGTAACATTTTGCAGTCATTCTTGTCTCATTTTGCTGTTCTGAACTCTGTTGCTCTCTATTCTCTCAAATTACTATTCTATTACTCAAATTCAAGGTTCAGTTCCTGTGCATTTATTTCTACCCCATGAACAAATGCACTGATCTCTATGATTCCATTTGAATAAATTGATTTTGCCAACAAAGTTCACTGAATGCCCAGACAATAAGTATTTATTCACTGACTATTCCATAAACTCTGTTATCATATACATATGAGGCTTTTACAAGGCGACCTTCAAAGCCATGCCACCCTTACATGAGAGCACCGCTACAATAAACATGTCTGCAGAGAACATAATACATATAAATCCTGCACACATGTTGAGGAAGCCAACCCCAGCACGATGCATGATAAATTCAGCCCTTCAGATTTCCCTGGCAGAGAGCACCAGCTCAACCAAGCTGGATCGATTTCAATCGGCGGCTTACCAAAATGATGTGGCTGCCACCGGACTGGCGTGATGGGGCTAAAAATAACCTCGGCCGACCCCGAGGCTCTGATGTGGCCACGTACCCTCTGGTGTGTCTGGTTTTATGTGTCCCCAATGAAACCCATCAAATTACAGATGCAAACGCAGCCGGACCCCTCATCAAAACTATTTCGGCTCGCTGACACAGTTTACTAAGGCAGTAATTAGAGCAAAGGAAAATGGGAAGCATCCCAGGCACGCGGAGAAAAGAGACACAGAGCAAAAATGAAGAAATAGAGGAGAGACAAGGTGGGGGGGGGTGGACAGTGACAGCTCATCAGTGGGCCACAAGCCATTTTTCTTTTGCTCTCTCTGCACCCTCCCTTCGTCGTTTCTCTGACATCCACGGATCAAAGGACCGGTGAACATAAATAAAAGCCCTGATGATGATTTCCCACGAGAGCTGTGAACAACTGCATAGCACACGTTCATATGAAGCCATGGCAAAACAGCTGTCTTCTGCTGTCAACACGCCTGTTTGGCCAACTGCCTGACTTGCTACTCAACTGGTTCACACCACCGAGAGAGAGAAAAAAAAACAGGACTGTAATCATGTTCAGGGCAAAGTCTGATAAAACCTGGATTTATTGATACATAATAAACTCAGTCACTGTGGATGATAGGGTTGGGAGGTCCATACAGTGTATTAAGTGCATTATTTAGCATCACCTCGCACAATTATATTCATACATAGTTGCAGTAGTTTTGTATAGCAGCACCTCATTAAGTGAAAGAGGGGTTTTTATTATTTTTATCCGTCCATATGTATCTCTTTTGCAATCAGGATCATGTGATTGCTGCTCAGCATGCAATGGATGAAAGGCAGTTAACACTCTGGGCAGGACACCAATCTATCACGGGGTTGACACTCAATACCACTCCAGACCACTACACCTTCGCCCCATCCCCTCCACCACCATCTGCACACTTGCACGTAGAACATATCATACTGAGGGCCCTCCCGAAAAATTATTTTGGTACACCTGCTGCACCTGCTTATGGTGGAGAATAGAAAGTACTGTACACACTATTTCTCATACTTTTCTGAGTTCCCACCTCAGCTGTGACTCTGACTTCATGTGAAGTAACACTCCATGTTAAGGTGCAAATGAGAAGAGACCAGTTTTGTGGGAAGAGTCTTAGACATAAAAAAAACTAATTCAAGCATAAAACTGAAAGCAGTTCAGTAATTTCCAATTCACCTGAGCTGATCTGTTTAGACTGTGGGATGATATCCTTGGAAATACTGACAAGCTTCTTGTGAGAGGGTGCAGGAAAATTAGCTTCTGAAGAACTTTTGGAGAACATTAAAAAAAATGCTTACTTAAAATATCTACAGTATTATTAAGTGACTTTGAATAAAAACTGTCAACATTTAAAAAAAAAAAAAATATTAAAATTAAACCCATGACCATAAAATGATCACACAGCAGAGGTGGGGGGTTTTTCTGCAGGGAATAGGCTTGCTAAGACGTTTGTTTGAAGAAAAACCCCAATAAACCATTGAACTCTTTGTCATTTATGCAAATGTTTTATGAGATAAAAGCAAGTCAAACCAGGTTCCTTCATATGCCCAAACACATTTTGCATGAACATAGTAGTATATCCTGGAGAATGCAAATCAGAGAGCATATACATATGTGTTCTCTTGACATATTTTATTTCAGGGAAGACAAAACTGTGTTACTGCGTTTACTGTTATGTGTGTGTGTGTGTGTGTGTGTGCGTGTCTCTGTGTGTGTGCAAGCGTGCACATTTACATAACTTTGCAGTCGGCAGGCCTATAGCAAGATAAGGTTCCCTAGAACTCTCTGATGCTTCTGTTTGGTTAGTGGTCACATACACATTCATATACACATGGAGGTTATCAGAGGTAGCAGTAGATAAAAAGTGGAAAGTTCACCGAGAGCCAAGGTCATGTCAGATGTGTAACAGTAAAACTGGAAAGTTCGCCTTCTGAAATGGGACAGCTGGCTCCACAAACCCGATTGTGTTTTCATGTGCTATTCTTGGTATGGTGACTTACAGCGCTATTTTGTTTTCATACTCATGTGTCGACATGACACCGCGTTCTGGTGTATCATTATTATGCATCATCCTTCAAATACTGCCTGTGTGTAATGTGGCCTATTGCAGTGTCACCCTTAGAGAGTTATCATTAAATTTAGGGACAGGCAGCAACATGCAGTGTGTCATCTCTCTGGGTGCTGATGTTTTGGGTTATTTTAGAATCTACATGTTTTTCTCTTTATTTCTTTTTTTTAAATAAATGGCCTAATTTAGGTATTTTATGTATAATATGTCTGATAAATTATAGTAATGATTCCAAAGAGTATGATCATTTATTTTTAATTATGTTTGGTATATTTTTTTGTTATTTGTGATATGTTGCTCAATGTTTTTTTTTAATAGTCAGCGAGACTTTCATGGTTAAATAAAAGTTGTACTGAAGTATATAATTACAGTCGTCTCTGTTGTGTGCACAGTCTAATTTTACAAATCTCTGAATAATTGGTCTGGGCTGTATGAAAACAATAACAAAGTGTTCATTAAGAGCAGCATACTCTGTTGTAAACAAAAGGTAAACAATTAACACGTGAGTTTCGGTGCAAACTTCATAGCTGAGATTAGCTGAAAGTTGAAAGATGTAATCAGTAGTTTGTGGCGAATTACACTAAAAACTGAACTTTCCCCTCCAACCATAAACTCTCTGTGTGCCTCTCACTGCAGAGCTGCAGAAGAAAAGGGAGGGGAGAGGACGTCTCAGAATTGCCGCCACGTGCGCTCAAATACCAGCTTTATTATAATAACTTTTTCTGGATTGGTCCAGATACGAAACACAGTATTTATATACGACATCTAATTGGTCGTCGCCGTCCGACTCGATAGTGAACAGAGCGCAAAGCTTCCAGACAAGGGATTCTTGGGCGTCTCGTACTATGAGAAAGTAGTGCGCGAGGAAAATGATTATTTCAATTATTCTGCCGGATAAAAGTGTAAAAAAATTACAGTGTGTGTGCAGTATTTTCATTTCAATGCGTATTTAGTAAAAACTGGCGAACTGACGCGGGTATTAGGCGAACGTGTCGACTTGTATTGGTGGCGGAGGGATACCACCACCCCACTGCGCGTCAAAATATTGGCTTGTGGAGACCGCGCCAAAGCTCAGACAGCGGCCACTCTTCAGGATATCAACACACTGCAGAGGGCATTTAAACGCACTCTCTTATCGATACGACTACTGTACGCGTCGGAGTGTTCGGTTTTTTATTACTTAAGAGGACTGTTTTCGTCCGTTGCGCTCGAGTCGAGACCCAGAAGCCAGTTTTCATGCCGGTTTTGGGGAAACGGTGTACGACTTCACGGTCGTGACACGACTTTGACGGGCGCGGTGCGGCGGAGTTGGCGCACTGCTGGACTGGATATATTATTCGCTTGAAGCCAAGACGGTCTGCACCACCTTACACTGCGCCTGAATTCACTTCTCCTACGACTGCATTGCTTCGTCTGACTCTCCACGGGTGAATAGGGATCGTCTGCACCGGCTTTTCAGCGTGAATATGTTGCTGTCAAAGTTTGGTTCATTTTCGCATATTTGCAATCCTTCAAGTATGGACCATCTACCCGTGAAAATACAGCTCCAGCCGGGTAGGTTCCCCTAAGTGCACGTTACTCTTCACCACCTTTTTATACATCAATATAACGACAACGAACTAGCTTAAGAAGCGTATATTTACACAGCTTGATTAATTTAGAGTAAGATACTACAGTTTGAGCTGACCGGCTCGTGAAGCCGACGAGCTAGTGAATGGTAGCTAACAGCTTGACCCCGCAATAAGCGGCAGTTTGTTGTGGAAATAATGCGCTTACCTTTACATTTTTACACTTTTGGTTGCAGTCAAGGTGGAAAAGGAGCCCTTCGAAAAGGTTTACCAAGTGGGATCGGTGCTGGGTAGCGGAGGTTTTGGCACAGTGTACGCCGGCAGCCGGATCTCTGATGGCGCACCGGTAAGGCTGTGGACGGGGATCGGGGTCTGTGTTTTGATCTTGCATGTGCCGCCATGAAAGCCGGGCATCCTTATTTTCCCACCGGGGGAACATCGCGCGGCTTCACCGCAATATTTAAAGCATTTTCTCACAATTTCTCTGCTTTATTTTTATTTCAGGTTGCTGTGAAACATGTTGCGAAGGAGAGGGTGACCGAGTGGGGCACAATTGTAAGTAGTCATCCCCGATTTGTGTGCGTGTGTGTGGTTTGTTTTGGTCGCCCCTCCCCTCACCCTTCCTGCTGCTGGGTGGGGGTGTTGTGATGTTAAAGGAAAAAATTATGTTTATTATAATCACAGGCTAAATAAAAACAAATTTTCTATACAGAACGGAGCTATGGTGCCTTTGGAGATCCTGCTGCTGAAGAAGGTCAGCTCGTCGTTTCGCGGAGTTATCAAATTGCTGGACTATTACGAGCGGGCGGACGGCTGGTTGATCGTTATGGAGAGGCCGGAGCTCGTCAAGGACCTTTTCGACTTCATCACCGAGAAGGGCGCCCTGGACGAGGACACGGCACGGGGCTTTTTCCGCCAGGTTTTGGAGGCGGTCAGACACTGCTACAGCTGCGGTGTAGTACACAGAGACATCAAAGATGAAAACCTGCTTGTGGATCTACGCACCGGGGAGCTCAAGCTTATTGACTTTGGCTCAGGGGCGATTCTCAAGGACACAGTCTACACCGATTTCGATGGTAAGCAGCCGCCCCCACCCCATCCTATGATATTATTATAAGATGTTACAGTGCTAAATGTGTAGTTTGTTTTTACGAACACGCATCCATGTAGGCTGGTTTGTATTTGCCCTTGATGCTCCGCTGTGCTATATTCAGATATGGAGGCGTTCACGAGGCTGTGACGCAGTGGTCTGTTTTTGGTCGAGGGTTTTCCTTGCCCAGGGTCTCGCGCCTTATCTTTTTTTAACGGATGTAAACGTAAAATGAATAGCGTCGCAGTGTTTTTGAGCGGGCTGTGTCACGCGCACGTTATGTCTTCACAGATATGACTCACTGTTTATAAATCATATTGGCGGCTGTTTCTAGCTCTGAAACATCCCTGTCTTGTGAGTTGGATGCTGCCTTTATGTTTCCGGCTGTTATTTTATTAGTAAAGCTTGACTCTCAGTCGCAGTTTGTGGGTATTAGGTCAGTGCCACGTAACATCTGTTTGTTGTGAAACCCGAGTCGGCGGTTCACGTGATGGGCTCACATTGCCTTTTTTTGTTTGGTATCCAAGTTCCTCCTTCCAGGAGGGAGGGGGGAAGGAAAAGAAAGGAGGGAGGGAGGTCACCCAGTTTGTGTTTTGTGGCTGAAGGAAGATGGAAAGCATTTCTACCATGACTCAGCCATTTTAAACGCAGCCATTAATTATTTTCGTTTTTTCAAATCAGACTCTCTCTGCTGTTCTCATATAAGCACAGATGCCCTCTCTATTGTACCGTTGCACCTTAGAGACATTTCATGCTCCACAGCAGACATGCTCATCACTCACTGCTCTCTTTTTTTCTACACTATTTTTTTTAAATTTAAGGTACAAGAGTGTACAGCCCACCAGAGTGGATCCGCTTCCACAGATACCATGGTCGCTCAGCGACAGTGTGGTCGCTAGGCGTGCTGCTGTATGACATGGTGTGTGGAGACATCCCCTTTGAGCAGGACGAGGAGATCCTCAGGGGTCGACTGTACTTCAGAAGGAGGATTTCAGCCGGTAAGTCCACCACAACACACATAATGCATGAGTTGCCTCTGTTGCCCTCTAGCCACCGTAACTGGTACAGCCTGATATCCACCTCTCAGTTCAACTCTAGTATGAGTCAGTTTACATCAGAGTGATACCACACAAGCACAGTGGATCACCTGCTTAAATGGCTGGTAGACATATTTCTTAAAGATCAAAAGTGATTTCCCATGATGCACTTTGTTAACAGACCATGTTACCCTAGAGAGCTAACTTAATAAAAGGAGATGTGCTCTCATTCTGTTGGCTGTCTGTGCCACCTATGTGCTAGGATACTATAGATCCATACAAACTGAGTCATTTGCAGTGCAGCCACATACAGCTGAGATAAACCAACCTGGTTATAGTTCAGAGAAACTTATCCTCAGTGTGTCTCTATCTCCTCTTCCAGAGTGCCAGCAGCTCATCAAATGGTGCCTGGCCCTGCGGCCCTCAGACCGACCCACCCTCGAGCAGATTTGCGACCACCCCTGGATGAGGGCGACAACAGAGTCACCCAAGTCACCAGAGGAGCCGGTCGCAGGCGACATCCGCCTCAGGACCATCGACACAGACTCTTCGTCAAGCACAAGCTCGAGCAAGGAGAGTCTCTGAGGACGGTTCTGGTGGACTGAAAAGACTTTCTGGGGAAAGAAGGGGTTTGGATGGAGGGAGTGATACGGACTCAAGGCCAGCAGCCTGTAGCCCAACTGGCCCTTAAGTGGCTGGGCGCTTCACTCAGCTGGTCCAGCTAGAAAATGTACTTTAATTTTCCTCTTTTGTAGGGAATTTCTAATTTATTACCATTTTTTCCTTCCTTATCTTAGTTCCCCCCCCATCCCCTCTTTTTTTCTTTCAGTTGATTATACTTGTTTCCTAATCGGGAACATTTTTCTGTTTGGGCGGTCTTACCAGCACTATTTATTTCTCCCCCCCTTTTTAACTTTATTTCACTTGTTTTTTTGTTACTAGGCTGGTATATGCAGCTGGCAAGGCCCTCCTATTCAGACATGGCTGCTCTCATAGAGCTTGGAGAAAACCTTTTTATTTAAATGTTTTAATTTTGATTTTGTAGTGCCTTTTTTTGGAAAGCTGCTTTTCTGGGGGCTTTCGTCAACAACTCTGTTTTTTGGATTTGCCCTCGGCCTGGTGGCTAAGTTGCCTGTGCTGTGATGGAAGGGGGCGGGGTTTAGGCTTTTTTTTTTTCTTCTCTGCCCCTTTCCTCTCCATCACTGTAAGCCAACCAGCCTCCAGCCAAGAGGCTAAGATAGCATTAGATAGGAGAGAAGGAGGTGGGGGCTCTTCCTGACAATGGAATACTTGAAAAACACTCGACTCAACTCTGTGTCGCTCTCTTTAACGCTGCTCACTCACTCTATAGCCTGAACAGGTGTTTGGAAACTGGATCCTGTCTTTTCTGAATGTCTACAAAATGTCAACTCACACACACACACCTCCCCCCACTTCTTTCTCCCTCTCTCCTCCCCATGCCTGTTGCGGGGTGTGTGGCCCTCTCAACGTATCTTTTTCTTTTTTGCCTCCCGCCATCTCACTGCTTGACACTACATAGCCCCCGCCCCTGGCCTCCCTCAGGGTTTGGGGTGTGAAATGCACAATCAATGCAATATTCATGGACTCAATTATGTATTTTTTCAACAAATATTGTACAGTGTGTATTTTTTTCTCTTTTTGTGTGTACTTTTTTCTCTCCCCATTTGCTTTTAATTTATTTGTAAACATGTAGACATTCCACACTCTGTGGCTATTTATTTATTTATTGTCTATGCTTAAAAGCCCCCCCTAAAAAAACAAAAAACAAAAAAAACAATTGCATATCCTTTTTGGTCTTTGGTTTGCATTCCTATAACTTATTTTTACATTTCGACATGAGGTTTTTTTTTTTTTTTTTTGAGATGTGGAGGATGCACTGAAGCAGTTGTCTATGTAAAGCAGAATAAAACAAGTTTACTTAAATTTGAAAAGAGCATTTGAATGTTATTTAACTATTTTAAAAAAGTCTGTTGGTAATATTGAATGGCTAATTATCAGAGAAATCCATCTGGTTTCTGTACTGTCGAGATTAATTTGAGTTCTATGGAAAGCTAAACAACGGGTGGAAACGGCTTTCGTAGTTGTCACATAGCCTCATAATGGAGACCTTTCAGTTCAGCTGTGTGACTTGTGGCTGTGAAGGATGGATATTGCTATTTTTTGATACAAAAGTTTCAATTAAACTCCCATTTTTATGTACAGAAACAAGCCTGTGTGTTGATCATTTTAAATGTGTTGTGTTTTGGTCACATGATTTATAACAGTTAACATTTGGTATAAGCAACATATAGACAGCAAGATGTTTTTAGGGTGTTGGTGTAAAAATAACATGTTTACCTCAGATATTGCGTGATACACGTTGCTTTAAGACCTCATACACACGTTAATGACACCCCCAGCCAATATTCCTCATCTACTTGACAGCACTCCCTCGGGAGGCTGATATACATGTCCAATATAGTGTGTGGTTCCTTTACACTGCCTATAGTAATAATAGCAACATTGTAACACGTGACACGACTGGCGGTGTGGCTGAGGAGACACATCACAGGAGCCATTAACTGGATGACAACCTGCAGCAACCACAGGGCTAATAAGAGACAGATGTGTCTCAAGAGCCAAGAGGAGGAGAGGCAGTGATGCTGCCATGACAGGAGAGAGAGAGACAGGAGTGGGAATGTTATGCATCATCACACACATAGACTTATCTCTAAAATATAAAGCTTTGCCATGTTTTTCCTCCTGCTTTCCTACCCATGTTGGATGCAGGAAGGTCAGTCTGGAGGCTAATATGTGCAGTGTGCATACAGTGTGTGTGTGTGTGTGTGTGTGAGAGATAGAGGTTTCCAGGGAGCAGAAGTGAGTGGCAGTGGGGAAGTGTGGGTCTTTTTCTGGGGACGTGCTGCCCCCTCTGGTGGGTCTGTGCCATTAGCTTTCACCTGTCCCACTGATTAAACTACAAATGATTCCCTATGTAAAGACCCTATCATAATTATTTACTACCTTTACTGTTGACTGTGAAAATGTTTTACATCTACAAGGCATACATAAAGATAGACAGACATAAATGGATTACTTTGATGACAGAAACCCCAGGCTCTCTTTTAAGTCATTTCTCTTAAATTACACATCCCTGTGTATAAAAGGTACCTCTCTAGCTCATCTAGACGCGTCTGCATGTACAACTATGCAGCTCTTGACTGGTTGCTTCCAATTGGACTGGAGTGGAGACACAGTTCTGTTAGAAGGATTGATAGCGCTCTCTAAATGCATACCTGGAGCTAGCAGTCTTTTAGCTTAGCTTAGCATAAAGACTAGAGACGGGGTGGAGCAGCTAGCCTGGTTGCACACCAAAGAGTAAAAACAATATTTTGTTGTTTTGTACAACACCAGTAAATTCCCAGAGTCTTCAGCTGATGTGTAATAAATGTAATTGTTGAATGCTGGAGGTGCTGGTTTTGGGCATTTTACATTTGTACTTAGACTGTCGCTAGCCTTTGGGTTAACTGGCTGCTGGCTCCAGCTTTACAGTTCACTGTACACATATACTGTATATTATCAGTCTCCTCTTCTGACTATCAGCATGTAGATACATGTAGATATGTAATATTAAGATATTTAACCACTGTTGCAATGTTGAGAAACGATACACTGAACTTCTCAGTGAAAGCCGCAGTGAGCGAATGGGGGTAAACTATAGCTGAAGATGCTTCTTCAGTCTAAACCTTAATTCCCTACAAGCCCCCTGCGCCACTGCAATAAAACACAGAGCTATAAATAATTGCTGGTGTCAGACTCAATACGTTGACATCTGTGTTTCTATATGCGTCCCTGGTAATCCTCTATTGTCTTTGTGTCTCCAGGCTTTTTGACATGCAAATGACCTGCAACTTGTCTTCATCTGAATCCCCTTCTGCTCAGACTGAAGACCATAACGAGGCCTTATCCACTCTCACCGTGAAATCCTCATTAAATGTAGCAGGGGCATATGCCACACTGTTGTCTCCTTCAGCTGAAGTCTGATCCCAATGGCTGGTTAATATCATCCATCACTGTCACTTAGTTCGACTCTGTAAAGATTCCACTGCTTTGTAGCGATCTATTAAAAGATCAAATGGTACGAGTTAAGGGGATATTAAAATAATTTGTCTAAAACATTCATAGAGAAAAAAACTGTACTTCAAACTGTGCTCAAATTATCTTAAATACAGAAAGTGTAGCCATCATTTTATTATCATCAATATATCACCTCGCAGATTGCCAAGTTGTAAGCTTTGTCTTGTCTCAGGATATAAGTCAGTGAGGACTTGGACTATGCTTTTCATCATCCGTTTTCAAAGCTGTGTTTGCATAATACAGCAAGATTCACTAGTATTTTAATACAATAGCACTTAAAGCAAACATATTTTTGTGTGTTGTGAGCACGAGTTGCTGTACAGAGTAAGCGCTAACCTTTGAAATGATGGCTATCATGCCTGCATGCTAACTATGAAGCTAAGCGTGTTGAATTCATCACATTTAGTTTGTTTTCCAGAGAGTTAAATGCTTTAACCATTTCTTGGCCAGGAGCAGTGTCCTCCAGCTGTAAGTTAACCCTACAGTAGCTACAACTTCAAAATTTCACCATCTTAGACAGAACCAGGCCATCTCTTCAACCTTGTTTCAGGGTATATGCTAAGGTAAGTTAATCATCTACTGGCTCCAGCTTCATATTGAGTGAACAGACACAATTGATGGCAAGGGACCAAAAAAGTGTATTTCTGAAATTTTGAAACTTTCTTTTAAATGTAACATCCAGTCACAGTGTCATTATGCAACCTCTATGAATGTGGATCTGTTAAATAAGCATCAGTGGTGCTAGACGGCTAGATGGTTAGGGTTATTTGGCCAGTTGGAGGAGTAAAGAAAACTTTTTGTGTGCAATTTGAAAAGATTTCAGTTTGAGTTATTTGTTGTATTGAAGATAACTTTCTTATTCTTGGGGGTCGCCATTGTTTTAAAGACTTTTGATGCCTTTAAATCCACTTTAATGCCTTTAAAAGTGGTGGCACATCTCCATCAGCATTGCTGAATAGCAGCTTGGTTATGAATTAAACGACTGTATTTTTGTGAATGTACGAAGCTTGTTCATATTTGTAATGTAAACCCCTGAGTTGAAGCTGAGGTCACTGCACTGCATCCAGAACGTTCTGCTCTGCATTCTCTGAACAAACGTGTTGGCACGCTAAGGCTGTTGGTGGTGGCCGTCATAGGTGACAACTCGACAGACACAGAGGAAGATGCCAGATGGACTCTGGGCCCTCGGGCCCCGATGGGCACAGATGGGTGGGTGGGTGGCACCCACACAGGCAGCACAAGCGGCAGCACCAGCATCAAGGCAAGGAAAGGAAGAGAGAGAGAGAGAGAGAGAGAGAGATCACACCACCGCCAGTGATACTACATTTCACACTACTTCTCTCTCTCTCACTCTCTCTCCATCCCTCTATCACTCTGCCCATGCATCTGACCCTTTGAATGTGGTCATTTGTATGCATGACTCTGCATACACGCATGCTGTTGAATGCGTACACATGCATGCATCTGTATGTACGCACGAATCTTGTAGTTCAGGATGGATCTCTTTGCTCAAGTCTGTGCATGCTCCCACATAAAAACACCCAAGGTAGCAAATATATCGCGTGATTCATCTTCTAAGAAAAACTGCAGTTTTTTTGTTTTTTTGAGAATTATATTTCAGTCTGTCTACTCCTCTCTTCTCTACATCAATCCAGTACATTGCAGCTTTGACTCACCTGGTCACCTCGCTGGAACAGTCCATTTAAAATGCCCAGTGATTTCAGATAAAGGGTCAGTTCACAAGTATATCAAAGAACATGTTCCCACAACTTAGTGGCTTTTCAAATGTAATTTTTCATTTCTGTCAGTACCACAAACAAACCTCCAGTAATACCACAATACCATGGGAAAACTCACTATTTAAGACTTAACCCACTATTCTTATTAGCTGTGACATCCCATTCACCCAGTTCGCTGCAGAGATCAGTGGCTTTTCCAAAACAAATTCTGAACAGGCAACAACACAAGCTGTAAAGTAAGATGATAATAATATAAAATTATCCGTAGATGTGTCGAGCACCTTAAGCTATGCTCACTCAAAGATAAAGTGGTTTAGACTCTCTGGCTAAACTGCCCATCTCACGACCTGCAGCAGCTTTTTACTGGGAGCACTATGTTAATGCATATTGTTCCTGCGTAGTATCAAATGAAATAATACAAAAAGTAAGCAGCTCTTTAATGTGTCTTGGCAGAAATTTGGATAAACATTGACCTGAAACTAAAAATGAATACAAATGATGTATACCAATTGCATAAATGTGTTTTTTGTTACATTGGAGGTTTCCAAGGCCAAAAAACATGCACATATGACATGATCATGCATTGATTCAGTTATTCCATTCACTTCTTGTATGTGGTTGAAGTATTTAACATCTTCGCTGGCTAAAGATGTGTGATTTGTCCCGAGATGCCTCTTCAGCTTCCCTGTTATCACTGACACATTTGACACTCAGTTTCCCTGCAGATGAGCCACTTTGGGGTGGCAGGGGTGTGGGACATCCAGCTCACCTGATTCACAAAAAGCCCTCAGACAGACAGCTTTCATGGTCTGTGGTTGTGTTCTTTGGGCCGACTCAGGTTCAAATAGTTCTTTGAGCTGTTCAGTGCTAAAGCTTACCCTGACTGTGGCTGTTTCTGACCTCTGTACACCTGAAATTCTTGGAAATGGAAAAGATGTTGCACCTCTAAGACAGCCAGTTACAGCTGTAGTGTACCTACATCTTTAACGAGGTTGTTGAAGTGGTGAATTTATGGCTTTTCGCTTCATTTGCATTTGCTTAACCCTGACTAATTAACATAGGTCCATCTTTTTTGGTGTGGTGAAATGCAAAAAATGGAAATGAATGCTCCCAGTCCTTAATGCACCATTATTTTATACTGCATGTGTCATTTCCCTTGAACCATGTTTATTTTCTTGTGTTGTGTATATGCCTTTATTGTTAGCCCTGAGGGTTGCAGAATGCATGACTGGCTGCTCTGGAGGCCTCCTGCTCTCTGTTACCCAGAGCAGAGCCTCCACAGGGACTTTCCACAGGTCTGGCTCAGCGTTCATTAAAAGCTGCACCACTGCCAGAGAGGAGTACCTGGCTGCTCTGACGGTGGGAACCGGCTGCCGTCACCGAGCACCGTGAAGGAACTCATTGTTCTGGATCGGCAGCATACGCTGTAAACATAAGGGCAGCGAGTGTTTTTAGGAGATGCAGAGAGAAACACAGGCAGAGACATCAGACGTACGCACAGACAGGTAAACACACGCAGTTGTATAAGGACCTTAAGACGTACGCAAGCACACAAACAGATCCCCGAGATTAAATAGAATCAGGGCTACAAAGAGCTAGTCCGTCCTGCACGCTGGGCTGCTGCTGTTGCCAAGCTCCCCGAACAACAACATCAACAACTGCAGATCTCAGCAGGTGAACTGAGGTAACGGCAACGGCCTCATATTCCCAAGGCAGAACAATTTGTCCATCAGGTCTAATTGTGAGTGTGAGAGACAGCAATGTGGTGAGGAGGAGGAGACTGGGAAACAAAATGCGAGGGAAACCACAATGTGAGAGGAAGGTGAGAAGAAAGGAGGGATTAAAGGGGATGAAAGAGAGAGTATGTGTGTGTTTGTGTGAGTGTGTGTGAAGAGAGATAGAGATCTTAATCGTTGCATTTTTTTTCCTTTACGAGCTTGTAACGTGATCAAAGGAATCATTGACCTGGTGCTCATTTTGCCCCGTGGCTGTTATCTGTTTCTCCGACATGATGAGAAGAGCCCCTTCAGCTGATGAAACAGGACACTATTTCTAGAAATATTAGTCCAAAAACAACACTTGGTGGTTGTACCCTGTACAGCTGCGTGTAGCTACGCTGAAAACAACAACAAATTCTACTTTTCTCCTTCGTGCCATTGAAAAAAGTGTTTTGCTGTTATAACAACAAACTTACATTGTTAAAAAGATGAAATGCGATATAATATGAAAGTATCACATTATAATGAGGAAACTGTCTTTGTTTTTATGAACGTTTGTGAGATATGTGAGATTCCCATGATGAAAGCAACAAACTGAAGTATTGCTGAACAACACTTTTTCAGCAAATATTACCTGGGACTGGATGTATTGTAAAACTCAGATGCTGACATAATTAAGAGACTTAAAATCTTCTAATAAACCCACATTAAGACCGGAGTCATCATCCTTGCCATGTCAGTTGGTACCTTGTTATAATGTTTCAACACCCATTAAATACAATTGTACAAAATGTTTGGGGTCCTAGAAAATGAATCGAAATGACCTTGGTGCCAGCACAATAACATCAACATCTGTAGTTTTAAGTAAAATGCCTTGACAGTTGTTGGATGGATAATGATTAAATTTGGTTTAGACATTTATGCCGCCTCAGAATGAACTGAAATAACTGTGTATAACATAACTCTTTATATAGCGCCACCTGAGGTTAACATTTCAATGTGTCCAATACTTTGGTTTATGGCCAACTACCTAACAGTCCTGTCAGCCTCAGCTGTGACTTGAGTACACATCTTAGCATGTAAATGTTAGCATTTAACTGTAAGCAACACATAGAGCTGTTAGTATGGCTGTGGCTGTTTCATTTAAAGTTTGACTAACTGTTAAGTACATTGGAAAATTAGTCAGGAAATCAAAATCAAACTGGAATGACTCAGTTTTCACACAGCGACACTGATATGTTGTCCTACCAAGAGGGCACTGTGACTCAGTGGTGAACACAGCAAGATGTTTCCAATACTTTGGCTCTCTCTGTTCTGTGAAGAGATTTCAAGCTCTCACTTGCTGCTCAGGTTTCTATTCAACAATCCAAAGACAGCCACGTCAAGTACAGCAGAATGCAGAGTGACGCCAGTGATGGATGGCCACCACACTGTCTCGAATAGAGTGTTTCTCTTTGGCACAATACATGGTGGGATAGGCTCCAACCCCCTGTGCCCTGATAATAAACAGGTGAAGAGAATGACCGACTGAAAGTTCTCATGGTCGAGAGCGCCGCAGGACTCCCTGTCAGTCAGGTTTTGTTACAGGACATGGGCTCTCAAGCGTTCCCTTGAATTCAAGATAAGCATGGCCCCTGCGGGTATCAAAAATTCATTGGCAAAGAGAGCACAGATCTTGTATACAGTGTCTGTATAGTGTAAAAAACAGAAAAGTGAGTGCTTTCACTAATGCACCTGCACTGAGGTGCCTTTCTGCTTCTCTGGAGATCTCTGGTGTCAGGGCACTGAGTACACATGGAGGGTTCAACGTTCAGGTGAGAGCAAGAGAAGCTGTTATGTTGCATCGCCAAGCTTTGTTTAAAGCTGCTGTATAAATTATTTTTATATTAACAGTGGTTCAAGTGTGTGTGTGCTTGTTTGTTGTTGAGTCGGTGTGCATCAGCAAAGAAAATGTATCCTTTAATGGGGAACATTTGGTATTTTTTGACCCCTATCATAATTATGACGATACAAACCACTCACAGTACATTGCAACTGAAATTGATGTTTTTATTGTAACTATAAAAAAGGCCCTTTAAAGGTGCCCTGTGGAGTTTTGTTGTAAACAAACAGGCTGTATATCCAAACCAACATATTCACTGTACATCCTTCCACACAAAACATCTGTGAAGTGATATTGATTCCCTCACTCTCTACATCCATATTGAGTCAGTAAATGGTGACCCACTTGCTGAAAAACAGCTCCATAGCCCTACTAGAGGTAAAAAAATAAAAAACAAACAAACAAAAAAACCCACTACTGGGTCCTTTAACTGTCACAAATTAAAATAATTGATATGGAACAACAAGGCAGTTGTACCCAAGTAAAAAAAATATCATAACTGGCTTTGATTTCTGAATATTCAAATACTTTACATCATATTTTACATCTTAGCAAACAGTTGCTCATCTATAAGTGTGGCAGGTAAGGAGCAAAATGATCTAATCCAACGTTTCCCACCAGCTCTTCTCAATAGTTGTTAAATGCTCCCCTTTGTTCACCTGCTGTCCACTAACTTCATTTGTCATTTGGTGCCAAACAGGTAGCACACATTGAGTTTAACAGAGTTACAGCTGCCATGAAGTTGAGAGCATGGTGGTACTTAATTACCATGTGGGGCAGCTGGATTCATTTGATCACGCAGACCGAGAATCTGAACACAGTTCTCTCAGTAGAAAATATGTTAGCACTTTTCTTTAGACTGGTTTCAGCGAAAGTTCGATTTACCAACTGGCTCGGCTGGTAGTGAGTAGAGCACTATGTGGTTAATTGATCTGATGGGTTGAAGTTAGCTTGTGATGGACAGATGGTTCATTCAATCGCAAGTATTTTTGGAAAAGATCCCAACCATCTCCAAACTGTTTCCAAGGATATGCAGGAAGGATACGTGCAACATGAACTGTCCTCTGGAGTATCAAGGTAGACTCCAGACATCAGAGTAAGACTAAAGTCATTTTCTCATGTGAACCCCAGTCAATGTCCAGTGAATACACAATAGTACACAACAGGTGATTGTCCATGTCAGATGTACTCTCCTCTGGTGGAAATACCCTGGTCGAGGCAAGGGATGGTACTTGATTAGAGTGTGCAGGAGGAGGAGGACTCATCCTTTATGATGACAGTTTAGGAGTTAATATTAATACTACACGTATTTGAACGCATTTGCAACATCAATGAAAGAGTGAAAAGCTGACAGGCAAACACAAACGGCTACACTCATCAACATGTCCACTTGCTCAATGCAATGTAAAGCCTCCTGACAGTACCCTGCCCTCTTCGTACACAGACTCAATTACCTTACACAGTCTTAGCAGGGTAAACTCTGGTTGGGTCAACTGATTCAGACATTGTGAGTGTGAGCAGATCATTGGAGAAAGAGGTATGGACATAAATATCACTTCTTCTTATGGGTTAAAGAAAGAGGAGACACATGGCAGCACACAGGTCCAGTGTGTGGAGACACACATTTTGATATTTTTGTTATGACTCACAACTCGTGTATACAGCAATCAAGCTAAATTTATCATTCTGCAGGGTCACTAACCTTCAAGGTGATGTTTTATTTTCCTTCACTACCTCAACAAAAGACAGTAATTTTAGATTTCCAATTCCTTCAAAATAATTTAAAGACTTCTCCTTCTATGACCCACTTCTGGGCCCAGACTGTCTCTTCAGAGAAAAACAACAAGAAGAGAGAGGCACACTAAAAAGGTTATATCAGAGCAGTAAAAACAAATCTACTTCCCTTTTATTTCAACTGAGTAAATACCACGACGCGGCAGACGGACACAGTTTACACAAGCAGGGGTCAGATTACAAGCTGTGAGAATGGCAGGCCATTCAGTCTCCCATTCAGGACTGTCACGAAAACTGGCACGTCTCCTCGATGACAATGATTAAAGGGTGCGTGTTTGCCGCAGGTATGTAACGACCACTTCAGGCTGAGCTTAGCTCCCCTCATGCTACCAGGAATGTATGGGAGCTGCTCAGAGAGGAGAGAAAACTACCACTGTGTGGGGAAAACACTGCCCCTCCTCCAGGCATCCTCAACCACATACAGTAGGTGCACCATCGTGCTGAACTTTCACCACCCGTTCAGCCTGAGAATATACGGCTTGGGAGGACCCTGGGAATCAGTGGGAACGGATAGGAGAGAATTATGGGCGTTGTTTTGCTTTCTAAGAGGTGAACGTGCTGAGAAATGAAACCGAGAGCTTTTGATGACACTGAAATAACTAAGCGCACATAGTTTTTAATGACTGAAGAAACACTCACTGTTCAAAACACATTTGTTTTTGATGAACAACCTCACATTGAGCTGTTCTTTTTTGTTCTGTGCACGAGGTCTTTATTAAGACAGGTGACTTTTCCTCGCTGCGGAGATACGACCTCATTGCCACCAACTCCTGCAAGTGTTTTTTTTTTCACAGCAAACCGTTGGCAACTAAGTACAGACACTGATGGCACAATTTCATTTTCAGATTCCTGTTGGAGTATTGCGTCAATACAGGTCATTTGGTGATAGGTGATATCCTTAAATACATTCCAACCAGCAGCAAGTGCTCATCTTAAGGGCTTCAGATACCAAAAAAAGGGTTCAGTACATAAGTTTGTATGAAGGTATGTCAAAACATGTAAAGATAAAAGTGTTTGTTTCAAAGACAGACACAACACACTTGCACCTTTGGGCAAAGCTACTGTAAAAACCTTCAGTGGAGACGCACCTGTTCAAATGAGAAACCATGCAAACATACAAACCGGGTGCTCTTGGTGTTTGAATCCACACCCTTCTTGGTGTTGACTTGCGCAAAGTGTTCCAGGCTACATTCAATATGACCTTGCACAAGAGCCATCGTTTGTTGCAATGACTTGATGTGTGCCTTTAAAACAACAAATTAGCTCCACAAATGTGTTCTAGAGATATTTTGTAGGGGTGCAGCAAATGCTGACATGAGAAACAGTATGAGACCGATGAAAAATTTGAAAAGATGACATTAAGACAGTGGAGACAAAAATCTGGAAATGAGTATCATCACTCCCAGGATATATGAAAAGACGAGTCATGGAAGCAGGACTGTGTGTGTGTGTGTGTGTGTGTGTGTGTGAGTGTGTGTGTGTGTGTGTGTGTGTGTGCTTGTGACCCAGATAGCCAAGGCCCATGATTCCAGATGGTTGTGTCAGTGCTTCACTACTGGTCAGTGCTTCAGGGAGGATGCTCTCTCTCTCTATCTAACTGATTCCATTGATATGACACTAATATAATGCACCAATCAACTGTCCAGTGAACACTACATTTACACTATATTAAATTAAATCACACAAACCTTTTGCTTTTTTCTTTTCCTTTGAAAATATTTGTATCTGATCAAGTCAAGTAAGATTCAGTTCAATTTCCCTGATACTAGACACAATGTATTTGTTGCCATTTCAGATACAGTAGAAATGTGGATTGAACAGCAGAATCCTTTAAAAAATTGCCATATTTAATCACTTTTTAATATTGCTTTTGGTATTCAAAACGTTTTTCATTATCGACTGTAATCCCATATAATGCCTTCAACATGTTGCCAGAATTGTTTGCCCCTCCCGATCTGTTCAAGGTGTGACTCGGCATGTTGACATCAGCACTCATCCCTCATCGCTTCCTCATATTAAAAAAAAAACAAAACAACGTTTCATAGAACAGCTCTGGAACAGCGTGGGCCCAACGCCGTGCCAGCATGCCACTAATCAAACCAACATCCTGTTTACTTGACTGTACACCTCTTTAGTTGTGGGCCAACTTTCTCTTCTCATTTTCCTTTTAGCTTTTCTTGTGCATAATGTCTTCTCCTACATTTCCTGCTCAAGTTCCCCCTTGTCTAGCGACTATCATCCTCTACCTGCTTTTCCTCGACTTCCCTCCACGCCTCCTCCCCCTTGTTTACCTGCAGCTCTGTAGCCACGGCGATGGCCACGGTTGTCACAGTGATCATGTTACAACTAGGACAGCCAGTTCCGAGAAGGGGAAACAAGGGATTCCCAATAATATGCCACTATTGTTCCCAAAAGGCTCTCTCTCTCTCAGTGCCACTCCACTCCCATAACACACACACACACACAGAAGAACACACACGAGGAAAAGGACACCAGATACACACGAGTACATGAAAGAACAAATATGTACACACAGAAACAAATGTGTAAACAGGCGCATACTGGAGGCTACAAAGGGTGTAGGCATAATAAGAAATTCACCACAGTACTTGGAAAGTTACAAGTTAAGGTAAGATTCATATACCAAAAGTCATATGCGTTACATGACTTGGTCTAGCTTTTACAATTTGGCTTTGAATTTACAAGTCATCTGTATAAAGTCAAAGTTTAGTTGGACTTGACTTGGGACTTGCTGGTCTTCAATTGGGATTTAAATGACCAAGGACCTGAGATTTACTTGCAGGGCTGCCAGCTTTCATGCCAATGCTAACATTGAATCAACGCTTCCACCTAAAGCGGATTTCTTTTTCAAGATCACTTGTCTTAAGGGGCAAAGAGTAACAAAGTTAAGGTAGCACTTTTCGCAGATTGTTACTTGACTGCACCAATCAACCAAAAGCATACACCAGCAAACCTTGCAAACCATGTTAGGGTTTTCGACATTTACAACTCAAACGCTCATGTAAATGCTCACCCAACAAGTCAAAATTAAATCAATTTGGTGCGATGGATATATCCACTCAGCCAAAACACTCATTTCTATTCTTCATTATTGAATAGAAACCAAGCTTAAATGCAATATCACAATGACACAAATAGGCTACAGAATATGCGTACTTGTCAGACAAAGATAAGTAGTCTGCTTTGATGACAGACTTCTGTCTTCTTCTGTCTTCTGTTTTCTTGTGGAGGATCTCCGACAGTGAAGGAGGAAACCCCTGGTCCATTCACTGTGATAAACAGTGGGCTGTTCAGACGTTCATTCTATTTTCACCATCTGTGAGGAGAGTTTTCTCTCTGAAATAGACTATTGGTGCTTGGTTACATTGTAGAAACCCGAGCATGGATCAAGGTCAATGAAACCAGGATCATCTTGCAGTTAAGACAGAATGTCATCTCTAGAGTCACACGGACAGTAAAAGTCCATTTCAGATTTTTTTTTGTGGTTTTTACCTCAGACTGTCATGCTGCAAAGCTTTACTTAAAGAACATACAGATATTTGTATTTTAGATATTTTATACGGTATCATGATGAATTTATATTAATCCATACAAGGTGGAGATGAACTTTTCCTCTGCCACAGCTAAAAATAATTCAAATCAGGCACAATATAGAGACCCTCCAATCCCCCCAGGGAAGATAAAGTTACACTCTGTCATTCAGTGATAGTTTAATATTCAGTGGGTAAGCACTTCCATGACTGAACAACTCAAGGGAGCTATACGAGATGTCAGACTCATTAAACCCTGACTAAAAAGTCTGATTAATATGATTAAAACCAACTAACATTTAAAGAACAAGGTCATTATATCCTGTATCCTATATTCCTGAGTGCTGGGTCCCATAATTCCTATTATGCAAATCACCCTAGCTGCCTGATAATCAGACTGACGTGCAGTTTTGTATCACTTCATTCTTCCACCATAAATTCTGTGCCAATTTTTTGTAATGAGTAAGGATTATTTTGTTTTGTTTTGTTTTCAGATGACACATAGCTGTGGTGGCAGTAACTAGATGCAATGACTGTTGTTACTACTTTTTACTTATTACTTTTATTTACGTTAACTGACAACCATCACCATTTTTCTGTTGTTTTGGACAGATGTAGCAAGTACAGAGGACGATAGTTTCCCACTAACTGAAGTGAGGTTGTGATTGTTGGTGGCACAGCACCAGATTCCTTTAACTAGCAGACAAACCAGAGTCGTGGGAAGAGATTCAGAGGTCTGGACTTCTATAGTTAGCATATTTTTCCTTTATTTTGTCTGACTTTCCAGTATTGTACAACATTGTACAGCTAACTTCAAAAAGCTTAGTATCACTTCCCTAAATTAGTAAAGTGTGAGCTTCAACTTTGTTTAAATATGGTGTGAAGGCTAGTCCACATAGGAGCAAAGCCCTTGCTGACATGTAAGCTTTAGCAAAGCAAATGCAAATGTTTAACTTTTTACAGACAAGAAATTCTGTCATACCATGAGTAAATGAGAATGAGTAAAAGTAGAAGGAGTGGGCCTTAGTGTGTTCTATAGAGTGAATGGATGAAATAACCAAGCTGAGGTGAATGCTGAGCGGTCCGTTTTCGCTGCGAAGAATCCGCCGCCGCTGTTCCTCCGGCTCTGCTGCAGCCGAGCACAAATCCCCACAGGCTTTTTTTTCCCCTCTGCAACCCAATGTGCCACAGGAAGCAGCACTGGGTTGCAAACACTTTTGTTTTATGGGAAGCGAGCGAGTGCAATGCAGTATAACCTGCAGCAGGAGACTCAGATGCTGGCCAAACAGAACTGGGTCACATCCAGCGTCATAACACGCAACAGCTAAGTGGAAATATGGTTGAGCAGCGAGGCCACTGATTGCGGCCTACTTTCTGCTTCTTTCTGCAGCCCTTGCTGTTTTTGAAAGTTATGTGGCACACGAAAGAGATTTGACACAGTAAATATAGTCCAGTTTAAATATGAACAATCCCATTTTGACGTGTTATGTTGGTTTTCACCAAAATCCTTCAGTGATGGACACATTTAAAGACCAGAGCATTGAATCAAACCTGTATCTGTTTCATGACACGATTGTTTGGAAAGGATTCTTGTCTTCAATCCAAAAAATCTGAGGTACACAATGAAAAACAGAAGGAGTCAGTGGATCAATATAGCCCCCGCGGACAGCGGGATGGTTGCCTTCATTCCTGTGATCCTCGTGTTCCGTTTGGAGGTCGAGCGAGGGTGCATCAACTCAAAATAACTTTCTACAAACCACCTTGCTTATCTGTTTGCTGCCAAACAGAGGAGAAAAGATAACACGCACACACACACACACACACACACACAGTGATGAACAAAAAGAGCCAGAGGAACACAGGAAAAACTCTGGAAGTCAACCAGAAAGAGATACTAATGTGGGTGTTCAGGTGAATGGCAAAGGTCCCAGGACACTTTGTTACTCAACAAGCGATGATGCTGCCAGGGCTGTGGACACTTAGACAACTTTTTTTTATCTATTTATTTTTTTAGGGAGGCTAGGGAAGCAAACACACCATTAGCTTAGTAGCTAAAAAAGTGCTTTGAGCGAGTGGTGAGGCGCTCACAGCGGAGGATTGTTTCTGCTCCACTGACTGTCATGCTAGAGATGCCTCAGACTTCAGAGTCCAGCATCACAAACAACATCACAGTTTGGAGGAGGGTGGAGTTCAGCCATTGTACTCGGTGCATATGAGTCCATTTGAAACACACAATAAAACTCAATTTGCTTATCAGCGTAGCAAATGAGGCTGCCACTTCCTCCACAGCCGTGCACTATGCGTGATGTTTCTATGTGCGTTCATTCATGCACATGTTTGCATTCCCTCTATTTGCTCCTTATTATCGCTTAGGCCGCTGATGTCACCGGTGCGGTTTGCCCACCCAGTCTGTCAATATTAAAGGTTTATGAGTGTCAAGTATCCCATCTGTTTTTGTGTCAGATCTATTTTTGGAGCTTTGCGCTGTGCGTAAACAATGTAGTTAAACTGGACGTACGTAAATCAGTGTTGACACAGATATGTGATGCAGTTGAAATGGACAGAAGAAGCACAATTATGCTTCTGTTACATTCAAGGCTGAAGGTAGTTGAGCTGAAACTCTCTCCATGCTGCCATCACCGCACAGATCCAGAACTGAAATGTATTTTTTGTGGGCATGCATACATTAATATGACAGTCTTTAGCATCCTTCATCAAACGAACACGCAAGTTCAGGGTAGAGAACTCAACAGTTGTAAATATTAATATAAGTCAAGTCAATCTCAAATTAAAGTAAAATTAATGTAAATGTGAAGGTGAATGAATGTGCATCGCATTCACATTGCTGGTGGCATTAATGCACCAAAAATGTAGCAATGACCTTACAAAGGCAGTGAAGAAGAAGACTGTGAGCTAGCAAACACAGTTGTAAACACTGCACAGTTTATAGTAAGAGCGTGTTTGCAAATGTTCTGTGATAAGGGAAACGTATTCTGCATTAAAGGATGCACACAAGACTGATAGTTGGTTAGAAACAATGAATGTAAACACTGGTCTGGTTATGGTGGTGCATGGGAAATATGAGTTTTTATTGTCTTGATGTCATGGATCAAGGGAGCTATCATTTTCCTGATCAAATATGGTTACCAGGGGCAAGATAATAAAGCAGCTGTTTAACTTGTTGCTGTGTCATAAACTTATTTGTTATTACACATTATCAAGATAACCGACAGAGTGAAAAAATGGGTTTTGCCGCATAAAAAGGTGTACATACGAATCTTTTCTAAAATTTTGTCATCGTGGGCAACAGGTCGCTACCTCACACCAGCTTTCTGTCCTTTTATTTGCTTTGCAGTCTGGCTCCGAGTAAGTGACATCATTCCTGGTGAACCGTCAGCGATTCCGGCATGCAAATAGCCAGCTGTCACACCTGGAGTCCCGGAGAGTACGGATGACGTCATGGAGAGGCAAATTTTGTAGGTGTGTGTACTCAGCACGATTGAGTGTGTCAACATTTCCTACTGCATTTTCCTACATTCCCGTGTCACCCTAAAGCACATGCACACACGTGCACTTTTACCCACCAGTGAGCCGTGCACACACTGTACACGCACACACGTATGGTCACGCACACACTATCTCTGTGTCACTTTCTTTTATCCTTCATCTCTCCTCAATGTGATATTCCACATGAACTCTTTAAAAAAAAAAACCCTCCGCAGCAGGATGATAAGACATGATATGACAGCATGGATCGTGCTGGTTAGTGAAGCGGAGAGGACAAATGCAAGGCATGGTTGTGTAAAAAAAAAAAAATACTGGTCAGCAACTTTATTGCACTGAGCATGAACTGAAATCTATATGTATTTAAAACCCACATATATATATATATATATATATATATGAATATACACGCACACACACACACACACACACACACACACACACACATCTATCTATGCTGTGAAGTCAGCCAATCCCAGCTTGCCTGGCTGCTGGAAAGGATGCTTACCCAGCAGGCTTTGGTGGTTCAATGGTAGGCCAGAGCACAATTGCAGGTCACCAGAAGCTTGAGGGAAAAGGATATCTACATTGACCATTATGCACATATATCCATATTCCAGCCCGCTATGGTTTAATGTATTTCTTTGAACATGAATTAAGTCCTGTGATATAGAACAGTGTTTTTCAGTAGAGAGGATTTAAAGTGCATATTTAGGTTGAGGTGCAAGAAGGTATTCTCTAAGTGTGGAATATGCTTTTGTGCTTTTTGTGGCGTGACCTTGTTGTTGCCTTCATTGTACACTATTCCCCAACTGGGGACAAAAATCGTGTCAAAGTAATTTTTTATATCAAGGTATGTTTGGCATTTTCTCTATTTTTCATTGTATTGACTGCTGAGGTTTAGACAATTGTATATTAGGCCCTTCAAACATGGTCTGCATGTGATGGTTTGGGTTTGAGTTCTGCTATTTTAATAGTTTCCTGTTTTATTTCGTAGAGTTGTTGTCCTCCTGTGTCTGTGTTCCTGTTTCCAGTTCCCTCCTGTGTCTTGTTGGTTGATTGGTGTCACCTGTGTCTCGTTCTCCCCTTCCATGTCTATATATTGTTTGTCACTCCCTTTGTCTGTGTCAGATCGTCCTTCCCCAACACATGTGCCTTTCATCTCCGTACTTCCCTGTGTCTTCCTGCATTTTTGATCTTAGTTCTGGATTGTTAAGGACTGCCTTATTTTTCTGTAAGTTTTGCTCCTTATTTGATATTAAACTTTGTGAACTGCCAGCCTCAGTGATTGCATTTTGGGTTCACCCCTCAGTTTTCCCAATCCCCTTCTCCCCTCCTTTGGCAACCTAAATGTGACACTGCATTTTCCAAAGAGTAATAAATATTTGCATTAGAACAAAAAAACCCTGCAGTTTTCATTTGCGAATGTATTTTTAATATAAATGAGCCTTCGCTAAGCCTTAAGTCTCTTTTTATGCAAAACATTTTGTCACGTCTCAGGAAGAAATGCAGATATGTAAGAAAGGTTAAGCAGTAGTTCAAAATGTTGGAAAATACATGTTTGCTTTCTTGCTGGCAGTTAGATGTAATGATCCTGTCCATAAATTTAGCTGGTGCAAGAAGCTGATTAGCTTAGCTGAGCATAAATCTTGATATAGGAGAAAGGGCTAGCATGGCTGAAGGTGAAGCTGAAGGTCACAAAATGTATTTTTCAAGGCCTCATCTTTGTTTAATCCATACAACAATAAATAGCAATTCACTTTTTACATGCCTAATGTGCCAAACTGTCTCTTGACTAGTAATTTCCTTGAGGTTTACTGGTAGCTTGGCAACTGATTCCAAGAAATGGTAAAAAACATGTAGAGCGAGGCTACCAGTCACCCCTGTTTCCAGACTTCACAATAGGTTAGGTTACCATATTCTGCCTCTAGTTACATATTCTGGTACTGATCTTCTCTTTTAACATGGCAAGAAACATCTTCCCCAAAATGTTGAACTATTCCTTTTTTTATTGATGGCTGAATTCCATTTGGCTGTTTCAGTTTAAGGGTCCTGGTGTCACACTGTCAGGGCTCACTGGGAACTATGAATATAACAAAGCCATAGCTGAATTCCTGGATCAGGTATTTGGTTGTTGTGTGTTTCCTACCTCCCGCAAAGTAATTTTGGTGAACCAACTCTTTCCTTCATCTGGTCATTTGCTGCTTTGTAGATCATTTTGCTGATGACCTTTACGATGACTGGAATAAAACTCTTCAGATGGTTTTGAGAAACCCATCCATGATGATTCATGACAATGGTTCATTGTTTTGGTTACACGCACACAGCTGCCGTCATGTGACTGTATGCAGATATGATGCAAAGGAAAGAACAAGTGTGTTTACAGGCTGAAAACAAGATTAGGTTTCCATGTGTGCCTGTGTATGCCTACCTAGCATGTATACGTATGCGTGTTTGTCTGCGTGCTTGCGTGAGCTCCGCCTCATGTTTTAATGAGTCATGACCAGCGAGTGTTGCTCATGCTGACTAAAATTAGAATTTTAGTTATCTGCTCAGTGAACTGCTCTGCGCTACTTAATTATTCAAGACCTGGAAAAGGCTGAGGACTGCCATTTTCTCTCTCTCTCTCTCTCTCTTTCTCTCCCTCTCTCTCTCTCTCTCTCTCCCTTCCGCTTGCTGCGTTTCGTTTCCAGGACATGAAGTGGAAGACGGATGAAAGCTCCTGCGTCACTGCTGAGTGCGTGTCACTGTGTCATTCACTGGCCGCTGGATGATAATATCTTCTAGGCTTTTCCCGTGCGTGTGCATCCGCGTTCTTGCCGTTCGTGAATAACATCTGACGTCACAAGAGTGGGAGGTGTACGGTCACATGTTCGGTCACATGTTCGGTCACATGTTCACTCACAGGAACACACACACACACAGTTATTCCTTTATTTTCCCTTTTAATGCCTTACATTGTATATAAGCGATTACAGGCCTGACTCTTCCAAAAGAACTCATTTCAAAATATTTCTGACTCTCTCTTCTTTTTGGTTTCTAGTGAGAATGTTGGTCTTGTTTCTAGGCAAAGATTCGTATGATACTGTGCAAATAAAATTCAAGGCTGGCAATATCCTGGATTTTATTTATTACCAACAAATCCCATGAAGAATTAACAGAATTATGTATATACCCAATTAACACATTTCATGTGAAGCCAGAGCTCAATTATTACCCACTATTAAAAACCACGTCAATTAGCAACACGAGTAATTGGTTTAGTGCTATCATGGATGTGTTGAGGAGAATTCAGATCCTCCTTCACACCAGAGGCTTCTTCTGGCAGAAGTAACTCCCAGTTTAGCCGAGCATGAAAATTAAATGTGGATGAAATTATTAAATTGTGCGGTATTTAGATGTTGTATGGGACTGAATGGATAAAATTCTGAACCTGGCTTGCATGTTCGTCCATTACCACGACATGGGGACTGGAGGGAGTCAATCCTGTGTTATTTATTATTTGACCTGCTGTTTGAACCTGCATGCTTAGTTATCCCGTCAGTTAAATAGCCATCATTTTGTTTCTTAATGTTGTATGCAAAATGTTTGAGTAATCATGTCACCAAACCTCAGCACCACCAAGACCATGTCAATAATTTGCACCTTTTTTGACCTGAAGTCCTAAACACTTGAGCCATCCCCAGGATGTTTACTGTCATTTAAGTACATTAATGCTTTACATTAGCACATTAAAACATAAATCACATAAACACTTTAAAACATGAATGCTTCACTATATTCTATTTTGAAAAAGTGACAGCCCTGTCCCTTTACAATCCTGGTAACATAAATACACGTTTGCTTGCCAAATGGGTATTCATCCGCATCAGCAAAATTATTTACCCTTTAAAAAAGTAGGAAATAGGCTTGAGCTGATTGAGAGATTGACTTATGATTATTAGTTTTGTCCTTTTTATCAGCAAAACTATATATATATATGTATAAATATATGTGAAGAACACTGAAGAACGTTGAATGACAGTTCTTGTTGTTGACTCGTCCTCTCTCGTCATCTCTGGCAGGCACCCAGGCGAGAGGTCATTCTCTGATGACTATTGTGTGTTTATGTTCATGTGCACCTGCGTGTCACATCCTCCTCCCCCGTAACACCTTCTGCTCCCCGGCTGTCACCTCGTGTAAGTCAAACACATCCTCCATCACCCCCCCCACACACACACACACACCCACACACACCCACACACACCCACCCCCGGTGTCTTGTCCTTATTGCTCTTCTCTCTCCTTCTCTTTCGTGCAGGGGCAAGACACATTTGACGTCGGTTTTTATCATTTTATAATAATGTAGTATGTGTCCTTTTCATCATCAGTACTGTTTCTGCATTAGAAACAGACAATTCTAGTTCTTTCATAAAATAATTAGATTACAGGCAAGACTGACAAGCACAACTTCAGCCTTTTACATTTCAGGTCCCACACTTTTGTGTGTAGAAACAAATGTTCTAACCATGATGCATTTTGTTTTTGTGGCCATTTAGGGGTGTGTGGATGCCATTATGTCTGCGAACAATGATGCATTGTTGTTAACTGTTGCTTAAGGATTAGTTGTGCTTCAAACAAACTAGTTGATCTGACGTGTCGTCTGACCGCATGTTGAAGTGTTCATACCTATTCTGTAAGGCCGCAGTCAAAGGCGACATGAACGGTTATCAGAGCCTCCTTCTTACTGCACCACACTGCCTCCTTGATCTTTCTCAGAGAATTCGGTTTCTTTTGTGTCTATTTAGTCACAAGACAAGGACAGACTGAAGCTTATTGACACTTGATTGTGCTCATCAGTACTTATCTGTGAGTGTCGGTTTGTTTGTATTGGGTGCACTGTTGTAGGACGGATCAAAAACTGTTCAAGATTCAGAGTTGCGCATGCTGCTACTTTTCATTACAGTATACATGCAATGGCAGGAATGTATTGATTGTTATCAAATCTGTGAGTGGGTTTGCATGTTTTTTCCATCAGTAAAGACAAATACTAATGGTTGACAAGGGAAATAAAAAAAACATAAGTAATTCTAAATAAATGAATTGGGAAACAAACAAAATGCAGAAGCTTTCATAATCCATATGAGTGTGAAAATGGTGTAAATCACATGCTCCTTCCTTCACTATCACCAAATATTAAACCTACTGAACAGGAAGATTTTGGACCAACATATTATTTAAACGCCAAATGAGAGAATATATTTCGGAGGAATAGAGTTTATCCCACCAATAAAGCTCCAGAAACATGAGAATTTAAGGCGCATTGAACCGCTGAAGACCACTTTGACAGGTTTGTCTCTGAACTGACCACCAATCTGTATGTGTAGAATTATTATTGAACAGTAGAAGATGCTTTCTCCATCTAGCACCGTGTTGCTCCGACTGTTGGTTTGCCCAAGCCTGTAAGAGAAAAGACAAAGCAGTTCAAGCTGACCAATCAGAGACATCACAGGGCTCTCTATGGCGCTGCAACACATACAGTGGGTAGCGCAGCATTGTGTGAAAAGCAGAATTCAGGCATAGGGTTCACTCAGGCCGTTCGCTGGCAGCGTCCATACAGCACGTTTGCCCTCAGTTGCACGCACACAAACGCATGAACCCCCCTGAACCCCTCTGCCATATAAACAGGCAGGCATGTTAGGAATGCCCACGTGCATTTACAGACATGTTTTGTGCCACCGGTGGCATTTGTTTGGTTAATCAGTCTGAGCAGGCAGTGAGGGTCTTTTGTTATTGGCTGGGGCGCAGGGCGGGGCCTGTTGGCTGAAAGAACCTATGAGCATCAGCAACATCCTGCTTCTTTCAACAGGCGATACAGGATGCATTCCTGTAACATGGCAGCATTGTCATCTCATATAATACCAGAGAGAACAGGGAGGAGAAGGAGGAGAGAGAGCTCTCATCTGTCACTGTCACAGCTCCTGTCCTCATCACAGAACTCCATATTGCATCCGAGAGAGAAATCAGAGCTGAGTAAATGGAAATTCGCTTTTGCAAGGAACAGTAGGAAAAATAATGGAGATCAGATTACAATGAACATTTTTAATTTATGTTTATATTCTACAGGTTTTTAGATCTAGATTCTAGAGTAGCCTAAAAGAGACAAAACAAACATTGTGTCTTTCATATTTCTAATGTCCACCATTGGTTGTTCCACACACCTGGAAGCAAAGGTTGAGTGGAGGGGTATTCAATTGGTGGCAATCTGCAACCTCCGTGCTAGATGCGTCTTCGTGCAGGTTTCAAGACTGAAAGTTTATTTTCAATACTAAAGTGAATCAAAAGCAATAGTGCATGGAAAACTGAAAATGTATTGTTAAATACAGTCCAGAGAAATGAGTGCTTTTTATCGGGTGAATTAATACTTTGGCACAAAACATATTGCAGATCTTGTCTTACAAATAATCCTGTCAATAATTTGCAGAAATCAGAATACGGAAATCAATAATGGATGCTGGTGGGTTAAAAAAAACCTTTCAATTTCATCTGTTTAGGCTTCCTCCGGTGTCAGTGGGGGCATTTTATCATCTATTGGACAACAACACTTTGATGTCACATGAGAGTCATTGATGTCCGACGTGAACTGTTAGGGTCAGATGGCACTCATGTGAGAGTCATCAGAGTCACAAAATGTCTTTATGACCAACAAACAGGAAGTCCAGTTGCCTTTGACTTTGGTGGCTTCTTTGTCTTGAAAGTAGAAAGTATTTTAAGGGGAATGGACTTGAAGTATTTAGCATAAAATAACTCAGTGTCCCCTGTGACTTATTAGATGTATTATTTATTTTCTCAACAGTCAAGCTGATTGTTTGGTTTGTTAAAAAAAACTGACTTGTCTCAATTACCAAGGCCTGAAAGTGACTCCAGCGCTTCACAGTGTTAGTCTTCATCCAAAAAAGCTCCAACCATTAACGCTATTGGAAACAAATTGATATTATATTGTATATAATAACTGAAAGAAGAGTCAGAAAAGTCACATTTAATTTAATTGAATCAATCAATAAATAAATCAACTAATTATTTCAGTTGCACTTGTATGTATGTTTACACATATACTGTATACTATAGCTCTATTGTTAAGTTATATGTTAAAGTTATAAAACAACCACAGTGGCACAGAAGTATAAAATAGAATTACTCAGGTAACTTACACAAACTGGTACTTATGCACAGTATTTGAGTAAATTTTCCAAGTTACTCCACCATGTCACAACAATGACTTTCAAATGAACATGCAACATATGCAGAGGCACTACTCCCATCTGGAGGAGACCTGAATCAACCCCACAGTTTCTCACAAGCAGGATACATTTAATTTAATCCAGAGAGGCCAAATGTAACCCCCATGATCAGCATTCAGGGGTCTGACTCTTACCATCAAACTCCAAGCTGTAGGGAATTATAGGTTTTATAAAGGAGCGATTGTTCAGATTGCAGTTTGCATCAGAGCTGATCGTAAAACACTCAGGGGGGGCAGAGAAAAGAAGAGGGGGGGGGGGGGGTATGACAGCATGAACCTTGTATTTCTCTCCTGAGCAATAGTGCCAACACAACGAAGCTATTGTGTTGCTCTTTGTGTGATGTGGCCAGGTGGGGAAGTTTGGAGAGAAAAACATAGAGGGCAAGGGATAATTCACTTGAACCAACACCTAACAGTCTTGTACTGGAGGCAGCACACATGTTGTTTAAGCTGCAGGCAGGTGTGAGTTAGGCTGCGTTACGCTGAAAAGACAGAAAAAGTGCAGGTTGACCGAAAGGCAAGACAGACTGAGAGGAGACAGAAATAGCGTTCAAGAGTCTCCTTCCCACATACTTGCTCTTTTTGCCTGTGTCTCCCAGGTCCTGGTGGTGCTGGGTGAGTGGAGAGCCACGTCCCCACCCCCTCCACTCGCTGAAGGCCCTCTTGCGCCCAGACAGAGTGGCCTGTGTCCGGTGGAGGAGCAAGGTGACGCCAGTGGGCCACACTGAGCCTGTTGTTAAAACCTGCATGTTAAGAGCTTGGGGGTGGCGAGTAAGATGAGGGGTCTAGGGGGGTAAGACATAGCGGTGTTCAGGGCCAAATGTAAGGGAGCTGGGGAAAAGAAGAGAAGAAAAAAAGGATGAAGAGGGAGACAATATTGAAAACATGATCTGATTAGAGGACACAAGTAAGGGAGAGAGATGGGAAAAGCAGTATTAAGAGGTGTGTGTGTGTGTGTGTGTGTGTGTGTGTGTGTGTGTGGCAGAAGTTACATCTGTTCCCAGTTACCCCCTCTCCCCTCACCTCCAACCTCCTTTCCTCCCCAGCTTGTAAATGGTAGCATTCTGCCAGCCATGTGGGGCTGTGAGGGACAGGGGTTTCGCTGCTTGGCGGGAGATGAGGCGAGATGCACTCTGTTAACAGTCAGATCTTGTTCTCTCACAACCTCTAGTTGTGTAACCACCTCCTTGACAGGGTGAAAGTTCGAGATCATTACAAAAACTGCTCACTGCATTCAAAGTGGAGACCAGTGCAGATTTGCTAAGGAGGTTTTAATGAGTTGAGCTGAGCGAGACTTCTCTGTATTATGGATGCACTGTGTGAACGTGTCGAGATGGTTGTAGTTTTGTTGGTAGGAGTGGTTACAGTTGTGTCAGGCTCACGACCGTTGCTATAATGAGTTTTTGTGCTTACATTATTGATTCAAAAAAAATTATGTATTTTTGTAATTTTGGCCTCTATCGCAATCTCTAACATCGTACCAGTTCTTTGGTGATATCTTGTAACTCTGCCAAGATCTCTATAAACAAAAAAATAAAGTTAGCTTGGTTAGCTAGATTTACTTAATTAAAGCTGTAAAAAATAAAATTATAACAAAACGTGAGAAATATCCATCTCTGTTTGGTAAAGGAGGGAGCCAGTACAGCCCACTAAGACAAGGTAGGTTAGCTAATGTTAGCTTGTGTTGAGAAAGTGATTTGAGTGAAGAAGCACATAACACAACTGTCCATTTCAACCTTAAAATTATTATGGTAAATAATTTTTGACAAACCTCATTAAAACATTAAGGTGTCAAAACCAAAGACAGACCATGCAAACCCGTGCAGAAATGAAGAAAAGGGTGAGCAGCTCGGTGAAACAGTTTTGCATCAATTAAAACTCAACAACCATGAATTTTAAGTAACAGTTCCTTCTCAAATACGTCCTTTTTTAAATTAAACCTCAAACAATATCACACTCATCACAATTACAACCCCTAGTAGCAATCATGCTACACTATTTCCACACTAGAGTCAAAGATCATGTGGCTAGCTCCATCAAGTCAGTGTCAGAGAGTCTCCCACTATGGTCTTAAACCAACGACCCAGTTGTACTTAAACTTATGCTGCAGTCTTCTGTGCACACATGTTCCCTTGTGCAACAAGAGATTTATGCAAACATTTTTGCTGTGCTCACTTTTTGTTTTGCCTCTGTAAGAATGGTTTTAATATAACAAAAGTTAGCTTGCGTCCAACTGCACTAGTGCATCTGATTGCTCATGTGTCTGACTTCATCAGACTTTGTTTTAGCAGAGTCATTCCACTCAGATATCAGCAATTACATACTTTGGTTTGTACAATTATCATGTCCAAGGTCATCTTGTGCTTGCCAAAGCTACTAGTATAAGGTCCAATTGTAGTTATATAGTAATATCAGACTCATTGTTACAGAGCCATTATAATAGTGGCAATTATTCATGGTGAGTACTATGAAAAGCTGGCAAACATGCATTCATAGGGAACAAAATCTGACTGTGTCTCACTGTAGAAGTTTAAAGTTTGTAGTTTGAAACAGTCCTTTGTTACGTAATTCCTGCTCTGGTAGTAGTCCATCTGGGAGTACTCTATTGGCATGTACAAACGTGTGAGAGTGTGTCAGTGTGTGGGCGAGAGCAAGATGGAAAGAGTCAAGTGAGTGAGTGTGTATCTGTATGTGTGAGTGAGCGTTGTGGGTGTATCGGCCTTATCCACTCTGAATGCAATCGATGAAATCAAATTCATTTTCAGGATTTAATTTTGTCGTTTCTATTTTTTCCCACCTGATGATTGGAGTAGAATGACAGTGCACCAAAGCAGTCCTTGCTGCCAGTATGCAAGCCTTCCTATATACGTAAGTGTATTTGCGTGCATGTGTGTTTGTGTGCGTCTGTGTGCGGGGGCTGCAGCAGGCTGGTGAGTGGGCTGCTTACTGCCTTCCATTCTCTCTGCAATCAGAGACACTTCCATGCCGATCGCTACCAGAGCCATTCACAGCCATCACTAAAGACTCCCAGAAACAGGATGTAGGCCAAGCTGGAGCTGCTATTGCTTGGCCATGGGTAACCAACTCAGTTCCAGCATTATGTAAGCCTGCCAGATCACGCTGTGTAGTCATTTGGTCACACGCTTAATTTACATTTTCAGCAATGGAATGAAACACCGGAAGTTCTTCTCTTCTCTTCTCTTCTCTTCTCTTCTCTTCTCTTCTCTTCTCTTTGAAATGACAGCAGGTTGGAGAAAAGGTAAATACCTGCAGATCAAAGGCAGAGGGTGTGTTATGTCACCATTATTTATCCTCATATTAGCGAGCTTTAAGGCCAGAGTAACCTGTCACAATAAGATCCTACTATCCTGCACAAAGGTAGAGAAAAGTGGCTGAAATTATAGAGCTTTGGTTGGAAGGAGGACTATAATGCTAGGGAAAGGCAGAAGGAGAAAGAACTATAAATTATAAAACCATGGCACAGCAACAGTCCATGCAGAAATTAGCATGCAAGCATGCGTACCATGCACCTTCATGGCAAGGATTGATTGACTTACGGTAACAACACTCTGCCAACTATAACAAGTAATTGTGGATCAGTCTCCTACATCACAGCACAAACAAGGCTGATCTGACTCAAGAACAACACCTGAGGGTATGTTCTACCACAGGAGAACATAATGGGGAGACATGGTGTTGTTTACGTAACCACAGCGAGGAGCAATGTCTTTCAGCGGCTTGTCGTAAACTAAAAGATTCAAGTCCTGGGGCGAGGAGGCTCACGCAGGCACCAGCTCAGGACAGTAAAACAAAGACAAGGCTGCCTGGAGAAAAACACTCTGCTGGGTGATTTCTGTCTACAGCTGTGTCCAGCCTTTGAATTACCCATGTGTCCAGATGTTTCTGGCTATTAACTCGATGCATGTGTGGGCCACAGTGGGACGAAAGGGCTTGCTGTCCCTTAAACCCGAGGTCGCCACCTACTGGCCAGAGGTTTGAAGACAGTAGGAGGGACACCAGTCAGATAACTTTTGCCAATGCTACCCAGAGTGCATCATTGTCAGTGTCCATAGTGGAAAGTAACTAGGTACATCAACTTAAGTACTGTAGTTAAATATGTCCACTGCATTTTAGAGAGAAATATCGTACTTTTTTACATTTATTTGACAGCTGTAGTTAGTAGTTACATGTCTGAGAACACCTGGATCAATAATGATATATAATAATATAACAATGACATGGATGGATTTTCTGCATTCTGACTTCTTTTACTTGATATTTTAATTGTTTATACTCAGGTACTTTTAATTAAGTGAGAGTTTAAGAGCAGGATATTTATTTTTAACCATCAAGAAAATCATGGCAAGACTGCAGTGCCCCTGCATTAATTCGTCAGCTGTTAAATGGGCACTCCACCAACTTTACACATAAGGTCTGGTTTCCCAAGAACAACTGAGAAATTAAACCTTGATGATGTCTTTATGATCTCATCAGGCTCATCCTAGTTTACACTTTGCATTGGTATTGAAAAGACAATGATGGTCAAATAAAAGATGCTATCGTGTTGCATTCTGGGAGGTGTGGGGTCCAGAGTTTCCCTAACTTACATCTCAGCCTCTACTGCAATTAACCTGTTTTTTAACCTGTCTCTGGTGATTCTGTTTAACTTTATGGATGTGCAATACAAAAATCACTGCTCTTGTAGATATTGGGAAATCATGGTCACGAGTTGAAACTAACCAGTGTTAATGTTATTCATTTAAGTGTGCAGCTTTAAGTGAATTTGTAGCGTTAGTAGTTCAGATGCTGTGCCTAAAATATTACAATACAGATCTTGTTTGATTGGACACATTTTGTATGTAGTGTGTATCTAGTGTTTTGCGGCTGTGACAAGCAAAAGTAGGGATGTAGGAAGTGAGAAGCTTTAGCAGAGTGGGCTTCAGTGAGGAATGAGTGGCATGTCACGGGCCCAGCAGCTCAACATGGCAGATATATGTCCAAAAGTGCTGAGCTGACAGAGAGGTGACAGGCAAGGCTTAGCTGACCCAGCAGTGCTGCTCTCTCTCCCCCTCACTCTGTCTGACTGCATGCTCATCAGCATAGCCTTCAATACAAAATGCTCTCTCTTTCCTAAAAACTTAACTATCCGATCCAGACACAAAACAGTGATTTGCAATTATTTCCTCCAAATCTTGAAAACTAAAGCATCTGGGTTTTTTTTTACAGTCTGCCTCAATGAAATCTCCAATCACGAATGAAGGATTTTGTTTTTACCCTGAGGTTGTTGAACTGAACGTGAATCACCCCTTGCTCTGACCGAAAGTAGCCTTGTCAGTTGCATAACTGCCATCAGTGGGGTGGTCAGCATGGCTAAGCTGCTGAGCCCTCCTGTGATCGTGGCTCTCTCTTTTCTAGGGTTCCCATCCAGAAAAAACAAAGCCATATGAACTGATAACAGCCAGGAAATGAGTTCCATAGAGAATGACACAGAAGCCCAGGCCTGTTTCATATCCACTCGATTATAATAAGGAGAAAATGGAATTGATGGCTGTTGTTGTTGTTGCGATAGGCCGCCTTTTGCTTTCATGTGGCAGTGTGGCTTTGAAGGTTCATAAGAGACTCATGTCCTCTCTTATTACGTTGCAATGAAACACATCCACTAAACTAGCCAATAAAACGTGGATCAGAGAGAGTCACGTTTAGGAGGCTGAAATGAGATGTGAGAATGTTTTGATGACCCAGCAGCAGTAGGCTGTATTTTGACTGCACAGCTGACAAAATTAAGTTTGGAAAAAGTACCATGACTGCCATTTAAGACGAGGCCATGTTGCAAACGGAGCACTTTTGAAACAACAAAAAACAAATGCCACAAACTAGACTTGGAGAGTGAAGCTATATATATATACATATGTAGTTATTTGCAACCTACTCATCAGCCAAGAGCCAGTCTTCCACTTCAGCCCCCAGAACAGCATGCGAGTCTGTCGCAGTCTCCAACAAGGAGAGAGGGTCACAGTCTTGCATACATCCTGCCTCTGTTGTCACACTTAAAATAAGAAACTGTTCTTCATGTACCTTCCATTTTTGGACGTACTGCATTATATGATGATATAAAGCTCTTCTGATTCTTGCAGTTAACTGGTTACTTTGCAACAGTATGGACAACATTTCTGGTATTTCTCTCCCAAATTTAGATTGTCCAATTTATGCACTTATTGTTTCTACTTTATTCCCTATTACCTCCTCAATCCTCCTAGCACTGGGCACGTATACAGTCAGGTTTTCATGGAGTGTCAATGTATAAGAAACCAATTTTGCATTTTCAAAATACACTTAAAAGTAGCAATGATCAAGGTGAATCAGAATATTAAAGCTTCGCTAATCTAAATAATTATATTTCAATGGATGAAGTGACTGTGTAATGTGAACTGTATCTCCAGTAGTGACATACCGCAAAGAAATATTGTGCAATACTTGACTGTTCCCTGCAGTTTATTGTTTTTCAGCTCACTACGAAGAGCTACCAGACTATTTGAGGGAGCGAAAGAAGTCATTCCGAAAGAGATGCTTAAGCTTAGCGAAACAAAAGAGCAAAGATAAAATGGGTTCCCCCTCAATACGCTAAACAGTTAATATATGTCAAGTGCTTGCACTCGACACCGCACTCAGCAATAATCCTGCCAAGTGGATGAATAGTTGTCATGAAAAACAAGGAATATTTTAGTTAGATTGTTTCGTTTTTTATGGAAACTGCAACTTAACTGTTATTAATCTTGTTTCCAGCTACAGTTTTTAGCCAAACAAACACATGACATTATCATTCAAATGAATGGTAATGTCACTCTCTTTGTACTGAATCCATCAAAAGGTTTGTTAAAATTTTGGCCATAACAACTTCATACAGTGAATACGTTGATATTATGTTTGAGCTTTAACTCTGACGCAAGTCTTAAAACCTTTTATCAAATTACTTTGACTTGGTGGGGTTTGCTATTTATCAGGAGAATGCATTAGACAGATTAAGTGTGTATCGTAACAGTGTTTGAATGTGGATTTACTTGAATTACCGCACAGTTCACAGTAAAGGTACACACAGAATCAAACCTGTGACCTTTCAGTCTCACCAAACTCTAATCCCCCTGCCGCCCAGACTGTGTTGTCTGTCTGAGCTTCTGTGTGACCTCCTCTATCCACTACACACCACCACCTTGTTCCCTCTCCTCGATGTCTGTTTACACCCTCCAGTGTCAACACCGCCTGCGTGCCATGGCAACACACACCGCTACGGGGGAGAAACGAAGAGGGGCCTCCGCTTCCACCAGAGTTTTACAACTGGTTTTAGAGAAATGGTTCGGAAAATATTTTGAAGTTGCGTCCAACAGTGAGAGACAAATATGCCTTTGATGTGGGGAGCCAGTTCGCGTTTTATGTTACTGCAGGTGTTAAAGCAGGCTAACAATGCAAAAGCCTACCTATTCATGCTGCAAAATCCAGTTTTACAACCCCAATATGAAGTAGGTCATACCACCACCTACACAATGACTCATATGCCTTTTTTATGTTAAAACTCCATATTTAGACCTTAAAAATAGAAACAGAACCACGGAAATTGTTACACCGTTGTTGCAGTAGCACAGCAACAAGCCCGTGTCTGATTTTGGGGTCCAAACACCTTCGTTTATTCAGGTGCAGCACATCTTCCTTGATGTGCCAGGTCCACTGTAATTAGGTCCTGGAGATGTCTGGAGACAATTCTCTGGGCCTCAAAATTTCAAATTTTATTGCCTTCAATCACAAAAGCTCTTGAGCATCAACATCTGGTTGGTTAGTTACGAGGTGGCAGGGTGGAGATAGTCCTCCAACTTAAAGACCACGGACGTGATCTACACAGCGGGTATGTGTCTTTACATCTGGAGGATACTCCAGATTAATTCAAGTTTGGCATGTTCACATAGGAATATGCTGAATTTATAGCAACCAAAAAGAGCCAGCGTTGGCCAGTCACATCTACAGCTGCTGCAGCTGTTCATCAGTCGCATGTGAGTGGTTACATGCAGTGTGTTTTTTTATTTCATGGAAATGTGCCAGTTTTAAGTGCTTGGAGCAATGCGCACCAAGTGGACCACACATTTTGTGATGCATGAAAGTCTTACAATACCCCATCCTGCGGGGACAGCGATTAACAAACTGACTGAGTTTGGTTGGTTTTGGTTTTGCAAAAACATTATACATATTATACTTAATTTAAACCACAGAAAGTGAAAAACAGCCATACACAAGGCCGTATGTAAGCACAGTGGAAGAACTGGACCATTGTGTTTTACTTACTGTTTTACTTACTGATTACTGATATGCTGTTACAACCCCAAGGTATTTTTATGTTTCAATATATATATGTATACATCTGTGCATGTGTGGATCTCTCTCTCTCTCTCTCTCTCTCTCTCTCTCTCTCTCTCTCTCTCTCTCTGCAGTGGTGCTTGACTGTGTGATGGGCTACAGGTGAGTTTGGTGAATTGATTGATTGGAGGATGGACTGTGTTCAGGTTGTTCCAGGGAACTGATTGGTTCCAGCAGCTAAGGTTACCATTTAAAACCCGGCTTTCCCCAGCTCCTGTTGGCTCTTCTCTCTTCACCTGCAGCCTGGCTGCCAGTAAAGCTTCTTCTTGAGAAATGTATTTTAAACAAATCTTTGTGTGGTTAAAACATTTTTAATTTCTTGTGGTTCTTGGGAGCAGTACTCTAATATGCTCACAATGAAAATTTTAATTAACGTGCCTGTATTTAGCTGGTATGTTTACCACATTCATTTTAGTTTACTTTATCATCTTAGCATGTGAACACTAGCTAATTAGCTCAAAAACCCAAGTAAAGTTATGAGACTGATGGCAGTGCCTTAAGTTTTTAGTCATGAACCAAAGATTCCAACACATTTAAATTTGGGGGCTGGATGAAAAGTCAGAGGATCACTTAAGTCTGTCCATGCTGAGGGAGAGATGAACATCTGAACTGACTCTCATGGTAATTTATCCAATTGTGGAGACAGACAGAAAACAGCACTGGTGAAAAGTCAGGGGATTGGCATAGTCAACAGGATACGTCATCTGGGGAAAAAGTCAAGTAGATGTTCAAATATTATACAGGATAAGTTAATTTGTTGCCCTGTAGGTGAGGAAATGCAGTGAGCAGGTGACTCTAATTAGACTAACCACACCCATATCCCCATGACCTAGATACACCAGTCACTGCGATGCAACAATAACCAAAATCCAACAATATAAATCACTCAAAACATAAACATTTGAATTCATTAACAACTTATTTTATGGATTCATGGCTCCTACAATAATAATAATAGTAAACTGATCAAAGGGAGAAGGCAGTAGTGGGTCCACTTGTCTTAAAAAACAAAGTTGATGACCTACCCAGGTCATCATCAATGGCTGCATTGGTGTTTTTTTTTAAACAAAACAAGACAATAACATTCCATCAAATCATACCATGATCAACCCCATCAACAACTCACAAAAATAACATTGTTTGAGAGGCTGGACAGAAAAACACAAGGTCATCATTTCCTGTGGCTGTCAACACCCAAATACTCCAAACACCACCAGATCACCGCCTCCTGTACTATTGTGTTTTTCTTTTGTTTTGTGACATGCTTGCTTCAAACTTTTTCCAACCGCACCTAGTCTGGGTGACAAGGCTTTCGCTACGGAAATCAGGTTTTTTTTTTTTAATCCCTTACTTCAATTACGTAAACTGTGTTTGGCCTTTACATTCAAGTAACTGGGTTACTTGAGAAATCTTTAAGTAACCTGAGTTCTTAAGTTCTGTCAGTGAGTGAGTCAGTCTCAGAAAGACAATAAACCCTCAACCGTTACCTGAGCTGGATAAGGGTGTCAAGAACCTGTTTAAAGTAAGTGTGTCATTTAAATGAGTGTAAAAAAAAAACAAGACTAACAACACATGGCACATTTATTCAAGTGCTATTCCTCCTTTTGACTTCACCATCTTATAAAAGAAACAAAGATCTTAGAAAGGAAGACTGCTGCATCTCTTAAGAGGGAGATCAAAGTCGCCCTCACTGTCTGTTCCCGTTCCTGACGGGAGAAAGAGACCAGAGGCCAGACGATGTAGTCACACAGTAGACCTGCACACAGACGCAGACACACACACAAGTCAAATCTCATCTTACTGTCATGCAGGTAGATAGACAGACACAGACAGTTGCTTTCACGTTCAGACACAGACACACACACACACGGGCGCTGGCTGTAAGATCAAACAAAGGTGGGTAACATCAATCCATCCTACCTGTCTGTGAATTCACAGCAGAGAGCGTGCCAGCCAGCCCCATGCCACTCCCTGTCTCCTACCCCACCTTCCTCTTCCTTGCCTGCTTCAGTCACTGTATTGTTCCAATGAAGGCAGTGCAAAAGTGGTTAGTATCTGAAGATGGAAGACTCCCATATATGCCGCAATTCCAGTTGTATACAGTATTTATATTTCTTGTAAAAGTTCACACAATATTCTGAGTATTTTCACCCCAACTTTTCATTTCCAGCAAAACAAGGGCCACATAATGTGATGAATAATTAAAAATATTTGGATTGGTTGCACACTCACATTGAACAGAATAATGCCAGGTAGAATATCATTTTCACAAACATGAGAGGAAAACACTGGTGTTATTGAATGTTTTTCTAATACATTATTTCTCACCTGCTTCAGGCCCAGGCACACCTCGACCACACTGTTATGAAGAAAAGAAAAAAAAAAAAGTATCATGACCTCATGGCGTAAATAATTCAGAATCATGTGTTTCTCTGTTTGCTCTTATCAAAACAGACATGTTCGTTGGTAGAGGAACATGCTCAGTAAATGCAGAGTCGGCGGATCTGATTCACTGAATGAATGTTGTGTTATATATATATTAATTTTTTTATAGGTTTCAGGTTCCCATGTCATTTCTGTGTTCTATAACGTTGATAATAACAACAATACTATTAGCCCACATCAAACACCTTTTGTAATTCATCCAAATTCAACTGAAAGCTGCATTAATCAATACTTTGATAGCAGTAGTGGATCAAATGATTTATCAAATGATGATTTATCATCCAGTTTATAGTCTTTTAAACTCTTGCAACTCATTATTTTGGTTTCACTCACGCTACTTTCATCAACCACACTTAAGGCTACCTGCTACAGATGTTTTCAGCTCTGTATGGCACCTGGCAATTACCAAGCGGCGGATATAGGTTAAATTTAAGCTATATATGTTATATAAGTTAACTAGAAGTGTCAAATCCAGCAGGTAAACATGGTGGACCATTTGGTTGCTAAGGAGCCAGATATTTACTTCTTTACACCTACTTAATTTTTAGGTGGTGGAGACCAAAACAGGGCAAAAAGAGTGACTATTGCACTTAAATTTAAAGTAAATTTTGAGGTTACTGCATGGTTGCTTATGGTGCATGTGTTTTCCAAGACGTTCTGCTACAAAAATGTTTTCTGCATTCATTAATTTAAACCTTAACATGTCCACAATTTGTGTGGACACACAACCAAGCCTCAGTTCATCTGCATTGGTTGGATATTAAAGTGCCTATGTTTTCTTCTTTGTGCCATCACATACAGCCAAGGACATTTAAAAGGAATCCTGAAATCCAGCATTCAGGTTCATCTGTGTTTCAGGGGTCACACAGTGTGTTATATATCTGTGCATACAACACAAATTTACAATATCCGCTCCTTAACCTTAGGCAGGCAGCTATTTCTACACATGCAGCTCCAGCTGCTCCTCTGTCCTCTATCTAATGCTTTTACTTCACACCAAAGTCTGTTTTATAAAGCATCTCAGAGCAGGAGGGTTGGTGTCAGTTCATTCACTGAGGCTCCCCTGCTCCTCCTTCACAGTGCCCTGAAAGAGAACCATTCCCAAACAGCACCTTGAAAATCTATATTTGAGTTTCACTTGGGTCTGCCCTGCAGAGTTTTCCAATTTGTCTGGCTTAATCCCTTGCGGTTGAGTGTCCAGCTGGGTGAAAGGAAGGCAAACACAACCGCATCAGAGAGGGCAGCAAGTTTAAGGAGTGCCTGACATCAGAGGCAGTGTAGGCCACTGTCAGCTGAACAAAAGCACATGGTGCCACATCTGGCTTCTAGTTTAGCATGCAGTTTCCCTCAGTGTACCTCAGCACTATGATTATCTCTGTCCCACTGCCTTACAATGGAACAAAGAGGATTGTTGTCTAAGGATAGCTTTGGGAAACTGCAGCTCTGAGATATAACCACTGATGAATGAAGATGAGGGGGAGAATCACAATTTGATGCCAGCAAGTAGAGGGCAGGGTGTCCTGGCCTGCTAAAATAGATAGCACAGTAATCTCCTACATTTAGAAATGCTATCAGCTCAGTGTCAGTGCATTTTCTTGCTCTGCAGGTTTCCTCGGTAACCCTGTCAGTGTCCTCGTAGTCACCCCACTACAGTCAGACCATGTGCTCCACAGCTGAGGTTTACTGGCAGAAGAAAACCACCACAAAGTCAAGTGAAAAGAGCAGGGTGCCCCTGCAACCACAGGGTATTCGTGCACATGCTGCTCCAGTGCGTGTAAACACATGCATGGACAATGTCGTGCATGTGCAGACACAAAAACGCCATCCACTTCTTGGTGCACATTTTGTGGAATCTGACCAGGGATTCACTACACCGCACGAAAGGGGAGGCCAGCATGTGGAATAAACAATACTCTAATTTCAAATGCAGGCAAGCCCAGTGGTTAGAGGAGCTGTCTCAGGAAGGTCACAAGTTCACAATGATGTGAATTTTAACAAAGATACTACAGATCATTTATGAATACCTCTAAACTAATGATTTGGGGGTTTTTTTCAAGTTTTTGCTTTGATGGTGCAGAGAATATTTGGGTTACTCAAAATCAAATGTAAAGTCTTATTATTAAAGTCTGTAAAATTTTAAATGGCACTATGGGCAAAGTAGGTGTATTTTGAAAGGATTTAAACTTCAGTACCTATTCGCGACACATAATGATCACACTGTGGACAGCCTAAGGCTGGTTGTTGATGCTATATACTAAAATGTTAACAGATGCACAATGTTTAACAATGATGATCTCTCTCTGGTAGTAGATGCTCACTAAGACTAGGTTTTTGGTCTTACAGGAAAATTAATACTGGCTCACATTTTCATAAAAGGGTGTTAATTGTAACTATGTCATGCTGTCATATAGTTTGGGAAATGCTAACTCTGCTAATACAAGAATATGGGAGTAAGTGGTGTGCATTTCCAGAAAAAAAAAAATGCTCCAAAAAAATTTCACATGAATTTAAATACAAAATTTGCCTTAATTAGCTATTGTGACAAACTTTTCATGCTAACTTGGGACTCGCCACCTCTGCTGTAGAAATGCACAAACTCAGGAAAAGACACGTACACTAAGGAAAACAGCATGAGCCTCCTTGAGCTATAACAAGTATGTAACTTTAAATGCATGTCTTTGAGTCCAACCAGAAGTAAATGCAGAAAGCTGCCATCTTTATTAGCTATCATAGCTAACTGCATGGGGTTTATACTTTCAGGGCTGGAGCATACCGTTATTCTGGCCATTATGAGAATATAAAATAAATGTTGAGATGAGAACTAGAATTTTCCTTTATGTTTTGATTCATCACTTAAAAAGCCAAAACAGGCAAAAAATACCCGACTCCTAAAAGTCAACAGGGCATACAGAGTGACACTACATCTCTAGATGAAACTGAGCAGTCTATTTCAGCACCACTTTGTGGTTTGGGTTGATAAGACGGGTGAAGTACATTATCTTACTCCAGCAGCACTGCTTGGGCGTGTGGCAAATGAGAAAAGCCCTCAAGTGCAGAAAAAGCCGGGTGAATCTGTCATGATTACTCATGGTACCCAGTCACTCAGTACCAGCTTGCTGGGGCACAATCGTAAACTTTCCTGGTTGGGCTGTTCCTATCACAGAGGTGGCAAAGGTGGAAAGTCTCCCTTCCAAGTGATGAAGCATCATATCAAATATTTCTCCTCTCTGTCACTGCTCCAATAAAGGGTAAGTTCACCTTGATGGGTGTTGTAGCATCAGTGGTAGCTACACTGAGTCATGTATTAGTCAGTATGCTGACTCATGCTACCATCAAATGCTGTCTCTGCTGTTTGGGTTCTTATCCAGCCTAACCCCTCTCATAAAGACAAACACTTTCTCCCTTTGGCCATTGATGATACATGAATTTAATAGGTGACTATGTAACTTAATTTTGTGCTTATTTGCTTTGGTTCTCTGTCTTTTACTTACAACATTGTTGCTTTAATTAAAGCTATTATAAAGGACTATACTGGAAAATATAGTCTGTTTTTATCTTGCTGAGAGATGGATAAGATTGATACCATTCTCATGTCTGTCTGTTTAGTGAGAATACTGCCGGCTGACCGTTAGCTTAGCATTTAGCGTGAAAGCAAGGATAATCTCAAAAAAGTAACTAAAATTTGACAGCCAGTAATTACAAATTAAAATGTCTTGTATTTGCTTTCATATGTTAAAAAAAACAGTGTTGTACAATGTAAATTAGTATTAGCAGGTTTTGTTATCCAATAGCAGGCTAGTTGTTTCCCCATTTCTATATTTTGTGCTAAGCTAACTTGCAGCAAGCTTGGCAGTGCTATACAGATCAGTCTTTTAAACCTTTGCAAAGAGATGCTAACTTATTTTGCTTTTGTGCTTTTATTAAATACCTTAAATCCATTCTGTATTAATCTATGGGACTGTATACAATGTATGAATGTACAATCATGTATGTTTTTATAACTTTATTATATTCCTGACTAAAAAAAAGCATAGGTTGTGAGCAAATGTCCTTTCCCAGGTTTTCCATCCGTACCTGCAACTTGATAACGCTGTACCTCTGTGAAAGAACCTCCTTTCTCCCTCCACCTTTGTAAGACCTTTTCCATATAGTGGAGTTAACATCCAGGCGTGAAAAGAGGAGGGGTGGCTGGGGGGGCTGCGGTATGATTGCTTCTCTGCTGCCTCACTAGACTCAGACAGGTCTCAACTAGCTGCTCCTCCACCTTGGCAGGCCTTTCGAGTCAAAACAGCTGACATCATCCTGCAGGAAGCCGGGAAGCCTTATTGCAAGGTGAGACTTGGGTTAGGAAAATATGCTTTGATCCTAACGGTGCCACAGGAAGGTCTTTGCAAAAAAGCACATCTGAGTGGTCATGGTGCTGCAGAAGATGCCTGAGACTGAATGGTTTTTGTTAAGCTCTTAACCCCATTGGAAAACTGGATTAATGTTGTGTGTGGAAATGCTCCAAAATTAAGGATATAGAATATACCGTACAATTTCCTATAGTAAAACATACTCAGATTTGGTCATACATCAATAAAACTTTAAGATGTGAGAAGAGGATATGAGTAAACAGTGAGAAACACTACCTAGTCCTTTGGAGATCAATTCTAGAAAGGATTTTGTTGTTACACAGTGAATTTCCTTATTTTATATGGTTTGACTTCCACCTTGTGGTGATTCATGATTACTGCAGCACAGCGTTGCCTGTGATCTAACTTAGTTCAAATTTAATCCATTTCACTACATTTGCTCCTCAATAGTCCAGAAAAGACAGAAAATAGACACATTTTCTTAACATGAGCTTACTTAAATTTAACAGCATTTACCTTTATTTAAACACCTTATGATTTTAAAACCATACGACAAATAAAGACATCAAGTGGTCGCTTAAGAACACCAGAGAAAAGCAACAATGACCAGCACACTGAGAGCATAAAATGTCTCTTTTTTTTTGTCCTTTAACCCATGATCCACTGCTGGAGCAGCTTGTGTTGGTTATAAGTGCAGCTGGTCCGTTAAGTGCATGTTGTGCTGAAATGAGTGGCTGAAATTCCAAGTGTTCCCCCTGATTTGTTCCCATTGGTCTGGGTTTTTACATCAAAGCTCCCCGTGTGGACCTGCTGTCTCGGACTCTTGGGACTCTTCCTCTTTTTCTGACAAAAAAAAAATAAAAAATCAATCAATCAATAATGATATATTTAAATTATCCTTGAGATACTGAGAAACTACACAAACATTTCATGTCATGGCTAAATATGTATGTATTTTAAAAACTATAAATTTACCTTCAATGTGCTTCATAGGCTATAGCATCATGGATGTGATTTTAGAAAAATAGGATATTTCTGATATATACACCAGTTATATTGAATATGTAAAGCACAAATCATATGACACCAGTGTTTAAACCGGCACTTGTCCTCACCTGGCTGGAGTGTCTGGACACACTTCCCATCTTGCTCCTCATAGCCACTCGAGCAGATGCAAACAAAGCTTCCTTTAGTGTTGACGCAGTCCTGGTGCTCTTCGGTGCATACTGGCTCCGGCTGGGAACACTCGTCGATGTCTGGAGAGCACAGCGCAACATTGGTACACCAACCTAGCTCACATCAAGTTTTCTCTTCTGACGGTGTCACATCTAGACAGAAAGCTTTCCATCCAATCTCATCCACTCCTCCTTGTATTTGCCACTGATAAAGTGAGTGCCAAATTAAAGGAGAACGACTGACACACAATGCAAAATCTGTATACAGTATGAAGAAGATGGACTTACAAATATTTGAAGTTCTATCAACAATAATTTTCAACAATAAATCCAATTTAAAGAAAAAAAACCCCAGTGTAGACCATGAACACGAGTCTTTGCGTCTGAAGGCTGTTAAATCTCATTCCCCTGAGCCACAGAACTACTATTAAACTAATCAAACCAGAGCTAAAAATAGAACTACTTAATATTGTAAAACTAAATGTGTGAACTGTTTTATTTCCATAGGAAATAGGGCTTAAGGACTAAAGCCAGACAGGCTGTAAAATATTGTGAGAAGATGCTTTTTATCTTGACGTGGCTTTGCTGACAATAGCAGAGTGAAAAGACTTTTCCTTTTGTTCTTCTCAGTATTTTAGCTTCTCTTTTGGACTCTGCGCACTAAAAAACAGTGTTTAACTAATATATTGAGTTTGTCTATACAGCTGTACAAATAAGGGGATCTGATTTTGAAACACTGACCCTTTGGTCTATGAATTCCTCTAGAATTATTATACATCATAAAAACTGTGAAACTCTTCAAATAGTGAATTATTTACATCATACCTGTGCAGGTGCCCTCTGTGTCCTGGTACCCGCCGGCACAGGCCTGGCACTTATCAGGACCGGTTCCAGTGCAGCCAGTGCACACTATGTCACAGGCTGTGAAGGACAAACACAACATGCAACTTCCTCTTAGATGAAAAAATAAAGATTTCGATAAATTATTTTAAAAACAACACAGATGTGGGAGTTTTTTATATGAAACATACACGTTACTTTTGTTGAAGGGAGTCATTACCTTTGCAGGTGAAGGAGCCCTCTGTGTTGAGGCAGTATTGATCTTCTTTACATGGAGAAGGATCTTTGGAGCACTCATTTACATCTGCAACACATTACATGGACTGCAGTGAGGTAAACACTGGCGTACACAGACTGCTTCATAGATTTTAGTACATCAGAATGAAAACATACTCGTCAGTAAAGGGGTCAAATCAAGTGCTTCCTATTCACACTTAAACTGTGACAAATAAGACATTACATCATGGGCTTCCCCAAATTTCCACGCAGTTTATATATATTGTGGTAGAAATCTCGTGCATTTTAAGTCAACCAGCTGAGCTGACTTTCCGAGCTTTATTCTTGCAAGACGGGATTCAGTCAGGACAGAGCATGCAGCAATGTAATGAGGAATCCAAAGAAACAAAGAAGACAGACATCAATTATACATTTATACAAAAGGTCAAGCATAATATAGGGCACATAATGTAGTAAACAAGGTTAACAGCTGAATCTTAGCATATAACAAAACTAATCTTCTGCTATATATATATATATATATATATATATATATATATACACACACACACACACATTATAAAGCATATAATGAAACTTGATGCAGAAAATGCATGCATTTTCACAGTACTTTATTGACTGAATAAAATACCATTAAAATGCTTGCTTTCATGTCATTTATCTGTGGTTTCCAGTATAAGTGATTATGATCAGTCCCAGAATTCCATTCAAATTTCAACATACTTCATTGCTTTGTGTATTAGTGCGCACCTCCTAAAAATAATGAATGTAGTCTTAGATAAATTCAGCCAACTAGTTAAATGTATATTAACCCCTTACAGATTGCAATTCACTTGCCAAGGTATTCAAAACTTGGTGTAAGTCATTACCTGAATAAAAATGTGTATAATTTTAAACTAGAGGAATTTAATAATTTGGAAACCCAACATACTCTCTTTTAACTGGTCCTCTTACCGACACAAGCTTCCTGGTCGTCCTCTTCCCAGCCTTCTTTGCACTCATCACAGTCCTGGCTTGTTGCTCCAGTGCAGGTTTTGCAGGAAGAGTGACATTCTGTGGGATGAGGTGAAGCTCCAATAAATCACGGCATATTTACTACTCGCTGCTCTCCTTGTGTGTACATGATAGTACGACAGCACCGACTTTGTGAGCTTCGAGGCGTACCTGTGCACAGAGAGAAGGTGTCGTTCCTCACTTCATTGAAGTAGCCATCGATGCAGTCTAGACAGAACTCCCCTTTGTAACCATGGTCACAGCTGCACTTTCCGTTCCCTCCGCGAGTCCCGTCCCCATCGCACCTTCCGTTTCCATGACAAGGTCTGTCAGAGCCTCCCACACAGGCTTCAGAACAACAGCACAAACCCAAAAATGTCACTACTAATACTTTTTAATGCCACTGCTACAGGTTCTTGGAGTTACGTGTCTATATTTTTGATACAATGTGCTAATAAAAGGACCAATGTGTGATTTTTCTCACCGTTGCAGTCTGGACCAAATGTTCCCTTTGGACAACACACTTTGATGGTTTCAATGCAGAACCACTTATGCAGATCAGGGTGCTTTGTTTTCCTGCAATGCAACAGGAAGCAAAACAGGAAAAGAGGAGGTTTAACACGTTTTACTAAGTGAAACAACCTTCTAATACACAAATAACTCTGTAGGTTAAACATCTGTCAGAGCGCCTTATCATGCTAGCTGTGTTACAGCCTAGTGTTATTAAACAGGCAGGTGAAATCAAACCAATTGCTACTGCGGCCGACTTTGGCAATATGTGTACTAGCCAACACCCACCTCTTGAACCACCAAGTTTCAAAAAGCTCTTCGTGCTCCTCCACCATGTGGTTGCACTCGAAGCTGCTGCTGTCACACAGCCCCTCCACGATCTCCATCAGGCGAATCTCGCTGCGAAGGAAAATCAAGACGCATGAACCGAAGTTAAAAAAGGGGCAGAGCTGTAAAGGATATACGCCATAAACTGTGGGACTGAATAAACAGGAAGTGTTACTTGGAGGTTAGTTTAAGATTGCACACGTGTCAGTAAATGCAGGAGAACAAATGGTATTACTTTTGGTGTATTCTAGGCCCTGCCACTTTGGGAAATTAGAATTAAAGTACTAAACTAAAAGTTTGACAGTTTGCCTTTATAAACCACTCGGGCGCAGAGTCAGCTATAGATTCAAATGGATACTGCTTATCTAAAACTTTTCTAACACACTTGCTGTGCCAAGTACAGCAGCCTGCAGCTCTGGTGCAGAGCAAACACAGCTCTGATGACCGCCTCTTGTGGCAGGGTGACCTGGAGTTTGGACAGAACAGGTTGTTATTTCTCACCTTGTCTCATATTTTGACAGTTTCCTCTCCTCCCAGGCTGTGTTGCCTCCACCAAAGTTCTGCTTTGCCGTTCTGTCAAAGCCCTAAAATACAAAACCATAAGTCATTGTTTGCACAGACAGAAACTCAACAAATGAAAATCAATGCAGAGGATGGGGTTAAGTTAGGATTGTCCTCTTACCTTGTTGAAGTTATCAGTAATTTTCTGACAGGTAGAACAGGCGCTTATTAAATCCCTCTTGGCGTCGGTGACTTGAAAAAGTAAAACAAGACTTACACAAGACAATAGCAGCAGTAGCCGCAGCTCTGGACCGGTGGACAGCATCTCAGCCAGTCAATACAGACACAGTTTCATGTCAGGACACAAGCTTCAGCCACTCACAAGCAAGCTTTCAACTACTATTACTGTGCTGCACGGGTCGGACACATCTATATGAGCTGTTCTTAACATTAAATCTAAGTTAGCGTTATCTATGCAAAGCGCAACAAAATGGTATTTACATGCCGGGTTTAGAAAAAAACAATGAGGTTTTAGATTTCCGCGTCAGCCTCTTGGTCGAATTGTGGCTTGAGCTGATTTGCTGCAAATGTCTGCCAATCAAATAATTGACCAATCATAAGCCGCCACGCGCGGGACAAAAAAGTCCTTCCCCACGTGGAAAATTCAGGAATTTTCTAAGTACAATTGGAAATAATTTTATTTTTAGTTTTTGGCGTCGTATTTGATCAAAATTTTAAAAAATATCTTAATATTTTTATAAGAAAATGAATGCTGATATTTTAGCGCCAGGGAAACATGTAATACCGTTCGCTTCCGGTCTCGACCGGATATATTTAAAGTCTTTCAGCTGTCATGGCTGAAAAGGGAACTGTTTTGGGATTTCCACTGCTGTTTTTGTTAATAGCTGTGGCATTCTTGCATTTATTAATTTGTCCGCTAACAAAAGTCGAGGAGAGCTTCAATTTACAAGCGACGCATGACATTCTGTATCACAGACTTAACTTTGACAAGGTAAGCATGTGTGATGGATGTACTGGGAGTGCTAACAAGCTAACATTGCACAGCATCATTGGATGAACTAATGATATCTAAATGAAACTTTAAGAAAGCGCTAGACAAGCCAGGGTTCACGATTTAGTAACTATCAGTTGTAGAAAAGCAGACTCAAAGAAAGAGAATTTGGCAAATTCATACTTTGTGCAGTGCAAAGCCCTGAGATAAGCATGTAATATTTACAGATGCAATGTGTAGACAGAGAAATTATTACTGACATTCGTGTCGAACTGTAAAACGTTGCTTTCAAAAATGTAATACTGTATCATTACCAAATTAGTCTTAAATTAGGTTAAAATGAGTACATTTTCCAATATATAGACCAAATCATACATTTAAGTTCATTCACTGAATCATTCACATAAGTCATGTAATCATGCCACGTTGCAAGTTGCAGTGTAACGTCATATACATTTCGTATTTGTTCCCTAAAACATTCATCATGATTTGTTTGTACACAAAACATTTGGAGCTTTCAACTGTGGCCATCTTCACCAGTGGATAGAATTTGCCCAGATAAACACTCTCTGTATTATGGTGTGGCTGTATTAGTGTTTTTGAGACCAGAGCTTATCGTATCTCACAGTATGACCATCATGAGTTCCCCGGTGTGGTGCCACGAACTTTCCTTGGCCCCCTGTTTCTCTCCATGCTTTGCGCCCCTGCCGTGTTCATCTCCTCTTTACTGGATGCACCCAAATTTTACACACAGTTGACAGGTAAACCACTAATATCACAATAGTCAGGCCTTTGCTGTCTACTGATTTGTTAAAGACAATGTTGCCTCTTTAAGCAGTTAAAAGAATTTATAATCTTGTTGTCTGCAGTCCGTGCTTCCCTGGGACTGTGTGTTATCGGTGCGCTCTGGCACATGCAGAGGGAGGTGAGGAGGCAGTTTGGCTCCACAGTTGCGGGGCTCTTCTGTCTCACATGTGCTTCTCAGTTTCACCTAATGTTCTACAGCAGCAGAACGCTCCCTAATGTATTTGCACTTCCAATAGGTAAAAGATACATATATAATAATCCATAATAATAATCAATGCTGAGAAATGTATCAATGACATGATGGCAGTACCTATTTTTTTCCCAGTTCTGATAGCATTCACATCTTGGATGGCTCAGAAATATGGCCGCTTCATCAGCCTCTCCGCTTTAGTCATCATTGTGTTCCGGTCAGAGCTCTGCATCTTCTTGGGTCTCATGTTACTTATATCACTGCTGAGCAGGAAGCTGGGACTGCTGCAGCTCTTTTACTATGCTGTTCCTGCTGGGATCTTGTCACTGGGTGAGTAGTTAATGTGCAGTTTGCGAACAGTACATTCTCAATAAACACCAGGCCGTTAATGTTCTTTGTCATTTACAGCTCTGACGGTGGCCATTGACACTGTATTTTGGAGGAAGTTTCTGTGGCCTGAAGGTCAGGTTTTGTGGTACAACACTATTCTCAACAAAAGTTCCAACTGGGGAATATCCTTTCATTTACTCCAGTACACTCCCAATTATGTTCACCTATGTTTGTATTTACTGTGGATGAACTCCTTGACTCCCTCCTCCCCAGTAAACCTCTCCGTTCCTGTGGTACTTTTACTCTGCCGTGCCCCGTGCCCTAGGCTGCACTCTGCTCTTTGTCCCCCTTGGCCTCCTTGACAGGCGGATGAGGCTGCTGCTGCTACCCACCGTGGGCTTCATCTTCATTTACTCACTGCTGCCCCACAAGGAGATGCGCTTCATTATATACACTTTTCCTGTGCTCAGCCTGGTGGCTTCCAGAGGCTGCTCCTTCATGTAAGCTGAAAGACATTACAAGTTACATTTTACCTACCAACGATCGACAATGATACTTTCATTACTTTATAAGTCAGATATGATGTAGGGCGTACAGAAATTGTTTAAAAGATATTGAAAGTTGACTCGCTGTTTTGAGGCAGTTTTGAGGGCACAGACAGCAGCAACATGTTGTATACTGGACTTAGTTACTGGATGTTGATTACTTTTTGCTCTTAAAATGAATATAAAATAGCTATTTTCTAGATTTTAACATCAGTGCTACCATAAGTGTGTGAGTCCAGCTGCCCTTTTATTTGAAACACGGTGAATGCTATACCTTATGGTCCTCTTCCTTTGTGCTTTAGCTTGAGCAACTACCAGAAATCCTGGATGTATAAACTGGGCTCTGTGGTTGTGGTTGGCCAGCTGTTGACAAATGCAGCATACTCTAGTATTTGTCTTTATGCTTCACACCATAACTACCCTGGGGGCCAAGGACTGCAGGAGCTACACAGACTGTTGCCTGAATCAGCAGGTGGGCATCTCGAAACAAATTTTAATTTTTTTCCATTTAAGAAGCCATTTAATTCTTGCCACGTTAGACAGGGAGCCAATGAATCAATACTTAGCTAAATTGTAATCACTGAAAATATGTATCTTTATCATATGTACATGTAGTACTTTATATAAATACACTTTTTACTTTCTCTGTATTCATAAATAATACTGTATATTAATGTAATCATTAACTGAAAACCTGTACAAAATGTTAAGTGAAAAACCACTGTTGTCAAACTACTGAACATTGCTTTTGTCCCCTCAGATGTCTTTGTTCATATTGACACTTTTGCTGCTGAAACAGGAGTTTCTCGCTTCTTGGAGCAGAACAAAAACTGGAGGTTAGTGTCTTTTTACATTGTTTTGAACTGAAATTTATCAAAACAAAACACATATTTTAATATTTAAAACACTATCTGGTTTTCTGTTAAACAGATATGACAAACGTGAGGACTTGAGCATCACAAATCCTGAGATCAAAATGTACTCCCACCTTCTGATGGAGGCTAATCTTACCAAGATACAGCTACTCCAGGACACTCATCAGCCTCTGGCCTTCATAGAAGGTTACAGCAACATTGCCTTCAACATGTTCCACTTCCCTCCTGTCAGTGTGCGATTAGAGAGAAAAACTGTGCTGATGGAGAGAAAGACTGCAACAGAAAAGAGTGACTTTAACCAGAATGTGTTGGAATAAGGAGCCATGTTTTATGAGTGACCAAAACAAGTATTCTCAAAGGTTAGAGGTTATTTATTCCAGGTAGGAAATCCAGGTAGGATCATTTATCAGATTTGACTAAAGATCAACTACTGACGTGTGTTAGCATGTAGAAAAATGTTGCACAGAACTGTCATACATCTTTTATGTTTACACCAGTTAAAATGGCTCTCCATTCCCAAGCTGATGGGTACTGCCTTGTGTTTCCCATGAAGCCCAAAGACCAGGAAGCCATTTTATCATTTCCCGACTGCTTTGTAATTCTTTATTTCGGTCTCGGATTTTTATATTTTTAAAATAGATTTAATAGATAAATAAAACACAGAGTGGAGAAAACCATATTCCTAAATTGGACTTTCATGTTTCAAGCCTGCACATAACTGATAAGTTGTAGACTTCATGATTTGAACATTAAAACAAATCTGTAATTGTTAATAAACAAAAACCCTCTGCAATATTGCGTAAGGAAAACCTTTATTTACAAATGACAACAAATTTGCATGGTTCCAGTCTCAATGCTAAAACATTATCAAATTAGGTTCAGAAGTCATTTAATATAAAAAATGTACAGTACATTGTTTTACTCAATAATAAACCCATAATTTAATCCCCTGGACATAAACTTAAATTGTGCTTAAGAGACAAATTGTATATTCCAAACAAACTGCTTATTCTGAAAATACAGCAATATTATACATGATCTTATTAAAAACATTTCAGCAAGTTTTTTTAAAAAAAAGGTCTATTTCTAAGTGACAGTACCATGAGCCACAAGTTCACGATGAAAATTAAATAACATTAACTTAAAACATCTTTCAGTCACAGCATTTATTTTTGGGCCATGTTTTCATTCAGAAAACAACTCTGCATCTATCTTTAATACATAATAATCAAAAGCATCCTGACGTGATCTGCGCAATTTAACAAAATATTTACAGCATTTTGACCTGAAGTAGTTTTGGATAAGGCACAAGGAGAGAGTAGACACAGAAAACAGAAACATTGATTTACAAGCAAACACATCATCATCAACAACCCCTACAGCTAGAAAAACCCTCCCTCCCTGATACACTTTCGACTGAGACTTTTCATCACAACAGTTCCAAAGTGTTTAACAGTAGTACACAGAATACAATAAACCTCCAAATCTGGCCTTTGCATTGAAAAATCAGTGTATAATGATATTTTACATTTTGCCCAACAGAAAACCCCCATTTCACAGCTACGCAACTTGGTCCTTGATAAAGGGTTTTCAAGTTAACGGTCAACAATCAGTACTGAAAATAAATCAAAGGGAGATTGACCTTGAGGAACAGCAGACCCTCCATGTTTTCCAGTAAGGGTCTGGGCTGATTTAGGATACAGTTGACACTAGCTGTGCTAAACAGTGTCTCTGCTGGGACGATGCTGGGAGGGCAGCCCACGTAACGGGCGGCTACTTTGGCAAGATCGGGCCACAGGAACTTTTTCAGGTTCCAATAGTCAAGGGGGTCACAGCTTTGATCAAGTATGTCTTCCTCAAGGTACTCCAGCACTGCCAGCTCTGAGGACTTTGGCTTCTCCTCGTGTTTTATCTTTTGTCGGATATCAGCCATTAGGGACCAGAGGTTGTCCTTGTTTGAGTGGGAGGTGTTGGATGAAACTGGAGTCTCGCTGCAGCCATTGGGCAGCTGAGGCTTAACTGCCACTGAGGTAGAAGAGGACAAGTCAAGCTCCCGGATTAGATCTTGTTTACATTGCTCAGCTTCTTCCTCTGTGAACAAAGAGGTCTTGTATCGTGGGTCCAGCATGGTTGCCCAGGTGTATCGCGGGTCATGCAGTGTTGCGGACATTCTGCTCACCATGGCTTCCTTTAGAGACTTGAGCATGTTGTCGATGCCTACAGTTTCATCAAACAGCAGGTCTATCTTTCTATTGAGGATGTGAATGAGTGGTATGACTTGTCCCAGCGTGGCAGTGCGGTTGCTCATCTCCCTGTAGGCGACTTCGAAAGGTTTCAGTGCATTGCAGACTGACAGCATCACCTCCCACTGATCGCAACTGATCATTTCCCTGAAATTGCACTCGATCGACATCTCGTCAATGGCTTTCTTCTGTTCCACCAGCCGCTCCAGCATGAAAAATGACGTCCTCCATTTGGAGGGAACATCCTGTATCAGTTGGTTCTCTGGCAGCTGGTGGGCCCTCTGGAGCTCAGCCAGCTTCTCCTTGGCCTTTGCTGAGCGGTGCACACGTTCACAGATCTTTCGTGCAATACTCAGAAGGTTCTGAACCATTCTCTGGCTCTTTATGGCTTCACTAACAATGAGGTCTATAGTGTGTCCAAAACACTGCATGGTGACATGGCCATGGTCCTCCAAGGTGTTTCTGATGGTATTGTTATCAGTTACAGTGAACCCCTTTTTCAGCCCTGATGAGGTGATCCAAGAATCCCACAGATACTCGAGCTGCTTTGGGATGTCATGCATATCATGATCACAGTCTATTTGTGAGACACTTAGGAGAGCAGAGCAGTGAAAGTCCTGACCCTGAGGTCTGACACTTGACTCGTACGTCGCCCAGTGGGCACTAAGGGTCAGGTATTCCCTTGTCTGGCTACTGACCCAAATACTAGTTGTGAAGTGGACAACACCACCTTCAGCCTCTTTCAGGTGGGTCAGCACGACATCCTTCACCTTTTCGTACATATCTGGTATGGCAGTGCTGGTAAAGTAAGAAGAAGGTGGTAGAGAATACTGAGGCTGGAGGTACTCTAGTAGTCTGTTCAGTCCAGCATTCTCTACCATAGCTGATGGCTGAAGATCCAGTGCGAGCATTTCTGCAATAAGTTTGGTGATTTTTTTGGCAACCGGGTGGTGTTCATCAAACCTCTCACAAGTCTGTTCTGTTTCATACACAGACGTGTCTGTGAGCTCTTGTTTAACTTGAATTTCAGCAGACGGCACATCACCTGAGATAGTATTGTTACTTTCAAGAACATGTCCATGAAACCTCTGCATGTGCCTGAAGAGGCAGCTTGTGCCGAGGTTTGTAGTCTTTTTGCCTCTGCTAATTGTGCGGCTACAGTGCAAACAAACCACCTTTGTGGGGTCAGCAGGTGAAATGGAGAAATGGTTCCACAGTTTTGACGTCTTTTTGCTGAAAACGGGCAGGGTTTGTGGCTTTTTCTCACTGGCAGGACTCTCAGTTTCTTTGGTTGAAACTGCATCTGCTGTGGTGAGATTGGTGTAGGGGTGAGGGGACGATTCCTTCTCATCTGTGCTTTTTTGGTTTTTGAGGACGTCTGGGTGGCGTCTCATAAGATGCCTCATCAGACAACTTGTACCAAAGTCCCCCCGTTTCCCCCGACTGATAACGCATGGACAGTAACGGCACAGTGCTTTTAACTGGTCAACTGGTGACACTATGAAATGGTGCCACACTTCAGATTTCACCCGTTTCATGATCTTCTTGTTCTGCTGGAAAACTGAATGATCCTGATTGAGGCTGGGGCCCTCAGAGAGGTCGCATGGTGAGGAAGTTAGGGGTGTATCCTCCCCCTGAGTTTTGAAGGAGAGATTGAGGGAGGACTCTTGCCCTGAGAGATGCAACACCTCATCAGATTCCTCTTTTATATCCATGCTTTCCTCCATGCTTTGGGGTAATTCGTCTGATATGGTTTCTGGTGAGGATGGAACAAGCACTGATTCCTTTTTTAATTCCAGTGGATCTTGTAGTTGTGTGCGGGACAACAACGAGGGTGGGTTTGTATAAGGTGGGGGAATGTGATTGCCCTGTCCATTTTCCTCAATGACAACCTCCTTGTGGGCCCTCCACATATGACGAATAAGACAGCTTGTCCCTAAATCCTTCCCATTTTTACCCCTACTGAATTCATTCATGCAATGGATACATACTGCTTTGGAATTGTCAGCAGGTGACAGGTAGAAATGTTTCCATACAGCTGATCTCCGACGGGAACTCGAGCTTTTAGGGGTTCCAGGAAGACGCTCAGGCCCTCCATCAGACATGTCTTCAAGGTTGTTTTCATTGGAATGTGAGGATGACAGTGTGCTGCAAACAGTATCATTGTTGGCATATGGTTCTAGTTTTGGTTCAACTTTGGGCAACACTTCTTTGGATGACAGATCGGAATTTTCAGCTGAGGAGGTGGACGGTGAAGTGTTTTTTGAGGCAGAGGAAATAATGCTATTTGTCAAGTCTCCATTTTTTGGTGAGTTTGGGGAGGGAGGTATCAAAGATGCCGCAAGAGAGCTAGTCAGATTATTTGAGGATGCATCTGCTCCATCCTGTAAAAGCACAGTGGGGTGAGCCCTTCGTACGTGCCTCATTAAACAACTTGTGCTGAGGTCTTTCTCATTCTTACCCCGACTGAACTCTTTCATACAATATAAACAAATTGCTTTGGTACTGTCTCGTGGTGATATGCAGAAATGGTTCCATGCAGGAGATTTTTTCCTTGGGTTGGTATTACTTCTCATAGATGACAAAAGGCTCTGAGTGACAGCATCCATAGCCACATCATACAGGGTGCTTGTGTATCCACTTAGTAAATTACTATATTCATCACCATCTCTAGTTACAAAGGGCCCAACTGAGCTACCAAAAGCTAGCCTTTCATCATCCTGGGTTTCCTCCTCCATTCCATTTGCATCCTCAGTCTCATCTTTGATATGTTGACTTTCTTCATTACCATTTTCATAGTTTTCAATCTCCATATTTCCCTCAGTATCAGTGTTCAGGCATTTGTTTGAAAAAGTGGGGGAAACTGGATCTGTTTCACTTGCTTGGTCTGACTCCGACTGTTTGTCATCCTGAGAAGATAAGTGAAAAGAGGGGGCAGAGTCTTTATCCAGTGTTATTGAGGAACAAGCAGGTGAATTTGCATCCACAGTCTCGTGAGGGTTAATGCTGTAAGATTTGAACACATAGCCATCCTGGCCTTCAATTTTCAGGCAGGTCCCTTTTGCCTCTCGTTTTTTACTTTCTATGGAGCCATTAGGTTCACTGACCATATCCTCACTCATGTGAGTGACCTCCTCTTCCCCATCCATGGCAGCAGCCCAAGGGTTTCTGTAGAGTTCTCAGGTCTGTGTCGTCAAATGTGATCAGTTTTTTCAGGTGTAGTCATCGATACTGCAGTTCTCAAGCAGGTGTTGTAATGAGTATGTGGCTTTCTGGGACACAGGATGACTGCTTGTCCCTCTCCATTTATGAAGTATTTCCACCTCTCTGCACAAACCTATAAGAGGGAGAGAGAAAACAGATCAAAATGTATTCTTACAAAACAAAACAACTCCAAAGCAACATGTAATATTGATATTCAGCAATAGACTTTTTTTTTAAATTTCAACCATCCTGTTTATACAAAGTAAGGCAGCAATAAATGGTGTGTTGACATTACAAGTCAAAATTTCAGTCCGTAGGAATTGACCCATGTTAAAGTAATTAATGCTGAAATGTTCAAATTTGCAATTTGGCATTAATTTTGAGCCCACTCTTTCTCATTTACATGGCAGGCTCAGCCTGGTCTTCTGGTTCTCTGGAGGACCCCCATTAATGACCCACAGCTTACATATGCAAGCAGCCACCTGGAATATGGTAATCAAGGGTGGGAACACCTCTACAAACTTCTTTCACAGTTGCTCATTTGGGTCTGAATTATAATAGCCTGCTCTCACCCACATTTACTAAAGCTGGGGTGGGTAATGTTGAAAAAACAAGCAAGAGAAGATTTTGAAAGTATTCACCCAAAATCCCATCTACTACTTCCAAAGCCACACCCTCAGAACACATAAAAGCACTGTGTGACTGCTGCTTGAAGATGAGTCCATGAGAGAGTGCATTGTCATTCTTAACTGTAGCCATGTCTCATTCAAATGTAACTGAACACTTAACATTATCATTATAAACCAAGCCAAGCTAGCATGTAAGTATTGGAAAATTTTGGCTACACTTTCCATGCTTGTACAATTAAATTAAGATCGCTTTAGCAATAAATGTGCCTAGCCTTGTGAGGGTCCTGCACAATGACTGTATTTGCATAGTGCACATGGGTAGGCAGATACTTAGGTAGAAAGGCAGGAAGACTATCCAATCATTTCATTATTTGATTTATTAATTGCTGTAAAGATGTTGTGAAATGTTTCTAAAATACATTACCTACCCTCACTTTGATACTCTGAAAATATTTTCCTTTATTTTTATAAAAATGCTCATTAAATAAATATTTAATTTAATATAATGTTTCAGTTTTTCAGAATACATATGATATGCAATGCCAATAACACATTTAATTACATACAACGGCCTTATGGTACAGTAGCTCTATGCCTAATTCACAATGTGCTACAACTCTACAAACATAGTTGTTAAACCTTTAAACAATTCAACAGCCAACAGCACTGCTAGTATATCTTGAGGTACGAGAGACTGAAACTTTGACTTGACTTAAAATCCAGTTAGGGGTATGTCAGTTTGTTGGGAAAAAACAAAACAAAACAAAAAATTATTAGTATGACTCACAATACACAAAGTTGAACATGCAAGACATAGACATTAAACTGCCAGTTTATTAGTTCCACTGAGCTAAAACTGTTGCAGGCTAATACAATATCCCTGCAATAAACAACTTAATAAAGTTTGTTCAAAGTGTTGAAAATAAGCAGTTATAATATTGAATTCAGATCCATAAATATTAGAATTATTCATGTAATGCAACAATTTAAATCCACCACAATGTACAGCCTCCAAAAGACCACGAGTTTAAATAAGTTATTATAAGTTATCATTTTATAATTTTCTTTAAGTAGTATTAAGTGCTGGATTGTTGCTTTAGATTACATTGCTTCAACAAAGTCTACATGAACTGGTAAATAGGTTAACGTAAGTGTACTGCAATCAACAAATGATCCCACAACTCCCTTCTGTGGAATAAAGTCAAAGACAGTTTAAGAACAACACCTTGAACTGAGTCTTAAATCTATGTTAGTGTTTTTATGAACCAATGCAATCAAAATCAACCATGAGCACAAACTATAGGAGAAAATATTAATTCAACTCCCCCTAAATACAGACTTTAGCTTTACTTTATTATAATACATGAGCAAGCAATACAGACAAGACCTGGAAGAGGGTTTACATAGCCCAAAACTCGCTACATATGTTTGCAAGACACACAACGTTAAGCTCTGACACTATTTGCCTAAGTACAAAAGTATCACCCAAATGCAGTCTAACTTGTAACGTTAGCTATCTCTAATGGTCAAGAAAACAATCGTTCATTCATTTTAGTCTTGCCAACTAAATCACAAATTATTAGTACAAGATTTAACTTATAAACATGACTGAAAAAAGAAACCAAGTAAGCGTAAGCCATTCCTGAGTGAGCAGTGACAGTTTTTCCGGGTTTGGCTCAAGTGCTAGCCAGGAAGATGCGAGAGGACAGTAGCAAATTTCCAACACTGACTAGCTTTTATCTTCGCATTTCAAACCAACTTGTAAAAGGTTACCAACATGCCGGCTTTTGACTTATACTCGTTGAACATCAGCTAAACACACATCGTGACTCTTATGTGACCCCAACAGCAATAAATATTTAACGTTTCAATGAAGCGTCTCTGGCAGTTACGCTACATCATCAGTAAACACCGTGGTGGCTATCCTGGTGCTAACTGGGTTAGCCGCGAGGCTAATAAACACACAAAAACCAACACACAGGTACAACCCTTCTGTCACATAGATTTGTAGCGATAATATCCGAGACAATGTAACTTCTACAACTATTCAATTAACGCCGTGGTGGTCTGGGTAAGACGTTTAGTACATTTCGGACCATACCACGACTGCTAGCTGGTTAGCTGCCAGCTAGGCCACACACAGGACATACTAGCTAACCTGGCGAGGCAGAACCCAGCCGTGGCAACACACGAACCACACGGGATCCGAATCAGACCAGCGATCACCACGACGTCCCGGCCACATTAAACCCTCCACGGATATGTAACATGTGCTCAGGATACTCACTGTGAAGTATGACGTTGTGATCAGTAGGTTTCGGCTCCTAAACAGTTAAATATGACACATTTGATTGATCCGGAGGGGGGTTCACTTTGTTGCTTTTGTCTTCTGGTTTGCTAGCAGTTCACGTTCGGCCGAAGCAGCTCCACACAGCGTCGGACGGAAGGAACATGTTTTAATGATGTCACCAGGCGCAGGGTCTTCAGTATGGCGAAGGGGGTAATACATTTAAAGAATATGTCACATAACACCCCGCTTTACTTTGTTTTTTCATTCATTTAAAGTCGTTTCACGACAGTGACAGTTGTGTTGGCTATTGCGTTACGTTGCTTTATGCACAACAAGGAAGAACATGTTATATTAAAAATAACAGTTAACTTACGGAGCATTTTCACTTGGCTTTATGCGTTACTTTCAACTGTACTATTAATAAAATAATAACATTAATAGTGTGTTATATTTCACCATACGACAGTAAGTTAATGACTTATTCGGTTTACATGTTAACCAAATTAAAATAACTTAAGCGTCCAACTTAACGTTCGCGACTGTTTGTTTATTTAAATGAACAAAATCGCCATTATGGCAGTTTGTCAGGTTGTCACTACGAAATAATTACTGCTCAATGAATACTCTGCTTTGTGTTGCATTCACGGTCCGGTGCTATGGCTTGGATTTCGGAGAAGAAAAACATACCCGGTTTTATCACCACTAGACGTTATTATGATGCGAAGTGGTCACTAGGGTGGGGCAATTAGCGGTGGTTTGTTGTTGTTGTTGTTGTTGTGTGTGTGTCCTGACTGTCCTCTGTGACTAGAGGGGAAATGCTGAATCAATAGCCCAGGCCATGACAGACAGACATACCAATTTGAAAAGTCATATTCAATGGTAATAACTCAAGCCAAAACAGAGCTATGTCCCGGCTTTACCCAGACAGCGCTTACAGCCCCGAGTCGCGCTTTGTTTGGAGCTTTGTCTGTGCGTGGCTAGTAAGGTTCGACAAAAGGCAACGCATTGATTGTGTGACAGATGGGCTTTTGTGTGAAATCTACGACTCACCACCAACATGACCTCCAGCGTCACACGTAGAGTAATGCGTACGGGTGGGAGTTGTCTGGTGAAACGCATTGTTGTGTTGGGGGATGAGCCGTTCGTAGTGCTGCCGCTGTTAACTGCTCTTTGCTCCTGGTCGACTGTGGCTAGCCAGAGACTCCAACCTATGAATGGTTCCACAAAAGCAGATCATTCTATGTTCTCAGTGGGATTTAACATCGAAACTTCACGGGCATCAAGCAGGCCTCTCTCTCTTTATTAGTCACTGAAAAGAGCCCAGTATCGCCCGTTGGATGAGAACATTGTGTACGGAATTAGAGCCACTTAGCAGGCCGTGTCGCCATTGCTTTGTAAGGCTGCTGGCTAGCTACCGTCATCTTCAACTCGCAAAACTGTTCGTGAATCCGAGGTATGTGCTTTGGTTTTATTTTTGATTCGGTGGCGACGAGAAGGCATACAGTGCATCTGCAAAATGTGCGTTTACTGTTACACGTTTGGTATGAATTAAGAAACGCTGCTTTTAAAGAGCCCTTGTTTTGTTTGACGCCATTTGCACCGTTTAGAGGGGTGGCTAGCTCTTCTTGCTAGTTAGCTGGCTAGCTAATGTTATTGTTAGCAACTTGGCCACTTGGACTGTTGGTCGTTACTGAAAAAGGCAATTGCATCTCTGCACCAAATGGGCAAGAGCTAACTCCTGCGCAGTCATACTGAAAGTGGCGTGTGTGGCCGCCTCCCACTCCATTTAAATGCCCCAGCTCGTTGTAACGTACCGCTGGCGAAGTTACGAACCTTACTATATAGAGCTCGGCATAGATAGTCTGTGTGGTTGAAGGCAGTGTTATCAATGAAAGTTTCGTTTTTCTCTTGCTCTGTCAATCTGCTTGCTCTGCCAATCAGCTTGTTAACTTTAGGGTTATTTAAATATTATTAAATGCACTGAAATCACATTTTGTTTTGGTCCAGAGGACATAGGGTTAAATAGCATCAGCATCATTATAAGCATCAGTTCTAATGGATGTCATTGCTTAATCTATTTTCTTTAATGTGTTTAATTACATCATACTTGCAGATCACGTATTGTTTGGATTTTGCTTTATTTTTTCATGTTGCTTAAACAAATCAATTTACTCTCTGTCAGTTTTATTGCAGTTACAGAAATCACATAAATAAGTGTTACATGGCAGAATAATGTTGGGCCATATAAACACAATCGGGTATCACATTATCTGCAATAATGAAGGGATGACTATTTTCTTGTTAAAATATTTGATGAATAATCATCAAAAATTAGGATGTAATGACTAAGTGGGTAAAGGCAAATGATAGAACAGCTATAACAGTGTGGTAAGATCATAAATTCTCATCACCACTGTAAAATCGTCTTTAAAACCTGGAAAAGGGTAATGTTTAAGCCAATATATGTCAATATCATGATACTATTGAGATGGAAATATAAGACTATATCAAATCTCATATCATGAAATCAATACAATATTGATATACTGAGTAGCCCTACTGCAGTGTACCATATCTGTACATTATCACAGTCTGTGCAGCTAACCCAGGGAATCATTTTCCCTGGTTTAACTCATGTGACCTCATTAAAATACATGCACATCTCTAAAGTTTCTCCCTACTGTGTGTCTCCACAGCAACACGGGGCGTCAAGATGAAGAAGAAAGCTCGGCAGCACCGGGTTGCGGTGCCGCAGAGGCCACCGTCTCCCATCAAGCCATCCCCCAACAAGCAGATCTTGACCTACGCCCAGGCGCAACGCATGGTGGAGTTCGACATCGACGGCCGCATCCATCGAATCAGTATATATGACAAGCTGGATGTGATCTCGGATGATGACCCCATGGTGCAGGAAATGATGGAGTGCACCAGCAATAAGGAAAATGCAGAGAAACCGCAGCAGCAGGTCCTCCTGAGGTCAGTCAGACTAAAAAACAACCAGGAAAAGCGAAACGCTGCCCTGGGCATCACTGGTCATGGAGAGGGAGGTGGACATCATGCCAGTGTTAATGCCGGACCAAAGCTTCCAGAGCCTAAATTTCGTACAGTGGAATATAACCTTCCAGCAGTTCCTAAGCGCACAGCTGCCTTTTATAAATACACAGAGAAGACAGAGGAAGAGCTGGATGAGGAAACGGAGTATGACATGGATGAGGAAGATTATTCCTGGCTGGATTTGGTCAATGAAAAACGGAGAAGTGAAGGGGTCAGCCAGGTCTCTCACAATGTGTTTGAGTTCCTCGTCGACCGCTTTGAGAAAGAGCTGTACCTGGAGAGTCTGGATCAAGGCAGTGAGAAGCAAGCTCCCATAGACGAGGATGCGGTGTGCTGCATCTGCATGGATGGAGAGTGTCACAACAGCAACGCCATCCTGTTCTGTGACATGTGCAATGTGGCCGTGCACCAGGAATGTTATGGGGTACCCTATATTCCAGAGGGCCAGTGGCTCTGCAGGCACTGCCTCCAGTCATCCACCCAGCCTGCAGACTGCATACTCTGCCCAAACAAGGGTGGAGCAGTGAAAAAGACGGATGACGACCGCTGGGGCCATGTGGTGTGTGCCCTCTGGGTCCCTGAGGTCGGCTTCTCCAACACCACCTTCATCGAACCCATCGACGGCATCAGCCACATTCCTCCCGCCCGCTGGAAGCTCACCTGCTACCTTTGCAAGGAGAAAGGTGTCGGTGCGTGCATCCAGTGCCACAAGGCTAACTGTTACACCGCCTTCCACGTAAGCTGCGCCCAAAAGGCTGGCCTCTTTATGAAGATGGAGCCCATCAAAGAGGTAACAGAGACGGGAGAACCCACATTCTCTGTGAAAAAGACGGCCTACTGTGGGGCTCACACACCGAACGGGTGCGTGAGGAGGCCTCTTACAATCTATGATGATGCCAAACCCAAAAATGGACTGTGTAAGAAAGTGGACAAAGGGCGAAGTGCTGGGAAAGGACAGTCGAAAGGGAAGCAGCAGAAGAAGAAGAGTAAGAGTAAAAAGCCAGAACCTGAACCTGAAAGTGAGGATGCAACCCCTGCAGCTGTGCCTACCTTTCCTGCTCACAGGTATAGTCATGAGTGTATTACTAATGGAAGGTGTGGTATGTGGTTAGTGGATGACACATTCGTTTACATATGCTCTCAGGGCATAAATGTTTGCGAGTGAGTGGTGGTGAAGGCGAGGGCTTTTCTCTCTTTTTCAAGGACACTGATAGGACACACTGTTGATGTGAAAACATCGTCTGTTGGAGGATGTGAGCAATGCTTGCCTTCACACATGGGAGCTTCCGTGATCTAATTGACTGCATTTGTATTGAGTGGCAGTCAGTTTCTAGTGAAAGTTTTTTATTGCTGTTCATTTTAATATAATTCTTAAAACCACAAGCAGGTCATCAGCCACTGTTCCCAGAGTCTGTTTTCTAAGATAAATATATGGTTTCTATAATAAATATATTGCTTCTAAAATGTGCTAGTCATTGCTCTCTCCATGGCTGTATCCCTCTAATATCCTTCTCCCAACATCCTCTAGGTTACAAACCATTCTTAACCAGGTGTCAGTCCAGAAGAAGAAAGCATTTGTGGAGCTGGTCCTAAATTACTGGACGCTGAAGAGGCAATCCAGGAACGGGCTGCCCCTCATCAGACGCCTTCAGACAAGCCTGCAGTCTCAGAAGAATGCACAGCCGGTTTGTTCATCTGTCAGTCAACCACAGAAGGCTTTCAGTCTTCATTTTGCCTTTTAGTAGCCAGTAGCTTTTAGAACGTATGTCTCACACTTTTACAGGCAGCCCGTCATCTTCACACATTATGTTGAGGCTTTTTACGTTTCATTGTTTTGCCTCTTTGACACTTTACTGCTGCTGTTAATGAGGCGTTTGACAATGCTGTGCATACACGTGCTAATTTACTGCTAATTGTCGATTTGGGTGCCATGAAGTAATAACTGTTGCTGTTGTTACATATATGAGAAAAAGGAGAGCCCGTGGCGCATGTTGGCTGTTGGTTTTCGTTATCTTTTTCAGTCTTTTAATGTATGTTTTTCTTTTGATGTGTTCTCCAGAGGCAGAATGAGGAGGAGAGCAGGGCACTGAAGGACCAGCTCAAGGAATGGCATCGCCTGCGGCACGACCTGGAGAGAGCCCGGCTGCTGCTCGAGCTAATCAGAAAGAGGGAGAAGCTCAAGAGGGAAGAGGTAGGCGCACATGAACAGAGCACAGGTTGCATGTACAGACTTCTGACTTCACCTGCACTCAGAGAAAATTCTGCTAATAGCTGAAATGAAATCTGAGATTGTGACAGTTTCTTCCCATGCTGTGTTGTAAGATCAAACAGCAGGAAACCCTCCTGGAGATGCAGTTGACTCCCTTCAGTATTTTGCTCCGAACCCTTTTGGACCAGCTCCAGGCAAAAGACCAGGCCAGGATCTTCACCCAACCTGTTGATGTCAATGAGGTGAACCTTGTTTGGAACTTCTGCTGTACAATATGCTGCAAGTCTTATTTCTTTGACAGTCATGTTGCATCTATTATGCAATTTTCTTTTTGTTGTCGTTATGCGGATGTACCTTATCTCAGCCTGTGCAACTGTTCTGATTGTGCGCAAAAGTTGACAATGGTAGCATCATTGCAGGGAACTTGACAAGTGAAAACGGATAGAAACTTCCTGTTTGATGATCTTCAAACTGGTTTTTCAGGTTCATATTTCAACACAGCACCTAGTTGTTTTTTTTTTACCGTTGTGCTAATGTCAGGATAAAAGCCCAATAATACTGTGAAGTAATGGCACTTATGATAATGTGAGCCCTGACACACCAAAGAGATTTAAAATCATTTAAAAAATGCTTACAAAGGACGAAAAACCACAGTCTTTGCTGTTCCCGATGTCTGTACGTCTTTAAAAGTTGCACTCCAACACACTGCAATGATTTGAGCCAGCAGACAGCTGCTCGCTCCACCTCACAAGTTCTGATCAGAGCCACTCCAGTCATAAATCAAACCCCTACTCCCTTCTTGCGTTGACACTGTTGAGCCATGTGACTTCCTGGTAAGATGAATGTGTAACTTGAGAGCAAAGTCCACTGGGAGGCGTCTGTAAAAGACTCAATGTTTTTGTCTCTCTAAGCCCGGCTAGCTCAGTCGGTAGAGCATGAGACTCTTAATCTCAGGGTCGTGGGTTCGAGCCCCACGTTGGGCGTTAAGTTTTGTCCAATACACGGTAGATAATTAATTTTCCTGGTTAGCCAGATGTGTGCGGTGTTTGTGTGGCCATTCAGACTTTTAAGTTTTAAAACATTGTAATAATCTGGAAAAAACAGTATCATGACATTTGATCAAAAACATGGGATTATTATGCAAAATACAATTCTATTTTTCTTTATACCCTGAAAAAAGACCTTTACAATAATAATAATGTCCTGTAGGTGCCAGACTACCTTGACCACATCAAGCATCCAATGGATTTCTCCACCATGCGGCAGCGCATCGACGCGCAGGGCTACAACAACTTGGAGCAGTTTGAGAGTGACTTCAATCTGATTGTGGATAACTGCATGAAATACAACTCAAAGGACACTTATTTCTACCGGGCTGCTGTTCGCCTCCGCGACCAAGGTGGAGCTTTGCTTAGGAAAGCCCGGCGAGATGTGGAAAAGATTGGCTTTGACACGGAGAGCGGCATGCATCTGCCTGAAGCTCCCGAAATTAAAGCGGTACCCACCTTTTCTTGGGAGGATGGTAAGGGCAGCAGCATCATGGGCTCATGAATTTTAAACAATCATAAAATATATTTCAGTCATTCTAATTCATGCATTCTCCTCACAGTGGACCGCCTACTCGTGCCAGCCAATCGGCAGCATCTTTCTCTGGATCAGCAGTTGCAACAGCTCCTGGAGAAGTTTGACATGACCTGCGCCATGAAGTCTAGCCCCTCTCGCAGCAAGCGCCTGAAGCTGCTCAAGAAGACCATCAATGACGTGCGCAGTGAAATGAGCCTGAAGAGAGCCCTACCCTCCCACCACCACTTTTCCTCCTCCACAACCCCCTCCACATCAGCTTCGTCTTCATCAACTGCCTCCCACACAGAGCTGGGCAAACAGAAAGGAGAGAGACTGAAGCCCAACGGACATTTTCCAGATGATGAAGGTACGTGTGGTTCTGGTTTGAACACTCCCTAGTTGACGCTGTGCTCGGCAGAGAATCACATGTCTTTAATATCCTGAAGTGCACGTCAGAGGTCAGAGATTAGCCCCTGACCCCTAAAACTCAGCCTCACAGAGCACAGTCACATGCTGTTCCCAGTACCAGGTTCCAGACCTCTAAATTGCCTCCCACATGTCAGATTTCTGTTTTCGCAATTCAAAGAAATCAAAACAGCAATTTAGGTCTTATTATCAGGTTAGTGCAACACATAATCATTACAAATCCTTCCCTGTTGGTGCTCAGGTGGGCATCTGTCTGCTGTTTTGGTGGGAGGTTTGTTAAAAAAACCCTCCAGATGTCCCTTGTAGTTGGGAAATCAGAGCCTTTGGTTGTAATAAGTAACTTTTATTCCCCAAAACCTGAATGGAGACGGCCAACACCATCATTAACTGGTGATTTTATTTGTTAATGTCTAATCGGTGACATTGGCACATACTTAAGAAGATGCACAGCCCCCATAAAGTATATCTACCTGACACAGAATGGGTCATAAAAATCTGCAGCTCATTGCCGTTGGAGCACCAGCACATTTTGTGTCCAAATGGCACCATAGATTTAAGTCTGAAGCCCTGAGTCCAACCTGTTGAGAGAGTTGTTAAAATAATAAATTCAACATGAAAATTCACAACTCATCGTCTTAGATCATCCCCATTCTGATCGTTCAACTAAAAATCAGTCACAGGATCACCGACACGCAACCTTCTTCTTTCGCGCAAGCAGACAGTAAACAAGTTGAGGATTACATGGATGTGGTGATTGTGCTTCTTGCGGCGGAGGAAAGAAAAAAAACGTGTTGCTGGTGAATCCTAACAACGTTCTTATGTCTCTCTGTGGAGCTGATCCCTGAATAGATAGTGTTATAATGAGCTGGAGCTGGAAAGGGAGGGGAGGGGAGGAAGGAAAAAGTAATTTTGCTCTCATTTTTTATTTATAAAAGTGCCTCAGTGTTATGCTAAACAGCGCCTTGTTTTACTTTTATGATAAACCCCAAAAGCCATAATGTGCAGTGTCAGCATTTCTCTGAGTGTGGGTGTTGCGACGCATTACTGTTGGTAATAGTGTTACACTGGTCATATTTCTTGCCTTCGCCAGTTTTGTTGTATTGTTTATGTTTGTGCTTTTTATGAATAGCTGCTTTTTTTTTTTTTGTTTGTTCTTCCCAAAGAGGATGCCAAAGATTTTCATTATGTTCTTTTGTTTAGCTAATCCTTTACCACAATAAAGCCCGGTCTGTTTCTGCAGCAGCGTGAAGAAAGAGTGATGATGAAGAAGGAGAAAGTGGGGAAAATACATTAATATGAATCATAAAACCTGCAGAAACAAGCATAACTACAAAAACAGCCTGTGTGCAGCAACATAAATAATGTGTGTTCTGCTTTGTGGTTGTAATTTGAATGATTCATGGTGGCCGTGCAGTCAAAATTACAACTATAAACAGTCTGTGTGTTGTCTCTCTTCTCCTTCACTACAGGAGACAAGTCACTTCCTCCTAAACTGGAGCTTTCGGACTCCATCCCTCCCCTCATCCACTCAGACACAGACCCCGAGCCCCCCACCCTCAAACCAATCGACGTCGGCCCGGACTGTGACGACAAGGCTCACGGCAAGCGCGTCAAGTTCGACGGGGAAATACCAGAGCTGCTCTCCTCCGCTCCGCGCCTCAACGGCTACTCCCATGACAGCCTCCAGCACTCCCTGCTGGACGGAGACATGAGCGTTGTGGCCACATCGACCCTCGCGGAGCCCACGGGCACAGTCAACCGCCGCACCGCCGTGCTCTTCCGCAAGTCCAAAGCCACCAGCCCCCACAAGCCGCCAAGGGGCGGAGACAAGGCGGCCGATGGAGTGGAGAGGAAAGAGGATGAGCAGGAGGAAGAAGATGAAGATGAGGCGCAGCTCGGCTCCAAATCCTTCCTGTCGGTGGTCATCCCTCGGCTGGAGACGCTCCTTCACAGCAAGAAGAGGAAGCACAGCAGAGATGGCGAGGAGGAAGGAGGAGAGCATGAAGAGGAGGGAGAGTCCCCTGTGAAACGACTCGACACTGGTAGGAAGTGTACAGAGACAAACGCTCAACAAGCAAAACCAGAATATCATCAATATTTTCATGTCTCAAGCATTTATTACATTTTTCTGCATGACTAAACATGTCTTTGAGTTACTGTCTGTTAGAATTTGAATCTCATTTCTTCAAGGATCTGATCTAAATTGATTAAAAAGAGCTTTTACATTGTTTGCAAGGCAAAACAACAAAACAACAGGCATTTGATGAGACTAGAGGTTTGTAAAACCTCTGCAGATACATTCACATTTGACAGGAGCAGCTTCGATTCAGATTTCTTGAATCACAACATGTATTTTTGTGATCGATTGTAAATCCTTTTGCCTCCTGTCTGTCTTGTCGTGTCTCCTCTCAGGCCTGTCCAGTGGTTTTCTGGAGGTGGAGGAGGACAAGAAGCTGGTAGACTCCAGTAGATCCAGCAGACCTGTGGAGCCACGAAGACGCTGCGCCTCGGAGTCCTCCATCTCCTCATGTAGCAGTCTGCCTGGAAGCACCAGGTAGTCCAGCAGAAAGATCTTTTGATTACCTTGCACTCTGTTTCACACAGGCTAATAACACAAAGGTGTTTCAAGCACTAATAAAGATGTTGAACGTCATTTGGTATGCTGTCACCAAACAGTCACCTGATCCTGCATTAAACATGTGTTTTCACATTAGGTCCTCATCAGGACACATTAGCATTTAAGATCAAATGCTTCCCAGGCGACCTCGGCAAGCAGTCTGGATCGCAATCCATCTCTGTAGTCGTTTGCACGTGTATTTGACGTTCCACTTGTGATGCAAAGTCACTTTTTAAAAGAGTCTAAGCAGAATTGTAGAAGTATCCTTCCACTGTTGGTCGTCACCACCAGAGGTTAGGTTTTCAAAGCTGACTCCTGTGTCTCTTTTTTTTCCTATGTTTCTAGCACAATTCTAAGTCTTCCAAAATGTGGGAAGGGGAAACCCGCACTGGTCCGGAGAAACACTGTGGACGATAAGAGCGAATTGATCGCCTGCATCGAAACCGGGAATTTTGCAAAAGCTGCACGAATCGCAGCCGGTAAGTCGGCCGCATCACCTGTCAAAAGAAACTGCATGAAGGGGTGAACATTATGTACACAGATTAGCTAATTTATCCACAATAGAAATAATGCCCTGTGGAAATATTTAATCCATGTTATGAAATCAGATACTTGAACGCTAAACAAACGTTTAGGTTGATGCTCACACCTAATACAGTGTTTAGCAAGTTTTGCAAGAGTTGCGGTCAAGTTGTGACACCATACAACACAATTTAGCAGAGAAAACAGTAAACATGAGTAAATATGTGTTAACAGCAAGTGGACTGTTGAATAATAGAAAATACTATAAAATAAACATTAAAAACGCAGCCTCAAAGAGTCTAGTGCTGCAGTTTCTTCAAAATATCAACCTTCACTGATTCATATTGCGTTAATTACCATTTATTGCATCCTGTTGCACTCATGTGTCAGTCAGTAAGTAGTTGTGTGTATTTTCTGGATGTCTGCAGGTCATCTGAAACTTTAAAATGTGTTCAACGTTGTTACAAGCACTACATTTTAGTTTTATTTCAAATTGAACTGGAGATTTGGCTTCATGTTTTATTGAAGCCTCAGCATCAATTTGATGTTAAACGTGTAACTTGATAGAACTTGCAGACACCTGGTATTCATACACACATTAAAACAACAACAACAACAAAAAAAAAGCAGGGGTGGAAATTAACAGCAGCCTTCAGCCAGCGTCTTGTGACTTTTGGCAGTGACTGGTGAGACTTTACACTCTGCCTGCCATCGTGGCATCCAACCAGTCAGCATCTGGAGACTCATCGCTCATCTAAAATCCAGAATTGACCCGTAAAAAATGCCAAAAGTGGCCGATGCATTTTAATATCTGTCGTTCAGTCTTGGCTGTTTCAAAAAGGGGGAAAAGTTAATTTCCCACCCCGATTTGCTGTGTGTTCCTGCGCTTAGCAGCACGGCTTTGGAAAACGTGTTCCTGTCTGTGTTTTTAAACCCACACATAACTTGTCTGGTGTTGTTCCCGCTTCCATAGAGGTTGGCAACAGCAATATTTGGATGCCCGCTAGTGCTGCAACAGTTGCATTGGAACCCCTAAAGCTAGTTTGGGCCAAATGTAGTGGATACCCTTCCTACCCTGCCTTGGTGAGTGTTTTTTGTGGGAGAGAAAGCATGACAATGACTAAACTCAAGTTTTTAATCCTGTCTCCTCCTTGTCATTTCTTAACATTTGGACACATGAAAACTGAATTAAGACACTCTTGTCCCACGGGATGAGGCCACAGTTTTACTGCAGCTGTACTTTTTGGTGTCCGCTGGACACTTTTCCAAATCTCCTGTTCTTCCTCTAGGTGGCAGCCTTTCACTGTCAACCTGTTTAATTTGACCTTAGCATGAAAGGACAAAAGAGGAAAAGAGTCTTATTGCCACAAGCTGGTGGTGTGCATGCATTTATATGTCTTTATATATATATATTTACGTGTGTGTGTTTGTGTGTGTGTGTACAGTACAAGCATCTCTACAGTGTTCTCGATTGATTCCATGGATGAATGTACGTTTGCCATGTGTTTGCATTCCTGAGCGTGTGTGTCTTAACTCCCCTCTCGCCCTCTCCCGCTGGGTGCAGATCATCGACCCCCACATGCCGCGCGTGGGCTGCCAGCACAACGGGGTGTCCATCCCCATGCCCCCCATGGACGTGCTCCGCATCGGAGAGCAGATGCAGTACAAAGCCGAAGAGAAACTCTACCTCGTCCTCTTCTTCGACAACAAGCGCAGCTGGTGAGTGCGGCTATCTGTGGGAATGATTTAAGCTGCCGCAGCTTCCTGCTGAGGGGGGAGCCTGTCAAGCTGTCAGTCAGCTGGTCATTATTCTCCCGTGACTGTGTGACATCAATTGTCGAGAGACCGCAAAATGGCTCCCTTTGAAAGTTTCACCTGGACTCCCCTCACTGAGACGGTGTTTTCCAGTCTTCAAAGTGATGATAGGACTTAAGCTTGTGTGTCACAACCACTAGATTAAATGCTCCTCAGTTCCAGTGTTATTATTCTTGCTGCCTTCCCCTGCATGAAATAAACAAAACTCTGCACGTAGGTCTGGTCTATGCCAAAGATTAAAACTTTGAAAATTCATAACAAATCAGCCGTTAATGCATCTTTTACCAAAGTGTTTCTGATAAACTGTAAAACCAAAGAAGCTCGTCTTTCAAACTTGCTACACTGCAACTTCAGACCGTCCTGCATGAACGATCCAACCAGAGTTTGGAATGATCAAAAATTTATACCACAGTCAATCAGAATGTTTGGCTGTAAACAGCAACTGCACATTCTCGCTAAATTTACCTCAGATGTTCATGAGAACAAATGAAAAAATCTCAAAGTCATGGCAGATGCAGTGTGGTGATTTTTTTTTTGTAAAATGAAAGAGTTTTTAAAAGTATTTTGAATTTTATCCTGGTGTGAACTATCACAGTCAGTGGGGTTAGAGCCTCTTTGAAGATCAGAGTCTTATTTATGGAGCAATCAGTACTTATAAAAAAGTAAAAAGTGGAAGCTCGGACATGGCCGTCTTGATGACTTGGCAGGTGGCTGAACAGTATCAGGAGGTCCTTCATGTTAATTAAAGACACATGACTTTAAGGTTTAATGACAACTTTGGTGCAAACAGCAGTGCTGGTGAAAATGCCCGGCCCCGACTTTCTGCTGCGCAGCCGTTATAATTCTGTTTTTTGTCTTGGCACACATTTAATCATTTATCTTCCTTTCCCTCCCTAAGAAACAGCTTCCATCCCATAGAGCACCACACACTGCAGACGACGCACAGTAGCATTAACGCTGTTTTAGGACTATTGTTACTCCTGATACTGCTAGGGCTGAATACCAGGAGCTGAAATTGCAGGGTTTACTGGGAAATCTGTCCCAATTTCTCCCATTTCCCTGCAGAATAATTAGCCTGTGTATGTGGAATAATTCATAGAGGAGTCACATGACAGAAGAATAAGGAATTGTAAAATGACTAGTCATTTACCAGGACAAAGTTCCAGGTATTTTCTGATTCTAGCTTTTCAAATGCGAGGATTTACGGCTTTTGTCTGCTTTGTGCTATTGCAATTTCACTATATTTTGATCAAACAAAACAAGCAATTGGAAGAATAATTAATAAAAAAAAAATGACTTACAGATTAGTCAGTGATTGTCATTCATCTGTGGTAGCCAAATGCCGAAGTGAGATTTTATAATTCTGGCATTACATTTTTTTTTAATTGGATAAACTTTTCAGCTGCAGTTTCATGCTCAAATAGTTTTTCTGAGGCAAAACCAAAGTGAAATCTGTCTGACAGGTTCACTGAGACATGTTGGACGGTTCATACTGCACTTAGAAAATAACAAATATGTTATTAAACCCTATTTTCTGAATAATAATCTGCAGTTATCAAACTGAATTGGCGTCTCGTCAAAGTAGCAGTATATATAAGAGTCTAGCTACGGTTCAGCTGTTCAGGTGTAATATAGATGCTGTCTTTTTCCCCCTCAGGCAGTGGCTTCCTAGATCCAAGATGGTTCCTCTGGGAATGGACAAGACCATAGACAAGATCAAAATGATGGAAGGACGCACATCCAGCATTCGCAAGGCTGTCCAGATCGCCTTCAGCCGTGCCATGAACCACCTGAGCATAGTGCAGGACGAGCCAGTCAGCGACCTGAGTGACGTGGACTGATGGCGTTCGCTGCCTCTTTCTCTCCTCATACACACACACACACTCACACACACACACACACACACACAAACACAAACTCGTACCTCTCCTGTACCAAATACCTTGCTCCCCCTTCTCTCTGTCTCTGCAGGAGACTCAAATGTTTACTGGGCACCAGCTGTAACAGGCGGTGTCTCCTCCTCATCCATTCCTGCTCGCACACACTCCTACCATGTGCCGATGGGATACGGCTGCTGCTGAAACGAATGTGTCTATGTTCTCCCCTCCACCTCCAGGCTTGGAACTGTGCTTAGAGACTGCTCTTTTTAAACATTTTGTTGTGTGTGTGTGTGTGTGTCAACCCCTCCCCTGTCCTCACTCCACCAATCATTTCGTTTCATTCATTTCATCATTTCAAAGCAAAACAAAAAAACAATCGTTCATACATGTTGGTAGCCTTGCCAAACGCGTCTGTGGTGTCTGGACTTTGCAGTAAGACAAGAACTTAACACACGACTGTTACATTTTGGTCGCAGCTGATACGTTATTTTGGCAGGTAGCCGATCATCACACGGTTCATTCTGTCACGGTGATTAAATAAAGAAGCGGCTAATAGCTAATTAATCACCCAAAGTGGACAAAATATACATTTCCTGTGGTGTCCAATCAATTGCAGCGAACACCCACGTCAACGTCGAGGTCATCTCCATTTACAAACACCTTCCTTTGTACTTAAACTGTAAATAACATGTACAGTTGCCTGACACTAACTTATTTTGTAGTTTTGACATAAACGGCTACTGTACAGGAGTTTTCTTATTAGTATTTATACTTGATGCATTCTTGCCACTGAGGAGTGAGTGATATTTTGACAGCGTGCTGCGTGATCAAGGAGAATAATTTAAAAAAAAAGTGCAGAAGCCTTAGTATTAAGGAGATTAGGGCTAAAATATCATGTTTCTGAACAGTATGAAAGTATTCCCTTTTTCATTTTTTATTTTTAAGTTATTGAAGTTTATAATCGTAAGCTTCCATCTGGCATTAATCCTTTTATATTAAGAATAGTTTTTTCGTATATTTTTGTTCATATATATTTATATGATTTGAATACACGGTGATACAGTATGTAAGTGTCTGAGGCTCATGCGGGGCAGTCTGACGTGACCACGGAGTGTATATTGTTCTCAAGAAACCAAAAATGTTGCTACCCAGAAGTTTTTGTTTGTTTGTTTTTAACTTTTTTTTTTCCGTTTTCTGTGTGACGTGTGAAATTGTTGCCAAAAAAGGAAAAAAAAAAAAAAAGGTGAAGTGTATTTTTTATGTGATACATTTGACTGTTACTTGGTTCTCGCTGTAGTCGTAGGGAGATGTGCCTGCGGTAACTTATTGTAAAGTATTTACATTACTTTATATTCCAGGACAGACATGCAAACTGATTGTGGTAAAGTGGCACATTTTGTGGTGGATACTTGCCTTCTTTTTAAGTAACCCTTTTTCTAACTTTTTTTGTAGTAGTAGATCTTCAAGACATTTCATTTTATACTATTGCCTATTATTTTTTTTCTGGGTAGCATTGGGTAGTTTTGGTATATTTCATTTTGTACTTGTAGTAGTTTTTTGGGTTTTTTTTTTAATCAGGTTATATGAAATATTGCTGGGACCGTTTTTTGTAGCAAAGCAAAAAATAAAACATACAAATGTGAACCCAAGTGGTTTATAGTTATTTTAAGTCCTTTTCTGTTTATCTGTATCTCTCATTAATATTTTTTATTAATACTTCAATTTGTTGTTAAATATACATTTTTAAGCTTTATCTATGGCACAAGGTTAGCTCAAAGTCTCCTTCATGGTTGGCGGGTTGCATACACTAATTCAACCTCCTACCTGCCATATGGCACAGCACCCTGCTCGTCTACTCAGCTCATGATTGTCCACTTAAATTGCACGTTGTGTCCTATAGGCTGCCAGCTACATAACATGGGCTCAGCTTATGAACCGTGACCAGGCACACAGTTACTCACTGTGGATCAGACATGATGTTACCAGGCTGATTTGCACTTTGCATTCCCTGATTAATGGTCGGGTCTGTGCTTTAAAGTCTGAAAAAGGACTTTCAGAGCTGGCAGAGGCAGTTAACCTCTGTCATTTTTGTTCATTACTCCTTTTATTCTGTCACTTTTTTTGGCAACTAATTACGTCCAAACTGTTAGTGCCACAAGAAAGTCTGAAATTGTGAGCAGACGGGAGCTGTTACTTTTGGTAACTGAAGTGTATTTCGGTGATTTTTTTTTTAAAATTAAAATTTTTGAGGATCATAATTTTATAATGGATGTTTAGATGATAAAAGAGGATTAATACGAGATTCACTAGTTTCAGACATAATGAACTCTGCAGGACACACTGATCAGCCGCAACACTCAAACCACCTGCCTGATATTGTGTAGGTTGGCCTCGTGTTGTAAAAACAGCTGCTAAACCCATTGAGGGAAGAACTCCACGTGATGTCCTGTGGTATCTGGCACAAAGACGTAAGTAAGACTTGCTCAGATCCTAACACTTGTCCATTTTTCCTGCTCCTCAAAAACTGACTGTTCACTTGCTGCCTAATGCATCCTACCTGTTGACAGGTGCCACCGTAACAAGATGATCAGTGTTATTCACTTCACCCGTCAGTGGCTTTACCAATGTGTATCTGCACCTCCTTTTAAAATGCTTTTCAAAGTCGGAATCTGTGTCTTGATTACCACTCAGGGGCAATTTAAGTCAAAATAGCCTGTTTTACAGCCGGATTGAGACTTCATCCCAGTGCCATGTGATCAAGAGTGTGGAACTTTGGTTTTCTACACCAGGGAAACAGCCTAATAGCTTAAGGTGTCACAGTTTTATGTTCATAAGCACAAATAGCACTGTCAAGTGTAGCTACAAGCCTTATCACTCTTAAAAATGTAAACATCTAACCAGCAGGAGCCATGAGTTCTTGATAGCTACACATTAATGAACTGGTTAATGTGATATCAATCTCAAAATGTGTTGATTTTTTTTTGGAATACAAATTTTCTGCGACTGGGGGATGAAATGTTTCTTCGCTGGTTCAGAAAGTTCTTCTACTTGTTGGATTAGTTGGGAAATACATTGTTACAAAGCTGAAAATTGATTGTGCTGCTGTAGATTAAACTAGAAACCATAAAGTAGTTTAACTCAGCTCAACTTTAAACATCTGCAGCAGTAAAAGGTAACTATTACGTAAATGCAATACGAATATTAATCCAAACCAAAGTAAAACTTTATTACTTTTTTTGTAGAATTTTTGATTTTGCTCTACTGATACATACTTTTACCTAAGTAAGGTTGATTACAGGGCTTTTTACTTGTATTGGAGTAATCTTACAGTGGTAATTCTACTTTTACATAAGCAACTAAACCAATTACTCCTGTTAACAGCAAACGAATGAAGTTAAGTACATTTGTTAAAGTACTGTACTTAAGTGCAACTCTGACGTACTTGAGCTTAGTATTTCCCCAATATGCTCTGCGATACTTCTACTCCACTACATTTACTGGACAGATTATAATTACAAAATCTCATAAACTACATAAATCATTCTGTATTATTATGCATGAAGATACCAAGCAGTACAGAGTATAAAGTAGTCTAAATTAACTCCAGCATTACCAGCTCTAACATTAACGATGCAGTGTATATTGATGCTAATACTTTTGTTGAAGCAAAACTCTGAAATGCTGGGCTTTTATGTGTAACACCTGCAACACTGTGGTGTTTCTAGATTTGAGCTGTACTCCTGCTTCTTCCAGTGGCAATAAACCATGTGAAATCTTAAAATTGACTGAAATTTAAGCAGCAGAATGGGTGAGGCAGAGTAAAAAGTGCATTTTTTTTTGGAAAGCTGAAATGTATCTGAAATTTTAAAAAAGATCACAGCCAGAACCCCCTTTTTCTGGAAGAAGCTGAGAGCGCAAAGTTTTGTGCGGGCGCAGCAGAAGAGAAGCGGTTGTTCCCTTGGCGTCCACAGAGCGGCGCTGTGGCTCCACACAAAGAAAATCCCTCCCTCCGTTTCGCCCCAGACGTCGCCGTCAGACCCCGGCGCACCTGAGCGTCCACCTGCTCATCCCCCACCTCCCTTTCCTCCTCAGGTAAGGCATCAGTATTCAGCATATAAACCGTTTTCATCACTGTGTTCAAACGCTGAATGCACCGATTAGGGAGAATGTCAATTAAAGCTAAATCAGTTTGAAGACATGGCTGCCGGTTTGGCGCCACTCACCTTCTCTCTGTTATTGCCAATCACTGACCATCTCTGCTGGGCCCCTCCCCTCTCTCTCTCTCTCTCTCTCTCTCTCTCTCTCTCTCTCTCTCTCTCACACACACACACACACACACACACACGCAGACCGTACGCAGACAATGCTCCTCTTAAGTGTTTTATTTGTTGATATGCTAATACTGAGATGAAGGTCAGCTGACAGTGATTGAGGGGACGTAAACAGAGGCTGTGTGGGCCGCAGTTGAACCTGCACCCATCGCGCTCGTGGAGGTTCATATCACACAAGTGCGTCTTTGGAAAAAAAAGAAAAGAAAAGAAGCCAAAGCGAGGCGCGTCTTAGATGCAAATTTGGATGAAAACTGTTGAAATATGCATTTTTATTGAAACCAATCCGGCCTCTGTTATTTGAAGCCACCGACATTCGGTGAGGTAAAGTAGCGTTATGGGGATTAAATGAGCTGGTAATGGCCCTGTGATATAGAAAGCCACCTTCAAGCCACGTTCAAAGACATCTCCCATCTTTATAAACAATTGGGGCTAATGTAGTCACACGCAAACACACAGCTACAGCAGCAGCAGCAGCAGCCTCCACCATCCCTCTCTCCTCTTATTGTCTGTCTGTCTTCTCCAGATACTAATTGTGTGGGGAGGTAAACACAGCAGTCAAGTGGAGAGGACGGCGAGTCAAGCGTGAATATCAATCTCCCCACATCAGTGTCATCAGATGACTTTGACTGAGTTGAGGCGGGCTCATTAGAGTGGTGGAACAGGGCGCCGTGGGCTACAATAACATCCAGGTGGAGGGCTCTGAAGTTACGGGAGCCTGGAGGGCTCAAAAGTTAACAGGTAAGCACGCGTGTGTGTGTGTGTGTGTGTGTGTGTGTGTGCGCGTGTGACAGTGGATGTATAATCCGCCACCCCCCAACACACCCCACCACCCGCCTCCGCAGACGCGTCACCCAGGTTCAGATGGGAAATGTCACGTTCCCACACGGATCCACTCCTCTGCATGTACTCGCAGGCACTCAGGCAGGCGCTCGGATCCACACGGGTTCACGGCTTTAATGCGCGCTCGCATATTCCATATTTATGCATCTGGTTATTATGAACTTGTGCCACCAGCAGTTCTTTGGCTGTTCTACGTCGGGAGGTGACAGCGAGCATTGCCTGGGTTGCACACTCGTGTCAGACCTGGCAACAAAGTCCCCATGACTTTTCCTCCACCGCCAGATTTTGGCGATATGAATAAGAGAAGGGGGGGAAAATATTTATTTGTACATATTTTCTTGATATTTTCGGACTTTTCTCGTCAGGTTAATGCAATCCACAAGGCTGCTCTTATTTCATTTGGCCATTGTTGGTTTTCTGACAACAAACCCGAAGGCATGGATTGAAAAATATGCTACACTCCCTGGTTCTTGCCTCTCAAATGGAGGAAATTGCTGCTTTTCTTTAGTATTAATCACCATAAAGTGAATATTTTTGGAATCAGGACTTGGCGTTGGTTAAAATGGGAGATTTTTTTCCAGCTTGGACTTGAGGAAGCTGCAGCTAGAATTTCTTGACATTTTATAGACTGTACAAATTCAAACGAATGAAAATATGAATGAGTAATGAAAATATCTTTTTGTTAAAATCTAGTTTTCACCCTATATTTCTCCTCAAGTAGCTTTAAGGTTGGAGAATTCACTCTATTCTATGTCTCTAACATATAACGGCTTGTTCAGCTCTTTATTAAAGCCATTCGTAGTTTAAATCTAATATATTCAAACCTGAGAGTTTATTTCAGGCTGGTGATATCTCATGTCTGGTGCATCGTTTTCTACACCTTATCTTTATATTCAGGCTGATAGATTTGGTGTCTCTGGAGACTTTAAGTTGTCCACCTGAATATAAAATCCGGTTTTGTTGGTTTTAAACAAGTTTATTTGAGGGACCCACTTGTGTACAGAGGTTAAACGTGTTGTCGCCCTCAATTTAAACAAATATAAACAAAGTTAAGTTAAAAAAAAAAAGGACTCCCTACCAGCACAAAAACTCTTAAAAATGCGCTGAGGCTGAGACTCATCCTGTTTGTCACAGAAAGTTTGGAGGTGTGTGAGGTGACTCGAGAAGGAAACACACACTGAACCCTGCCCTGATCCCGCTGCATTAAACATCACGCAAACCGTCCACTTTTCATTTTGGAACACGCACAAAAATATTATCCTTCAGCGCTCCGTTCCAGCTCCCTCCTCCTCTTTCCCCCCTCTCTCTCTCCTTCCTCCTCTCTATCTTTCTCCCTCTCTCTCCCTCTCTTTCTCTCTCGGCGGGTCCCTGATAGGCCCAATCTCCAGTGACCATGTTCAAAACACTGGGCCAGAATAGCACAGGCCCTAGGTAGATACATATTTATGGGGTGCGTTTACTTCTTACCACAGAGGAGAAGTAGAAATAGTGTGTTTCCAAGGTGAGCAAAACAAACAACTTCAAAGGAATTTAAATGCACTTCATGTAAATTTTCTCCCACAGTCACATGTTTCTGCAGAGATTATCGTTAGATTGTTAATGAAGGATTCGCGCCCGATGCCAGATGACCTGATTATTGTCTGTTTGCAGAAACAAGAGCCCCGAGGCGTCGGTGAATGAATTAGATGAAGCGAATGAAGGCGTATGTGCACAGATACGTGCTGTAGATTCACTGTTGCGGGGGCCTTTGCCATCAAGCCGTGGCTTTTGGGCAACCATCATCAAACCAGTGGCTACGTCAGTCAGTGAAGAGGGTGATCAGAAAGGGCGCCGCTAATGGATGTGATGAAAGAGCCGCTCAGCATGGGTGAAGCCAAAACATAATAATTCATCAGTGATCCCTCGGGATGTCATTTATTCACCGTTAATCCGCAACAAACTATACAGCCTCTCACCCGGTCTGCAGCTTAACGCCTAATAGCTACTGTTCAACCTGTGTGTGAGATCTCTCCGCGTCGACTCGTAGACGGCTGCTCGTCACACGTGCGCCCATCAAATGCAGCCACGCGATTCCTCTAATTATCTGTTAATGTCATGACTCAGCTGGCTCCGGCAATGTGGTGATGGTGTTGTCTGTGTGTGTGCGTGTGTCGGGGGGGGCGGTTGGTTGGTTGGTTGGGGTGCCGGGGACCAGCAGGGCTCAGAACGAGGCTCTTTGATGTGAAAGATAATTACTTGTGTAGTTAAGATAATTAGCAAAAGTCCAGAATAAAAGTAAATAGGCTAACTGTCGCTTCCACTGTAGCCGGAATGAAGTCAAGCTGCGAGCCAAACAGCGTGTGAGTTTCCTCTGAGCTCAGAGTCAAAGTAGAGTCAGGATGTGCGTTTTGCCACAGGTTTGGGAAACGTATGAACGTGTTCGTCTGGATGTTGTTTCACAGAAATGCTCCCCTCCGTGTTTTGGCACGCTTGATCAAAAGAATAATACTACTACTTAAGTATTTCACACAAAAAGCTGCACAGAAGATGAAAAACCCAAACAAAAAGACATATATGAGAGGACACACATTAAAACTGATGATTAAAAGTTGAACTGGCGTATTTTTAAAGGGATATACCAACATTTTCATAGGTCTGACCCTCTGTATTCAGTATCAGATGAGAGCATTCAGTTCCCAACATTAGTTTACTGTAAATATACGTATTTGTCTGCATTATATAAGCACAGATTTAAGGGCATACAGAAACAGTGTCACTGCGCCATCTTTTGTTCATTAGAGAGCACCTACAACATACATTTTGCTCCTGTGAAATGTGATCATATCTAAAGGATCTGTATCAACATTAGGATGTATCACGATCATAATTTCATAAGTAGTGATCTCAGTTTTTCCCTGCATGAAAGTCTAGATGGCACAAAAGCCCTGTCATGCTGTAAAACAAACATATTGGGTGTAAAAATGCTTGAGCTGAGATGGAGACTTGTGGATTATGTGTGTGTGTGTGTGTGTGTGTGTGTGTGTGTGCATGCGTACTCGGGCAGGTTTAAATATGGGGACCCCTCAGGGTGCTGTGACTTTGTGCCTGCGCAGATGTGTGTCTAAGTGGCTTCATCCCGGCTCTCGTGGAAAAGAGACTCCCCCGCCGTTCTCATCACCATTCTGCCGCATTCCAAGGACACTGTTGTGATTGACGGGGCTTAATGTGTATCTTGCCAGAATTGGATTTGATCCTGGGGGCTCTGCCACGGGGCCCCTATGTTAGATTTACCCCTCCCCCCACTCCTCCTCGTGCCACCACCTCCACCCTTACTCCTGTCTTCCCCCACCTTTCTGTTCTCTGTTGAACAAACAGAAACAGAATTACCTCTTCTGGAGCAGCTCCTGTCTGCTCGCTAGCTGCATTGTGGCGAGATCATGTGCGGATCTGTGTCGCCTGGTGATTGTGCAGCCTGTTTTTTTTTTGTTTTGTTTTTTTTTATTCCAGGGATGCAGGGGAGGATTTGTGCACGTGAAACACAGCCGGGAAAAGAGCAGGTGCGACTGTGCGTGGTTGTTTTGATGCGCGCGTATGTATATTATGTACAGGTGTGTGCTGTGGCATATGTGTCCACGTTTGCGTGCCTGTTTATGCCTGAAGATGAGTGTGTAGGGGACGTGGTGGAGGTGGTGGTGGTGGGGGGTGATCGTAGATGCACCTGCTGCCACAGAGCTGTAATTTCCCTTGCAGAATTTAGCTGAATAATCGCACTTCCCCCGCTGGCGCCTCATGCTTCAAAGCACTGATGAGATGAAACAAAACAATGATTTGTGGCGGGCTTGTCAGAAGCGCCACACCCCGCTCTGTCTGGGGTGAGGTGGCGTGGCAACTCTTGGTTGCATAACAGGCAAAACTTTTCCCACCCCGTATACATCAAGGCCTAATCACGTCCATAAATGGCAGCACGGCGCCTGAAATAAAACTGGGCTCCAGTCTGAGGCATTTGAACAGTCTCCGCAGTGACATTAGCTGTCAGCGTCTACATAAAGAGGCCGCATTTTATACCAAGCTACCATCAATCCCAACGACAGCCAGAATAAAGATACCTCGAGCTTGTTGTTACTGCGATACCATTCAGATCCTTGAGAACTGTAGCATCAGTTCACCATGCTCCATGTTGTGAAGCTGTGGGAATACGAGCGGGCCCTCATTCTCCCCGGCTTTTAGAAAGCCGACTCTTGTCTCCCGCAGATCTGAGGCAGTAACATCCTTATCGCTGGTGAAAAGCCTGCCATCCAGGTTTATCCATTTGGCTGAAGACTGACATTACTGCAGCGGCGTCCCTTCTTATCTCTGTCTGTTTCTGAGGCCGAGGAGGAGAATGCAAGACCAAGACAGATTCCTATTTCAGCTGAGAAGGAAACAATGGGGTTTCTATCTCAGTTCCATGTGGAGCCACTGCTGAAGTGGCGTGCTTTATCCATTCATACATGGGTGGATGCGCACAAACAAACACAGTGCCGTGTGTTGGATTGTAATCCTTCCTTGTGTCCTGTAGGCTCTCTGTTATTACTTTGCATATTACAAGGGCTTCATAAATTGTTTACGTTGCATGACCATATTTGTCCCTTTCAGAGCCCTGCGCAACCTGGAAATGACTAGTATATACTGTTAAATCAACGTGGGCAGCTGTGGCTCAGAGGTAGAGCAGAATCTCGGCGGTTCATTCCCCACCGCAACTGGGCAACATGTTGACGATACCGAACCCCAGCTTGATGTACGAATGAGAACAGTTGCTTTCCTTTCTTTCTGATGAGCAGTAATCTGCCTCAGTGTATGACTGTGCTTGAATGGGTGAATGCCGTCATGTATGGTGTAGCCACGTATTGTAAAGCGCTTTGAGTGGGTGGAAGACTAGAAAGCCGCTATACAAGTACATGTAAGTACAGTCCATTCAGCGCAGAATACCTCAAAATGCTCGTCAGTTTCACCCAAACCTGGGACTCCAACCCAACTTCAGACTGTATATTTTCTATATTTAACTTTACTTCTGCCATTACTGACCAGTAACATGCCAGGCCAAACTGGCCACGCTCTGTCTCTTCTCCTCCTTCCAACTGGGATTGCACATATATTTGTAGCACATGACATGCGTCAACACAGACAGACGTTATTTTAATAAACCTGACCTGAGCACGAAGCGAACGAAAAGCGGCGAGCCCAAACCGCAACTAGGGTCACAGCTCTTTACCACAAAGAGTCTTCCAGGATCATCTCTGTGAGTCAAGGTTATGTGGATGTAAAGCTTCATCCTATGCAAACAAACCTTTCTACGGCAACTGCAAGTAGTCCCACAAATTGTCGGGCAAGAGCTTCACAAATGTGAATATTGCCTGGTTTTCTTTGTCTCATAAGTAACTACACTGAATATATTTGCATTGTGGACAATTTCAAGACACCACCTTGGACTCAGAGTAACTGCGGTGGACATTTCTCTACCTTTTTATCAACAGATTCATTGACAAAATAATTGGCAAACTATTTCTAATGGAAATGGTTTATGGCTCTAGTTCTGTCTGTAGAGCTGGATGATTGTTACATGACATGGGTAAGAAGGTCCAAGGTTACCATAGAGACTTAATTCAGAGTACAGCCAACAGCACAGGCCAACAGAGCGTCCTTGAGACCGAAATAGACCCTAAAACTTTGTCTCACTACGTTATTAAATACAGTGCCTCAGTACAGCAAAGCCACTGCCAGTTCAGTCCATTTCGGGCCGTGATAGTAACAAAATACCCAGTGAGATTCTGGAGAACGTGATGCACACTGCATCTATTGTATTTGTTGTGTTATACAGTGAGGTCCTCATTTTGGGAAGTCCATATAACTGCCCCCCGTGTTTGCTGCTCTGTGCGCGGATGCAGGGCAGTGCAGTGTTCAGGTAGGAGACTGTTAAAAAATAAAAGATGGTCTGTCGAACAGGTTAGAGGAGGAATAGCGATGTACTCTCTCTCCCGCTCTGCTTCTATTTTTATTACCAGATCTGATGCCATTCTTCTGTCAAATAAACTCACTAAGTTATCTCGCTGGATGGCGACAATAAAGCCACCGCCGTCTCTTTCCCCACAGATCGGCGGATTAAGTAAAAGTGATTATTTTCCTCTCTCCAGCCCTGTTCAGCTCTTTTATTGTGCCTCCACCTCCTCCAGCCAATCCGTTTGCAGGGTATAGTCCCTGTTTTCCTGTAGGGGCCTGTTAATGCCACCAGATATTTCCCTGTTGCACCTGACTACTTAAGTGTTTGTGTTCTGCCGTGTTTTTGCTCTCCCACCTGCCCACCCTCATGCTGTTAAATGATTAATGCTGAATATAAGGACCCACCAACTTTCTCGCTCGGTCTCTCGCCTTCGACTCCTCTCTGTCTCTCCTGCTCACTCTCACCACCTCCTCCGAGGCTATTGATTGTAGAACAAAGGGGAGGGACTCGGGCTGACCCCCAGATTACAAGTGTATGGAGTATAATTACCTGCAGCACTCCTTCCCTGCTCTCTCTCCTCGCATCCCTCCAGCGACTCCCTCTCTCTAAACAAAAACACAGCCGAGCCGATAAGGCAAAAAGCTCAGCTAAATTAAACATGTCAGTTTTTTAATGGAGTTTATTTACTTTGGTGTGTTTACCTATTAATGTCGGCTATGATTTCATCTGCATACTGGTCTTGAAGTCTGTGTGTGTGTGTGTGTGTGTGTGGCTGTGTGTGTGCAGGCTTGCCTTGAGGCTTAACCCTGCTCTGTATAATGCAGGAGTAGCTGAAAGCGAGGCTCCTGTCACTTACGCCCATGAGAACCAGGAGGTATTATCCAACTCGGGAGTCTGTATTTAGGCATAAGATAGGTTTCACTGGCAGCATCCCTCACTGCACTCTTTTAAAAAGTAGAGCGAGGCCACTGTGAAAGTTGGTTAATGAAAAATCTTTAGTGGAAATATTGATTCCTTAAGAGGGAGAAAAGGTAGTGGTTTTGCATGTTCTAGCTCATTAAGTAGAAATACTTGCATAAAATTAATTAAGGCTGATTAAACTACTGCAAGCACTTTGCTCAGAAAGAGGAATAAAACACTCTGTGGCTAAGTGTGGCTGTGGCTAAGAGGTCTCTTTGCTTATGGATTCATGGGGTTTGGTGCGGAGGTGTGTGGTGGTTTTAAGGTGGCACAGAGGGAGGACTGGCTTAATTCGATCCATCAGCCCGGCGATGAAAGAAGGCCGACTTGCTGAGTCGAGAAGTGAGTCGGGATCGCAGCCTGCGACTTCCTTTGGATTTACCAGAGTCAACCATCGTGAGGAGCTCACGTAGCATGTAGCGCCGGAAGGGTTAGCGGAGGAGTCAGCATAGTCAACTAAATGCGATGCATAAATGCTTGAAGTAGCTGAAATTCGGGGATAAATGGTTAGAAAGCGGAATCGTGATTTCTGCGATGTTGACACCAGCGTGGACGGACGTCACATCAGCATTTTTGAGACTGTTTCACATTAGGTCAAGCTCAATGAAAAAAAGATTGAACTAAGTCAAACTTTAGTTCACAGAGTTGCATAGATGACGTCTGCTCTTGTCTGATATTAAACTGGTAGCAGGTCTCTGGACATCGAAAATCATGTGTCATATTTTATTATTTATTAGTATTTTTTATTATTATTTTATACTGAAACAACCCCCAACCGTGAAAAATCCCAGAACAAGTCCAAACCTCATATACGTATTCTTCAGAGAGTCAGAACACAGGCTGAATAACACTTAAAGTCCATACAGTTTAGCGCTCAGTGCGTTGCTCACATACACTTACAATGGAACAATTGTAATTAGCTTAAAAGAAGAACAGACAGACTTATAAAATAATATGCCACCATCATTACTATTTTCTTTCTATTCTCTTAATAATGTAAATAATGATGTAAATAGTCCAAGTTCACATCCACTCACAAAATGTATCCATATTTTTTTTAGCTGTGAAACTCTCCTTTAAGAAATGCTGTCTTTGACAGGAACATAGCTCCTGGTGGCTGAGGACCGCTCTGTTGTGACGTGGTTTTATGCTGCAAGGCGAAGGAGCGGAGCAGCTGTGGAAAGATCAGCCAGCTCAAAAGGCGAGACTTCAGGCGTTTAAGACCAAAATCAATACCACAGAGACTGTCTGCCATTTCCATCGTATGACATTCGCTTTTCGGTTTCTTGTTGTTGTTTTTTTTCCCCCCCATAAAATTGTTGCAAACTGCTAGCGGTCGGCGCTGACACCCAATCCACCAAACATGTCTTCTGTGTCGTGCCCACTCAAAAAAACCACATGTCAACACTGTGAAATGTAAAAAACCTGTAAAACACAGCCGGAGACAGTTTCATTGTTCACTTTGTAATTTTGTACCTGCCTCTTGTAAAAAAAACAAAAAAAACAAAAAACAAAACAACCCCCCCCCCCAATCCATTTAGCTGCCTCTCCAAAGCAATCATAACAACCCTCTTCCTCTCCTCCCAGTGCTTCTCACAAACAACAGCATAGCATTCAGCACAGTTAGCACAATATAACACCACACATGTCAACTGCGATGGCATCTATTTAGAAATGGTACGAGGGCTACGTGATATTAAGACACAGTTACTGAGCTGCATCATCCAATTTCAGCAAATTACGTCTCAGTTGTGTCTGAGTTTAAAAAATGAGTCTCTCCCCTGCTTCATACTTATGCATGAGGAGGTGAGAGCAAAAGAAACATTCTTTTATTAGTCTGTTTATTTCATGGAAAGATCGGGAGGTCTCAATATTTTCTACTCTGTTTATACCATATTGATTTTTGTTTTGCATTCCTCAAGAAACCAGAGATTTTCAGCTATTTAGGTTCTCTAGATTGCATCCTGAAATGCTTATTCGTGCATTCATCAATGCCCATTCCCGGCTTATTAATTAATGCAACACAAACATAGGTGCACATTTTCTTTCTGTGCTGCGGAATCAAGTAATTATTAGTGATTTTAATGTTGGGGTATTAGCATTTTCATTTAGTCCTGGCTCAGTTGCCCCACTTAGTGTTGCTGTGGCTCCCAAGTAGGCCGGTCCAGTCCAATCCAGGGTAGTCTGGGCTGGGCCAGGGCAAGCAGCCTGGGTCTGTGTGTGTGTGTGCGTGTGTGTGTGTGCGTGTGTGTGTGTGTGTGTGTGTGCGTGCATGCGTGTGTGTGCGTGCAGCCCGTGGGTCCATCCATCTGCAGTCGGACAGGGCCTGGCTCTCTCCCAGCCCTTTAGCACAGCCATTACAGCACCAGCCACCAAAGCGGTGCCACATGTATGCCTCCTCAAGATACCAGGGGGAGCAAACTGGGTGTGTGTGTGTGTGTGTGTGTGTGTGTTGAGGGCACAAGCCCAAGTGTAATAGGTTGATAAATCACCCACTAGCTGCAAATTAATGAACAGCATATGGGAGCGAGTGCAAATACGCCGCCAAACTGAAACAATTGCACCGAATTACTTTATCTTGCAAAACAAAAATCAATTAAACCCTGATATATATCTCGTGTCGCCGCGGCGCTCATGTTGCAAAGGAAAACAGAGCGCGGGGAAAGTGCAAAGCCTGTGGTTTTACGAGTGGTTATTTGCATTAGAGGAGAGAGGAAAGGTCCGCTGAAGGTCAGTTTAAATGGAGAGAGGCAGAAATATCTTTCTGACTTGTTTACCTGGAAAAAACAAGTTAAATCTGGAGTTGATAGAAATGGGATAAAACCTTCGGGGCTGCCTCTCAACGGTATGAATTCCATATTCATTATGCTTGAATGTCGTCGACCACTTTAGTCCACCCCTCTGTAAGAAATGTGTAAAGCAAAGGAAAGGATGCATCAGTGTAATGGTATTTCACATATTTCAATAGAGGAGACCTTCAGCGTGACAGCAGAGCGTTGTGGCGAGATAGGAAGAGACAGGCGCAGGGAGGAGGGATGGGAGAGAATCAAGTGAAAAGAGTTAGTTAGGTGGTCAAGGCGCCACCTGTGATCCGCAGTAAAACTAAACCCTCTCATTCCCCGTCCTCTCCTCTTTCCCTCATCCCTTTGTTTTTTAAGGTCCTCGGAGGATATTGCTGCCGTATTCTTTCAGTGGTAAAATGTCCCCAGGCACAAAGCTATTTCAGATGCTTTACCGGTGGGCCCAAAGTGATAGAAAAGGCGTAATTTGTTTTGACTTTGCCTCTCACACAAACCAATCTCCCAGTGTTATTTAAGTCCCCGCTCTTCTCTCGCTCTCAGCAGCATGTGACGACAAACAACAAATCTCAGGTTGCCATGGATCTCCGCTATTTATAGGCTGTTTGTGTGTCTTTGTGTGTGTTTTGTTGCTCGTGCACCTGCATGTGTGTGCGTGTTTAATTGTCAAAGCCCCCCCCCCCCCATGTTTGTTTCCATTGTGCGGTTGAAGTACTGTCATAGCCAAACTAACGCAATGCGGGTTTAGTTGCAATACATTGTTGCCAGACATAAAGAAGAGGAGCTTTGTAACTTTGTAACTTTGAATTAGACTTAAAAAAAAAAATTTATTCATGCCGTATTCCCAGTGCACTCATATCTGGGCTGGTATGATCCGAGGATGCAGAGAGGAAGCAAGAGAGCCTAGGAATAGTGACAAGAAGCCTAAAAAACACCTGATGGTCCCGAAATAGAGAGCTTCATTATGCCAGAGCAGGGGAGGCTCCAGCCCCCGCCTGTTGATAATCAATTCCCTCTGGTGACTTCTGAACTGCGCTCTTCAGCCATGATGCTGGAAAAAGAAAGGATAGCTAAAAGAAGCTCTCTAAACTTCTGCGAGCGCGCGGCGTTCCGCTGTTTGCTTTGCACAAACAGATGTCAGATTGATAACGCGTTTTCGTTTGTTTTCCCCTCTTTTAACTGTACTTGACTGCCTGCGTGCGCGCTCGACTCAGGGATGCTTTTATTGTCAGGAAGTAATTCGGCATCTTCGCTAAAACAAATAGCGAAAGGAATAGGAAAGACATTTGATTTGACGCCACCTCCCACACAGAACTGTCTCCCTGTCACACTCAACCTCTTTTCCAGCCACAGCCAACAGCTTTCATCCTTATTTTTACCTTGCATCGTGTAAAACAGTGGTTCTTTTGTCTGACGGAGCTCGCAGGCCTCACATCAAGTACCCCTTCGCCATCAACACCCATGGATGTTGTTTGACATTTTCTTAAAGAACCAGTTTGTTGGAGCCACGAGACACAAGAACCAGTGTTTGTTTTGTCCATTCTGGGCTAGTGTAGGAACATGGCAATCTGCTCCTTCTAAACATATAAAGGACCTGTTTTTAAGCTTATTTTCAGGTGATTATACTCTAGTAAAAGCAGAATTGTCAATACTAGATCCCATTTTCCAGTAGATCCTCTTAGATAAGAGAAAAGACTTTTCAAACAGTTAAAACAAGACTAAAAGTGCAGCCATGACATGTAAAGGTGAAAGCTATACATTTTTATACAACTGAATTGTCAGTGTTTATGTCACATTGTCTAAGTTTGCAACAGTAAGTTGTGATATGTTTTCCTGCCTTAATCTTAATTTTGCTCCCATTAATCTGTTTCAACAGTAGCTACCGTTCAGCTGTTACTCTTTGCTATTTTAACCATCAGCATTTTCATTTTAGCTGCCTATTTTACCATTTAGCTGTTAACTTTTACAATTTCAAACATTTAAACATTTCTTTTAGCTATTTAAACTACTCGTATTTCAAGTTTAGCTAACTACTTCACGCACATTCTAAACCATTGCGCTATTTTAACCATTTATTACAGTTTTAACTTCCCTCTCGCACACTCACAATCGCAGCACGTGTTGTTGCATGTTGCAACTGACCCAGGTTTGTGTGTACAGTCAGCCCATCGTAACTGGTAGCTCACTGGTTATCGTTAGTGTATGTGTGATCATCATCATACCAATTTGTAATCCTATCTGCGTGTTAATTTTCCTCCTTAACACAAATAAGTGGATTCATTTTTCGAATCAAGTCGTAATTTAAAGTATTTTTTTCCAAATAGTTGAGCTACTCCACATTCTTTCCACGTAGCCCCAAGGGTGCAAATACTCCTGGCTGGTAATTACTGATGTAAAACACACACACATTTTCAGATTGTGGCCGCCGGTGCAGCTGCTGCTGCTGCTGCTGTCCCATCTCTACATGCATTCTGGGAAATGAGGTGCTGCAGAGAAAAAGGGGAGGTGGTGCTGTACATGAAACCCATCATATATCCAGGGCTCTAATTACTTCCACGCTCCTCCCTTGTGTCTTAGATGGATTCTCAGGAGTCAGAAGTGGAGGATCAGCACTTTCCATCCCTCCTACCTCCTCTATGTTCTTTTTCTCCTTTGTCACAGCAGGGCTTGTGTTATTAACCTTCTGTCTGCTCATGCAAATAGGACGCTATAGTCCTTTCTCTCTTGCTGGAAGCTCGTTTTAGACAGTTGAGCTCCCTTTTGAAAATTTCCATGTCTTGTTTCCTCTTATAGATATCCTGCCGCATTCGGCTGGGATCCAGAGCCGGAGAGAAAGCAAGTAGGAGAGGAACAGGAGAAAAGAGACAAACTGACTGGACAGTGCAGGTCAATTATTGTCACATTTCACTTGAGAATAAGAGAAAAAAAACAGAAAAGAAGGGAGAAGAGAGGAGAGAAGAGAGAGCTGAAGCATGAAGAGAGAGAGAGAGAGCAGCTGTAGAGACGGAAAACAATGAAATGGACTTCATGATGAAATACAAGTTCGAGTGTTGCTCTGTTTATGTTTGACTGGAAATGTACTACTGCTCAGCACCGAGGGGTCAGAGGTGTACTTTGTTTCGATGGCTGGAGACCCTCACTCCTACGGTTAGTTCCCTGTCCTCTTATTGCGCCACTCTCTGCCTCATTGTTACAGCCGCTAAGCACCTCTCAAGGCGGTTATTGTAGCTCTCATCAGCACAGCGCGCCAATTGGGCAGCAGCGGCGGATGCGAAAAGCCAGGCGGGGACAGCAATAATCATCAGATGTGTATCAAGCGTGAACTGACATCTTTACACGGGGCCCTCCCGTCTGATTAACGGACAGCTCGTGACTAAAGGACCCGCTAACATCCTCATTAGCTTGCCTCCCACCTCCTCCTCCAGCAACGCCACCAGCCCAAACCCCACCCCTGCAATGACCAATGATGAGGGCTCGTGGCGTTGCACATAAAAGCCGTATTCATGCCCTGCTCTGTAAGGGCGCATAAAAATGACAGCTGCACTTTAAAGTGTTACTGTGTAGCTTGTAACGGCAGACACAATGAGATACACAGTTGTTAAAGGCCCCTAATTTGGCAGTTATGGGAATGGAAATGCTGCATGAGTAGTGCGTAAATGTGCCAGCTGATCCTCGGACCAAATGTCTGTCTGTCTGTCTATCTATCTATCTATCTATCTATCTATCTATATATCTATCTATATATCTATCTATATATCTATGTGTAACTTAAAGTACCACACTGTGTCACTGGATTTGCGTCTGCTGTCGTAACCTGCATCACCACACAATGTAAACACGAAGAAGTCTAAATCTGTGCAGACTGTAGGGGTGAAACTATTTTTTCTATAAATACGGTCGTTGGTTGAGTGAAAACTAATTAACTTTTTGATAATTGGTTTATTATGTCAAGCAATAATAACAAACATACTGGCATCTGATCATCTGATACTAAACAGTCTATCGTTAGGCTTTTGACTGTTGGTCACACAAAACAAACAATTTTGAAAATGTCACCTTGAGCATCAAGAAATGATATTTGTTATATGTGCCAAGTATTTCTTCTAAGGAGCATCGGCTGAAAACAGAATAAACCTCCGACATCAGCTTCATTACAAGCAGCCAGCGGTGTGTGCTGAAGGCTTCAGAGCCTCAGTGCTCTTGATCCAAGAATGATCAGCGAGAGACAAAGGAAAATAAGACCTGTAGAGGGAAGCATATGTATTTATTTTTCCTTGATCTAGAAGCTCAGCCCCCCACCCGCCCCCCAGCCACAGGGCATTACAGGCCGGTTTGATGAAGATGAAAACCAAACAGTGGTTATCTCAGTCACCAGACCTCCGCCCATCTGAATACAAGTTGCTCTATTTGAGCTATTTTGTTTTTTGTACAATCAGCAAAGCAAAAAAAAATAATGGAATTTCTCCCTAATCTCATCCTCTCTGTCTCCTGAACACACTCTCCCTCTCTCTCTGTGTCTCACACACACACACACTCAGGAGAGTTTAACAGTTCTCACAGGGAGCAGCCGAATGTGTCACATGTCCCATCAAATTACCCTTGACTAAGACACTGAAACCTCAGCTCCCCCTGCACTCTTATCAGTCTGGATGAGAGTGTTGCTGAAAACAAAACACAACATAATAGATTTGGTTTTTAGGAGTGGTGCCTCTCAAACACAGGTAGAAAATATTCATATCTGTGCAGAGTTACCCAGTAGTTGCTTTTCTGACCCAGTCCTCTATTACGGATTTTCACAAGTTTATTGATGCATATTTCCGATATTTAGTTGCCCTCTTTGTCAAGTTTCTCAAAAATGACTTGAATCAGTCCAAATTTCCTTTTTTAGACATCCTAAACTCTTAATCATCCTACTGTATTTTTCATCAAAACTCAAATCAGTCTGTTATTGATTGCGAATGATGAGTTTTTCCTTTCACACGGTCCTTTCATCCGGACGTGTATTATTTTTTTGCTTACGGCTGATGGAACATACAGAAGCAGAGATGACAAATCAACAGAATAAACTTCTGATGGCCTGTATTAAGACACATAATATTGAGGGTGCATTTAATTTAAGTGGCTGCTTACACGGGAAAATGAGCTGCCTGCACTATTAAACACACTGCCTCTGACTTGTTGAGAACAGAGAATTCTGACTTGTTTCACCTACGTTTAATCTAAAGTTTACTGTAACAAAAGCTTGTTCAAACGAAATGGCTGCTCCCATAACAAGCTCAGAACGCCTCCGCATGCCTGATGTTTATTCTTTGTTTGACTTGGAAGCAACTGAAAATAACAAAATGCTTAATTTTGAGTGAAAAATAAATAAACTAGCATAATATAAGAATCATTAAAATCCACAAAAGTAAGTCCTCTTTGTCCAGTGTAGTGTAGTGTAGTGTTCAGTGTCTAGTCAAACATTTTTGTAAACAATTATTAACATTAGCATTATAGCTGGACTACTCGAGGCCAATTTTGTCTTAATTTTTTCAATTAAAATTTTGTAGCAATACAAAGCCAGCACGAAGACACCGAAAAAACATGGTTATTGACATTCAAACAGTAATTTAGTGACGGCCCCTAAGGGAAACCTCAATCATTGAGAGTGAGCGGTCAGAGGTGAGCTTACTGTCTGTCTTACTGCCAACACAAACCGAGTGAGAAGATACCTCTGGAGTGAATGTCTGTCCCAGTTGAAATTACTACACTGCAGTATTTAAGCTAGCCTAGCTTCACTTATAAACACATATTTGTTTGCCTCACAGATGATGACAAATCATAGTGTGTGTGCTTGATAGAAGCGTATCAAAGTAGTAAATCAGGCATTTGTATTTTTTTGTCGTATTGTTGGACAAAGGTTGCAGCTCGTAATACAAAGACACACTTTTTATTTAAAGAAGTCTGTTAGGATTGGAGCCAAAATACCTGAGACGTAAAGTCAGAAAAATAACATCGTCATGACTTCATGACATGTTATTGTGAATAATTTTCACTCACCGTTTACTTTGTTTACTTTTTTTGACTTTAATTCAGAGTGTAACTCATGTTTCCAGTTCGCTGACATGCCTTGTCTGTCTGTAACTGCACACACACGATCTGTTTTTGTTTTGTACCGGGGAAAATTGGAAAGCCTGAAGGTACCCAAATATGAAATGCAGAATCAAATCAAACTGTCTTTGTGCTTTTTAGCAGTGACTGAGTGAGTGGTGCCGTAATCATACTTCTATTGTTTTCCTTTTTTTTTTTTTTGAGTGGAGGTGTGGTGGCCGTGTGCAGGAGACAGAACATTTTCATGCACACAGTAACTGTGCTTTTGTTTCCCTCTTTGCTAAAGCATTGTTGCTATGGTTTCAGCCCTGACTTGTGTGTTTTAAAACACATGCCAGCGACTATTGCTGCAAAGCTCTTTTGCTCATGATTAGGCAACATATCCTGTTTGTAGCTGGGTCTATCTTGCATCGAGTATAGGGTGTTCTTTTTCTTACTGTTTTGTACTTATTCTTGACGAGATGTGCTGATTAAGATGATCAAATTCAGGACATTGCAAACGGGAGTATACATGTGCAGAGGCAAGCAGGCACGTGTGCAGCATGCACACACACACACACACACTCACACAAACACACACAGTGGATTACGGCTGGCCCCAGGGGCTGAATAAAAAGATGAATGCACACAACTGGAGCAAAGACGCTCTTCTTTTTGTCCTATACTGAGTCTACTACAGTAAAATACAGCTTACATCCACTATAGAATCTTTTATAGTTCAGATCACTCTTTTCATTTAAACACCTTGAGGTGCCGTCAGCTCTGCTCCCCATGGGCAATTTGATGGGTTGTCATAGGAACATACACTGTTGAATGTCACAGCTCTGTTGAATGTAGTGTGCGTGTAAGTGGCTGTGGGAGAGAAAAAGAGGCAGAGAGAGAGAGAACATTAACCACTCGAGAGACTTAAGTGAGGCACTTCATGGTTAAATATAACTTTTTTCCGTACCCCCCCCCCAAGACGATCAATATCCCATTTGTGGGTTTTAGGTCCTGTGTGTTCCCTGGGCTTTGGGCTCCTCAAACCCACACTGCATCAATAAATTACATTTGCTTTCTGTGTCCAATTGCTCTCCAAGCTTTGGCAACAATAACAGAGGACTTCTTTATTTCTTTTACTCAGACGACACCAATGCTTACCCGATGACTTCCTCATGTCAAAATTCAAACGCACTCTTTAATCTTTCATCCGCTGTCTTTTATCTATTGCTGATGGGCCAATCCACTCATTGCATTCATGAGGGGAAGACTTTCTTTAATGACAATTTGCATCGTGCGTAAAAACATTTTTTTGACCACGTGATAAAACATGATGAAAAAAAAAAATCTTCAGCATCAGATCTGATGTAGTCACCTTGGCTGCAGTCAAGACAGCTTAGGTATTCAGTTTGAGGAAATTACCCAATAAGATGACATTGCGGTCCAACTTTGAAGACACTGTATTGAATAGACCTGCTTTTATGTTATCCCTGCAGGCACAGATGCATCACGTATCGGAGGGTAAATAATATCTCTCTCCACAGCGCGTAAAAGCACATCTAAGCAGGTGGCAATTGGCGGCGGCGGTGGGTGAGCTAAAGCAGCAGAATTGTCGTATCATGCAGGAAACGCGAGAGCAGATTGCACAGTGGTAGACTGAGTGGGCAACAAATAAATAGTTTGCTCTGTTCAGGAGAAAGTGCTCGTGATTGGTGGTTTATGGCGATGGCACAGCAAAGTGGGCTAATGGACTGCAGTCGGGGTTTCCCGTCTGAACTTTTATGGTTTATTCTAGATATGTGCTGTTATGTGTATGATTACCATGTGCGCCAGAGGGAGATGTGCGGTTTTTCAGCTCACAGACAGCTCCAACGGTGTCTTCTTTTACTTTCTATGTTGCTGCTTTGTCACCTATAAAGGTCTTCCACCTGAGGGCCAGATCCCGGAGCATCACTTCCAAAACCGTCTTTGCAAGTGCTTCGAACACCGCGTGTTCTCATTTCTGACCTGACACAGACCCACATGCCGTAATTCCCCCCTCTCGGCGGATTCCCTGTCTCTCTCAATTTCGGCGATAGCAGTCAAAATATATCAGATATCATTTGGATCAGGCAGCGCATCTATTTCCACTGCGGCCATCGAAAGCAACCAGCCCGCCTCCTCGACACCAAACAAACACCTGCCCTCCCTGCCAAATGCACCCCTATCCATGATTACCAAAAAGATGCAGCGTCAAGCCCGGCCTATTATTTCCAATTTCTCCTGGAGAAAGTTAATCTAATGAGCATTATCGGCAGCTAATGGGAATTATAATTAGTCAGATGCAGCAGATTATCTGCGCATAATTAGCTGTGTCTGTCAGCTCCAATTAGCATGACAGGAATTAGGAGACTTTGGAGTTTGTAGCAGGAGAAGAGGAGAGAGAGGAGGGCGAGGAGACAGAGAGATAGAAGAGGTGGGGGCGAGGAGGGGGGCGTGAACAGAAGGAGGAGGGGGGTTGTGGGTGGAAGGGAGAGGCAGGTTTTTTGGCTCTGAGCTCAGCCTTGTGCTGAGGAGAGGGGATGTGCATAGAAAGTAGGACGGGCACAAATGATTGTTGGCGTGCGCAAAATGACGGTGTTGATGGGTTCCAGGCAGAGAGGAGGCGATTGTGAAGCTGTGAGGAGACATGGTCACGAAGGCGGGTACACAGCAGTTTGAGACATAGTTTAGATGCCGTCATCGCCAGCATATATCCATCGGGAGCCACAAATGTCGTCGAAGTGCTGGACCTCTCCTAACTCACTGAAAGTCCCTCAGGATGACTACGACAGCCAAAATGCTGCAAGTGTAAACGACAGCTAAAAACAGTGTGACAAGGTTGAAACACGGCACAAGCTAAACTGAATTACACCACTCATTTTCTCTTTGGCATGAAACACTAAGTAAAGAGTGCTGATCATGGTCAAAGCTCGATTGAGTAGAAAGAGCCAAAATCCACAGTGACATTGAGCAATGAATTATTCAGGATAAAAGCAGATTAGCTTGTCTGTTTGTCGAGTTTAGCTGATTACATCACATGATGTGGTGGAATTTCAAAAATGCGTTGTTACCAGTGATGAGAAAACTTTAAAGAATAGGTTCAGCTTCTTACTCGCGTACTAATATCCACACTGGATGTGAAGTGATCATTTCCTCATGCAGCTGTAGCTTAAAAGATCCAGGACAGTTATTGTTTATCAGATCTTTTGGATCTTCTGTCTTCTGTCTTTATGCACAAAATTCATTCGTTGTGTTTCTGCAGACGGTGATGTCCTCTGGAGGTGTTGTTCAGCAACAAATAGATTGTCCTTTTTTATTCTACTTTAATAAGAAGTATTTTGCTGCTCTTCAATGCTAACACACCACCTTTTATAGCCTGATGGGGTAAATGTGCTAGCAAACAGTTGCCACATCGTGCAGACATTTGTAATCATGTTCCAGTTGGTCTGTTTCCAATATTCACACTGAAAATGCTTTTCAATAACTCCTGAGGGGAATATCTGGCTCTCTCCATGGCTACGCGCTCCACTATATTCACCAGCTAGTCACTAACATCTAATGGCTTGGCGGCTGTTTTGTGCTCGGCAGGTAGTGTGTGGTGTGTTAATCAGATCTTTTTAGTGAATACAGCTGCCTGCCACTGTTGGTGCAGCATGGAACAATCTGTAATGTCAGCTAAAAATCCCTCTGTAGCTTTAAGACTGTTACAGTCTGCTTATGATTTCCCTCACTGAGCCCGTGCCCTGTTCGGTTTGATCAGTTTGATTTTATTGACACTGTTCTGGTTATTTTGATTGTTTTACTACTAAACCTTTAAGAGTGTTGTTGTGAAAGAAACAACACTGCCCCAAAAAATAAATATAAGCTCTATGAAGCTGAGGTGAACAGCTGAGTCGGCTGATTATTCTCTGTAGGCTCATCACCAAGAGTGACGCTTTTCACATTGCACGTTGTTGACTGTTTGTATACAAATATCGATTAGAGCGGCTTAATCGTCGCCTTCTCCTGAAAGCCATCGTTTTGCAGGTATGCGCTCTGTGTCTAACGACACGAAAAATGTCGAACCGAGCGTCTGACATCCTCGTGATATTGCATTTAGCGTACATTAAAGGAACACAAATTTGTCTGCCGTTCTCGCAGCTAAACAAACTACTTTGTAATGTTTTTAATCAGTCTCATATCAGCAAACCAGCACCACTGGAGGCCCTCTGGGGACCTTCGCAATGAACACATGCAGGAAAATACACAGGCAGCTAAATAGCTTTTGATTGAGAAAACACTGTGTCGCATTTGCATAGATTATCTCTATCTATTTGACCAGGCTGTATGTGTCAGTAAAGCTAAGTCAGTAAACAGGCGTTGTCAACAGCGAGCTGAAGCCTGGACTGTACACGACCTCGCCCGACGTATGTTAAACAACGTAAACAGCAGCACATATGCGCGCACACACACACACACACACACACACACATTTAAACACAGTTAAGCTGACATGCCTTGTCTGTAACTAAGCATACCTGCACGCGTGCTTGTGCTGACCTGTTTGTGTACATAAAGCATGCAAGCACGCACACCGGAACACTGGGGACGATAGATTTTGACGGCGTAGAGTTAATGTGGTAAAACCTTAAGCTTCTCTTCGCTTTAGATTATTGATCAGGCTCAGCTCATATTTACCAGTGGACACATGACCCTGTGATGTGTATACTCAAGCAGATGGATAGACACACACCACAATCAGTCAGGCACGCATGCGGGCACAGTTGCAGCAACATGATTTCATGTAGACATGCTCTTTAATACACAAACACACACACACATACACACACGTCTCTCCAATCACTGCTCAAGGCTACTTCCCTCCCCAACGACTCATGCTATGTCAGTGTGCTTCCTGTCGTCCCCGTCTGGCTGTGTTGATGTCTTGCCTCTTTGACAGGCGCACTGAAACTGACAGCATGATTTGTACTGCAGCACAAACATGCCTGGAAACATCAGTTCCCATGGTATGGCTGGGAAACGCCTGGGAATGCCTGCGACTGTGTGTTTCACACTTTTAGCTTGAACTGCAGAACGGCGCACAGCGGGCGAGCTGCTACGAGTTCAACGTCTCACTCAAGAGCTCTTTGTTTACCGTTGATGATGATTGTCATTTGTATTCAACTGCCAGCGAACGAGACAGGCTCCTGGTACTAGAATGCTTGAAGACAACAGTTAAGCAGTGATGTTGTGATCACCTGTGAGATAGTGTGTATTGTCATGATGTTTAAAGGTCATTGTTTTATATTCTAACCAACAAAAAAATAGCTTGCTGCAAGAGGACACAGTTTCCAACAGGGTTTCTCATCTAATGAACCAGACTACTACTGACCGTAAAGCATATGTTGTTTTCCACAATTATGTATTTAGTTGTTTTGTGGGGTTTTTTTTTTTAATTTGGTCAAATTTGTATTCATATCACTACCAGTCAGAGAGGAAGAAGCTAAATGTATCAACTTTACTTTGAAGCAATCTATTTTAACCATTGAGTGTGCTATTTCAACAATTTATCTATTACTTTATCCATCTGTTTCATTCAATAATCCAAAAAGCTTTTTCAACCAGTTTTTCATTACAGTAACAATTTGAGCAATTTTCCATTAACTATTAGTTAAGATGTTAATGATTTATCCCTTAACTTTAACCTAGCAATATTATACCAGTTATCCTTTAACTTCAAGCTAACAATTTTAACCATTTATCCCTTAACTTAAACCTCACAATTTCAACTATTTAACCATTAGTATACTTTTAGATATATCTTTCAGCGACATCAACTCATGAAAACAATTTTTCACCACTGTCAAGGCCTGTAGTCTTTACTTTTAGCTGTCTATCTTTGGTTACTTTTAGCTCGTTATTTTGCATGTCTCTTGCAATGAGCATGGGACAGAAGGTCTTCCAGTAATCCAATAAAAATCATAAAATATAATGTATAATAAATTGATTACGAGGTTCCTGAACCGTAACTGGATAAAGAATCCTGATCCAAATTAGTAACATTATACTAAATATAACATTTAAAAATGACAGATGCTGAGCCTGAAGTCCTTTAGTCTTCGTAATAGATTCCCAAAATGAGTCTCTAGATACTGTAATGGGGAATTTACATCACCAGGCACAATGTTTGGGCATTTTGATTGGTAGGCGGGAGAGGGCTCGCTGCAAATCGATTGGTGCCTGCAAGGGTGGGCATGGTTCAAGCTGCACTGAGCCTCCCGGAGTCGAGTGTGTGTCTTCTGGGCAAAATCTGTGGATTAAGGGAGGCCTGAACTTGAAACAGGAAAGGACAGAGCAGTCAATAACACACTGATTAATGATAATGGCATGCAAGCCAGGGGGATAATCTTTCTAAGCTCTTTTTATCTAAGGACCGATTGACTGAAAACATGGAGGACAGAAAGAAAATGCACCAATCCCCAAGCAAACCGGGGGCTTCCAAACAGGGTAAATGTTTGTTTATGTCTTCAGTTTTTATAATCGTGAATAGAAATTCATCAGCTGTCATTGCAGGCCTCTGTAATGAGCTGGCTTAAAGCATGAACTTTGTGTGACTTGAACTTTGCGCCTAAGTTAATTGTAAACCCTTTTTAACCAGAATACTTATTATTATTGTTCTTCAGGGAATATTACCTATTTTTACCATCAAATGTTTTTGGACCTGTCTGAGTATGAATAATTGCATTCATGAAGTAATACTCTGAGTTAGAGTCTGTTTTGATATCCTCCAATATTTTCCTCCACCAAATGTCCGTATTATTCCACAATCACGTCATCCATCTGCGCATCTATCAGTGCAATTTTCTGTCACCTTGCTACAAAATATGATCATCAAAGCCTTACTCATTATAATAACAAATTCCATCCTCCCATTTTATCCTGTGTTATCAAATGCTTATTGACAGGAATGAAATGGAAATGATGGTTTATCCTGGCCTCTTTCGTTCAATCTGGCCCATCTGAGACTTGGAAGCTATGTTCAGAAATTTAAGAGGCGCTGATCCTCGTGCTCAGGCCTCATCCACTTGCCTATGGATTTGCCACAACTGCCTGCTAATTTATGCAGCCTCATGGACGCAATTATTTCCTATGTCCACAGCTGTGAAGAAGCGCAGGGATGCTGACAGTCTCAAGACGGATTGGATGCTGCTTCCACTGTTTATCTGAGGAGCTTGTCATCAGTGTGTGGATTGGAGATGGATGTTCTGCTCTCGCCTTGGTGAGAGAGGCCTGCTGAGCCTTGTGAACTTGGGCCCTGTGGGAGGTGCCATCTTCCAGCCCTTCATCCCCCTATTTCTCATTCCACCATTTCTTTAATTTTCCGTCTTTTTGTGTGCTGTTTCTCTGATCTTGCTGAGAACTAAGTCGGCTGCCTTTATCCTCTTCTCTCTTTGCCTCCCTTGCCCTGTGTCTTCTCTCACACCTCCATACTGTCCTCTTTTCCTCTCCCATCCCGCTGTCCTTCTCATTTTTGCATTCAAGGGCCAACCACTGGCTCTCCTGGCCCCACGCTTCCCGTTCGATTGGCCCAATAGTTTATTCACTTCACCCAGACACAAAAGACATCAAGCTGACTGATCAGCGGGCAGGAGCCAGGGCACGGCTGATCAATGAGGCCTTGGGCAGAGGGGAGGGGGGAGGGTGGATGGATGGAGGGAGGCGAAGGAGGAGAAGGGCGGAGGGAGGGCTGGACAGGTAGGCTGACAGACGCACAATCAGCGGAACAATCGATGGGAACTTTTGCTGAGCTCAGATAAGAGGTTGCAGCCCATTCAGGACACACAACCAGGTCCTCACTGACAGAAGCTTTTGTTTCCCGTGCTCATGAGCTTTATGCTGCTCTAGGTGACACCAGTGAAAAAACAAAAAAACAAAAAACAACAAAAGGTACGACTCATCAAATAAGATAGCATCTGATTCATTGTTTTTTTAAGCACTGGCTCTTCAAATCCTATATTCCCTTCAAACAGGTGTAGAAAATCTACTAATGTGGTGTGATAAATACCCTCTCCATAATTAAATTGTGTGTATGAGTGTGCGTGGGGGGGGGGTACCATTGATTGGGCGCCATTCATTCCTTTGTTTGTCTGTCCATCACAGTAACAGCACAGACAGTATTGATTCAATATATTGGAAAACAATGGAGGCTTCTCAGTGTTTGCTGCTGTCTTATTTACTTTCAAATGGAAATTCACCTCTGAAAAGAGCTTTTCACGTAATGCTGTTTTGAAATATACTTTATTTAACTAATATTAACGTTACGGCTGGGAATCAGAGCTCGGTAGTTTTCTATTCAAATAATGCTATCCATAGCAATTGTAGTAGATATGATAAAGGTAATTTGATGTAAAAAAAACCCAATACCAGCATTCCCACAAAGCAGAGTTTATAAAGCTGCAAGATAACAGCTATTTGTGAAAGGGGTTGTTTTTGATGAGCATATGGCCAGCAACCTTTACTGTCTTGGTTCACAGTATCCGCTCTCATTGGCCCTGTTTCTAGTCACAATATGCAGCTGTTTTCAGCAAACTGTACACAGCTTGACCACTACCAAACAGCTGACAGACAAACATAGCAGCTTGCTCGTGAACACAGATTAGCATTTAGCAGCTAATGCGATATATTCACCGGGAGAGGAAAGTTCAAAGAAGGTTGAAACCTTGACGTACATTCATCATGTGGCCACGACTCCAAATGAATGCTCTATAGTCAATTGTTTTCTAACATGTTTGCTAATTATAATATATCATGTCACTGTTGTCTGGCAGATCCGCTGCCTCCAGGTGGCCAGAAATCACATAGTACTGCTTGAAGATTCAGTGCTGGAAAAAGCTACTCAACAACTGTGAAAAGTAAGTGCTGTACAATCCGTTGGACCATGTATTTGGAGAGGAACGTGGCAAATGAAAGAGACATTTACATAGCAAAGAGAAAGCACAGAGAGAGATTGGAGCCACAGTCCATTCCCTCTACTCCTTCCTCGTAGTGTGATGGGGTCATCAGCACAATCTCACTCTTTGATCACTGGGGCTTTAACCTTCCTTCTGTCTTGCCCTGTTACTCATGGGTGTAGACAATTTCACACACACAAACGCACACACACACACACACACACACACACACACACACACACACACACACACACACACCATGCTGGGAGCTGATGGAAGAATTGTGTTTGACTGTGAGAACATTGGTCTCTTACAGTGATTCTGACACCAGTGGAAATGGCTCCTCTAAAACAAAACACAAAAAGCATGTGTTGCTTGTGATATTTCCTTTTTTTGTTGGTAAAAGGGGGTTTATACAACAATCAGTGCCTGAACTAATTGTCATACCCAGCTCATAATCACATCAACTTGTCAACCATTTCCATACAATTTAAGATGAAGATTTTCTTTCAAATATACATTTTTCAACTTTTCAGCTTTCACCATGAAGACAGGTAGTAATGGATGAAATACACATAAAAGCCAGATTCAGTTCTACATTAACCTTCATATACCTAGATGGTTTCCCAGACAAGCGTGCTTGTCCACCTCTGCTTTGTGTTAAAATCTCCACAGAACTTGGACAGAAAGTGGCTTCAAGCCCAGTCGGAGAAAGGCACAGTGCGTCAAGAGGCTTGCGAGCTGATCGATAGCGAGCTAATTGGAAAATAGCAGCAGGAAATGTGATAATGTGGCTGTTCGCTCTGGTCTTACTCTGGCTGCACTCACAACCCGCCTTCCCCCTCTTTACCCACTCTCGAGGGTCGGTTCTGGGTCCTTCAATCTAGTGGTTCTCTAATAAGGCCGGAGCTACTGGTCGACCCGAATGAACATCACAGCTGCTCTAACAGAGGCGCACGTAGATGTAGGAGTGCCACCGGATGTTTACAAGCACAATATGTTCAGTATTACGTACACAAGATGAGAACACAGCAAGGGAAGCTGGTGAAACCATGCTCGACATGTCAGTACCTGCTGTTTGACAAATCTGGTTGGAGCCACCGACATGGCGTACAGACGTGCGGCAGTAGCATATAGAAAAAAAAATCCTGCTGGTAGACAAGAAAGCACAAGGAGAAAGATAGTCAAGTGGGAAAATGGCCATGCCAAATTTGCAGAGGAGGGGAGCCACTGAAGGGTGGCAGAGCCTTCAGAAACGCATAATAATGCAGAAGTTACACGGAATTTGAAATTGATCATGATTGGAAAGCTGAAAGTTGAAACAGTTTTTAAAGAGGAAGGAGTGTTGAAAGAAAGGAGAATCGGGTGCAATTGGTATGCAGCTGGAGTGCCGTAAAATAAATGCTCAGAAAAGTGTTCAGACTGAATGCAAAGGAAACATTTGCAGTGGCATGATTGCAAGTGAATAAGAACTAGGAGGTCAAAAGGGAGAATCTCTTTTCTGCAAAAATCCATGTGAGGATGCAATCCACCTGAGTTGAAAATGTTTCGAACTGTAGTAACGTATCAACCCAGAAAGTAGGAGAGAGTAAAATTCTTTGAGTATCTTTGCGAACTACGTGGTGCTGGAAGCGTGGTGATGTTCTGTCTACTTACACTGTTGCTCACTAATGGGACAGTAATTTAAAACAGAAATTTGCAATTCGTAAGGTGGCTTCATCCAATGGCGCCAAGTGTTGCATGAGATTATTTCAGTAGACAAATCCACTGGTCATGGTGATTCCAATAAATTCAGTTCATTTTGTGTAAAAACCTGCTTTTATAAATGGATGGCTGGTGCTGAGGAGAAGTAGTTGACTGAAGTAGAAGGAAGTGTGGATGATGATGAAGAAACAGAAGGACTTAGGCGAACAGATAAGGGGACTGGAAGCAGTGTGGGAGGGAGGGAGGGGGAGAAAAGAGAGGGTCTCTTGTCCCATTTCAGACTCAGGGGATCTCTGCGTGTCACCAGAATATGTTGTACTGCCAGACATGAGTGACAGTGATGGGCACTGTGGGCCTAGGATCCACCGTTTTCCACTCCTCCCAATTCCCCTGGCCAGGCCTCTCCATCCCTGTGACAAGACGAGGAGACGTTGTGTCAGCTGAAGTGCGACAGTCTTTGTCTTACTCTCATTCACTCATCCGCTCATTCACCCACTCACTCTTCTCTTCTTACGCCAACCTCTTCGCTGGAGTTTTGTGTACCTTTTATCCTTTTTAATGCTTTTTTTTCTCTTCGTCTCATTCCCTTGTCTCTGTTTCTTTATGATTTGTATCTTTTTTATTAATCATTTGCTGTTTGACAACTCTCACACCCTTTAATTATTTTTTTCTCTTAATTTCTTCTCCACTGCTCTTTCTTCATTTCTTGGAATGGCAGTTCTGGAGTGGTTGGCACAAAAATAGAGCAGGTGGTCAACACCTGCCTAGTTTCCTAGATCTCTCTTTGATAAGTCACCATTTGTCCACATCAAAGGCACTAGTTTAGGACATGCTTCAGAGAAGCACGGGGCTCCCCGTGGAGCAGGGCTGTCACCTTACCGTTTTGCTGTCTACACCTTGGATTTCAGCTTTAACTCTGGGTCCTGGCAGCTTTAGATTTTTTTTCCAATGGCCACCTTTTGTCTGTAAAAGCAAAGAGGAGAGTTTACATGTTTGGTGAAAAGGTGATGCAAGAGGATTGAATCCTGTTTGTATTCATGGAGAGATGCTGGACAGTTTCCTACAGGAGTCTGCATTAGCATTTGTCTGCAAGAAAGGCCAGAGAAACTTTTATATCCCTACTTGTAGGTATTATATTAATCCTTGTTTGGTACACTGTACTTTGTTGGTGTGCTTCAAAGGCAGCATTGAGAGCATTTTCATTACAAATCATCTGAAAATACCTGAAGGCAAAAGCGTTGATAGTTGGTGCAAACCACATTGTCCTGGATGTGTCCTACTCCACCCTGATCTGCCGATCAGGCTTCTGTTGTTTAAGGTCCCAATTTGTCTAGAGAAGAACTGGTTTGTACGACACATTTTCTAAACATTTCTGGAGACAAACTCTCTCTGGAAGTTTGATTGAAAAGCAGGCCTTCATAGAGGGGAAGAAACCCTGAATGTTGTTGTATATTTTTTAATCTCTTGTGGAAAGCATTCAGTGTAACACTCTTTTGTAAACTGATAAAGGACAATTAATTTAAAGCAGAAATTTGCAACTTATTAGATATCCTCTTTGATTTGGACTATTTCCTCAAAGGCATGCAATTGCTCAGTGGTGCAAATTGGCATTTCCTCCATGGGAAGGGCACTACACAAATTTACTGCAAAACTGGCAAATCACAGTGAGATGTGGGTGCAATTGTCGCATTAACGAATGTCACAAAAATTCTAGCTTCCAAATTTTAAAGTTGGAATGAGGAAAGGAGTTTCTGAAGTTATTAGACCATCCAACAAGCTGCACTAATGGAGTTTACTGAGCTTCAGGTTGTATGGCTTTTAAGTCATACAATTGAGGATAAGGACTCGCACATCTTGTTAAAGGCATTCATGGTTTTTACATGACAGTAGTAAGTCAACAATGGGAGAGAGACCTTGTCCAAGCCTTGTTTTGGAAATTCTGAATGATCTGGACACAGCCTTTTTTGATTTCAACATCATGTAAACTTGTATAGTAATTAAGTAGTCGTATATAACAGAATAGCAGCAAGTTTGAAATGCTGGAACCATTGGCACTCAATGACACACTGTTGATCAGTTTTTTGCTGTTCATGAAAAATATCGATCTGCTGATCATTTTACAAGTAAATACGTCATGGTCTGTAGACCTTGTCGACATGATTGCGAGGTATACAACTCTAGAAAGTTCTTGCCAGTTTTCCATCAGTTAGAAGTGCATTAAGCTCTGCCTTTCCCTTTTTCCTTTTACCTTTTTTAATCACAGCGGAGCCCTTATCAAGTGGGCTGCACCTTAAAAGCAGTCTCCCCTTTTCTTCTTTGACTATCTCAGCTTCAACAACACCATTTATTTTGCTGTGAAGACAAGCCAATCTTGTTTTGTGTGTGTGTTCCCTTCTTCAAACGCTGCCTGGCTTACCTGTATCTCCAGCTTCATCAACCTCCTGATGAAACCCATACTGGCCCTTCTGCTGATAAGGTAAGCCAGGCAACGAGATATATCCATCATTCACCTACTTAACGCACACACTTACCTGTGAGAGTGTGTGAGGGTGGATTTGTGTGTGTGGGGGTATACTATAACAAGATTAGGATTAGAAATGTGAATGAAATCACACCCTCTGCTGCCACCCAAGTAATCAAACGGCCTCAAACAAAAGCGCAGTTCATTTAGAGCCACTAATTCCTGCTTGGTGGCTTCACAGCGTCGCAGTCTCATTATTCTATTAACCCCCATGCCTCTTCCCCCATCTACACGCACACACAAATGCACAAAACCTCATAAATTGTGCTGTGGGACTGCTGCCAAAGCGGAGCCTGGGTTCAGCTGGGTAGTTAATCATCTCCTATAGCATGTAATTCGTGTAAACAATGTTTGTTTGCGCACCAAGAGAGCGCGGGCCCCCCTAGGCTCTAGTTAGCTGTGATGTGGCAGCGTACCTGGGAATAGTAGTTCATGTGCAAAGGGGCCAAAGGTCGCAAGGTGTTCATAATTGACTTCCTGTGCCAAGTAGGAGTGGAAGCATGGAAAATAACTCGCCGGCATGGAATCGGTTGTTATGACAGTGCTCCTGGGGGGTAGAGTGGTGCAGAGTGTGAATATGAACAGAGAAATTAATTCCGCTCAGGAAAAGAGAGTTGATGCTTGCGAGGGCAGGTGTACATGTAGTGTGTCATTCATTTGTGAGTTTGTTGTTGCGTGAACTAGCATTGGTCCATCTGTGCTTAGAAACTGTGTAAAGCAGCCCATCCTTTTGATCCTGTATAACCTGCCTCATCTCGACTTGCCACGTTAAACCCGCCAAGACCTCTGAATGATGTAACTTCTCCTGCATCCCTTGGTTGGTTTCCACGGTCACTGTGTACACAAGGTCATTTAGTTTCTGATCAATAGCTTGTATCGAGCCTATGCGCCCCACACCACCCCCTGTTTCTGAAATGGCCGTTAAATCGATGGGAACAAATGAAATTAAGCTCCTGGGCGGCTCGGAGGAGCAAATGATCTTTCTGTGATTAATAACACACTGTAAACGCATCTGCGCTGGGCATATCACATCAGAGAGTATTTCCTTGCCTCGGCTTGTTTCCTCGGGGTAAGACTAAGAGAATAAAGCTGTGGTAATGATGTTTATCTGGGGAAGCACCATTTGGTAGAACATTGAAACAGGAACAAATGGTTTTGTTTGTACAGATGTAAGTATGTTACTTTCAGAGACTATGATTATGAAGTTTGTAGGGTACAGAGAATCTTGTCATATCAGAGGGCAGGATTCACTCACCTCGAACAAATGAGGGATGTTTAGCCCAGATCTGACGAAGCCCTGTTTGCCTGTAAGTGGCTTTTTTCATTTATGGTTTGGCAAATATCTTAAGAGAAGAAATGACAAAATATCAGTTGTTTATATCTTACTAGATCAGGAATGAAAGAAAAAATATTGTGCTCCACCCTGCTAATATAGACTATAATAATAAATAACATTATTCTATTTATTGGAACATGGCACATGTTTTAAACAGTGATTTTGACTTTTGATTGACCTAAATCAAGCTGACTAGTGTCTAGCTGACACTTGCAGATCTACCATGCTCTTAGTGATGTTAAGTCTGATAGCAGAGCCTTGAGTAGTTTCTGATGAGTTTGCTTTGGATGTGTGAAAATCATAACAAACTCTTGACATTTGAACCATTTTATGGCTTCTTTTTGTCAGTGAAACAAAAATGACACTGTCTGAACTACAATGAGGAACCTCAGAACACCAAGTTCACTATGAGTTCACTGAGTTGCACAGACTCTTTTCTGCTTGGCGTAACAATGCAGCTGAACAGCTTCAGTGATATATTTGAAGAAATCAAGCCTGGAAGAATTAGTTGTCAGGTTAGGCAATCATTTATTGTATGATGTCACTGAATAAGTTCTGCAACAAGACATTTTTATTTTTCTTGATTAGAATGAACTATTGCAGCAAGTCACATAAAAGGATCAGAACCCACAATGTGTTAGTTCATCTTAAACAACTCTCTGACATCCCTGACCTCTGACATTTAGCCCATTCATTCCCACTTAAGATGTACATCTTTAAAAACACCTTGCAGAAATAAAGTTTAACTTTTTAAACAACGTTATCCAGGAAAAGGAGTAAATAGTGCATTTGTGGGCACTATTTTCATATTAAAACACATTTGGTGCGCTAAAGTGTATTTACAGAAATAGGATGATGTATGCGGTGTTGACTTAAACTACAGTGCCCATGTTTATTATAATAAAGGAAGAGTGTGGCTCATTGCGTTGTGTTTATAGACAACAATGGGACTCTATGGCGCAGAGAAATAAGCTATATCAGGCTTTGGCTGCACAGACAATACCTGCTAGTTGGATCAATTTACTGGCAGTGGCGGTCATTTTATGGGATTTGTTGACCGCAAGAAAAATGTAAAGTATCACCAACCTTCTTCTTTAATATGTAAGTTTGTAACTATTGATCATTCTTTTGTTATTCTCCCAAGTTATTCTCACTCACAACTTTCCCAGGTCCAGCACTCACTGAGTCCTCAGCAGTTGGTGTACAATAATAATACATCTTTGATGCCGAGGCATGTTTGTGCCAACCATGAGAATTCCCTGCCAAGGCTGAATCAGGCAGAGGCTAGTCAAGCTATGTTGAATTGCTTTTTAGGAAAATTGCCTGGGGTGTGATTTGTGATTTTTACGAACATAAACCATTCGCTTCTATGCTTTTGCTTTAGTGCCTTGGAAACAAGAACTGAACAGGGCATTACTTGCCTTTTTCTACAGTGAGATGTATGGTTTGGGTTGTTTGTCCATAAAGCCCATATTCCTCCGACAAGGCAAATTTTGAAGGGTTCGGTCCAAAAAAAGCACCGGGAGAACAACAAAAAAGCAAGACAGCAAAGCAGTTAACCTAACATCTAACATGGACATCCACTCAAATGGATGCATATGTAGCTGTGATCTGTCATCACTTGGGATAAAACAAAGAGCTTTGCACGACACTCTGGGGAATATGGCCATTTTCTAAGGCTCACACAGCAGCCTTGTAGGTGTAGAGCTGCTAGACAGAGTCGAGAGTACAGTGTTCTCATGCAGCCTTTTTGTGAGCCTCAAACTTTACTAGTCAATTTGTTAAGCTCATATTCTGAACTTCTCTCTCTTTGTGTCTTTCATTTTAAATGTCATCATCATTATCACCTCATTAAATGTTTTTTTTTTTTTCCACTAATTTTCATGAGCAGTTGATGCTGCTGGCAGTTGCCAAGAGAAATGGCAGGGCCTGCGGTTTTGGTTCCATGAGGGCTAAGGGCCACGGTGCTGCTGTGGCCACCCGATGTGTAGTGCGCCTTGCTTTTTTCTTTCAGACATAGTGTAGAACCTCTCTCATTCTAGCGGCTGCACAGATGGGTTGTGCTCTTTTATTCATAAGGGCTACACTAACTTTGATCTGGCTTTGCATTTGCAACATGTGTCAGATTGAGATGGGGGGTGAGTGGGTGGGAGGGAGAGAGCAGTGAGGTGGAAGCGGAGTGGGAGGTTGTCCTACTGGCCAGACACCCTAACTGCTCCCTGCGCCTTTTTTCTATGCTCCTTGGTTCCTCTGGGTCCTGTGTGCTTTCTATTATGCACGAGTGTCATAACCAGTACAGTTGATCTGCTGGCCTCAAACACAGAGCAGACATCCTCACAGCTGTATGGTGGGGGGGTTGTTTGATATACAAAAAGGAAACACATAGTGTGGCATGGACTTTGAGTTTCTTTTTCCAATAGAGAAAAACAGCAACTTGAAGCTTGGCAATTCCTGAATTTCAGTAATTGTCACGCTAAACCCCTTGGATAGTGTTAACTGTGGTCGGCAGGTTTTCCCAGTGTAGCACAGCACAGGTTCTTTAAAGGTTTACAAGTGTGACAGAGGCGGATGCATCACCCAAAATTCACAGTAATTTTTGTAACAATAAGTATTTAATTTCAGATAGAGGAACGCAAACCTCCCACTTTTAGTCACAAGCTTTGAAACCGAGTATTTATTCAGCGAGCTAAGTGGCTAATTATTGTAAATTCTAAATTAGCTGAAACATCAATTCTGAGATGGATGATATCTTCAAGCAAACTTTTCAACGTCTGTGCCTGATTGATGAAAATTAGGACCCTGAATACAATCGGTGAGCTTCTTACGTGGCTCACGTTTACGTGTTAAAAGGCTTCAAGGGCAAATTCATGTAGTCAGCAAACATATCTCAAGTAAATTTCTCCAAATTCACTCATGCGGTCATGCAAGCACTAATAGGACTTTTTACAACCTATCAACTTAACTATGTATGTGTAGCCAATGCTATTCTAGCTATTTGACTTTGATGTAACACAATTTTTCTCCATATAGCAAACTAACTAACAAAGCATATTAGCATTAGTGCTTTGCGTTAAAGCAGACCAACCCACATTTTACATTCATTAGACAGTGAATTTTTCCAAAATGTGCATATTTTTGTATCAGTCTTACTAAAACCTCATAAATAATGAAATGAATAAGGCGGTAAGCCCATCTTTCTGCTTTCATATTCATCTCATTGGTACCCTTAAATAGAACTGACAACAACATTAGCCAGTGCTAATGTTATCACTGACACCTGTGCTTTTCTCTCTGATGACCAGTCGAAATGTCTGTTGTGAAAAAGACCAAAGCTTGACAGGTCTTCTGTGCCTTGTTTGCAAAGCTGCAATTGAATAACCTTTGTTCGGGCTTTAGTGAATGGTTAATTGACCTCAAGTTGGCAAGAGAGCAAGCAGAATAAAAGCAGGGTTGTATCATTTGTTGTAATTTAATTCCATCTTTCTGCTTTATAATAAACCTCTGGCAGGACAGCATTAAGTCTCTGCCCTCAAAGAGCATGATAGGATGTCGTGATTCAAATACTAATTATTGCCCCGATCATTCTGCATGTTTGCCTACCTGTGCTGTGGTGGGGCCTGAACAGAGAAATGGTTTTCTTCTATGCTCCAAGCCCAAGCCCATTTATTAAGGTGTGTTTATCATTCATAGTGACCCAGGTTAAGTGTCCTGAGAATTATATTTAAGGCTGCGGGTCCCAGTTGGCAATTAAGTACAATTCATTACAGCAGACACACAGCCCTACAGGGGAAAACGTTAAGGGCCGTGGCAACACACAGGGGCAAGCAGGGGAGATGGAAACAGATGAGAGAAGGGAAACGAGGAAGTGTGAGATTGATATAAAAAGGGAAAAACAGAAGGGATATGTGTGGGAGGGAACGAATGTGAGAAGAGAGGCAGATTGTGTAGAAGAGGTGTGTATCGAGGACGGAGGGGTATTAAAATAAAGAAAAACAAAATTCTCGGTAGAAATACTTCTCAGAAGGATCAGAAGGAAGAGTGGAGCTGTATTTACCAGTGATAGATAGCTTGGCTGCAGCCTCACCTGATGGTGTGGTCTGTCAACATTGGCTCTCGTCTCAGAGAGAATTTCATGCCTTTCATTTGTTGCATTTTGATGTTGAAAGTGTAAGATGTTCTGGTGTTTTCTTGCCCCCGCAGAGTGGCGCTCCACTGCTGACACTCTTTTTGAATATGCGACCCCCAGCTGGCAGGGGTGGTCTGTTCAAAAAGCTTTTTTTTGTTTACAATGTGAAACACAACCTAAAGCACTTGAACTAACTCGATTACTCATTTATACTCTCACTTCTGTTTTAAGTCAGCAACTACCATACGGATCCAGCATTGGCTCAAGCCAGTGTTGTATTGATGATGCCCTTTGGTACTATGGAGGGAATTGCCTTCAAATTTGTGTTTTTTGTTTTTAAAGTTGTAATGTTTTAATGAATCTTTCCATTTTTTTTTTATCTAGGGAAATGTCCTGGCAGCTGCTCTTCGCGGCTGTATTATGTAATACAGTTGCATAGGTTTTTCATTTGCTGTACTTGCTGACGTAAACTTGCTCAGCCAGATTTGGTGAGCATGAATCTCATTTGTCACATATTCCGAGTCTGACGTTCTGCGTGTCATTTATCAGACAGGTGCAGCAGTTTGGAAGCGCACTTCCTGCCATGTGAGTTGCACTATGCATGTTAAGTGGATTGAAGACTCACTGAATATGTGTGGTTTTGGTATTGCAGCAAATGCGTTCATTGTTACAGCCCAAATCATCACTGCTGTAGCTGTATTTTCTTATTCTGAATTCAATATACAGTGTATGAACATGTTGTCTCTCTTGTGGGCACAGATTTGTTGTGATTACATCAACCCACACTCCCGTAAAACTCCACGAGCAGTTTTAATCCAATTATTTTCCAAGATTATGTTTCAATTTAAAGTCTAGCTCTATGTTTAGATGTGTGTTTGAATGTGCACTAATGCTTGTCTTATTGTCTTATTGACCTCATAGGAGAAGAACTTGATGAAGTTGGAAAACACTTTATATAGTATTGTTAGCATGTTTTTTTGTTTGAGAAGACGCAAGACACAATATGGTGGCGTTCCACTCTCTGGTTGAAAGTTTTCATCTTGGTTTACCTCTGAACACACCAAGCGTGACTGTGGTTCATGTATTTATTATATTAACTGGTCATCTAAATGTGAGATGGCATCCATTACTTTGAGTGAAAAGTTCCTGTGTTGCTACCGCACAGATCCACATTAATGTGTCACTCCCTGGCACTGTCCACATTAAACCCATTAGCCCAAAGACTTTACACAGGGATGACATCATGCACATAAAGTTAACTTTCCTGGGCTCTGGGCAAGTTTTACAAACAAAACCCTTAATAGATTAATCATTGACAAAGCAAATAGTAAAAATTGACCTTGTCTGCAATTGGAGATGTCCTGTCAAATTTTTCATTGACAATGATTTTTTTTTATGATAGCCTATGAGCAAAATTGCTACTAGGGATTTTTGTTGCATTACAATCAGTGGCCACTGCGACAAATTGGCAGCAAGGCTGAGCGGTGGAACCCAATCCAGTTCTCTTGATACATTCAGGGTGTGAAGAGTGCTTGTTGCACCTGTAAACGCTCAACGTTGTCACAGGTCTTGGTGTACACCTGTGCTCACTACTGACTGCTAACCAGTGGAGGTCAGCGGTCATTGGAGGATTTAAAAGTAAAATCCAGTGGGTCTAGTCGACTTTCCACACAACAAACAAGTAAAGACACACATCGCACGGCAAAATAAAGCCATTTCATCCTCAAAAGGCTTCAGCCAGGAGACAAAACTCATGGTAGGAGTGCAATATGTACTTCTTGATTAAACTCGTAAAGACAACCCCAAACAATAAACTCTTACTAAAGGTTGCAAGACAAGACAAAGTACTTATTTATTAACATTAGCTGATTTATATGCAATGGCAGCTGTAGTCAATATTTACAACTGATGCCAAACTTGTAGAAGTTGGCCTTGAAGCCCAAAGTCCTCTCACGCACCATTCCCAGTTCAGTGCTATGTTCAACATAATATGTACGGTACCATGGCTGTGAGGAGCTATTCATTTTACTCAGAATGAAATCAATAAAATTGAGCCCCCCGTGGAAACTGAATTGCATTGTATCTGGAGCGCTTTATTCCAGCAATTCCGCTCAAAAGTAAACAAAACATTAAAATGAAGAAAAATCTTAATTCAATACAAGCCTTGTTCATCTATTCATTTCACAAACGTTTTGTGAATTATTTCAACGCTTCATTGATCCCATTGTAAATAGGCTTCAGTGTATTCATGGAGCCTCCTTTGTGATCTTATTTTTTTTCCAGAAGTGTTGTTCTTGTAAAACTTACTCACTGAGCTTTCCTCCTTCTTTACAGACTCTTCAAAAGCCCTTTTGGTCGACTATGAAAAGGAAATGTACTGATCACTCAATGCATTATTGTGAGACAAAATCATATCTACCCATACAGTTCATGAATACGGTGCTATTCATGAATGTCAGACTTTAAATACCTGTTTTGCAAACCTACCACCCCTTCAATCTCCTCCTTCCTCCTTTCTCTCCCTCTGCCTCACCTTCCTTCCTGGCTTCTCCTTACCGTAATTATTCATTCATTCAGCTTTCTCTTCGCATGCACATTGGCTAAGAGGGGCTGTAATCATTTTTTTGATAGAAGGCATTTTCCCCTGTAATCCAACAGAGCGTATGCCAAGCCTCACTCTGGGTCTTTTCACATGAAGGCAGAAGAGGCTGTGCCTCTGGAGGCTTAGCATTCTTAATCTGAATGGCTTTTTGCATTTTCTGCCATCACTGTCAACACCGCGTGCCCTCTCGACAAAATGCCACACAACGCTGACAGTGTTTGAGTCGTGTTTTACCTACGGGTTAATGTTTTCTGAGGTCTCCTGCTCAAAGTATAGCCCACTGCTCACGTTGTAATGTAGCCTCAGTACTTTACTTTTCTTCTTGTTGTTTAGCAATAATTTAGCTGACTAAATAAAATGAATAAAATGTTTATAAAGAAACATGATCACCATATTAGTTTGACCCGTTCGCGTGCTACCATGTTTCCAATTAGCAGTTGATCAGTTGATGCTAATGCTGACCACGATGTCATTACATTGCGTGCGTTTAGTCATAAATCAAAGTATTAGACAAATCCAGGAAAAGTCAGGTCACCAAGTAGTTGTTGTGATGTATTAGGGCGGATCAAAGTGGATCACTTGCAGGGCTCGAAATGAATTTAGCTTTGCATTGCCCTCTCTCTTTTGCCTTTTTTTCTACTCTTCTTCAAGTTGTGACTATTATTCTTATCCCAAACAGCATTTTTTACTTGGTCTCTCTGGGTTGAAATTACAAAATAAACACACATATAGGAGGCTGTCATTACTGATGGTGTGCATACCTGTCGAATCATTAACACTGCCTTCCTGCCATGTGCTTGCTTGCAAAAGGCTGAGGAGGCAGAGAAAACGCAGCTAACAGGTTGTCTGTTTTTGCTTTTTAAATGGGAACAAAGTCACTGGTACAACATTAATGATGTCTCCAACTGTCAGAAATGTCTTGTGTTTTTGTTTACCTCTCTGCAAAGTGCGGATAGCCACTATTAGTTTGTGGTGTTGATGCTGCAGTTCTGTATTCTGCTCTCCAGGCTCTGCCTACCTGCCTGCTCCTGCTGCTGCCACATCACTTCAGGAATCTGATGAACTGTACCAACCTCAGATTAACCTCCAACCCCGTCTTTCTTTCTCTGCAAACCCAGACCATCACTGGAGGTGAGTCATGCACTCACACGCTTGGCACATGGGAACCAGTGTGCGTACACATACACCTACACACTGTCTCTCTTACACACACACACACACACACACACACACACACACAGTGAAGTGAGGTTGCTCATTGACAGGGTTATAGAGAGGTTTAAAATCCACCTGCCCTCCACTGTCAGACAGGCCCTGCTAAGTCTGGAGTTTAATAGACTCAGGCAGTCTGAGTTCTTGGAGCAGTGGGAAGGATATTTTAGGATAGTCAAATGCAAGCACTCTTAACTGTCGGAAGTAGACATATCATTTCAAACTCTGTATGCTTGAACCTGTTCACGAATATTGAAGAGGCCTCAAAAATATTTGACTTTGAAGGTATTTTTGAATTAAAGACAAAAGAAAAATTAAAATAACTCCTAAACCTAAATGAAAATCTTCTCTTTTGAGCTTTGGAATCAATATTAAAAAAATATATCACATTACATTAATTATGAAAGCAATTTAAAATTTTTAGTATGTGCTCCAGTGTCTTACCTTAACCTCGGTAAAAAGCTAGAGTGTAATTTCCAGTCTCTCTATATGTGTTTCGGCATAATCTACATTTGGCCAAGAAAACTTGAGGCACTGGAGTTCAGCTGTATGTAACTGATAATAAACATACAAATATGTTTGACACAAGCTTTAATATGAACAAACCACAACTTATTGAGTAAAAGTAGATATTTTTAACATTATTATCACTACCCACATCTCCTCTGAGGGTGGGGATCAGTGAAGAATCAGTGTTGGCAGAAGTGCAATCTGTGGTTTGTGTCTTACCATAGATCATTAACTGTTTTCCCTAAGGGGGTAAACAAAATATCACATTCTTAGTACCACATGCATGGCAATCAGATGAATGTATTTATTATTTGCTTCTTTGTATATATTTAGACAATGACACGCTGTTTGTTATTTATACGTATACATATATATTTCACAAAATACTCCTGGTTTTATTAATCCTTGTGCAGCTTTAGTTTATTATTGTATGAAATCATTATTCAAGGAAGCTCACAAATTCCTTTAGCTGTGTTGCCTAAGAGGCACACTGTCTACTGGGGCTTAAACAGCAAAGTTTTGGCGTTGGACTTGAGCTTTTGGCGATCATTTATCATCACATTTTTTTTTGTACTTTTAGGACAGAAGTCAGTTTCTACCAGTTGTTTAGCTGAGAGAAGCAGGAAAAATTGTTAAGATTGTTTCATGCCAGTTTTGAGGCACTTCAGCAGCAATGTGGTGAGTCAGATTTGAACTCAAGACCTTTGCATCACTTGTTCTTATTCACCCCTGAAGATGTGTACCAGTCCTTCTACTCAAGTGCAGTCGCAGGCAAATGCTTGAATAATAAATGCGGAAAAAGCTAAAAGAGTTTGGTATTGTTTGAGGACTATATACATTTAGAGCCATTGCGTTAGTTTGGTCTTCCATTACAGTGATAATATGCACTTAGTGCCTGGCACTTGGCTAAAAATAATGCAGCCTGATATGACAGCTCTGCCATAAATCTTCATGACGGTTATAAATTGCAGTTTTGTTGAAACTGTCTAAGTGAGGTGTTGATTTAACTGTACAGTTGTTGTTCAGGATGTAGTTTTGTGGTGTTGTGTATTGCGCTTTATTTGTTCACTATCAATAAGGTTAGGGTGGCTAATTTTACATGTACCTGCTAAACTGTATGTGTGTGTGTGTGTGTGTGTGTGTATAAAGATACCAAACGTGGCAAGATTGAGGAAAAGGTTTGACATTTTGATAAGTACGCATAGATAAAACGCAGCCTGATAAAACCGTGGTTTTTATGAAATTACAGCTAATAGACAGTTAGCTACACAACATGTGCTTCTGTGCTACTGGCACGCATATATATAAAAAAAAAAAAAAATTCCCATCTCTCCCTCCGCCGGCGGTTCCTCCTCTGCAAGCTCGGGTCCTCTACCAGAGGCCTGGGAGCTTGAGGGTTCTGCGCAGTATCTTACATGTCCCTAGTATTGCGCTTTTCTGGACTGAGATGTCTGTTGTCTTTCCTGGGATCTGTTGTAGCCACTGCTCCAGTTTGGGGGTCACTGCTCCGAGTGCCCCAATCACCACAGGCACCACTGATGTCTTTACCTGCCAGGCTTTCTCCAGTTCTTCCTTCAGGCCTTGGTATTTTTCCAGCTTCTCATGTTCCTTCTTCCTGATGTTACCATCGCTTGGGATTGCGATGTCCACCACAATGGCTTTCTTCTGGGTCTTGTCCACCACTACAATGTCCGGTTGGTTAGCCATTACCATCTTATCAGTCTGTACCTGGAAGTCCCACAGGATCTTTGCGCGCTCATTCTCTATCACCTTTGGAGGTGTTTCCCACTTGGATCTAGGGACTTCCAGCCCAAACTCTGCACAGATGTTTCTGTACACTATGCCGGCCATCTGGTTATGGCGTTCCATGTATGCTTTTCCTGCCAGCATCTTACATCCTGCCGTTATGTGCTGGACTGTTTCTGGGGCCTCTTTGCACAGCCTACACCTTGGGTCTTGCCTGGTGTGGTATATCTGGGCCTCTATTGCTCTTGTGTTCAGGGCTTGTTCCTGTGCTGCCATGATGAGCGCCTCAGTGCTGTCCTTCAGTCCAGCCCTCACTAGCCATTGGTAGGATTTCTCCATGTCAGCCACTTCTGATATCTGTCGGTGGTACATCCCATGCAGGGGTTTGTCCTCCCATGAAGGTTCGTCCTGGGTCCACTCGTCCGGTGTCCACTGCTTGAGACTTTCACTGAACAATCCATCCAATGGGGCCATCTTTCTGATGTATTCCCGGATCTTGGATGTTTCATCCTGAATAGCGGCCCTGACGCTCACCAGTCCTCTGCCCCCTTCCTTTCGCTTAGTGTACAGTCTCTGGGTGCTGGACTTGGGGTGGAACCCTCCATGCATGGTAAGGAGCTTTTGTGTCTTGATATCCGTGGTCTGTACTTCATCCTTTGGCCAATTTATTATCCCAGCAGGGTATCTGATTACTGGCAAGGCATAGCTGTTTATTGCCTGGACCTTGTTCTTGCCATTGAGCTGACTTTTCAGGACCTGCCTTACTTGTTGGAGGTATTTGGCTGCTTCCCTTGTGGCCCTTTCATGGTTGCCATGTGCCTGTGGTATACCCAGGTATTTGTAGCTATCCTCAATGTCTGCTATTCTGCCCTCTGGTAGTGTAATCCCCACTCTCTGGACTACCTTGCCTCTCTTTGTTATCATTATATAAATAAATATATATGTATAAATATATATATATATATATATATATATATATATAAAAATTGAGCTTACTTTTGTCGTATTTCTTCAATCAAAAAGTTCAGCTGATTCACCTTCAATGGTGTAGCAAAGGCAATGTAATTATAATCATTATAACTCCACTTGAGGTATTCATAACGTGACTGTTTTTTAAAATTTAAGTCAGTATTTAAAACCAAATGTTTATATAACTTTAGTTTCTCCCTAACTTTATAACTCTCTCAAACCTTACAAATTACTCTTTAGGACATTTTTTTGGTTCTTTGTAGAGAATATTCTCTTTATTCACTCAAGGTTCCACCTTTGCTGAACACCATCTGAACCTTGACTCTGCTCCTTTGTAGCAGTTCAATAGCTACTGCAGACCAACACTTCTGCAAATGAATAATAGGATGAACGCCGTTCGATGGAAACAGTCACACTCAGAGATGAGTAAATAACCTTCACACAACAAAAGGTGATTCTGAATTGTTTGAAACTTCAAAGCCGTGTGCTCCAGTTTAAGGATTTTTACACAGAAGTCAGGTATTTTCAGGCACTGAGTTACCCATGCAGATTTACATTTTGTTGTTATGCCATTTTACCTTTAGGGAATTTGAAAGGTAAATGCTGAAAACACTGCTCAAGGACACCTAGCAGAAGTTAAATCTAGCAAACAATAAGCCGAGACATGAAATGAGATTAGAGCACCTTTATAATTGTCCCCCACAATGAAATCAGAAGAGAAGACGTACGCCGACCTGGTCCGTCCATCCGATATCCGCACAATGTATCTGGGATGCCAGTGATTGGATTTTAATAAAAACTTTGCTTGGGTGGACGCTGTCTGATGTTGTCATTGCTTCATTGTGGCATTTTACAAATTACACTGATGAGCCGAAGAGGAGCCACACAGCAATTACATGATATTCACATGGACGTCATGCATTTTGGATGGTGTTGGACACACTGTACAGGGAGCTTCCAGATGTTATTAATCACAAATTTTCAATTCTAACATTTTGCTAATACAACCAAATCTATCAGTTAGTATAATTGATCAGTATTAGGCATAATTAAATAAGCAACATACTCACTCCAAATATAATGAAACAAAAACACAACAAAACATAATAACAAATTGCACAAGCAATGCATGTATTATACGATAATTTACTAATAAGATAAAAAAAAAATAATAATATACATATATATATAACTCGTCGCACAAGCAATACATGTATTATGCAGTAATTTACTGTAAGATAAAAAATATGTGTGTGTGTATATATATATATATATATATATATATATATATATCTCTACTACACACACACACACACTACGATATTGTTATTTACATGAGTGCTTTTCCTATTTGGTCTGAATTTTAATGAAATAAGTAAAAGTTCCCTTTGATATTACTAATAATGAATGAGAAGAAACACCATTTTCATTAGTTTAATATTTATTACCCCAAAAATTTAGACAATAACAAGGATAGCCCCAAATAACAAAAACTGACAATGTCAGTAGCGGGTGTTTCCACCATTTGCCGCAATGACAGCTTGACAGCGACGTCTCATGCTCCTCACTAGCCTCATGATGTTGTTCTGAGGCAATGCGTTCCACTCTTCCACAAGTGCTACACGTAGTTCTGCCAGGTCACGTGGGGGTGGGGTACAATCATCCAGTCTCTGCTTCAGCTGGTCCCAGACGTGCTCTATGGGGTTCAGGTCAGAGGACATTGCTGGCCTTACCATATGAGGCACTCCGACTTCCTGAAGTCGAGCTGTGACAATTCTGGCACGATGTGGTGGAGCATTATCATCCATGAACAGAAAGTTGGGGGTGTGCTGGTGGAATTGGGGGATGATGATGGGTTCTATGATGTCTCTGAGGTAAGAACGTGCAGTGACTGAGCCATCTACAATAACCAAATCTGTTTTGCGCTGACTGGTGATGCCTGCCCAGACTGTTGCACCTCCTCCACCAAAGCGAACCCTGGGGACCATGTTGACCTCGGCGTATCGCTCACCTCACCTTCTCCAGCAACGCTGACGACCATCATTTCTGTGCAAGGTGACCCGACACTCATCAGTGAACAGGACGGTAGACCACTGCTGCATTGTCCAGGTCACATGGTCTTGTGCCCACTGCAAACGTTCACGGCAGTGTCTTGGTGTCAGTGGAGTCACCTGCAACAGTCGTCTGGCATTCAAGCCAAAGTGGTGGAGTCGGTTGCGAACGGTTTGTCTGGAAACCCTAGTACCCCTCACATCTCGTAAACGGGCCTGCAGCTGTGTGGCAGTTGCATAACGATGTCTGAATGCATAGGTCCTTAGGTACTGGTCATCGTTGCGGTCTGTCACTCGTGGGGCATTTCAAGATTAACATTTATAAATCCAAACATGTAAACAAACTCTTGGATGAGATACCTTTGGAACAGACACTAGAAGAACATTACTACCCACATGCTTTAACCAACATTATAAATTTGCACATGACAAAACCTAAGCGGGAAAGATGATGATTGGAAAAAAGGCATCATGCAACATGCAGTGGAATCAGACCAAATAAATCACGATGCATTTGAGCCACATGATTTAAGAGTCGCCTAAAGTGCCACTGGAGAGACTGTAAATATATAAAACCATCACATCTGTGGTGACGAGGTTTCAACCTTCCTCCAACATAAACCCTACGTTGCCGTCACGCTTGGCACTCTTTTAAGCACGTCGTTGTGTTGCATCATCTTCTTCTGCAGTGCTTTAATAGCACCTTGATGGAGAATGAGCACCACTGACTGTTAGATAACTCCTAGTATACTCCTAAGTTAACTCCTAGTTAACTCCTAATAATACTAAAATGCATTTTACCCCATTTTAACTGAAAGCAGGCATATGATCCCTCGTTACTGAAGAAGTTTGGGACATTTGCCTGTCTTAATTTTTTATCTATTCACATATAATGCCAAACCTGACAAAGCATTTCAAAGATAACCTAAGTTCAGCTCCCTGTCGAGCTCAGATGGTCTGTCTGTCTGCAGACCTGAAGCTACAGTGAGTCTCGGTTCTGAGTGAGAGATGATACAGCTAATTGTTTTCCACCAGCCTCGCAAGCTCCGTTGACTGGCTCACAGTAAGGCGCCGTGACCGCTCGCCGGTGTCCAGGCATGTGTTAAAAGCCTCCCCACAGTGCAACACGCCCTGGACTCATTTCACACCCTTTCTATTGTGAGGGAGCCTAGTGGTGTGTGTGTGTGTGTGTGTGTGTGTGTGTGTGTGTGTGTGTGTGGGTGTGTGTGTGGGTGTGTGTGGGTGTGTGTGTACATTTGGGTTTGTTATTTAGTTGTTTGCGTGTTATTGAGCACGCACACATTTCTCTGTCAGCAACAGTGGTTGTGGACATCACATATGTCCCTGCTCAAGCATTCTCGTGTCTGTGACTTGTTGTGCTGGCGCTGTGGCCATTGATAAAAGAGGCTACGCCTCTCAGTGTGATTTGTGTTGCCCAGAAGATTCCTCGAAGTGAGGAACATTTTCCACACACTTGCTCTTCTTTCCACACTTGGTGGGAGAACATTTTGCTAATCCAATTTTGAACTGTGAGAAAGGTTTCTGTTGTGCCATGCTGCTCTCAGAATGTACTGTCTTTCTTTATATTAATCCATGAGAAAGCTGTGCCAATGGGTGTTTCAAGAAAACTTTAAATTGTTTGATATCTTTCTTTAAGAGCTTCACATCCCAAGATTATTATCAAAAATGGAAGTGACATTCATGGACATACTGACATGCAGACCAAACAGTTTGATAAAAGGAAAAGAGGGTCAGAGTGTATTTTAAATCACTGAGAAGCCTAGGGCAGAATAACCTGCAGGGCAAACCCCACCATCACTTAAAGGCTTGTTGTCCTGTCAAGATCTTTAAAGGCTCTTATGTGTGTTAAGTGAACATATGAGTCGAGGGTAAATGTCACAGTTACATGGATACATCCTGTTAACTGCCTGTCCATTTCATTAAACAGAGCGGTGGATCCATAGCCATCAATGATAGGTTAGATAGACGTGTGTGTGTGTGTGTGTGTGTGTGTGTGTGCATGTATCTAACCTGTGGGCTGCATTAGTGTACATGTGCGTCTTATCTGTGGAATAGAATAATCTGTAGAACAGAAGTACCGTGTTGCAGATTGACTGTAGGCAGAATGGAAAACAGATTGCAATCTGATCATATTGGTTTTTCGACCTTGGACATAAAAAATGACTTCATAGTATTAACGTGGTTTAACAGTTACTGTAGAGTATTTATCTGGTGTGTTCTCAGTAACATGCTGCAGACATATGCAATGGTGTTCGTCCAGTTAGTTGATGTTCCTGCCAGTGTATTTAAAGTAGTGCATTCCTACGGTCAGTTATCGGTACTTGTTTATTTATTAAGCCATTCTCTGAGAACACAAGATATACTTTTATCATCTGGTCCAATGAATGGACTAAAATGGGAAAGAATGCTTTGAAGTGCTCTACTCCCTTCACTTTGAGCGGTCCTCAAAACGACTTGAAACTGAGCAACTCTCTCTGCCTGGTTTTAAAGCTTTTATAATTACAGTGGTGAATCAGTTAGTGCTTGTCTATGTCTGTACTTAATGTAATAATGTGTTTGAACCTTTAATGTGCAATTCACATTGAAAATCTATGAAGATCTATGAACTGTGTTCTCTAGTTGTTGATCACTGATCTACAAGGGGAGAAAATACTCCACAGTGCTTTTAGGATGGTAACCTTTGGGCCAGAGTACTAAGCTTGTGATCTGTATGACAGACTTGAAGGAAACTCCTTTGAGATCCCTGCAACAGAGGCAGGTCAGAAAACGTGGAGTGGATTTCGATGTTCTGCAGGGTCTGGAGAGACTTTAGTCGTCAGCTTGTGCTCAGTCCCTGACAAAAAGCTCTTCCTATTCACAGCTGCAGTTACGGTTAATGTGGTGACATTTCCTTGGCAGCAGCCAAAGGTGTCCTCTCTGCTTCATGTGCTTTGCCCACATGGCTCTGACCTGCACTCTTGTCTTTGATTGAGGCCTGGCAATCATACATTTTACCAAAATGAAACGGTCTGTACCATCATTACGGCCAAAGTCCTTCTCTGTTGAGTGCCTTCAGTAAGCGTTTCACCTCCAGGTCACCTTCTTACTGCTTGCTGCCTCATCTTATGTAAAGTACTAAGCTTCTCTTTTTTTGTCTCCTCTTACATTTCACTATGTGCAAGTTATGCAATGTTAAATTATATGCTTTGTCACTGAAGGGAGCCCAACGGGTTTACTCCTTAACCTAATCCACTTCATTTTGCACAAAATTGCCCATAACTTCTCTAGCAATGGCATTATTTGCTGAAGTTATGGCATAATTTGCCAAGGCTAAGCCTAAACCCCACCCCTAAACCCTTTCACATTTGCTGGAAAAATCTCCGCACTTACCACATCTTGTGCCTTTTGTCTGTGGGACCCCTTGCATCTTCTGCAAACTGCACTGGGTTCACATTTTGATTTATGGCTGTAGAAAGTCTGCAAACTCAGCACTGATTGCAATTAAGTTAAGTTGCCCTGAGGAGTTTTTCAACCACAGGTAGCGCTATGGAGCAATGCATTAATAAACGTTTCAAATGCTGTAATAATAATAAATAATAACTAAAAATAATATTTTTTTTTTAGCCACAGTTAAACGTGATGTAGTTGTAGTTGTAAATGTAGTTTTATTCAACTAAAGCTAATTAAACCAAACAAATCAACGATGTCATGGTTAACCAGTTATGATAGGTACGTGAGATCTTTAAAAGGAAATCAGTGGACACATATTTTATTGAATTGTATGCACGTGTTAATGAATAGAACAGAAATGACAAAATTATCATAGGAAATATATTGAAATCATTTGTTAAGTCCTGCCATGTACATGTAGCAGCATTTGTTCCCTCAATTTATTTAACTGTAATTGACATTTTTTTTTCTTAAGTCCATTATTAGTAATATTATTATTTTCATTAAATTAAATTAACAATTAACTTAAATTAAATGTACTTAAAGGATTGCATAGCAACATCTTTTCTTCATCATGGTGGTATCCAGCCACGCATATTAAATGAATGTGTCTGAGTTTGTCCTTAAACACTGTCCACACAGTACACTATAAGATAATGTTGTGACACACAATAGTACAATGCTCCTAATTGGTAAAATATAGCACAAGAATATAATCTGAAATCTCCACGTTTAATTATAATAAGACATATCAAGGAAAGCAGACCTATGATTTTCAGTATGAGACACTAACTGTTAATAATTTATGCTCATTAGAAATGGCACAATAGTGGGACATATAAAGAGCCAATCTTTATTCATTCAAATAGAGGTCACCCACACTAGGTGTCTTTCTTCTGTAGATTATAAATTGCTTCTCTCTCCATCTGTCTCTCTGCGTTTCTCTTTCTCCACCCACCATCTCTCAGCGTTTGAGAAAGTCGACTGAATTTAAATGGGATAAATCATAAATCTGATTAGCTGAATATTCTCTGTGATCTGCAGGGCAATATGGAAGAAAGGTGATGAATTGAAAATGATGAGGAGACTTCTTTCATTTTTATCTTTTTTTTTTTCCCTCTGTCTGTCTTCACATCCACCCCCCGTCAGGAGTTTAGTTGAATAATTTACTAGCAGGGCAATAATGTGAGGTACTTCATTAGATGGAAAAGCTCTCTAGTGTCAACGGAGATGTCTCCTAATTGAGAAGCCTTTGATGAATCCCGATCAGTACCGTGACAATTTCAACAGTCTCAAGACGTATTACAGTAGCCTGTAATTTTGAATGGTTGCCACAGAGGTTTCATACAGCTCCATAAACACTTGTTAACTTGCTGTTAATGGTGGCTTAAACTGGACTGAAACACACTTGCCCTACTTAAATTAAGATGTTGGTTTTGGTTTGAAAACTTGACCAAAGCCTGGTGACACAGACTGTTTTTCTTTGAAGTAAACTTCTATCATTCTTCCAGACACAAGACATTTTAGACCCTTAGGGAGACTAACAACACAACAAAAATATACAGTGCACTGTCTCATGTTGATAAAGGTCAGTACTGCAAAAGTAGTCCTACGTGTGGCCAAGAATTGTTGCCGTCTGACACCTCTGACACCACGTGAGCCCCAATAGGATCAGGACTTTTTTCCCTACCTTCCTAATGCGAAAAAGAATACACTGCAGCTGAACTGACTTACCACTTCAAAGGAAATAAAAGACTGATATTTAATCGCAGCAATCCTTTTTACATTAGGCCGAAGATGCATTTCATTACAGGTTGTAAGGTCATGAGGCAGCATCGACTTCTAAGCCCGATGACTTCACATTATTCAGTCGAACGCCATTAGCTGCAAAGGTTATTAGCTCAAAGTTTTAGAGCTTTATCAGAGTTTGAGGTTAATGAAAAGGAATGACATAAAGTTATTACATGAAATGGGTTCTTTGCTGGCTCTGTGGCTCAGATATTCTTGGAAGAATCCATAAAGGTTTTTATAGAAACACAGGTTATACAGACCGACAAATGGTTCTGCATGTTCCATTACAGAAGACTTTCATGTACTGTTATCTTGTCCACTCCATTTATTCATAGAAACCCCCTAAGTTGCGTGGTCAAACAAGAATGGAGTCGGCTTTTGGAAACAACCAATTACAATACACTAAAGCGTTGCTTCCAAACCAGGGGCACTTGGACTGTTGCCAGTGTACTTGTTTTAAAGATTGTTGAGTGGATCAGCTAGGTAAAAAAATAGAAACGTTACATTTGATTTGTTTAAAATGCATGTTCAGGTTTGGTCCATCATCTGAAATCCAAGTGTTGCAATTGAGAGTCTTTGACAGCTAGGTGGTAGGCCAAACGCAATGTGAAAATTGCTAAAGCAATGAATGGATGAACTGCAATATTAACAGCTAAAAAACTTAAAAGTATTTAGTAAAGTAAGGCCTAAAATGTATTAAATGTTAATCGTAAAAATTGTAATTTTTAAAAATGTAATTCTTTAATTTTTTTTAACCATTTGTATGCTTTTGTGATCTTCTACTGCACTAAGTGGTGGTTCTGGAAATTTAACCTTGATAATTTAATTGTATGTAAATGTATATTAAGAAAACAATTGAAAAATGTCCATTGGTAATTAACTTCCTGTTTAAAATCAATTAAGATGAACCCATTTGGAAAATGACAGATGGCGTTGATGAAGGGTTTTTTTTTTTTATCTGGCAGGGATGGGGGGCTGTATCAGACAAAACAGGCTGGCAACTGTTCCATAGTAAACTAAGTATTCTTCAAAAGTTGGAAAGTACTCACTTGATTTAGCATGTGGACTGTGTAGTAGCATGAGATAGTACACTTGCATTTATCACGTCTTTTTGTCTATGATTGCTTATTTGCAGGGGAATGTGCTCAGATCTTCAACTACACAAGTCATAGACTTGACATAGATGTCACATGTGCTTATTTTTTCATATTACAGTCCACATTTTTAAGCGCCAGAAGCCCTGAATTTATTGATAAAAAACACACCGCTACACCCATTTTTATCTAACTCCGGTGACCTTCTTAGCCAGGCACATTAAATGTAGCCCCGGACTCAGCAAGCATACAGAGTGAGGAGTGTTTTATCATGCCAGAGACTCTGCAGAGGAGAGGCCATTGATCTGTGAAACACAGTGTCAAACCTCTACTCTGTGAACAGCTTGTTGACTGCAAGGCTGCACGCAAATGGAAACTTGATGCTAAAGGATTAAATACTGCATTTAGAGTTGTAACTTTCACTACCTTTATATATTTTTTTACTGTGTGCAAAAAGGTTGGATGATATAGACTGTAAACCTAAAGGTGTGCTACTTAAGTATTGTAATCGCCCAGACACCCCATCCCATACCTATTAACAGCCTGCACCAGTCAGTGGTGCATGATGATAATGTCATAAAGGCTCCTCTCAGAGTTTAGACTACTAAAAAAAAAAAAAGCCAACACAACTCTCTGCGTTTATCTTTACATGATGACGATGTTTGGTGTCTTGGGGTCTGTTACTCCATGTTCTCTGCATATATCAAATGGTTCAAGGTCAGTGTGTTGACAGGGTTGCACTTTGTCTCTTGTCCTCTTCAAAATTTTCATGGGCAGGATATTGATACGGAGAAAATCCAGCTTGACATTTGTAATGGAACAGCAGTGAAGAGGCAATTGCATCTGGGATAACTCTACCCTCAGCATACTATTTTAAAACAGGGTTAAGTATTTATTCTGATAAGTTTTCAACCACACGGATGTTTTCCATAACAAGACAGTCCTGGATTGTATCCTAACCTCTCACAGGTACTTGAAGCACACACACACCAGTACAATTGCCTTGCATTTATTAAAGTCAAACCTGTTTTTTGACCACCTGGGATGGTGGATGAATTCAAGACACAGACAATGCTAGCAGCACTGCACAAGAGGTAGAAAGGTTGAGAGGGAAGGAGATTGACTGACCACAATGAACAACCTGGCAGGAATACAGATTGTTTTCTTGAACTATTGCAACATTTCAACAAAACACGGCTGTGTCGCAGCACTTCCTTGGCCATGGATGGATTAAGAAAGTCAAATATGGTGCGGCCAGTCATCTTTGCTGGCAGCAGACCACCATTATAAGAGAGATGTCTGTAAAACTGTGGACAGAACACCTCAAACTGCAAGCTAATAATCATTACTCTTTGTATTATGAATTTCTAAGCCATGAAGACTCATTATTTGTAAGACTCCCCACAAAAACCCTGGAAGCTTTTTTATGTTCATTATACTATTTGTAAATGTCTAAATCAATTAGCCTAGTGGGACCAAAGCTGATTTGCTAAATATGGTAAACTGCTCTACAATTCAGGAGTTCTGTAGAAGTGTGCTTCTCTTCCATCTGGAGATAACCCCGTTGAGATAGCTCTGTAGTAAGTGTGCCTCCCACTGGAGGTGTAATGGACATGGCCACCTGTGAAGGAACCCCAGGGTTGACCAAAGATGTGATGGAGGGAAAATACCTCACAGCTGGCCTGGGAACACATGGGGATCCCACAGTTGGTGGAAGTTGCCCTGCAGAAGCAGAGTGTGTCTGCTCTGCCCTGCAACATTGAATAGTATTAGTGGATAGCAAATGGAGATGTGAATAAATGTCCCTGAGCTACCCAATAATTTACCATCCGTCCATTCAACCATCCATCTACTCCTCCACGCCATCCAACACATCCAAAAGCAAGCAAACATATGAGCGGCACACATTCCAATTTTTCTGCTGTCCCTCTCCTAAACACACACATATACACACACCCACCCACACACATACTCACACACAGCCTCCATATCTCCCAGAGATATAGTATCACAGTGACCGGTGCATTTGAGCCACAAACCCCTCTATTTCTCCATCGCTCACTCTTGCTATCCCTCCATCGCCAGCTGAGCTGGGCGTCGGGATGCTATCACGCCCCAGGCAATCAGAGATACAGTCATATGTCACAAATAGGTGTCAACTCTTATTACAGCGGGGAGGGGGTTGAAGGCAAGTGAAAACTCACTTATCAGAAAGGACATAGCAGTGACATACCCCTCCCCTCCCTCTCGCTTTCTCCATTTGCCAAGCCCGTGCTGGATATCACCTTTTTTCCTTCACAGGCCAGCGATATTTGACCAATAACACAAATGTAATACCTCTCCCCTCCGCTCTCCGCCACTATCCCAGTTGATTTAATGGACCTGTAAACTGCAAGTATAGTATATTCAATGTTTTTTAAAGGATAGGAAACGAGCCTGCAGCTATGGGAAGGACGTACAGGGCTTCATCTCTACTTTCATACGTTAGCCTTGACTATTATCAAGTTATTTGTTGGAAATTGGTATGATTTATTGCTCGGTGTTAGTTTCGGCCTAGTTTAGCCCAGTTGGTATAGGAAAAGTTTTCATATCTCTTATCATCTTTTTCTATTTATTGCATTTCCTGTCGCCTCTAGGTGTTTTGTGTTGAGAGTGTTTCTGAAACAAAGTTTTAGGGTCATGTTTGCACAAATTGTTGTAAATTGTAGCTAATGTTGGGTTTGGTAACAAGTTTTTGATGATTTGTCTGAACAGAGTGTTTCACCAGTTTTTAAAAGTTTGATATCCTTAAATTCTAAATTTCACAGAGAGTGGAGCATTCATGGCAACATTTAACATAATATTGAAATTTCATAAATATTTAAATAGTGCCAGCACAGAGTTCCACTTTTCCCCAAACATTTGACCAGGGAGATGGACGAGGACAAATGATCCACAGTAAAAAGAAGTGACAGAGTAACTCAAGTAGCAAATCTCTATTCTTGCAAATCAATGAACTCTCATTTTATACAAAAGCACACTGGAGCTGAACAAAGTAAAGGACCTACATTATGTATCATACATGCTATATGGTGCATTGAGTTTGGTGATCCATGCTGCAGCCTTTGTAGCTAGCGGCCATTGTAACATGTGATAACGAACGCTTATAGTTGTTTCACACAGGGAACTGTTGTTCAAGCATCGTGCAGCATCTTTCAATGCAAAAACAATTAATTAGGGAGAAGAAGTGCTTGTGTGTTTCTCCTTGCACGTATTTACTATATGTATATATACTGTATACAGTGTTTATATGCAAGAACTCATGTGTTTCCTTTACACATACGAAGACTGACACATTCTATTTGCATCAGCATTACATTAAAGAGAAAGGCTAATAAATTTGAATTAGATTAAATTACACTAGATTGTATGCTGGATTATTTATAAATCCGACAGGCTTTGACAGGACTGTTTTTTTTTAACCAAGACTAATTAGTAACGAATCATAAAAAAACACAACATAGGAACATTATTTAAGTAATTATTTTAAACACACACACAAAAAAAATAATTTTAAATAATAAAAACCCCGATTGCATAAATCTGCCCATCTATTACTTTGTGGATGCACCTTTTGCATTTATCACAGCAGTCTTTGTGAATACATCTCTATTAACTTTGCACATCTAGACTTTGTAATTGTATCTCTTTTGTAAAAAAGTTCATATTCAGCTTTCTGGTGGAGGCCAGCAATATATTGATATTTGGGGCTATTCATTCTCCCTTTTATCTAGAAGAGTCCCTGACACAGCTAAAGAATAGCAAACCCAAAGCTTGATTCTCCCACCACCATGCTTTGGATGATGAGCTGTATTGACTAGAATTTAGGTCAAAAAGTTCAACATTTGTGTTGTCAGACCAGAGCACATTAACCTACATGGTTTAAGGTAACTAAATGTATCTTTTCTGATAATTCAGAAAGTCTAGTAGTAGTTGTAGTGTTGCTGTTGACCTCTTGGTAGCCTCCCTATCAAGTTTTCTCCCCATTCTCTGATTGACTTACGAGGCTCATCCTGATCTTTACAACATCTCTGTGGTGCCACATTTTCTCCACTTATTGATGGTTTTGAAAGTGCTTCACAGTCTGTCTGAAGTCTTCGAATTCTTTTCTGTCCCTTTCCGGAGTGGTGCTTTTCAGCAACAAACTCTCACACTTTCTTTGATAATTCTTTGCAGTTCATGGTTCTCCAAATAGGATTTAACCCAAAACATTTAAGCAACAGCTGATTTTTGATCACTTTAACTTTAGGTTAAAGATGAAAAAAGAACCTGTATTTTCACTGTTGTTATCGCTGTCTCTATATTTGAAAAACCTGCAGTTCCATCAGGGTGTATAGATATCCACTGTACATAATTTGGTCATTGCAAAAAACATAGACTATAAATAAAAATCATCATCACAAATGCCAATTTATTTCATCTTAAGGATTTGTACTTTGAACTATCGTCTTGTTTGCCAGCAGTTTTCAGCACAGACATCCAGGCAATTCACAGTCAGTGCAAAGTTTACATAATTATGTCAAAACAGATCAATTAATAGATTAACTTCTGAGCGGACTCGGTGACACTCTGACTGAATATAATGGCAGTTTAAACAATAAAACTGTCAGATTCATTGTTCTGTTCATGTAGTTTAATTGAATTATCAATTTGCCCCAAAATACCACAAATGTGGCAAAACATCCAAATGATTGCTTTACATATTAAATGGAATTATGCCATTTAGCCCAGTTTGGTGCTCTGTCCTGCACATGTGGCCAAGGGCCCCAGCTGTTGCTAACTGAGTTTCACTTGTACCATTTTTCATTTCAGTGTCTCTATATAAAGTGTTGAGAGGACAGAGAGATGCAGTGAGTGACAAACAAACAAACTCTGGACCGCAAAAATAAATCCTGTTTTGAGAAATTTCATCAAACCTTTTCATTCTTTTGATCGTACTTTTTCCTTACCTAATAAAAATAATTTCTTTCTGAATTCTCTATTCAGCCATTCCCTTGCTCTTGCTTAATCTTTAACATTATCACAAACCATCTTCTTATTCCTTTTTCTATCTGCTCAACACTTCTGTGATTTTATCACTGTCTTCCCCTCCGCCACCATCTGCCCGTTTCTTTCCTTGGTGGCAGAAGGCTCCTGGACGCCCGTTTCGTCTGGAGAGATGGGGGGAAAAAATCACCTAGCGAGAATGAGTCAGCCATCAATCTTCCTCTCCGCCATTCCTTCATTCACCCTCTCCTGCTCTCCTTCACTATCGCTTCCTCTGTGTCTGTTCTCTATCTGTGTCTGTCTGTCTCCCCCACTCTTCTTTCCCATCTTCAGTCAAGGCTGGACATGTGTGATGGCCCTCCTTTCTCCTCTATGCTATCCAGCTAGACCAATATAACCCTCCTCACAGCCCTCTCCTTATTACTCCTCTGTCTAGATAGGATCTCCAGGAGGCTTCAAACCATTGTATTTCTCTCACTCTCTGTCCTTCAGTGACCGTCTTTATAGAATGGATCCGGATGGGAGATGGCTTAGCTAAAGCCACAGTGGAAATCCTCAACTGATGGTTTCATAAGGGGGGGCTATCCTAGCTTAGCTGTCACATTGGGTGTAATGTGCCTAAAACCCACTTTCAGACATGACTTTCCACCATAGCCAAGGACTAAGATGATGTTGGTTCAACTGTTAGCCAATTAAGCAGCTTTTGAAAAACCAGGCCAAGATCCATAAAGATAAAGTTGTGGATTAGGTATAAACCTTGTTAAACACTTAAGGGTCTCCAAAAAGGGGACCGGGTTACGGCCTCCCATTCAGCGGCTAATGTCCGTATACGGAGCCTGGGGATCACAGAGGGGTTTTAACCTACCCTGTCAGCCTAAATTAATGAGGTAATTAAGGGCTCAGGTGGAATTAGCAGTAGACACCTTAAGTGCCCTCGGGCAGTCAGATAGGCAGGCAGGATGTAAAGCTGCAGTATAGCTGGAGGACAGATGCTGCCACCGAAGGCTGCGGTGAGCAGGAAAGGTCAAAACAGACAACTGTTGTTCAGTAGGACTTCATGTAGACTATATTGAGTTGTTATGCTGACAGTTTGTGAAATGTGGTTGGCATGCTGCCCCTGTTCATGATAAAGGGGGAAAGATTTAGTCAGAAAAAAATCCCAGCAGTTTGTTTTTCACTTCAGGTCTATGGCGATAAGGGATCAGGTGAGCATAAGGAGAATTTAGGAGGCTCTTTTTAGGGAGTTTAATGTGATTATATTACATAGACTGCTGCAGTCATAAAACCACCCAATTTAAAGCCCCCATAAAAGGCTCCTCCAGGAATAATATTCAGATGATGGATCCTTAATACTTACTCTATAGCTCAATGGCTTTTCACTTTCAGAGGGGTTTTTCATCTTCATTTTTTCAGCTTCCTCCTTTCATGTAATGCTACCTTTAAATGAGAAGAACCAAAACTATCAAAGATTTTAGTCCTGGTTGGTTTGTCAACACCTGTGGCTGCAGGGGGTAACAGCAAGTGTGTTTTCAATACTACAGCAAACAGTCTTTGAGCAGCTATGTAATCAGAAGTACAATAGAAGAGCAATAGGCCTATCTATTTGCAGTAAAGCCAAACAATAGAGAATTCAATGACCAGTCTTCTACCATCATTCAGATCTTTTCCACACAAAGACAAGTTGTGGCTGTGTTTCTCACTATTTCACATATTCAAAAGTCACTGCAAATGGGCTGTTTTGATGTGTTGAGACACATTTTTGATAAAGTATTGCTGAGTAAAGTGAAAAATATATTGTCCTGACATTATGAGAGTGAACCGTAAACAGTGGGTGCCAATCTTTGGATTGCTGATTGGATGTCCCCATTTTTCCTCAAGATGACAAAGAAATTAAAGGCCACTGTTCTAAAGTTGCTGCATGGCTAGTGGTCTTTGAAGAAGTAGAAGCAGAGCAGGGATTGAGGAGTGAAGTGACTCCACATTAGTAATTGATCCTGAGACACAGGTGGGGTTTTAACCTGACGTTTTTCTAATTCAAAACACTGTGGGGAGCCCTAAGTCGTTTTCTCAGGCAAACATGTTAAAGCCTTATTACATTCACAGTGATCGTTTTCTGTCCATCGGGCAGAGGTAATTAGGTTCCCCACTCACACTGTCTCTTCCAGTGTCAATGATATCTCATCAAAGGGAGCGCACTATATAGAGACAGTAAAATGAGTAATTGTTATAGAGAACATAGCCTGTGGGTGTTCCTATCAATGACATCCTCCATCCATGCATTCATGCGTGCGTTCATGAATGCGTCCTCGGAGATGTACCCAGCGTATCTCAGAAATAGACATATAAGAGAACTACATTACTAAATTGAAATGTTCATTTAAGGGACAAATTTGTGCCAACTTAATCTCAGCCAAGTCAGTTATGGCAGTTTGTGCAGGGAAAACAGCATTTACCAAAAAGCTTCCTATATGTACCTATATGGAAAATGTACCTGGGTGGGAAGCCAGTGAGGGATCACATCCCTGTCACAGACAGGAGCTTAGGGCAAACAAGTTGGGGAGACAAAATAAGACTCGAAGACAAAAGATAACACAATAATAATGATTTTCATAATGATTTAACGATAATGATTTTCTTAAAATTGCCTCACAGTTATACAGTATTATTGTTTGAATACAATCTATGTCTTATTATCAGTGAACAACATACTACTAGACAATACACACTAGTACATTCTCAATGCTCAGCCATCATTACAAACCTTAATTATTCTCTTTACATATGCACACAAAACGTGGGGTACAATGTACAGTACACCTGTAAATTGATAAATGACCACATGTTAAGATTCCTTTTCTTTTTTTATGGTTTAATGTTTTTTCAGTAAATGAAAATTTCTATGGCATTTTTTTCTTTTTAATATTTTAAGTCTTGTTACACACAACTGAATTGACAGCACAAACAACTATAGTTGGAATTTAGTGAATAATAATTACAAATACCTCCCAAAAATGGCTCCCTTTTATGCATCTCCTTTGGGGTAAACTGTGATATATTCTATGCAGCATCCGAAAAACAACATAAGGTTACTTGCAATGGTAGGGTTACTAAAATAGACTTGTAAGAAAGGTATTGTTCTTGTATATGCTAGCGGCAAACTCTCCAGCAGAGGTTGCGGTTGCTGTTGTTGTCATGGTTGTCCTTACAATATGTCCTCTGGTGCCAGTCAATAGTTTGGTTCCTGCAGGTTTGACTCCTCTGCTCTAACACATGACAAGAGACCCGCCGTGTACTCTGTTGGACTGGATCCTTTCTCTCCCCCTCTCTCCCCTCTCAGCTCACTCTTTTCTCTTATCCTAGGGTTATCCACATATGACACCTGCTGGGGTGGCGCTGTAGAAGGAATCTGACATTTCATTCTCACCTGCAGATATGACCTCCTCTCCTTCGTCACCTTAACCTTGAGTGTTTACACTCATTCGCGACCTCCGAGTGTCCATGGTCAGACCCCAAAAACATAATCCAAATGTCAGATTGAGCTATGAAACTAGACAAGGGTGAGACCACCAAGCAAAGGCCTGTTTTTATTAGTTTAGTGTGAACAACTAGCTTAAACCCACTATTTGTCATCCTTTTCCTGCCCTTGTTTCAGAAATGTCCGGGATCAGGCCACAGGGCACAGGTAAGTTTGTTGCAACTGACATTTTCTGCAGTAGTGTTCTTCTTCTTCTTCTTCTCCTTTTTTTCAGGCTCAGTGAACTGAGGGAAAATGACATTTAATTACAGGAGAGCAGTCACGCAGTTCGGCTAATTACGATCCCGGGAGTTCAGTCATCATATCTAATTAACTTTCACTTTCATGAAAGCTTAATGCAGCACCATAGCTAGGCGCTGCATGTGCCACACTTCAGGAATATTGACAACTCTTTGGAAATTAATTTCAAAATAGCCTCCCCCTCCCCCCCGTCCCTCGCTCTCTTTCCCTGCATTTCCAAAACAAACAAAAAAAAAAACCAGGAGTTTTTTTAAACTTTAATTTTACCGTCGATGTTTGCTTTATTTATGGGTGCATAGAAGATATTCATAATTGATCTCACCTGGCATTATGCTTAAATAGAAATGAATATAATCAATCACTTGGACGGTGATGGCAATTCATAGCCTTATTGATTGTTAAAAGCACACTGCATAGTCTGATTCACATTCATTATGACACTCTCAGAGGACAATCAATTCATTATTATGCTTGCCCTTGACCACATTGTTAGTGTGCTTACTGGGGCATAATCCTCGAAGTGCATGCGTGCGTAGGGTTGGCATTTTTTTTATAGATGTAGAGAATCAGACCTGCAGACCTACTTGTGTCCTGCTTTGTGCAGACCTTTAATCTTTAACCACAAATTTATCAGTTTCTATTATAAGAGCTAGCACACGGAAATACATTTCTGTATATGCAGATAAAAAGCAACCCATTGTAAAACCACCATATTGCCGCACAGAGTAACACGATGTGACCTCTACTCAAGGAGCCCCTTTTGTATCCATTTGTTGTTGACCGAGTCAACACATTTGCGTAGCCTGTGTCCTGCCTCCTGCTTTATATGCTGATGTTGTTGATCGGATGTGCGTCTCTCCCCGAGACCTGAGATCACACTAGAGCAGGAAACCAGAGTGCTAATTGGTGGCTTGAAATCCCGTCAGTGTAGCGTGAGCTTTGAAAAGGTCAGCTCCACTCATAAAATGGAGTGCTCACTTGTTTTTTTTTTTTGTTTTTTATTAAGCGCGCTGACAGTCTTGGCCCACAAAATAAAAATTAAAAAAAATTGTACTGAGGTGTTGCTGTCCCATGGCCTTGTTTAAATCACAGGTTAGTTTTGGAGTTGCTTCTCTTGTCTCTTCTTGCTTGAACAACCATCATCAGCAGATGTTTATCTGTTATAAAATGTATAAATGACTAGTTTTAATTTTCTGGTCAGAAATGAAATCTGAAAGATATTGAAATATTAATAGAATATTTCAGCATTTGGGAAACATGCTTATATGCATATTAAATGTGAAGATTAATAGCACTCATATGTCAGTTGATTAGCTTTGAATTAAGACTTGAGGCAGAGGGTCAGAGCTAGCGTGGCTCCCAGTCTGTATGCTGTGATTTAGGTTGGCTCAGCAGGGTGCTATGTGGTATTGGCATTTTTTGTTTTTGTTTTCTTTCATGGAGTGTAAGGGGTTCAGTGAGATGATGTTTCATCTTGGTACCTGCTGGTAATAATCACCTGCACACTCTCTCCTCCTGCCTCCTGGATCTACCAGCGAGTTGAGCGATGGGACGATTATTGGATCAGTCGGCGTCTGCTGGTGTTTCCCGCTAGAAGTTCCAGAGTGAGCAGGGCAGGGGTTAGGTGACTGTTTTGCTTGCGACTCTGAATCACAGTGCTTCTGCTGTGCAAGCATCTTGAGCCGAGCCACTCTGGTGCGTTTCTCAGTTTATTTTTTCATACATGCTGAATTTTAACGTACTTCTGCTGTTCACGCAGTTGTAATTTTGAATGTGACGTCATGTGACGACACGTTCGGTGGTGGCGGATGCTTGCAACAGAGCTACTGTGTTATAATGATGACACAACATGCCAAGCACATAGTTGTGATTTAGCGCACATACAGACACACACGCAGTGCGAAGACATGAAAAATGTTAGTGGCCTGCCATAATGCTGCAAACATCAGCGAACCCCACAAGGAGGATTAATGCCTCGTCTGGCTTTTATTATGCTGTCCTGCCGTCCTTCGCAGGTTGGCCATCCATCCTTGTAAGATGTCCATATCTGCTCTCGGTGTGCGGTGCATACGTGCCCCTACGTGTGTGTGTGTGTGTGTGTCTAAACGTGTGTGTGTGCCCATTTATATTTGCATATGTTACGCATGTATGAGTGCCTGCCTGCTGCCTGCATGAAATCTTAAAAGTTTATCCCAGGGGGGGTTAAATCACTTGTCCAGTCGCGGGCTTTCCAGGGCCATGTCTGGCTTGTCTTATCAATCTATCGATGTGGCACCTGCGCTGCTGGTTGCAGTAGGAGGCCGATGCAGTAGACGGCCCTGGGCCCCACCGCAGAGGAATACTAATGGGGATGCAGATAGCTTTTGGTTTGACCACCTCAGCAGACATTGATCCCCCTGCGGACTTCTACGGTGGTGACAGATGGACTGTCACCTCTGAATGAGAGGAGATTGGGACACGTCCCCTCCCATCTCTCTCAGTGTGGTTCAGTCACTCCCTCTGCTCTGTTCGCCTCTGTGCGTGTCGCTTCATCCGTCCTCCTTTTCTCTCTTTATGTCCCTTGCCTTGCTTCATTGTCATTCTTCCTTGTCCTCTCTCCTTACTACAGACTTATAGGGAGCAAGTCAGTCCCATAACTGAAAGGTTGCAGGTTAAACCTCTGCAGATGTCGACAGTCATTTACACACAGAGAACCTCTAAGTCATATTTGAGATGTTCCTCAAGAGCAAACAAAGTCAGAGCAGGATCATTTTCATACGTCTGTTTTTCTTTATTTAATTAAGAAAAAGGAAGTAGGTGACTCTTCACTCTGTCACCAGAGAGGCAGGCAGAGTGACAGAGGGGTTCAAAGTGTGAGCTAGTTCATGATGAAGGTGTTTATAATGCAGTGGTCAGTTTCTCCCTCATGGTTAGAGGGAGCCAATGTGTGTCACTTAGAGCTGTGTGTGTGTGTGTGTGTGTGTGTGTGTGTGTGTGTGAATAGTTCAGCAACATGGTGAGGAGAACGAAATAACAAGAAATTACAAGTTGAACAAGGGTCAGGATTAAAAAGAGAAAAGTTCATCTATCTGAAACTAGTTCTGATAAGTCATTTAAGTCATTTTCACACAAAAAAAACATTTTGGATATATTTACTATTTTAACCAATCATTAAGCTGGGAGATTGGGATGGGTATTTCTTTCTTCTTCACTGAAGTTTTACAGACCAATAATTAATAATCAACAGAGTCATCAATGATAAAAATAATTTAAATAATAAAAATTGAACACCTGCTTTGAGCCAGACCATTTTGCATGCATCTATTCATGTACACTTTTGTTGATTTAAAAGATATATTTTTGTTTTTAATGTAAAAAAATGGAATGGAATGTAGAGTCCATCCCCACAGTAAAAAATAAAAATAAATGGGATCACCCTCAGGCATTTCCAAATCACCTGTTAGCCAATTTTGGCTCTAACCCCAGAACCTTCTTCTCCAAATCCCACTTATCAGCCAGCGGCGCCTGGATCACATTGAGAGGAGCTATGCAAATGACTGGAAAGGAAAGGCCAGATCTAATCTTAAGGTTTATTCTAATTAAAAGTGATTTACTTTCCCCGCCATTCCCTGAGAGGAAAGCTTAATGTCCTGTTCTCAAAGGAGATGGCATCCTCTAACTCAATTAGGTAGGAGAAGATGCACTTGGGTAAAGTTTACTCTGGATGGTACTGCTTAACATGCAGTGTAGGAGCACACGGTGAAACCTTTAGACTTATACAAGGGAAGGACAGAGAAAAGTCAAGGTTAAGGATTGCCCCGATCTGTTCCACCTTGTCTATATACAGTAGAATTTCACAGCTTCTCATGTTTTTGCTCACAGGCAAACATAACCTCAGACGTCTGTTAAAACTGAATCCCAACAATCCATCAAGAGCTTTGCTGTTTTTTGTAGTTCAAACTTTTACCTGGTTTACTTTAAAACGATTTTCTTCTCTTATTTCTCATTTTTTAAAACGCCCTCTCAAACAAGTTTGACGAGACTTGTTTGAAGTGCTGCACAGCAGATTGGATTGTATGCTGAGATGAGCGGTGGAACTTTATGAGGTGTTCACACTCACTGAATACTGAAATTAGAAATCTAAGCCTCTTTCAAATGTTTTCATGCAATATTTCACTGGAAGCTCGAACTGGCTTTGAACTCGAACGTCTTGATGCCAATACCACCCATCAACCATTCAACCAACTTTGACCGCTCAATGTATGAAAGTAATGAAATCCATAATTCGTTGCGTGAAATAACTATGTAAAGTAAAGTGGTAATCATCTTCCATATCTCACTTTTTCTTAAGGTAACTTTAAAGCACATTAATCCACACCTAAATGTAGGCCTACAGTATGTATGAAATACATGTTTAAGGTTTAACAAGTAGATAACATTTTAAGACCATTTTGTTTGTTTGCCTGAACAATTCATTAAAATTATAAGTGAGCTGTTCTCTTGGATCTGATAAATGGATGGTGTTGTAGTGACTCTTAACTCTGTGACATTTTAGCAACATTCCCCTGTGCCCTTATCACATTTTATACTCGCTTACAAACACGCACCAGTTACATCAGCATGAGTTTTTATTGTGTTGAAGCAACCTGCCAAGTAATTATGTGGTCTAACACCTCCGTGTCCTTCCACCACACACCTCCGCTACAGCTGTCTATCTTCTCTCAAGCACTAACGAGAGATAGAAATGTTCATTCTGTCGTTAAGATAAAGAAATGAATAAATTACTAACAGATCTGATGCTCTCATGATGCAGAGTCTCTCTGATCCTGGGCAGGAGCTGCTGGTGGAGGTATAAAAATATCCCAATTTGGTGCCTGGGACCAAATGTTCAGTTCTCATCTTTCCAAATGTGAGAACAAAATTTGTCCGCAAATGAACCGCCAAGTCTGAAATTTTAACTTCTGAAAAAATGGCATGCCGAATAAAAGCCTACAGGAGTAGCTTTTATATGCAAACTTTAGATGCATAGATGCTTGCTTCGTGTGTGTGGGTCTAAGTGTGTGTGTTTGTGTGTGTGAGCAGACATTTTGGTAGCTCATGTTATGCTTAGATACACCTGGAGAGAATTTATGTCAGTCATGGCCATCAGATGGAGAGATGACATGTCGGATGAGTGAGCCTGCTCAGCATGATCAAGATCAAAAAGATGTAACGTTTACTTTGTGTGTGTGTGTGTTTGTGTTTATGTCTGGAAGCAGCTTCCCATATCTGATATAGCAGGTGTGTGTACTAAATAATTTATATAGTGTATATTATAAACTTTCTGCTTTACTATATAATAAAAAAAAATATTTTGAGATTGGTATTTGTTCCCCTTTTTAAGTTTCTTTGAGTATTATAGAATTTTTTTACCCTACTAATTTATCATTTACCATTTTTGTGATTATGAACCTGTTCATCTGCTAACAAAATCATAAAGTTGTAGATAAGAGTTATTTTCCTCATTTCACATCTGGAAAAGAGCCTTGTACTAAAGTCTAAGACAAAAATTATACTTTAGTATTAAACATCCTTTTAAAAATATGAATAAAAACAATTGAAGAAAATAACGGTCATAAAAATTGTATTTATATATTCATTTGTATTCAGCCACAATCAGTCTGCAGTCTTGAAATACCTTGCATTGCCCTCAGTAAGTGCACCTATGTTGTTAGTTGTTGTTAGTTTCACTTTGACTTTGTTGAATTATTGTTAGTGATGACTTACTTGCTTACTGTGTTTTGTGAAAAAAATGTCCAAAACCTCAAACAGATATGAATATTTCAACACATATAACAGCAATGACAGTAGCTTTACCACTTTGAAACAATTGGCACTTTTGGACATCTTACCTACTCTTGCTTTAAAAATACTATTTGACGACTTTGTCAGAGTTTGGTTTTGCATCTACGGCTTTCTTTTCAGTAAATGCTCTGAAGCTATACTTCAAAAGTACATCCAAGAGTGATTCTGGCACCCCTAACCCAATGGACACCTAAAGAGGTCTGATATTTGAAAACTGCAGCTCCCTCTGGGATTTACTTTGAGAACATACTTCAAACGAGGGCTGAAGATGGCTCAATCAGACTCAGTTAGATGAGACAAAAATTTTTATGTAAAAAATATTGCAACTTAGAACCAAACTTTGGATATTACTAATCACATCTGGTTTTAGAACAAAACTGTCCCACCTTTCAGTCAACCCTGCTTACATACTCATTCCGCTTTTATCTACATTTATGTGAAGTTCCTGTGGTTTCAGTGTCCAATTGCCGTGTTTTTGTTTTTCTGAGTAATTTCTGCTTTCAAACGTTTCTCAAGCAACAGATACTGAAATGAAGTAGTTTAATTCAACATGTTTTTACACGGAATGTTTAAAAACATCGTCATAACACAATACAAACTACAAACACAATACAAACTAACAAATACAAATCACAAAATGGTTTAAATATGAACATATTATCTATCATGTGGCCAACAAGAAGAGGAAATTTGAGGAAGATGCTCGGCTCTGCATTGTATTTCCATCATGCTCATTGGGAATGCTAATAGGGTGAAATGTGCATTTCCTGTGCAGGCGCCTCATTGACACGGGCACCATTTACCGCTGTCACCCCCCACCCCCACCCTCACCACCACCACCACTTAGTGAATAAAGGTCAGGCAATCAGGCATCTGGAAGGACAGCTAATTTGTCATCCCTCGACAAACGTGTCAGCGTCCGATCTTGTCCGCAGGGCTTGATACCGCAACAAGCCGTAAAGGTTAAGAGATTCAAAGAACGCTCCCCCTTCACTTCCCCGCTCGCCCTGTCTCCATCTCAACAAGCAACATGCGACAGAGCAGAAAATTCAATTTTGGATTTGATACTGTGAGAGCTACGTGCTTTCATGGCTGTAACTCTTCAGAGTCTTTAGGCATGTCGTCCGCCGTGCTCAGTTAAACTCTACAGGAGCCCCACACATCGAGATGTTGTTGTCTTGTACATGCCATCCTCAGCTAGCGCAACATCTCCTTGAATTGATTCATTTTTTTCCTCAACAATGAAATAGCAAATGAGTATTTGTAGATTAACATTTGATTTAACAAATAAATCAGATTTTCAATTAAAAATCTGATGAGTACTTTTAAATTTGGATTTCAATGCAGCATTCATCCCAAGCTATCTGTCGATCCAAGCACGGCCTTCCTGATTATAGAGGCATTACAAGCCACCCATGTCGTCCCTGAATGCATCCTAATAGCCCGTTTAGTGAGGGCATCTACAGCCGCAGGTGTGTCCCCTTCTGATTCCCAAGAGTGTAAGTGACAGGAGGTAGGTGAGGGAGTGAGAAAAAGACTCAGACAGAGACATGAATGAGTGACTCCGATCAGGTTAGTTCACGAGGCCTGGGTGTGTGCGTTAGGACTGTTCAGTGTGGGATAATGGAGAATCAGGCCGACAGCTGAACGTCAGATACACTTAATGTACATCTTTGCCTACAATGGCTTCACCTGAGAAATGAGGCCAGCAAATGAGGGGACAGGGCTTGCATGTAGTGTTGCTAACCAGACCGATTGTCAGACAGGGGTAGTTGAAGACATAAGTAGATGGCTTTCAGTAGCTTTCTTGCTAACTTGGCTACACACAAGTCGCTTTGGAGAAATTGGAGATAAAACGCTAATATGAAAATATGACTACAGCCATGCGAGAGTCTGACAATGACAGTTGTCCTGACAAGTGGCTTGACAGTGCTAACATGCAGAGATTTTACAGGTGCAATGTTTACCCTGTTCAGTGTCTAAGTGTGTTTGCATGCTAAGATTTTGTAATTAGCTCTAAACGTAAAGTGCAGCTGAGGCTAATGGAGATGTTGTTTTGTGGATATTTAGTCTTCTGGGCGTCTTAGAAATTGGATCTGAGGTACATAAATGTCTGTACTACAATTCACGGCAAACCATCTGACAGTTGTCAAGCTTCCATCCAGTGTTATAAATGTAATTTGTAACCATTTAAACATTTTATTTTTCAAGAGAGCAACATTATCTGATATGCAGCCAACAGGGAAAGCAAGTGCTGGTCAGCTGGCAGTAAAGAAGTGAGCAGATTCGCTTGCTAGCCACAGCGCTAACACAGCTGCAGCCAAACTAATCAAAAATGTCTTGTGGTTATCATCAAGCTTATTGTGGTACACACTGAATGGGTAGGGCTAAAAGATGATTTATAGCTTATTGGCTTGTAGCCAAATTGGATCACGTCTAGAAGATTTTTGTTTTCCTTTTTTTAAAGATTACTTTTACTTTTATTAGCAGGTGTTTGTGAAGACAGACAGGAAACAGCCAGAACCAAACTAAGGATGTCAGACATTTTCGTTATTAATTTTGTCATGCCAGTTTTGACCATAACAGTATCATCCTGGAATGACTGACCCTAAACATTTGTTTTACTGCTCTGAACTCTTCTTCTCTATCTTGACTCTCCTTCACACCTTCCCTCTCTTCTCAACTTCTACCTCCTTTTTAGGCCATGCTCTGTCTATTTTCTCAGTCTCCCCCAATTCATAGTCACATATAAACTGCCATCAGGCCACCAAATGAACCAAACCACACTCCTTCTTGCGTTGCATGTCAAGGGTGCGTTTAAAAAGGAGGTATGTGCAGAGGAACATACTTCCCTCTCTCTCAGAAACACAGACAAACAAATAAAGTTTGTGTATCTGCTACAATCTATAGTTAGCAGTGGCGCCACGGGGGGTGTCTCAGTTGCAAGTCACTGCTCTGAGCTAATGTGACTGCGGGCTCTCTTGCGAAGAAAGGGAGGGAAGTGGAGTGGAGGGAGAAAAGGCGAAAAAGAGTGGCGAGTTGAGTAGGCGAGGGAAGGTGGGTGCCATGCTGAGAAGGCATCACACTCATGTGTGAAGCCTAATCAGGCACAATCTGCTTCACCATGATGCAATGTGCAGCGCTGACTGTGTATTTTGTATTTATTTAGAATTAAAGCTGTTGCACGCTCGTTGCTGCATTTCATTATGCGAACATTAAAGGTATCCAGTGGAGTTGATGAAATGGTGCAGAAGAGGGCTCCTGGAAATTTTTGCATCATGTGAGCACAAAGAAGCACAATCATCAGCAACATCTGTCGCGAAGGGAGGGTGAGCACTCACTCGTATTGTTTATGTCGACCTGGCTATAAACCATACACAGTATACATGTCATCATGTTGCCCACAAAGCCCCTGATGCAGCAAATGAAAAAATCTAAGTTTGGTCATGTTACAGAACAGAGAAATATACAAAACAAAAAGGAACACTGCAAACACTTTATGAACCATAAAATTTATTTAAAGTGTCCAAGTGTCTTCTATGCGGTGGCTTAATGGATAATTTTTATTTGCTGCCAATATAACATGGCCCTGGGCTGCAACTTACCATTATAATTGTGATTGCAGGTTTGTGTTTTGGTTAGTCAATTATATGTTTGGGCCATAAAATATTGGAAAAAAGGAGAAAGATGAGCAAGACAGGCAAAAATATTCAGTTTACAATATATTAAATAAAGAAAAGAAGCAAATCTTCACATTGCAGAAACTGAAAACAATCAAACATAAAACTAAAAAATTTTCAATATCTTGTTTATATAATTTTAATATTTAATCTTTTCCTCAGAAAATACATTGTAGGTAGTACCAAAATAGGGGCACAAAAAGAGAAAGCTGTAGTAAAAATTAAACCAACATAACATAAATAAGAGGTACTACTTTTTAGAATTAGAAATGTGGAATAACAGCATTAAAAGTAAAAACTGAAGCCGTCTCGAACACATTCAATAAAATAGTAAAAGTAAGTTCTGGTCTCAAAGAAATTTAATTTCCCAACTCAAACATTGGCAATTGTTTGAAACTGAAGTTTTTGTTGCTATGAAATGGTTCATTTTCATCAACTCTTTCTTTTTTATAGTATAGCTGCAATCCAACAACAGCCACCATCATCCCCATAGTCTTTATTATGGTCACAGTCAACACATTTACTGAGCATTATGAGGGCTATTACTGAGGACATGAACCACAAGGAATGTTTGCACACTGGCCTCTCCATCTGGGTATCGAAGCAAGGGGAAGAACTGTCATCACCATAACTTTATTAACTTGCAGTTGCTAGTAGTAAGACCACAGCAGATAGAACAATATGTTTGCTAATTTGTCCCTTTTATGGCACATAAATGAGACATAAAATAAACCACAGCAAAAAACAACTTTTTTGTTTGGTTATAGTAGAAGACAAAAAGCCTGATCGTGTTCCAGGTTGCAGGCTGCCCATCTGAAACTCGGTGGTCGCTCCAGCACTAATGATGATGTGATTGACAGGATGGATTTCAAAGCCAGCTCCTGATTTGCCTCTAATAGGTGATGGAGTCCAAAAGGTTCAGCTGCCGCCATCTTCTCCACGCCAAAAGACCAGGAAAGGATGTGTCTTCCTTGGGTCATCCAAAATGAATAGTAGCTGGCATTATGGGCTCATGATTAGTTATAGGCTGTTGTCCCAAAACAGTGATCTCCCTTCAGTGTGCCCAACCTTTCAGAAAATAGTCTTGTTTAGGAGCTTTGCGAGTCGAGTTTTTGGAAGGGAGCTTTAGCGACTGTGAAATGGTGACTAATTTGGGGTAAAGAAGCGTGCCCTTTGATCTTTGCATTGAATAAAGCTGACTGCGCCTGCCTCGGCGCCCCTTAGGCCTCATTGTCAGCCTGCCAGAACGTCATCTTTCTCCCATCACTGAATATAAAGCTGTGGAATACATCATGCAAATAATCAGGCTGGAAACAAACACAAGCAGAGCTTTCCCCCAAAGGAAGAGGCAGCCGTCTCTAATGAGCAGGGTAAAATTGGAATATTCATACCTCTTTCCATCCGCAGAAACGATTGAGTGATTCCCTCCTCTCCCCCCTCGCTCTACCCCACTCCTCTCTTCTTCTCCGAGGCCTCTCTCTCTCCATCTCATTCGCCGTTCATTGCTGTCCTTCCCTCTCACCTCCATCTCTGCTCACACAACTTCTTTTTCTTCTTCTTCTCCATTCCTCGTCATCCTGGAATGCAGTGATAAACAGTAACATGAATAGGCAGTCAGTGATGTTGACAAAGCTGTTCACAGATTACGCCCCTGGATCAGAGTCACGCATCTGCCAAAGAGGAGACATTTGTTTGTGGGAGAATCAGTAATGACTGCAAAGGAAAAAAAAATATTATTAGGAAGGAGTCAGAAAGACTTTTTTTCCTCACAAAAATGTCTTGAACAAGTCTGAAATATCTCCAAATTTAGACTGAAGATTCATACCCCCCCCCACACACACACATACTGGATTTAGTTGTCAGACTCTTGTCTCCTGGCTCTGAGTCTCGTCCCACTCAGACAATGGGTGGCCTAGTGGATGTTATTCAAATGTGCCCACTTGCAAGCGGCTCCAGTTCATGTTGGTTTGGCTTGAAAATCAGATTTTGAATCAGCGTTCAGCATTGCAGAGCAGAAAGGTGCTGTAAACCGAGTAGGGAAACAAATCAAACAGCGGAAAAGCAATTGTCAGTTAATTTCACAGCATAACTACTACGACTAAAAAAAGAAAAAGTTTCAGTGTCTGTATGCTGACCCCGCAGTGTGGACAGGTGAACAGCTGTAACCGAAAATAAGAAAAATGTGAGGTAGCGGGGAAAGATGAACAGCATGATGTACCTCAAGGCCAGGGATGGATGATGTAGGAGGGGAGGGATTTTAGTTCTCTCTTGACCACCTTTTGAGAATGACCTAGATTAGGAGAAAAATAATATCTGCTATAGGGTTAAAAAAAAAAAGTTGTCTTCTCTAAATGCAGAAGTAGCAAAGTTTCTCTACATTTCAGGCAGAAGTTGTGGTTCTCTAGCACAAATAAGTTTTAGTTTGTTCTTTAAAACACTTTAAAAATATTTGTTTGATAGTAACAGATTAAAAAATGGACTTAAGGCATTATGCAGGTGAAACAATTAGTTGATAGAGTGATTAGTTGGATTGAGAATCAAGAAAATCAAGTATTTTGATGAATGATTTAAGAAAAATGCCACACATTAGCGAGTTCCTGCTTCCCAAATGTGAGGATTTGATGCTGTTTCAAATGACTTTAGACTGAATATATTTTAGTTTTGGGCTGTAGGTCAGACAAAACAAGATACCTGAATACATTGCCGTGAGCTCTGAGAAATTATAATATAACAATTTTTCTCTGTGTTCTGTCATAAAAAGCAAGAACATAGCAGGCAGATCAATCAACAATGAAAGTAATCGATGGTTGCAGCCCGAGAGCAGTCCTGAAATTCCTCTGAAATGCTTCAATGAGAAAAGACAGGTGAACCAAAGTTAATAGAAACATCATCCCCTCCTTTTACCCTCTCAACATCCTGTTGTAAGCACCCAGATGCCATCTATACAACAGCGCCATTATTTTTTTGTAGGGGGGGGGTTCATCTTGTGGGAAGTGATAACTATCTGCCAAAATCAGAAGAGGTGGTTGTGCACTTCAAATCTGTCCTTGGCAGCAACCTCTGCTAGCAGCCTGCACAAGTTTCATATCAAACATTTAAAAGAACCTTACATAGAAAATGGTGACTGTGCAATAAATAAATACATAGAAAAGATGTAATTTGAATTTTTTGAATCGGCTAGCCATGCAATACTGACTACATAATAAAAGACTCAGGCATCCTTTTATCTGTGCTGAGGGAGGCTGACCACCTCTCGCAGCTGCACAGCATGCTATGATATTATTTTATGAGACAACCACTTTTAAAAAGCACTTGCGTTCATGCTGGATAATTAAAAAAAAAAAAAAGAATGATCAAAATTTTTTTTCCCTACACATTCATCTTCGTTGTTCTACGTTACCCACAATGCAACCCAGGGATTGTATTAACTGCTGCTGTTATGATAGTCTTGAGGCGCTGCTTTTTAAAAAATATACAGTAAACTTTACATGAAATATATAAATATACAATATAATAGAGACCTGCTAATTAAAAAACAAACAAACAAACACAAAAAACATTGCTCCATAGCTCCACTAGTGGTCAAAAACTTTGCAGGACACCTTTAAATTTTGCTGTAAAATCACAGAATGTAACATGTCAAGGACCATTAATCATCAAAGAAGCTACCAAAAGACTATATATATATATATATATATATATATATATATATATATTTAAATTAAATACAAAACTGATTTCACAAATAATATATTTTCAAAACTCAGCCACATTTGAAATCATTTCCATGATTCGTTAAGAATGGACTGGATTAGGTTCTGTGAAACAGACTCCATTTGGCAAAGTGGATCCAGATATATGCAATGTGTCTTTCTTTTCCCACTGACTGATGTCCTCTATCCTCTACTCTAATACTCTAATTACCCTCAAATGTTTTGTTTAATCTGTCCCATGTGCTCGTCCTCTTATTCCCTCCAAATCACCCCTCTCCTATGAGCAATCTGTGGTCACATGAATATTGTAGATCCCAAATCACACAAGTGTTACAGTTGATTGCTTGGTATTTCAGTGATCTAAGAAGCCTATTCTCATGTTACAGTCGCTGAGTTTTGTGAGATCCTTAAAATATAACCGAAGCCCTGGTGGAGACTGGTGGTGGGGTGTTTTCCCAAGTTGTAATGAGATGCAAGGTGGACATTTGAAGGCAGGTGGTGTATTAAAAAACCACATGGAATGGAGGAAGGGCATTTGGGACAGGCAAGCTGGCTGTGATAACGAGGGAACAGCAAGCGACAAGAGAGGTGTTAGTGGCAGGTCGAGGAGCCTGGAGGCTGGGGATTAAGGAGGGGCATTTTAATCAAGTTGTGTGCTAAAAAAAAAAAAAATCTGCCTTTGATATGTGAGATTTCATTATTTTGTGTTGTTAGTTTCATTCTACCGAGGCTGTTGTTGATTGAGCAATATGAAATATGCACTTCTAAACCAAGTATTGGGCACCTGAAAACATTTAATCAGTTACGTATTTCATGCTTAGAAAAATATTTTTTATTGTTTTGACAGTTATTCAGCAAATGTATGCAAATTATGTGTCACAAAATTATAGTTGTGAAGAGAATCAGGAAAAAACACTAAAAAGGTAGCTGAAGAGAGCATCCTCAACCAACTCATGGAGCTAAAGTTAGCCTAACTAGTTGCTAAATACAGCAGCAAATGCACGAGACACCAGTCAGTACCCACTGAATGCAAAGAGACGCCAAACCAGCTAAGCCCCGATGTATTACAGTACACATCAATGACTATAATGAGTGTTGAAAGAAGATCTTGGCTTTTGACTTTGAGACGATTACTGTTGGCCAAAAGATACAGCTTTTAAGGCAGTTACTTTTTCTTTATTATTAGACCTTCTTGTTTGTGCTTTTATTTAAGAACCAAGTCGCCGCCAATTCACCATCAATTTGGCCATGATCTCAACTAGTTTTCCAAATTGATGACCTTTACTCTTGTTTGAAACGCATTTGAAAATTTCCCTCACCTGAACTCCATCCTTTCATGGAATGAAAAGGGCAAAGGATTACAAAACATTTTGAACATGAGCAATAATAGCAGGTCAGACTTCTTGGAGAATTTAGGCCAAATGGTTACTTTAAAATCTTTCTACCAGGGGTCACCATATCCAATTCAGACTATTTCTAAAACAAATACACGAAATTAGGATTTATAAGCTTTCGTCTTTGAGTTGTAGGGTTTGTGCCTCAGCACTAGTCTTTGGATTGGCATGGGAACTTATGTATTTAATAACATCCATGGGGGAGAATAGTGTTGTTGACACTGCTGTGGATGAATATGGAAATGATAAAATTATCTCTCTAGGGTTTCTAGATTGTAGATTTGAATTGCAAAAGGTAATTTTAATAACTATTCGTTGGAAAATCTAATGAGAAATCCAACTTGGGCTGGGTGATTCAGCTGTACTCCCTCAAAACAGCAGATATGGTGGCGAAAAAAGTCTTTTGTAATGGCGAAAAAGTGACATGAAATGCTGTTATTTAAATTTAAGATTAAGGATTATACTAGTCACTCTGTGTACTACCACTATTTATTTTCATCCACAGTTGGCTCAGCTCTGGCTCCCTGTTTTTCAGCGTTCTGGCTGCAATTGCTCAGCAAAAACAAGTTTTAACAGCTACCCACTGTTTAATATGTTTTAATATTTGCTAATAAAATGTTGAGAAAATAAACAGTGCTTTATGAGCTCCACAGTGTCCATCAGCCCAAGAGTAATCAAATTTTTGAGTTATTTTCTTTGCCTCCTCAGCGGTGTTACACGCTTTCACAGTGATGATGACATCTATCATCTATTTCTGGCAGAACAGAATGTGCTACTGTACATAAAAATTTGAATATATTTGATTGGTGGATGTTGTTGCCAGGCTGCAAAGTTGGATGTAGATGAAATGCGTAACATGCAGACATTTCTCTTAACTTTGATCAAATATTTGCTTGCCTTCCTCCCACAACGCATTTTCTTTTGTATCATTGCCTGGAGGTTACTTCTGATCAGCTTTGTTTTGCATAAATGTGGAACAACATTGCTGCATCCTTGATTTCTCTGTATGAGCGCTGTCTCCGTCTCCACTAATAATGCTGTATAAACAGTCACTAATATGTTAAATATGTAAAACATTTCCTCTCCTATTTGCTGGCTGTCTCTGCAGAGCATGTCTTCATTCCACATCATATGTGATAATAATGTGCTAAATGACATCGATTGACAATTATTCGAAGTTAGTCTGCAGACTCATTCGCGCAAAGCGTATATTGAAGTTTGATTAAGTCTTGATTAACCCAGAAGAACTCTTAAAGTCATGAACTTTACTGAAGAAAGATAGAGGAGGTAAGAAAAACATATGAGTATATATTTTTGTATGTATAGAGGATATAATAAGCCAGCACTCTCTTTTGAATTTGCAGACTTTTGAAATGTAAAGACAGCACAAGTCTTTCTCTCCCAGTTGGATGTAAACATAAACAATTCCTGCAGCCACAGCTGACTCTAATCTGGTGTAAATGGCAGGTGTGCATACATACATATATACAGCCATGAGTCTGAATGGGATTGGTCCACTTTGGGCACACAGAACCCCTATTATGTCTATTGTGACTACCAACTATGACTACTACCTATTGACCTATGGCCCCTATCCTATATATTGATTAACCATTTGATTTTTTGCTTGTTTTATGATCACATTAAAGATGGGACACTTTTAACATTCCCATGGTTATTTCGGTCTTTACATTTCCAAAACCTGCAACTGCAGTTGTGTCTAGACTTTCTTTATATCTACTGTCATTTTATTTATTTAAGAAAACAACAAGTCAGCAAAAAACATCAAAAGGTGAGCCGAAGGCAGCTTTTCCAAGTCACAGATCTAACATTAGCTTTGTTAAATAGCTGCTAGCTACAGCTCCTAACATGTTCCAGCAACATCAACAGGTGATTTCAGCAAGTCAAATCATCTGTTGTCGGGAAGAAATGTTAGACTCTCTTTCAAACATTGCCACGACTTAAATGTGATAAATCCGCCATCGTTATCAGCAGCAGGATGTTCCTTGTCTTCCTGACCCCACTGTCACACATACGTGGCAGTCGTATTTCATATCTTGTATGGTTTAATGGTACAGGCAGTTGTTACTGTGTGTCTGTAATTTGAGGAGCAGGAAAATGGTTTTCTTTCAGTGGGCGGAGGATATAAAGAGCTTATGCCAATTCTGTCCAAGCTGGACTGCCTGTGGTGTTGAAAGTTAAAAATCCCCCACACAATGTTTACTGCTACACTCAGGCAGGCAGGCAAGCATGGTAATATAGGCTCTTGTAATGGGAAAATGACCTCAAGGTCAGAACCAAATGGTAAACATCTCACTTATAATAATGTTGACACTTTTATCACTTAATTAGTGGCAAAATATTTCCTGAAATAAACAGCAACAATGTTTCAGCAGCCAGGGAATGAAACTAAAAATAATTCAGTTTTGATACCCTGTGCTGTAACTAATGTCTTATTCTCAGATATTACTAAAGGAAGCAAACAGCAAAGGTTTTAAATGTTTACATATCACATGTGAGTGTTCATATTTTTGCCTTTTTGGAAGTGATGTGAGATTCAGCTATTTACATGCTCAATTCTTGTCAAGTGGTTTTAAAATTGGACCACCACTTGTGGATTGTGATAGTCGTGGGAGCGTGATAATCACATTAATATTAATGATCACTGTGCGAACACTTGCATTTTTTTAGATTCCTCTAATCCTTTGTTAATTACTTGCTGAAATTTGATTTGTTAATTATTTTTTGTTTGTTTTATAATTTCACTTTTAAGTTTTGGTGTACTCAAATTTAATATGTTTGGATTAAATTGTTGTTGTATTAAAATGTTTTAAAACCACACAAGCTGGGGGCTTGACTAACTTTGAAAAAGTTTTCCTCCATCACACAGAAAGAGCAATCAGAGGCATGACAAAGAGAAACTGAATCATAGCACACAACAACCAATGTAGAGACTAAAAGGATCTTAAGCCATAATTACTATTACCATCTGGATCAAGGTTCATTTATTTGTTTTGTTATTTACCCAAGTCTTGCAGTGTTATGTCCTGGTAAAATAAATGGTAAGCGAAGAAGAAAAAGGCCATTAGAAGGTGGTCGTAAAGATCATTATCTGTAGGAGCTATAGAGTTATAGATATTGCAAGTAAACTGCATTAAGACACAGTAAGTGAAACATATGACCTGATGTGACTGTAAATATACAAAAATATATTTATTTTCCCACAGTTTTAGTCTCCTAAGATGCACTCTGTATGTAAGGTGGGTGTCGGGATGAACAAACACATTCACTGTTTAGCATACATTTAAAAAAAACAGTAGAAACAAAATTAAATGCCACCAGGGACAGACCTGATATTTCTCGTTCTGAAAAAAAAAAAAAATCCATTCATATGCGTTTGATATGAGTAAAATTGGCTTCTTGTGTTCCAAGCAGCAATAGCCTTGAATGGGATTTTTACAACAATAACGGCACGCTTGGGAGTACAAGCCATATTGCTGCAGCAAGTACCTCATTAGATACTTTTAACTTCTCCAAAATAAGTCAGAGAAGCAAAGTAAATTACTCTTACTAATCACTTTTTACAGTAACTTTGGTAAACATGCAGCGCCGGTGCTAATATGTCAGTATTTCATCAGCGTAAATCCAGTTCCAGCTGATGCACCGCACCTGCTAAGTGGTCTGTACTAGTGATTAGTGCTAGATTAATTTCTTGTCCTTTGGTGTGAAGCAGATCCATTTACACTGATTTAGAAAAGGGCTAGCAGTAGATACTTACTGCAGTCCTTATTGGCAGCTATCTAGATGGTCATTACTAATCTAAAAGCACCCGCGGGAGGAAAAAAAAGGAAGTCTTGCATGGGTGTGAGTGTTTCTGCGTACGGCCGTGCTCGTACGTGTACGTGTGCGTGCGTGCGTGCGTGCGCGTGCGTGTGTGTGTGTGTGTGTGTGTGTGTGTGGTGGGTGAAAAGGTTGAGACATTGCAACGGGGTCACACTTATAAGATGTGGGGGTCAACTGCAAAGATCAGCTGGGGTCAAGCCCGTAATGGGAGCCATTTTTCATAAGGCGCATTTCTCATCCCGGTCTCTGAGGCAGGGGCGAGAGTGGAGTAGTGAACTGCAGAAAATGGCATTTCAATGTGCGTAACCTCTCGCCTTGCAACGTCCCCTCTTGACAGGGAATGGCAGGTCCTTCTCATCTCTCTCAGGCTGCCTCGTATATCACTCACTGCTCTTGCCCACCTCTCCATCCCTTGAGACGGAGGCCTGAGAGAGTGAGAGGAAGAGCACGGGTGATGCAAGTGGACTGCTCTTCAATCTAGCAGCTACTCAACAATCAGGAACACATCTATCACCCGCCCTAAAAGTAATTTTGAACCGACTGACACACATACACGTGTATCCTCAGCCTGTGATATAGATGAATTGTAGAGGACAGCCGCCGGGCTGCCTCGAACATTTAAAAAGGCACATCGAGTCCCTTTATGGCGAGCAAGACCACCACATAGACCAAGCCAGCTGAGACGAAAAGGAGAGAGTGGAGACTGCAGTTCTCCTCTGTAAACCAAGACAGTCCAGCCACTTGGTGGCACTAGCAGCCAAAATCAATGAGAGAAAGCAGAAGGGAATGTGTCTGGATGTAATAGATAGAGCTACGTGAATATTCTGTTTCCATAACATGGCATCAACCATGAATATTCTCAACAGCAGGCATAGGAATATCAAAATAAATCACGTGCTATAAACATCTTATTAAAGATGAATGTTTCAATTTCGGGGCTGCTGTGAAAGCAGTAAGGTCTGCCAGGAGCACTGTTGGTAACTTCATCTGAGGTGGGCAGCGAGGATATGGGAGCCTGTGCACATTCACATACACATGCAGTAGATACTTGTGATAAAAAGCCCTTTGTGTGCCAGGGCTCCTTTCACTATCAGGCCCTTGTTAGTGGGGAGGCGGCAATTAGAAGTGAGACACTTCTGAGGACATAGGGGAAGCTGGTTTGTGATTCAGGTCATGCTTGAGCCTAAATGTCATTGGCCAGAGTGCAGCAGGTTAATTGAAGGCGTCTTGTCATCATGGCCTGCCTCGCTGAGATAGTACTGAGAGGGAGGGGAGGAGGTTATAGCATTCTAAAATCTGATTGGCTGCCTCTTAACACTCACATACTCTCCCACACTCCCGTATAAATTCTGCATCTATTCTCACCTTCCTGCTGTGCTTGTTCAATAATAATCAGGCCACATGCATTCATTATTATCGTGACGATGGAGTGCAACAAACTGGATAAAGACAGTAATAAAGAAGCTGTTGCATTTCATTTTAGTACATTAATCAGTTAAAGGCCTGCTACATTCAAAAATGTATTTTTGCTTATGTTTGAGCTTCACTGTGCAGAATGATATATGTGCAGACTTTGACACCAGAGGTCTGTTTCAGATGCTGAAGATGGAAAAGTTTCTCAGCCCTCACCTTAAATTTCGTTTTAACACATTCATGCAGGTGCAGGATTTTGTGACATCACAACTAAGCTGGAAGCCAATCATGGTCCAGTGTGAAACTAGTAAAGCTCCACCTCACAAACAATAAAACACATAAAAAGAAATTTCCTTTTTTTAAAAAGAGGAAAGGAGTATACGCGATTTCAAGTGAAATATTAGAAGTTGCCTGCCTCAAGGCTTTCAAATGTAACTTTGTGCAACATTTAAAACCACTGTGAATTGTTGAGTTTGGAGCTTTTACTAGTTTCTGATATTTTATAGACTAAACATTATAGACTAAACACCTGAATTGGAAAAAATCAATAAATTAATCAATAAAAGAAATAATTGCTGCCTGCGGCTCCAACCCTACTCAATTAGTCATTCTTAAATACTCATAGATCGGTATTTAGACACTCTGAATACAGCAGAATCTCACTTAACTTAAATGTTAAATGATACTTTTCCTGTTTTGGTATTTATATACTAGATACTAAAATATGAATGAAAAGGCAGGAGGCAATATATTATTCATTCGATTTTAAACAAAATCTCAGAAAAAAGACAAAAAAATCTGTGTTGAGCAAATGTAGCAGTCATTTAAACTCCAAACAAATTATCAGTGGGGCTAATGTGTTTCCACTGCTGTCAGTGTGTTGGGGCCTGCAATCCATTAAGGCAATCACTAACGACAGTTCTTGAGAGTGGGAGCATGATAACATCCATCGGTGCAGCTGTCAGCACAAGTGATACTGTAATTATTTGTATTTCATCTCACATGTTGCAGTCACTGTGACAACGAGCGGCATTTTGAAATGAAGTATCAGGAAACACAGATATTAGACTGATTCATTTAAACATGTGCGTTTTTTTTAAACTATATATTTATGAAATATTTTAAATGTCCTCCATATTGTTCTAGCGTGTAGCTCATTCTGTTCTGGTAATTAGTCGGAAGCTGTTCCTCTTTATAAATATTAATTTTCTCATCTTTCTTTGCCAAAGCCTGAGGCGTCCGGCACAGGTGCTTTGTGAATAACAGGGAGGACAACTGCAGCAGAAACAGGAAGTTCCTGTAATGACTGCTGTCCCTGGTGCACCCTGGGTAATAATCAGCTCTCGTTTGTCATAATAGCAGGTAAATACTCAAGCACGGCCGCAGTGGTCCTCGCAGTAGGACACCAGCAGCAGTAGCGGTCCGCAGTAATTTTTCACTTATTTTTATTAAGTGAACAGGCATTTGGGTTGCTCTCGGTGGCTTGTTAGTGTTTACAGACACAACAGCAGAAATGAAAAGGGCAAGTCACGGCAGCATAGCAAAAGCTGGAGTCAAACTCGGGTCGAAGTACACAGGCGCTTACATGAGTGTAGTCAACCATCAGGGGTCTGCATGAATTATTTATAAGGTAGTTTGTAGTATTGTTTACAACCTTCCTCTCCTTGATTGCTTGTTGAGGGGGTAAAAATCAATGATGCCATATTTAGTGTATCATAATTTAATAACAGACTTAGTAAGACTTTATTGCTAAGAGGAATCGTGATGCTCAGGCTCTCGCCGGCTGGTTATGAAATGTACAAAGCCAAAGCCAGAGGCAAAGTTTCTCTGTTGTGCTTGCCATCTCAGTGAAGAAACTCTGAGATAAGACAAATGGTTCAAATGACCTTTGAAAAGATCACCATCTCTCAGCTCGCCTGAGAGAGGGAAAGAGGGAGAGAGAGGAGAGAGCGAGGGGCTATTTCTATAGAGTGAGGGATAAAAGTGGATTCCCAAACTGTGTGAGTGTGTGCCCTATTCGTCTTCCCCCCTCCGAATGCTTTCTGCTCCATTTACACAAGCTAAGTTTATTTGTCTCTGTCTAGGACTCAAGTGAAGCAGCAGAAGGTGGCGGCGGCAGCAGCGGTGGTGGTGGGGTGTTTAAAGTCTGCGTTCGTTACTCATTAACTGACAACTCACATGATTTTCCTTCATTACTAGGTTTTAATGAACCAGAAGAAGAACAAGTTACCTCTCGCTGCAGAGGGTCTCCACCCTGCACAGCTAGCTGCTAGTTCTGCCGGCCACATGGGTCTTTCATGGTGCTCATTACGGTTCAGTCCTGGGAGAGTCCATATAGCTAGCTACAGCTCAGTTGTACGCCCACTCCCACAAGCCATTCATCTGTGTTTGAAATTTCTGGATTGCTCTCCACTGTGAGGAAAGACTTTTATTTTCATTTATTTTATTTTTTTTTTAGTGTCATGAAGAGTTGACAGATGTTAAAAGACTTTTACAAAATGTGTGAAAAGATACATACAATTTTTGAGGTTGCAGTAGCTTTTGTCTTTAATGCAGGCTTCATTTCAGCTGCTTTGCTGAAACACATGGAGATGTGTTATCTAACGTTTGGAATACAGAAAGGCTAAATATCTTTTTACATGGACATATGGACAGCCTGCTTTTTAGTTCATGAATGGAATATCTTAACGATTCAATACATTGCTGTAAAATTTTGCCAGACATTCATGGTCCCCAGTGGAGGAATCCTAGCACCACCATATCTATATATCTATATATATCTACTATTAACATGGAAAAACATTATCTTCTTATACACAGAAATAAATGGTTCACTGACATAAACCATACACCACATCCTTTCACAAGTGTGTGTATGGAAGCGATATGCTGTTTGTTAGACCCTCGTTGTATTGGTTGCTTCAAACTGGGGTTCTCTCTTCAGATATGACTCCACCGCTGCAATCGACTGCTGGGTAAGTGCATCAGCTAAATGCTTATTTGTGTTAAATGTGGTGCCACAACAGGATGTTTCCTGGCTCACAAAATTAAACCGTGAAACGACTTGTGCCTTCACATGATGTAACCTATTAAATTTGTTGGGGTTTGTGTGTGTGTGTGTGTGTGAGAGAAGTGTGTGTGTGTGTGTGTGTGTGTGTGTGTGTGAGTGAGTGAGAGAGAGAGAGAGAAGGAGAGAGAGCAATACAAGGAAATGAAGTCCGGACAGCAGCATCACTTGTGTCCCAATTAGCGATGCAGGGCTTTGAATGGGTCTTTAACCTTAGCAGAGCTTAATCATGTAATTAACGAGAAGGGGGAAACTGCCTGTCTAATGGTACCCTCCCGCTAGGAATATTCCCTCCAAAACATTGTCTAGACTCCATGTTTTCAGAGACAAAGACATCATTTGTGACCTTTAAGACAAGGAGAGGGTTTGCTACCTAAGGCATTAGTCTATTATTTAGCTCGACCCTGTTCTAAATTAATGTCTTATTGTTATTCCTTCTATGAATTCGAATGTGTGCATGTGTATGTATGTGCGGATTTGTGAAGCCACAAACATCTACAGTGTTTATCTGCGTGTGTGTTTGTGCATCATCCACTGTCACGATTGCCCATCCAGGGTCGCTGCTGATGGCTGATTACCCACCGCTGGCATTTAGGCTGCGGTCGCAGGACCGCAGGCTCTCCCACTTGGACATGCCACACATCAAGCTGGCTGAGTGGTTGTTTACAGCGGCCTTGCTTTTAATTGCTCATCAAATTATTGGCTTAATGATAAGACATGGGAGATTGAAAGGGACATATGGATTCGGACAGTGGCCATCAAAAGCTTGCCCACCACATTGTGGTTTTTTGCATCTGCGGTGACTATTAGCTAAACAAGCTGAGGCCTATTTAGCAGTAATCAGCAGAAGCACTGGAAGATAAAAATCAGCCGTGGGCATTATTTTCCCTTCAGCCTTCAAGAGTGACAGGCCTATTATACAGTGCATGGAATTTATGAGATGATCATCTTTGATGGCCTGGATGTCCGTCGTTCGCTGTAATGTTTTCTATGGTAATGATGCTTCCCCTCTGCCTTAGACCACAAAACCGCCATCCGCCTTGTGACTCCATCTCTCTGCAGAAAAGTGATTGTTGACGGCTCCATTAAGGGGTGAAAAAATATTTTCTTTTCCCTCCACCCCCACCCTCCCACTCAGAAGCTTTATATTCACTAGTCAGGGAAGCTTATTTATTGTGGTCTTCTTCGGCGCAGGGATGCATCAGGTTTGAACTTGTCGCTTTGATGGGGACGGGGGTGATTTGAAACGACCTTGATACGAGTTCTGCGCACAGGGGAACGTAATGTCGCCGTAGGTTGGTACAGGGAATCAAAAGCTGTGGCCTGGAACAGTGCACACTGTTTGTTGGTCATTATGGTTGCCTTGTAACCAAGCCACACATCTGATGTCCAACAGAGGTGTATCATATCTGTCTAATGAAAAAACTGTCAGGGTTGTGTATTAGATATATACTGACATCAGGTGCATGTGATGCAGGTGCACACTTGTATGGTGATTTGATTAAACGTATATCAATATGAACTATCTTAAAATAATAAATGACATGCAAAAGGATTAGTACAACCTCATTTAGACTGGGACCAAGATTAGGTAACAGTTCAGGAGCCACCTTAAGAGCCATATTGTTTTAGTTGTTGTTCAGTGACAACTACGTCTACGTTTGTAGTTAAGTTTTTAAAAATTAAAGCGATAGTGTGGGACCTTTGTCTCTGTCTTCTGACTGGAAGAATAACTACACAAACACTGTTGATGCACCAGTGAAGGCATGTTGCTCCACACTGCCGCAAGTCACTTTAAACTGTGTGTGTTTCCGCATTGTCCACTGTCACGAGTGTCACACGTTCCTAAAATGAACTTTCTGTCCTTTTGCTGCCTTTGTAAAACAGGCCGTGACATTAGCTTGTCACTTAAGTGAAGCAGCAGTGGCAAAGTAAATTAACAAAACATTGTTAGCCAGATGGTTAAAGATACAGCTATACAGCTTTTCATCAAACACTTTACCTTGTCTTTCCCTTCTGTCAATGTCCTCGAATTCACTGCAGTCAAGCAGCTTCCCTCCTTATCTTCAGTTACTGCATATGGACGGGGTTACAACTCACCATTATTTTCTGAATTGCAGGTCAGTCCCACATCCTCTCTCACGCTGCATGGACATGCAGAGTGCGCTATGTCAAAGTTCAAAGTCAGCGTATAGTGTGTTAGTTCAAATGGACTTGAATGAATTACTCTTCAGGTTGAATGCCTTTGAACCACAGTAGATTTCTTCAGAAAAGTGTCAGCCTTAGTAGATACATTCATGGTTTTCATTGGACAGTGTAGCAGGGCTACACACGATATTCTGCTGTTTCCCTGCTCTAGATATATTTGACTACCGAGACATAAACAATACTCCAAAGTGTATGAACTTCAGTGTGTTAAGATAATCTAAGTAACTATGAGCAACTTAATTGACTTTCCCTTTCAAATCCATGAAACCATTGTATTTAAAACCTACGATATGTTATCAGTCTTGCTGGATTGCATCTTTACATTAACCCAAATTTTGGGAACAATTTGGGAAATTTTTCGTACCCAAAGAAATCAGTAATTTTAATCCATATAACAGCTTGTTGTCAGTTTCATTTAGTCTGTTACTGACGTCATTGTGCCTTTGTGCAGGCGTCAACTAGTGGCCAGAGGTCAATTATTGACTTTCTATTCAGCTTTACTTTATTTCAACTTTATTTTTTACATTTTTGTTTTACATTACATAGATCTTTATGATTTTAAAATATGTATTTTAACCAAATAATTGATTTTCTTTTAGTCATAGATTTTAGTCTCCCAAACCACATTAAACTACTTTACTCAGTGTTTTATTGATTTTAATTGCCAGGTTTGTTTGTTTTAGAGAACAAGATTGTTAATTTTGCACCGCAAGCGATGATGGGGAAGACCACAACTCTCGTGATCCCACATTACCTACCCTTTCATGCATGAATTATGAAAACTTCAGACAGTGTTTTTATTTTTCTTAGGCCATGAAAAAAAGGCAAAAAACCCCCCCTTTTTTTTTTTTAAACCAAATTTTTTCAAGGAACTTTCCACATGTCCACTCAGGTAGACAGCATACATTTTGAGTTTTTTTAAACTAAATACACATGCTGTTACACTAAAGTGAACATATTTTGACATATTGTAACACTGTTCAACCCATGGATATACAAGAAAATGGCTTTTGAATAGCTGTCCACTGTAGTGACTATGCGTGAAAGGGTTAACAGCATCAACAGACTGCATGTTTTGTATTTTCTTTGGTCGAGCAACGCCTTTTAGCAGAAAATTACATATTTAACTTTTAAGTGCTGTCACATTTATATATTTCATATTAAATGTGTGTGTGTGTGCGTGTTCTGCTACTGGGATGTAAAGTCAGCATGTCGGAGTGTTGAAACTCAGCAGCATTTTGACTCATAGTCAGATTGTTTAGATTTTAACACCACTTCAGTGCTCTGAAAACAAAAGAAAAAAATCTTTCAAACCCTCATCATGAACATTTATCTATTTCAAACTTGTTTTATTGCAGACTCAAACAACAGAGAGAATATGAAATCTGACCTCTGAGGTTTGGATCTTCTGACACTTGTTTTTCACTACGGGAATCGTAGCAGTAATTGCTTTTGAGGGGTCCCTGATCCATTTACACTGCACTCTGCTTTCCAAAGGTGGAAACATGATTTGTATTTGACACATGTCCTCTTTTCATCTCCTTTTATGTCTGAGCAGTCTTTGTGATGATGTTTATTTGGGGTAGACGCTGCTTTTGAGTTTGGGACCCTCTGGGAGAGCGGATTGATTTAAAAGACAGCATTATTTTGTATTTTCTATCCAGGGCTTTTATGCCCAATCTACACACTTTAACAAGTACATTTTTACAAATGCAATTTTTCCCACCCCCACACACATCATTTCAAAGATTTATAAGTTTAATGGAATTAACTTCCTACAAACATTTCACAATAAGAGTATACTAATAAAAAAAATACAATCAATTCTTCCTGTGGAGTTACGACACCCTCTTTCCTAACTGTGTACACAAACCCTTTGTAATCATACCAAACACTGAACCACACAAACACACAAGAACCAGACGCTATAAACACTTGAATTGCAATCCAATATCTATTCTGTTTTTCTCCACTTTGGATCTTGAACATGGAGGTGTGCATTCCAATTATCCTTTGTTGAAACATGAATGCCAAAGAGTGAAAACAATATCCTAAAAAAAATAGAAGAAGAATTTGTGTCTCAGCTGCAGGGGATTCATTTAGACTATATCTGAGGGAGGAATTGGAGAGCAGAGGACAAAAAGGGACCAATCAAACATGCCTGCTGTCTTGGGGTGGGTGTATAGTGCCCATGTCATTGGCATCCACACAAGAATTGGACTTTATTTCAGGAAACATCTCTTTTTCTCATTAATTTCTGTCCAAGCTCCTTCAATCCATTCATCAAAGCAGCCACTGACATGAGTTCTACCTTCAGCTTCTCCCTGCTGTTACATACTTATTCCTGCCTCAGTCTCTTTGGATGATGTGAAAATCAATGCCAAGTCCACGTTCGTGTCCTTGTGTAAAACATTTCTTCCCAAGTTGTATTACAGTGAAAACTTCTGCACAATGTAAGCGCTCAGATCCTTGCAGCCTGAAATGTATGCTGGGTCAGACGCATATGCCTCTGTGTGGCTGTAAATGGTAATACTCTGTTCTTTTGTTCTTTGCTTTTTGTGATTGCGCTTCCATAAAGGACGCACAGATACATATTGAAAGAGAACCTTTATTTCCCTCTTTAATACTGGATGATTTATCCTGCCAGAGCACAAGGACGATAGCCTCCTCAGGCTGTGAATCATTCTTGCCAGCTGACTCTAATCACCAGCTAATTAATAGTTGATGTGCCGACTTACAAAAACACGACTGCTATTAACCTGTACATGCTATTGATTTAGCCTTGCTTTAGGTGCTTCAGTGGATTCTTCTGGGAAATTGAACGTCAGGGTTGTTTTATTCTTGGAAATCAAAATTTTTTTTGTGTTAACCAGCACTCAAGCTGACCATATGTAGTAGAAGAACTGAGAGCTGAGAGTTGATTGATGTACTATTAGGCTGCTTGTATAGGCTCAATGTGGTTATGTGACATCGGAGCAAAACATTGGAGTTTAAAACTGTAAAATATTTTAATTCAAGTAAATTCACAGAGAGTTTCACATCAAAATAAACTTTAGAATGTAGATACTTAACAGTGGCTTAACAGTGTAGACCTTTGAGTGACCATGGACTCCAAAAACACCAAATAGTGTTTCAGGTGCGTCACACAATCCAATTGTGTTTCCAGGAAAGACGATTGGTCCGTGGACAGGCGTCAATAATACAAATATATTTGTTTAATTAATAGAATTGCACAGCACAGATAACTACCCTGCTAACTATTTGATTCCAGTCTGGTTACATAGAGATTAAACACAGCAAACCTTTTAACTTGGAAAGCTTGTTTTTCCCCTTTTGCCAATTAAAACACTATTGAAATAAAACTATTTACATTACCAAGGTAATACGCTTGAAGGACTTAAAAAGACACAAGAGGGCTCCTTACTAACGCAAGTGACCGACATATGCTAGTAAGCCTAGCCTCTCTCCTGCCTGGATGTTGGCGCTGAGCTTCAGTAGTTCACCAACTATCCCTGGGGGTGTCAGTGCCTAATTAAACCTTATTGACGCAAACAGTTTATGATTATCTTCAGTAATAGTTTTGCTGAGCCACTGTCTGGTAAAGAAAAGTGATAAAGAAAGTAGCACATGTGCAAAGTGGAACTTTGGGTAGACTGGAAGCAATATTTCATAAAAAACAACAAATTGCGCATCTGATATAAACTTTACTTCATACCATACCAACATACCATGTGCGCACTGTTGCGGTGTTTAGCAATTAAAACTGCCCCTATCAACACTCCAGAAACCAAAGATTTAAAGTTTACTATTTCATAAAACAAAGAAAGCAAATAATCATTACCTGACTATTTGGCATTTTTGCTCAAAAACGTATTAAATTTGGAAAATTATTATTGAAATCTGTACTGACTGAAGTCTTTTTGCAGCTGCACCTTAGACTGCACTCCAGTATTAGGTTAAAAATGTGCTAAAATCACAAACTGTAACAGGTCTGGTATAGATTTTAGACTTTAGTCTCTGATTTAGGGTCGCTTGAAGAATTCAGTAACCCCACTAGATCACTGTCAGGTTGTACATCATGTTTTCTTTTATTTAACACCCTGGCATTCATTTACAATTCAGTTTTAACTTTAAAGTAACACTGTTGTGCAGAGGTGATATTAAAATAAATATTTATATTTTAATGACTCATTAACACAATATTACACCCCCAAATTTACAAAAAAGTGATCTATATTTTAGCAGTTTTATTTATCTAATTGGTAGTCTGGCTGTATGCTTAACTGTGGCGTAGCTGCTAAATGTTTTAAGTGGTGTTTCTTTATCGCACTTATTTAACAAAAGCTTCTAAGGACTGTTGTTAATTTTCTGAGATATAATTCAGCTGTTGGGTTTAAACAATCATAATATCAGATAAACCAGCGCTTTAGGTATTTGACAACCTAATCTACAGCTTTTCATCACGAGCCTTCATTTATTGCTGTTTTTTTCCCCCCACTGACTTCAACTGCTCAGTTACATTAATAAATGAGATTTCATAGGAAGACACATCTGCGGGTAAAGTGCAAAAAAAGTCCAAATAAAACCATCACCCTGACGACGCATGTTTTACAGCTCACTGAGAGGCCGGCGAATTAAGCGCGATGCAAACACGGCAAATTGAATCAATTTGCCTCCTCTAAATAGATGTGATGCGCGGAGCCTGAACGCTCAAATGAATAAGAAAGAATTTCAGAGTTTAATGATGTTGTTTTTGTTTGTGCATTTCTTTCCCTCTGCCTGATGAAGGTTCCAGAAGATCAGGCGGAAAGGAGGAAGAAAGATATCACATAACAAGGCAGCGTGGCGTGGAGGCGCAAAGTGTGGTGTCACATGCTCCGTGCTGGCTACCGCCGGGAATGTGACACGCCGTGGTGGAGCGCAGGGCCAGAATCAAGAGGTGAGCGGAGCATATTAAACTGATAAGTGACCATGTGGAAAATGGTTTGGGCCGTGCAGACACACACACACGTGACAGAATCTGGATGTGTGTGCACATGTTGAGGCATATTTACATACATGTGAATGGGGGGCCAGAAAGAGAAATGTGTTGAGACAATAATAATAATAATGCATTATTGATAGTTGCACATTTAGTTGTTCACTGGACTTTACTGTAATGATTGCCAAATATATATCTTTAAATAATGTAGTGTTACATTATAAATAAACAGCTGTTGTAAACCCAAATATCCTCCTCTAGCACCCATCCATTCCTCCTTCACTGGAGCCATACACCCAGACTAAACAGGATACAAGGATGTATCTGTGTGGTGTAGTTTTGTTTGCAGTGTTTTTTAGTCCCTTTGCATTGTTGTAGGTGTTTTTAATTTCGTTGTAGTTTGGTTTTTAGTGGTGTTTGGTCTTTGTTGTAGTTTTTCACTTACTTAATTTATGTACTTTTTGTATTTTTTTAATTCATTTTTCAATATTTATGGCAATTTTACTGTATTTCTAGTATTTTGTGTCTTTTTGGTTATTTGTCATCTATTTATGGTCATTTTACATCTCCTTGTTGTTGTAATAGTCACTTCATGCAGAAGGTGTGGCACAGGGGCCTTTTTCCTGTGCTCAGTAGGTCCATTCAGTGGATGAGCCATGATACTGAAAAGCCAATTACCTACCAGCTTCCGTCTCTGATACAGGGCCACCAACGGGTGTTGATCAAACCATAGGAGAGACCTGTGCCACTCCTGGCCAACCCCACAGACCCTGCAATGGAAAAAGAGGCGTCCACATATGGAGGTAAGCAAATTTCTAAAAGCTAATTTCTGATAATGTGGCCAAACACTGTGGACGTTTCTCAGGGACAGGCCTGTCATCGTTGCTGACATATTGATCAAGGGTAGCCTTCCTTTTGTGCAGACGGTCTGCAGCACTTGATGATCAACATGGAACACAAAGCTTCCAGCATTGACAGCCTATGATTAAATCAGTAGCAGTGGCAGCATTGTTGAAGACAATGATGATAGCGCTGAGGGCACTTATCAAAGGACAGGACCAGAAGCTTACAACCACTGCACACAATCGCAAATAGATATTCATGGTTACTGATGGAGGAAATTAATTTGTGCTAAAAACGAAGCATTTATCATCAAACGGAGCGGTCACGTAACACTGAAATCTGCAGAGCTCATGAATAATTGTTTCCAAGCGTTATGTTTTGCCTGTCAGTCAGGAGTGCTCTGCGTTAGCTGTAATACATCTGAATTAAGCGCCTGGTGGCACTCTGTCACGTACACCCCGTCGTAAGCCGTTAAATACATAAATCGGGTTTAAATGAACACACACACCACTTGTCTTGCCTGGTTTGCAGGGTAATTCATCTTCCAACTCCATGATTCTGTTATGCAGTCAAATTGACAAGTAATCCATTGCTGGTGTCCTTGTTGTCAACATTAAGGTCATTTCTGATTGTTGCATTGAGTGAACAGACTTACAGCTTTGCAACACTTTACAGAAGGTGACGGAAAATACGACAGGAGAATGTATCGATACATTGTGTATGAGTGATTTTGAGCTGTAGCTGTGACTACCTGCCAAGGCTACAAGGAGGAGAAATGTTGAGAAATGGTGTACTTTGAGAAGCTGCTTATGTTTCAAAACCATTTAAAAAAAAAAAAAACCTCTGTGGTCATTTTCCATCCCAGCAAAGATGACAGTCCTCATTTTGTTCTGTTTGGCACAGTCCCACTGTATTTCTTGGCATCTTTGTTACAGGGAATGAAAGGTACAGGCCTGTGCAATACCTGTCAGTATTGCAAGTAGTGTATTACATGTTTTTTAGCAAGTGTGCTCAGGCTTTAAATGGATTAGAGCTCATTATCCCCAATTAGTTTTCAGAATAAGGCTGGAAATAGAGAGGAAACCAAACTGGGTGGTTTGTTATAACTGCTTTCAGCAAACCTTTATAGAGGTGCTGGATACAGCTAAAAAAAAAAAGATTTTTTTCTTAATTAGTACACTTGAGGTGTTTTTTTTCTGGAAGAGGCAGACATTCATAGTTTAAGGTCAATCTATAGAATTGTGTTTGCTTTATAAATAAACTCAGAAACCAAACCAAAGTTATTACTGCTTATTGTAATTTCTGTAATCACTGTTCAGTCTTACAGGCATTTCTTCTTCCTTGGCTTATTAAAAGAATATCTGGTATAGTTTTGTTAGGTGTTGTGACACATTGATATTTAGTCTACTTTCAGTTTTTGTGTCTTTAGCTGTATCACAGTGCATTTTTATTGTTTGCTGTGATAAAGTTTGGTACAAATGAGGTGAATTTCAATATACCAACAAAGACTTTGCAGTCAGCTCTATTCTGTGAAACAGCCAGGCAGGGAGCCTCATACAGATCTTGTTAGGTTAGATACAAACAAGTTGCGAGTACACAGGTAGAGAGTACTCTCAGATGCACCTGAACTGTAACATCTTGCGTTGTCTCAGAGTGTCCGGGTGAGCCTGAAAATATTGCCAGACTGTCAAAAAGATCATACCCTATGAAGGGATAACTGACTGGTTCAGAAACCCAGGAGCTCACACCATTTTATGTCTCGTCCACACTGCTAGAAAGATCATGGGTGCCAGCAAAAGCCTTCTGTTTCCAGGATGCGTTTGAACAGATTGCCTGTGGACATATCATGAAGCTCACAGCAGACCTGCACTAACATCATCATGAACAAGCAGAATAACACCTCATGTCGTGTCCATCTCCTCCCTGGAAGTTGATGAGCTGCCCCGTTGGTATGCAGAGAACTATTCCCATTATCTCTGTCAATAAAAGACTGTGGGACTGTTCCCTCACACGTTCAGATACAGTTCAAGCTGCTGTTTGCTTCCTGGAGCTGTCTTTCCTGTCTTTGCCATTTTCAGCACAACTGTAACAATTTCACTGAACAACCTTTACACTACGGTATCATCTCATCTGTAGGTGGTTTTGTAATTTCAGTGTTTGAGTGTTTTATATATTTACAGAAATACTCTCTTTTGTTAGATGACATCAAAGCTTAAACAGTGGAAACAGAAGGAAACAGCTAAGCTGGCCGCACACAACTGAGCTAGATCTTTCTACATAGTCTACATTTTACAATAACATAAACAACTCTGCTGCTACATGTATGCTCAATGCAAAGCAACAGATGAGGGATAGCTTGCTAATTTCGCTTAAACACTGTTCACAGGTTAAAGAAATCATCCTGAAGACATGCTGTGTCTAGTTTTTAATTTTTGCACAGTGCCTAGCTATTTGTACGCGATCGACAGGTAGATCTTTAAGATTTTCCCAGTAGATCTCGAGAACAGTAAATGTGGGTGCAAATACAAGCAGTGTGTTTATGAATTTGGGGGGGCGCAGTAAGCTGCACTTCCAGGATCAACCGCCGTATGGGTTGCAATAGGCCAGTGGCACTGTGTTTTTTGCTCCATGCTTTTAACTCGTCATCTCCAAAGGAGACGAAGAAAAATCAATTAAATCGCGCGTAGACAATCTACCCATGACACCTGGCGATTGTTTACGGCAATTATGGAAGATGCGACGCGAAAAAAGGCAAAAACCTACCATTTTCATCCAGAATGGGAAGAAGAGTTTATGTTTACCATGGTGAAGGACAAGTGTGTTTGTATGTTGTGTCACCAAACACAGGCGCTTTCTAAAAGAGGGAACCTGCAGTGGCACCATGAAGCTATAATGGACACTGCTCAACTTGTTGTGTTCGTGAGGATGGCTTTCCAGGATTCGACTTCCTCACACTTCTGCAGTTAAAGGAAAGGACCAGAGGTGAGGATATTTACAACGAGTTTAAAAACTATATTCGTGACAGCAGCATTCCTATTCATAAACTAGTGGCAGTTACAACTGATGGGGCCCCAGCAATGTGTGGTGTGCACAATGGTTTTATCGCACTATGCCGTAAAGATCCGGATTTTCCAGACTTTGTGAATTATCACTGTGTGATCCATCAGCAGACCTTGGCTGGGAAGGCCGCGGACTTTTCACATGTGATGACAGTAGTGGTCAAACTAGTTAACTTGATCCGAGGAAAAGCACTTCAGCACCGCTTATTTAAAGCGTTACTTGATGAGCTCGATGCCGCGTACGGAGACCTGCTTCTCCACGCAAATGTCCGCTGGTTGAGTCGGTGAAAAGTGCTGCAGCGGTTTGTAGATGTGCTGCCTCAGATAAAGACTTTCTTGTCTGCAAGAAACGAGGAGTATGAGGAACTGTCTGATGATGTGTGGATACTGGACCTGGGGTTTCTGACAGACCTAACTGCTAAACTGAACGCACTGAATCTTGAGCTCCAGGGAAAAGACAGACACCTGCCTCACATGGTGAGCTCTGTGAATGCTTTCAAAGCCAAGCTGGATGTTTGGGCAACACACCTAAAAAACGGGAGGGTGACACACTTCCCCAGCCTGGATAAAATGTCACAGGTCATCAAAGACAAGGATGCTTTTCATCCAGAGCAGTACTGTTCTCACCTGGAGAAACTGGGCACCGAGTTCTGCCGGCGTTTTGGTGGGTTAAGCGTTATGGAAGATATTGCTGCATTTGTGTCAAACCCGTTCATGGCCATTGATGTAGAGCAGGTAGCCACCAAATTTCAGGATGCATTTTCTTTGCCAAGTGGAGTTGACATGGAAATAACTGACTTGCAAAATGACATTCAGCTTAAAGGCAGATCAAGGGACAGTGACTTTTGGGGACTTGTGAGCAGGGAGAGGTTTCCTCTTCTTACTGAAAGTGCACTAAGAGTGAGTGCCTACTTTGGGTCCACTTATCTCTGTGAGATGGCATTTTCACAAATGAAAATCATAAAATCTAAGTACAGGAACTGCCTGACTGCTAAACACCTCACAGACTGTCTCAGACTCGCAGTCAGCAACTATAAACCAAACTACAAAGCACTGTCAGAGGAAGTTCAGTCTCAGCCATCACACTGACTTTAATAAAAATGATTGCCTTAATGGCCTTATGATGGCACCACGCTGTTGTTTTTTGATGGTTGAACTAGTTTGCACTAGTTTGTCAGTTTGCACTAGTTTTGTGTTTGCACTGTGTGTGTGTGTGTGTGTTTACAGTTGCACTGAATAAGTTTACAGTTTGCATATGAAGATTGCATATGAATCTTATGAAGATTCCAATTCTAAACTGCAGTTTGTTACAAAGTATTCTCAAATACTGTTAAAATAAAGCAGTCCGAAGTTGGAAGTATTATCCTCCTTGTGTTTTTTGTTTACATTACGGTTGGTAGATCTTCTCTTTCTCTCAGACAGAGCTAAGGGATCTTTGGCTGGATAAGGTTGGTGACCACTGCTCTAAACTAAGTAAACCGGCTGCTAGTTGTAGGCCAGATATGACCCTACAGGTAGACTGGCATGGTTGGCCTTCACGAAGGCAAAAAAATGAGTAAATGATGCAATTTTTACCTTTTGACAGAAACAGACTATTTATTGCATATTTTAGTCTTTAGCCAATGCTAAATAACAGATTGCTAGGTTTGTACATATCCAGTATACTAATACGAATAGAAGCATTGTTTTTACTAAACTTTTGCAAGAAGGAAGGTAAGTGTGAGAAAGCCTCAATTATTGCAGTTAAAGTCAAAGTTGAGGAGATAGAGGGTTGAAATGTATTTTCTATGATTAAATAATACAATGCATTCTCAGAGGGTGGGACAAATTTTGACTGTTTCATCCATTTAATGCAAATATTTTCATTTCTTTTCACATATTTTAAGTTAAGGCTAAAGTCTGAGTCCAGCACATACCAAAGTTAGAGCAGCAGCACACCTGACATAACAGTCTGCATGGGATGCCACACCCGCAGCCACTAGAGAGACAATGATCTAATCCAACAATACCAAGGTTATAGTTTCCTGTTTAGAAGAGAACACACGACAGAGAATGTGTCTTTGCAATTTAAGCTGTGTGCTGCTCTTGTATGTTGATGTTGTCTGATGTTGAACTCCAGCTTTTAGACCTGTCAGACATAAAGACACACACATTGTGGCGTTCTGCACTGTAAGTGACTGAGAGAGGAGACTGTCGGATGGGTCAGGACAAAACCATAGACAGGCCCCGGTACCCAACAGCAACCCCTGGAGCTAGTCTGCATCCCTCTGTCAGCCCACAGTCTGGCTTCACACTCTCTTCACCCTGCCTGACTGAATCGTATCCAGTCCTTCACCCAATCTTTATTTTAAAAAACCCCGCAGGCTATGTGTTTGTGTCTCCTCCACTCCACAGTAGGCAAACGCAAAGCATCCATTTCAAGCAGATATTCCCATTGTATTGTCACAACAAATTAATGTTCATTTTTTTACGCAGAAGCACTGCATCTCTCACTTCGTAATGCTCCTAATGCTTATATTAAGTATATTTTTAAATTAATGTCATAAAAAGAGAAATATCAGCAACCAGAAATATTTTAATTTCCTAACAAGGGAGATGACATAAATTGTACCTTCCCTCACCTTCCTCCTTACCACAGTTTTCTGTTGCTCTTTTATTCAAAAATCTGCTCAAAAATCATTAAGCAAATGTTTATTATTCATTCTTCCAAAAAAAAGGGAAAAACAGCTGCTCTGCCATTATCATCCATCTGCCTTTGCCATTTCTCTGCGCTCTCTTCTACGGATTTCTCCTCTTAACCCACAGCATGTAATAACTGTCATCTGCCACGCCAATGAGCCATGTAGTAAAACCGCCCGTCTTTATATTTATCTAGGCTAATCTCAAAGCCGTCACGGCAGCCATTACAAAGGGAAATGATGCTTTATTTGGTGCGACTGTGGAGGAGGGACAGGAGAATGAGTGGGAGGGCACTCCTCAGGATGTCATTTGGAAAACCCCTCACCTTCACAATGCAGAGTCACCGAGGCGTAGATGCTGGGTGGTAGCTGGTGACAAGTTTGATGAATATGGCTTGGGTACTGGATATTAATGTTAAGCCTTTTCCACTGTTTGCTGCGAAGAAGTAAAGTAGCCTATCTTGTTTACATGTCATGTTAGATCGCTCTTGAAAAGGCCTCAAGCCATTTTCATCATTTTCAGTTTACTGTGGCACTTTCTAGCTTTACTTGTCTTCTTGTGGTCTGGCTGTCAGGCTCCGCTGCTGACAACTGATGGCTATGGCATGAGCCAGGGAAACCCATGGGAGAAGAGGAGATGTCTTATAAAATATGATGCGCCTCTTAGCCACGGAGTCACTCTCATATCCTGCTGCGTCGCTTCAAAAGCACCACTGAGCTGTTTCAAGTGGATCCAGCACATTGTACAACCACCATGTGTACTGTTCAGTGAGCTTGCATACATTTACTCGGTTGCTTTATTGTAATGCCATAGTGGAAATAATGAGCAATCAACATATGCACATGTCCACCTCTGCACAGTAACGATGAGCACTGCTTAACATTTCCACAGATTAATCTCATGGGGTCTGTGTGGGTGTTTCTTTAAAAACTTTGTTTGGAAAGTTTTTAAAGTTGCTAAAGTCAGACAGTGCCTCTATTTCCTGTTATCTCATTAAAATGAGGACACAGTCCAACAGAACAAAGCTATTGATGAGAACAATTGATTGGACTCTGGGAAGTGACAAAAGACTGAAATTCAACATCCCTCAGACGATCTTGGTACTGTCTACACGCAGTCAACGCAGCACATCTCAGCCCCAGCTGTGAATCTCGCTCTCCCAACACTAATATTTACCTCCCTAATAAAAGTCATTGTTGTGTGGCTCGCTCTAAATCAAAGGCCTGCTTCTGTCGGGGATGACAGAGGAAAATATAAAGCATCTCTCACAGTGATGGAGAGCTCCAGAGGATTTTATTAGCTTGGTGAAAAAGACAGCCCTCATAAGGTTCTGGTGTTTGAATCCAACTGTGCGTGAAGCTGTAATACAATCTGTTTCTGGCACTCTTTTATTATTAATACTTCAGACAAATAATCATTAACAGATTAACATTACAGATGAATGATGATTTAGTCTTCTGAAATGTTAATTTTGAAAATGCACATTCATAGCTCAATAAAGTAGTAGCATACTTTTAACAAACTGTTGAAGCCAAAGTGTAGTGGCAGGTAGCCAATCTTTAGCTTCTTTAATGTGACATATTTCTAAATGAAAAAGAAGCTGCAGGCAGGTTAGAACCTAAATCAAACCAACATTCCCTCAGGCGTTTAATGTTATTATTGCTGGAGGCTAGCTATGTAACGCTAAAGAGCTACATCCACAAGAGGAATTCACAAGCTAACATTGCTCGCCAATAACGGTTAGGTGGTGTCCCCAAATGCCAACTAACTGAAAGTGAAAGTTTTTGCCCAATGATATTCAAACACACACACATTTGACCCATGATAGCATATAATCTTCAGAGAGCCACAAGAATTTATAATCTAGCTACTACCTTAGTTGTAAAACAAACTGACCCATGATAAGGTTCTGCTAGCTACTACACCTCACATATGGAGGCCAGTGGTTTATATGGTGGGGATAAGCTGGTGTCACCAAATCGCAATCGATCCGACGCAAAATTGCATTTAAGTTTTTTTCTTTTTATTAGGAAGTGCACTGAAAGGAGCCAATGCAATCAATGATCATTAGGAAAATGTTTTTACATGTGTTAGACTTTAGTTTGATTTTTGGACAAAGTTCATTCAAGTTGATTATTATCATTGACAGTAATATGTTTAAAAAGTTTAATACAGACACGTTTCCCTACAGACAAATTGCACCTTTATGCCTTTTCAGCTGAATAACTGACTAACATGCTGCTAATGTAGAATTTAATATGTCTCAACTGATTGGATGTGACTCAGTTTTATCTATAATCAGCGCCAAATTACATTGTTCCTTCCAAGAACCTTTATGGCAGTTTACTGGGAAATAATATGAATTCACAAACCCAGGAGTACAGGATGACTCATTAAAAATATTTGCAGGTTTTACTGGAAAAGAGATTTTTATATGTAAAAAATCCAAACATTTTTAGCTAGATATGACTCAATAAGAGATAGCAGAACATCTGACACATGGACACAGAGTGAGAGCTTGGAAATGTACGTTTTACTGTGACGGTCTTTAAAAATTTACACTATACACCGACCACTTCTCTGAGAGTGTTCAGTTGCTGTCTCGAGGCTTCAGTTTACGTACGTTTGTAAAATGCTCTCTGCAACGACAAGTGCATGCACATACTGTAACTATAAATAAAAAGGTTGATTTGCGTTACAGTGGAGAACAAAGCACTGAAGGAGACATCAGCGCAGTGTGCCGTACTGTACATCTGGATGCAAGACGAATGTGAGACAGAGGACAGGGAGTTAAAACAGAAGACTTTGTGGAGTGTGAAAATGTGGGGTAATCTTTCACGGCCCGTGCTAATGCGGCTTTCCAACGAGAGAGAGAGGAGACAGAGAGAGATGTGCAGTAGCCAGCAGTGAGGAGTAGCTGCTGCCAAATGCACCGAGGGCTAGACGAAGACGAGCCCTTGCCATCTGGGCTGCTCCAGGCGAGGCTGAAAACAACTCCCGCTCCATTACTGGCTCTCCAGCTCACATTCACACATCGTTTTTATTTCTCTCTTCCTCTTCTTCCTCTTTTTTTTTTGCTCTTTTGGCCTCTCATCCCATTAAACCGTCCCATCTTGACCTCCTGTGTCTTTCTCAAGCTGTCTTTCCGCTTCTCGCTTACACTTGGCTTTCACAGCTCCCCCCTCCCCTCCCTGCTCTCCCCCTCTCAAGGATTTATCACTCTTAATTATCTTAACTATCCCGCTTCATACTCGTCTTGTATCTGGCATATTTAATCTAGGATTCAGCAGGGCTATTAGTTACACTCAACATGCAGAGGCTAATTGATTTAAGGAAGCAAGATTTGCTTGTTGGTGCTGATGGGTTTAACTAAAAGCTAATATAGGAGGATGGAGAGGAGAAACAGATGGATAGGAGTGAAATCAAATGCTCATGCTGCAGCAGGGATTTCTGCTGTCTTTGTAAACTTTGGATTTCTCTCACACGCTTTGATGTCCAAATCAGTTTGTTTCGACTTTGCCCAAGCTCGGGGAGTGCAAGGAAATACAGATTCAGAACTATTTTAATGGCTTGCAGTCTTTTCTGATACAAGTGGGATTTTTTTCCCCCTTTTCCCTGATTTACATGAGATAACTGTGGTTAGGATAAATATTTTTGGTTGGTGGGGAAACAGAACAGCGAAACAGATGTCTGTTTAAATGTCATGTTTGTCGCCGAGGCTGTGCTGACATTTTAGTCCCAGACTTTCACCTCTCGGATTTGTTCGCTGTGACTCATTACCAGAATCAGGTTGAGTCAGAGCTGTTGTTGTGAATAAATATGATCTAATTGATAGCTGACCTCTCACATTAACGAGCAAATGGGACCAAAACCGAAGCACGCCAGTGAGACGTAACTATGTTTGTGTGTTTATCCGAAACATTGCGTCCGTGTTTTAGCTGCCGTGTGACTCCTACTGCATATGTAGTTAGGGCGGCTGGTGGCCACGGATATTGATAATGGCATTGGGGACACTCAGCTTCTTGTCTTATTAATCACACCAGGCTGAGCGGTGACCTTTCTCCGAGCCCACTGCTTTGGGTTCGAGCCAGATCCCCTGCCTCTGCCGCCCCCCGGGAGTAGCAGGCTGACATCACTCACCCTGTGTCCGCTAATGTCAGCCCCGAGCCTGGCCGCAGCGGCTCACCGGCCCTGCCTGGCGCCCCGGACACAGCCCTGGATGACAGAGACATTGATCACTCCGGAAGCTCAGGTTGTCCGGGGGTGGCTGGGGGGGGAGTTGGGGTGTTTTGTGTGCTTGTGTGTGTGTATGTTTTGATACAACACCAATTGAGACTGGTGAGCCTAATTAGACTTCACATCTGGGCCTAATGAGCAAATCAAGACCCATCATTGATCAAGGATCAACTGGCCTTGAGCTGTTCTCTGATTGGTTAAGAGCTGCACAAGCGCTGTGAACTCCTGGGTTAAGTATCCGAAGACACAGCTAATTATTTATTTAGACGACTTGACATGAATCCACGTGAAAACTGGATATATTATGGTTTTCTGAGAAATAGTAAGAAAGATGAGCTACGTCGCATCATGCTGTCTTTACTACCTAAGTAGGAGTGCCCATGTTTTCATTTTATGACAAACATTTGAATATGCACACACACGACGGCATCCCTTAAACAAAAGGTAGACAGTGTAATCATGTTAAGTGGAGACGGTACAGTTTGACAAATTGAGAGCAAACTTGATTAAGTTGATGCACTATAGCTAGGCTGATACAATATGAGATATAGCGTTGTATTGTGATGATGCATTGTCGATATAGGTTGTATCATATGGTCCTCCAATAAACAAGATTTTATTTGTCATTCACACAAGTCATTTGTGTTGGTAAATGCACTGTGGCACATTTCCTATGTTGAGCTAAAAGCCTGAATAAAAAGACTAAAAAATTAGAAATTAGAATTAGATAAAATACATGATATAAAAAGTTAACAATACAATGCAAATATACAATGTGCAACGATATAGAATAAAATGAGGTAATTATGATATAATAATCTTTGATGTCTATCCATATTTCTTTTAAAAACACACTTTTAACAGTTTGAGGAATCTGCCAAGTCAGCCGCTGCTAATGTTGGCTCAGCTCATTTCTCTGGTAACTTCAGACCCATATGTCCAATAACTAATATCCTGCATCAAAATACAAAGTTAAAAATCACCAAGATCCCAAAAGAGTAAAAGTTTGACTTAAAGGTCAATAAATATACAGTAAAAATAAGTCAATATATAAATTATGGCAGACAAAGGTGACGCATGTGCAAAGGCAATATGAGGCACCAAAATGAGTTTAACTTAACAACAATATTTTACATTTTATTACAGAAATGTTACATCACTTCAGAATTGTGTAAAATTGAGAAAATACTCAATCCTACAGCCTAAGCCTTGAAGCGTTGTACATTTTTACTAACAGACATTGGAAAAATGACAGTGTCAGAGCTACTTATTTTCTGGTTTCACCTATATTTCATGGGCCTGCTGACTTTTGCAAACATTTGCAAATACACACAGTGGATTCTTGCGTGTCATTTTCTGGTCAATATAATTCTTTTGTATGTCGGCTTGTTGGCAGCTGCACCAGGCAGCAGGAGATTTCGGCCTAAGGGATTCACACCACATCCAGGAACATCGTGTCTGGCTGATGCAGCACCTGTTGTCAGGATGGGAAAGGCATATGCACAAACACGAGTAGGAGTAACACAGGACGGATGTTAGCTGTGGGATGTACTATTTGGAGGCACTGGGCCTCCATTTAATTCAGCACAGTTATGTTATTTCTTTGCGCCGTACATGTAAAATACCAGTGTTCTTTGAAGAGTCCTTAAAAACTCTAAAAAGCATGTCATGGCAAGACACGTTGTTTGTTAAGTTGTCAGAGACTGTTAAATTACCTTTAATTGTGCTTGATGCTTTTGGCATTTCTTAGTGTACAGATGTCTTGCCAGACATGAAAAGAATGGGAGTGCCAGTCATGTTGCAGTGTTTCTGGTGCACAGGAGAAAGAAATGGAGCGGTGCAGAAATGTTTTTTTTTTGTTCTTACTTTTGTTGCATCCCTTAGTTTTCCACTGATGTCAGGACGGGCAATATTGTCTAGAGGAAACTGTCCGACCAGCTCGGCAAGAAACAAACCGAAACCCCACACACATTAAAGAAGACATCAAAGTGTACGTTGATTAGGGTGCAGCAGCACAGGGGCACCAACATTAGGCAAAATAATTTAATTCAAATTATTCAAGGATAAAAGGGTAAGAAGTAGGATTGCAAATCAGCAGTTATATTTGTGGAGCATGCTGTACTCGGGCTTTGCACACAACTTTCAATAAACATATTTCATAACAGCCGCAGTTGGCACCTTATTCTGATCCGTTAATGAGGACGATGTCTTTTATTGTTGATTTGGTCCCCGGAGAACAAATGCATTCTGTTTCATAATAATGATTACCAAGTTTTCACCCCGTTGACTTTGCCTTGTTTTGATACGAAACTTTTCGGTGTGAATTCACGGGCCCCCCTCAGCAGACAGTAAGCTGTGGACGAAGCTCATCATGGAGAAAAAAGAGGATTGTCATCAGCTGATAAAAGGCTTCATTACTAAAATGAATGCTGTGTCGGGTCACATCACATGCGGCCCATCACATGTATATTTCTAAAAATGGGTGTTGGCGAGTTTATTTGTACCTCTCTTCCTCTGTGGTATCATTCTGTCTTATGACCTTTTGCTTTGTTTACTGTTTTCTTTCAGTCATGAAGCAGCAGCATCTTTAAAGCCCATCATAATATGGGATTTTGTGTGCGCGCGCTTGTTTGCATGGGCACGACTGCATGCTTTTGTTCAGGCATAAAGAACACGCAACCCAAAAGGGGCGTGTGTGTGTGTGTGTGTGTGCGAGCACGCTTGTGTGGTCTGTTGTCTACTGGTGAGTGTTTAGAGAACAGATTTCTTTGACGTTGACGGCACCAAAGCAATACAGATTTGGCAATTAACCTTGATGTCACTGTAATTACCAAGTCACTTTAGTAAAATGAATTAATTTCCCAAAAGGACTCAGAAACAAAATTACCTCCTCTCTTCCTGAAGAGAGCCAATATGGCGTCTGATAATTAGGGGAGAAAAAGTGAGCCGCTGCCATATTCCTGTCTCTCATTGTGTGTATTCTGTGTAATCTGCCACGGGGGGAAAGCCACTGATCTGCCTGCCGCTCCCATAACTTCCTCTGGGTTCACGCTGTTGTGCCACTCACTTGTTCATTTTTCAGCTCACCACGTGTTGAGCGGCGTGCCTGTTCTCTTCCTCCTCCAAGCTTTTTCATCTTGCATCCTCATCAACTTGTTTTTCAGACAACGCCCATGTTGCCCTGTACGTGCCAAGGTTTATTTGTCATGTGTCGCCGGTGTGTGAGTTATGTGACACAACAAGTGGTAACCAGTCTTGCCGTTCATCTTGAATGATGCCGCGCGCACATAAGGGAGAAGGAGAGCAGACTTTGCACGGCTCGCTTCCTGAGGTCTTAATCTTCAATCCCCCACTAAGGGCTGAGGTGTCTGTCAAACCTTTTATGCTGCTTCAATTAGTATGTAAATTTTTAATAAAATGTTTTTAGCTTGATGGGATTTCTCAGGTGGTGCCAAAGGAGCAATGTCTGCCTTTGCCAGACTGCAAGTAAACAGGGTGGATCGAGGAAAGTGTATAAAACATAAAGTGATTGAAAGTATTGAGCTCTTGGTCTCTCGTGTGAATCCCTTCACGCCTGGCCTCCAGTGAAGCATCAATCATATCAGAGCATAATTATGTGTCTAACCTCATTAGATTTATAATTGATGTTTTGTTTAATTTTTTAGATAATTTAGATAACTATTAGATTATTTATTAAAGATTATGAATTATTTTCAAAACATGTATTTTTTAATAACTAGTGTGCATTGGAGCACGAAGAGTGGCATTGAGAGGGCAGCAGCTCCCTCAGTTTCCTTTGCTGTCCTGAGTGAAACGCTGGAAAATAACATTTTACCTTTTTTAAATAATGTCAGAAAACAAGCATTAGGAGCCGCGGCAATGGTAGGTTCGACGTTAGGTCAGCATACTAACATGCTCACAGTAACAGATTTTAGGCAGGTGTAACATTTAGCAATGTGGCTAGCGCTAGCTAAATAGCACTAAACACAAGTTAGTGTACAGCCAAGGCTAAAACCTAATAAAACGCACTGAAACCTTTTGAGTAGCTATGAAAGACCAAGTGAGGAGGGAATCAAGAACAACCTGGTAATTAATGAAGCTGTAACGAGCATTTTCTGAATAACAGATTCAAAAACTATAAAGCCAGTAGATACTGATACGTTCTTAGAGAGCGGACTATAAATAAATCATTAGGTAATAATTAGTTCTTAGATATTCAACCACTTTCTTCACTGATGAATGAAGTGTAGATCAGTTGCAAGCTTCCAGGGAGGGTCAGGCTTGTCAACGCATTTATGCACGTAGAGCAGAGCTGCTATAAAGATGCTTTTCCATTTGCCAATACTTCTCTGTTCTCACGTATCACGTACCCACATTTGATATCAAGGTGTAATTAAACTCACACTACTTGTAACACTCACGAATTAATGAGGGATGGCTTAGTATGATGTATCTTTACTAGGGTGGGGGGCAAAAGTAACTACTGGTTGAGTAACTGGTAATTAACGAGTCATCACTAGTTTGTGCGCTTCATTTACTCATAAAGAAAGTGGTCAGTTTGTTGACGCTCAGATATTCATGAACTAATTAATACCTAATAATTTATTAATACACTACGTCCAACACTCATACACTCATTATCTATTGTATAGCCCTTAAATCACAATTATTCAGGAATTCCTCATTAACTTTTGATATTTTTGTTCTGTTGTTGCTGGATTGTAAAGTGTTAAGTATCTAGTGTAAGCGTCTAATGTTATGTAATAAGAACATGCTAATTTGAGAATGCGAATATTTTCAGTTCCTTTAAGTGTCTAACAAGGTTCATCAAGCAGAATTCTAGTTGCTTGGAGCCTTATACCATAAATGGCCTGAACAGGTATAATGGTCCTTGCTATATTGCTTATCACAGATTTATGGTATATTTGAAAATTTGACTTAAACCAGGATTATAAGTTATCCCTTGCTTCCTTTTCAAGCAAGCTGCTTTTAAGAACCAAAGATGTAGTGGCAGTGCTTCATTTCCAGCTGTGCAGTCACATGTCTCTGAGGCTATGATGATGAACCTGAACTTTGCCTTTTCCTGTCGCCAGTGACTACCATCCATTAATGTTAAAAGGCCAAACTAGCTGCCTCAACCCAGCTAATATTATAGAATGGGTCTTTTAGTTTTGGGTTTACAAGATGTTTAATATCAATATTTGCCTCATTACCTTTTCTAAGAATGTATTACGCTTGTTTTTCAGTGTAATGAACGAAACAAAAGGCTTGACGTTTCTGAGAGTACGTTACACAAAAGATGACAGTGGACAGGACACAGCCAGCGGGAAGAGTTGAGTCAATTAGGCGTGAATACAAACCTTCAGTCTGCATTTGAATAAAAGGAGAGAGAAAGCATGTTAAGCGAGTCTTGACCAAAGTCACGGGCGACCCTTCCCCCAGCTTCACATCATTAGCTGGCAGTGTTTCTCCTCTGGTATGGAGCCACACTCGGATATGCTGCCTAACCCTGGTGGCATGGACGGACTAATTGCTCTTGAAATCGTCCAACGACGACTAGCTGTGCGTATGTACGTGTGCATGTGGCAGTGCGTGTGGCAGTGTCATATTTCTTCATGACTGTGCCCGAACTGGTCCTGACATGTCCAGTCATTTCTAATAGGTTCAGCTGCCAGCTAGCTGCATGGTTTGTGTGTGCGTGTGTGTGTTTGCATGGCCAGTGAAGAGTTCAGAGCATAGGGAGAGGTCAAAACAGAGACAGATGTGAGAACAGGCTCTCTGACAAGAACCCCCCATAACAACCGTCTGATGTCAATGCTGCCTTCCCTGTGTGACTCAGGTCACTTCACACTGTGGGAGTGTGTTCACGTACCCAAAGGTGTGTGTCTATCTGTGTGCGGTGTCACTCAGAGGCTACGGAGAGTTCAAGGGACATCAGACCTTGTGGTATACTGAGCAGAGAAACAGACAATGAAACAGCGGGACACGCGCACACACGTGTATTTGTGCATATGTATCGATGTGGTGCTGTGACTGCATGCCTCCACGTGCGCCCGTGGACATGAGAGCGAGGACGTTTGAGTAGGCAAGAGAGGTCAGCAACATCTGTGACATTATCATTTGAGTGAATTGGGTCCATGCACTTAAAACAGGAAGTTGCTGTGTCCTTACGTCTTGGATACAAGGTCACACACGTAGATATTTATTCACAGGGTGGTTATTTATTCCATGGGGTCACGATGTCACAGTCGGCACATCAGCCGCATATTTTTATAGACTTTTGTCCACACTGTAAGCCTCTCACAGGGTTCCATCCAGAGCGCACCATTACGGCGATGTCCCCGTTAAAACATGAACTGTGCTGTCACTGCGACCTCCTTGTGCTCAACTGATCCCAATAAAACCAAGGGCAGAATCAAAGTTGTTAGCAGACTTCTTATTTTTAGATTTTACACGCTCCATCTGCATTTATTTCATGACTTAGCCAAACTGCCGAATGAGTTGTTGGCTGGTAAACATGCATTGTAAAATGACATATGTATGCTCTGCAAAAGCTTCTTAGGGAGGACAAAACCCACTTATTAATTTTAGTCTATTGGTCAGTTATGACTCTTGCATTAGCTGCATGTGGTCCTCATCATTTTACCCTGTATGTTGTAGCTGCATAGCTCTTCAATGTTATGTCATCACATCATTCAGCACTTTAATCAGGATGTGGATGTTCAGGACTTAACATTCAAAGAACTGGTTTGGCCAGTCTGAGTAAAAATAACATTTGCTTGATTACATTAGCGCAGATCTGAAACAGGAGACAGGATCCATTTAAATTTATATCATTAGCCTCTGAAGTCAGATTCTAGGTTGGAATTCGTTACATACTGCAAGTGGACTAAGTGTAATTTGACAAAGAAAAGCTGAAATATACCTGTCAGTGGTACATTTAGACCCTGGTGAACTTAAGGGATGTAGTTGATCGCCCTTTTTTAAAAAAAATGTTTATTCATAATTTTTCTTTAATCGAATAACACACACTTACCTATCAAATCAAATATAATATATCCACTGTCATTTCATTTATAAGGTTTTATCTGTAGCACTCACTGGCTGAACAGTTGTCACAGTATTGTTCATCATCCCCCCTTGGAGGGAGCACTGACCCCTAGAAAAGTACCGCTGGGCTCATTTAACCCCCTCCCAGAGATCGCTGGCTTAAACACTGAAGTGATATCCCCACCTGAAGATACCCTGTGCTATGTGAAGATAGAATCAAGACAGCACGCGTGATTGCATCAAAATCAATTTCTCTGTTTAAACCACCGTCATGTTCATTATTAATGAGACTCAGTGATAATGAATGGAATTTTTTTTTTCTTGATTGTGCTCCCTCTATTGAGGAACAAAGCAGAATCTGTTACACACGGCGTATTATCTTCATCTTGCACTCCTACAGCGTCTGCTTGCACCCAGTCATCACAGTCATTAGATCTGCTCAGTTCCCGCATGTTTCTTATCTTGTCGCCGAAAGAATATACATTTACCACGCTGTTTGTGCCAGTTGTCTTTACATGCTATTTTAAAACAAAGTCAATTTCAAATTGAACCGACACACTTTTTTTCTGTTGTGATAAAACTGCACAGGCTAAAGATGCCAAGAAACCCAGTAGCAATTCTGTGCATTGTACTGTGAAATACTGGCTGACTCCGCAGTGTCTTTTCCAGCATTTTATGAACAACGAGGCTGCACTGATGATGTAGAAGACCAATTAAAATCAGCGCTGCAGACTTGCAGCCTTTTTTTAATGACAAATATGGCACCCTGTCGTATTGTAGTAGAATTACACCCCTCAAATCCTGCGAGGACCCTCTCTCGTAGCGTGTTTTAAAAAGCAGCTGAAGAATGTGTGTACACTGTGGGGGATGTAGGGGGAGTCAGTAGATATGGTGGAGACCATAAATATTCACATGTTGATACAACTGCTGGTTATTTGAGCATCAGTCTGGCAGCTGTATTGATTCATTAGAGTAAGGCCCACTAATGCTTTACTCACTGAATTATTAACCAATTTTCAATATTCTATCTATAAAGTATCTAGTTAAAATAGTTCTATTATGACTAAGCTGTACTCACTGTAATTTGTTAGTGAGTTCATGCTTCTTAGTGTATGTAAAAGAGCTCACGATGTAAATTTGTTTATAATTCTGAGAATAAATCAGTCAGTTTTCCACATAAATTCCACATTGTGCACAGAACATATATCACCAAAGCTGTGCAGAGCTGTTACACAAGTTGTTTTTCATGATGGTGCCATGAATGAGATTTTACATTTCAATGAAGAGCCAACTAGCCAGAAGCTTCTGTCAGATTTTGGAAAAACATGAAGGCTTGTGGCACTTGGCCAATCGCAAGGAGAACATTTATGCTATATGGCAGCTAATGCTATAGCTCAGCTAATGGCTCTCCTTTCAGAGTGTCAGAACAGCCATTAACATTTGTCACCTCTGATCTGGGGATGGAGGGAGAGTGTAATTCCACCTTCATGCTGGACCTCATGTCTGTAATAAAACTATTTTTGCTCATTGTAACTTGCTGTTGACTTAGCCTCAGTCACAGAGCCTTGCTGCATTGGCTGCATACTGATAGCAGTGCATAGTGAGGTCAAGTTTGAGGCTTTTGTCAGAACTGCAAGCTTTGCTTTTGTTTTTGTACTTAAAGAGCTGTTGACTGCAAATACAACACATGCCTAAGTAGCTAAAATTGATACAAAATATGTCAGCTTGTGTTCCAGCATAGTTTTAATGCACTGTTTTTACTAAATACCAAGTGTCACTGTGTACTGTTTTTGCTGTTTGTACGTAAAGTAAACCAACACGCAACCTTGTAAGGTCACTATATTTCACCTTCACAGGCATTATTCTTTCTGTAGTTTTACTGTTTATTTATTTATTAGATTTGTTTTTATATATATATATTTCTTAAGATGCTATTTCACCACAATGCAATTTGTTTTAATTCTTGCAATTGTCACTAAACTTCCCTGTTTCTTTTGTGCACTGCATTCATGTCCATCACAAAGACTAAAAACACATAAAGATGGTATACTTTCTGCAAACTTTTTATTTCTCTTAAAGAAATGTAAGGTTCAAAATTCAGTCAGTCTGCTTCATTAGGACTTGATGTGTTGATGTGGTTTGATCAGCTTTGATTGACAGTGACCAAACAGCCTCATCAGAGCAGAGCTTTCAGCTAAGCCCCACCCACTTCAAACCAGTGAGAAGAGGACAGAAAAAAAAACATAGAAGAGAAATACAGAAATCTGTCATGTGAAGTCACCAGCGCTAAGTTTGATGGAAATTAAGAAAACCCCTCTCTATGTGATGCACATATGTGTTTCCATGGCAACAAAACGATCTAAGATAATTATATGTGCTGCTTTTACAGATTTCTTATCAGACTGGTTCTGGTTTGTAAAGAGGCTTTCCGCTATCATGTTTTAATGTAACATTCGATTATGATTATACAAGACAAACTCCTGTTGTTTCCAATCGCTGAAATCGTTCTTAATAATGCACAGAGCAGCACACACATGCATATACACACCGTCAGTTTAGTTCAAAGTAACAATAATCCCACAAAGACTCACATCAGTCTGATTAACTAGGACAAATAGCAAATCTAAACAGTTCCCATGTGAACAAACACGGACAGAATGCATTGTTTCAAAGAGAAAAAGCACATGCATAATTAATTACTGTAAATAAAGGCTGCGACTCCCATTATATTTGCTAAAAAATAGATCAAATAGAAAATTAATTTTGTCAACTTGTCACACGGTTTGGCTCAAAAGAAAAATTGGATAATGGATAAATACAGGTACTACCTCCAAAAGCGAGGCTTCCCATCAAATAAATGACTTATTTATGTGTTTGTGTGTGTGTGTGTGTGTGTGTGTGTGTGTGTGTGTGCTCTGTGCTCTGTGCTCTTGAGGGAGACAGATGGGACATACCTCCACCACCCCACACTACTTTCGCTCTGCATGAGTTCGCACCACAGTGTGTGGGTTGTTTTAGTGCCAGAGCATCACACACGCACACACACACACACGCACACACACTGGAGCTCATGTGACAACAACTACTGTTTCATTAATCATCTGTATGTGTAAATTAGGCATGAAAAAAGAGTATTTGGAGCATAAAGCCTTGGACATACTGTCCTTTGCTGTGTTCTGTGGTAATAAATTGGATGATGGAGTGAAGTTAACGAGCTTCTGTCCCGATATGTTTTTCATCACACCAACCTGACCGAAGTTCAAACGACACCAGTGCACATATGTAGGTTATGTCTTTTTATTCTCGACAGGTTCAACTTCCAGAGTTTAAAATGTAATGTCTAAAATGCTGTTTTTCATACTAGCACTTGTAGTTCGTGGTAGTTATACTTTTGAAACTAACTTTTATCGTCAGTATGAAATAAGCAAGCTGGAGATGGACTTTATTTGAAGTCTGATTACACCTGAAGAGCTCTGGATTATAATGATAGATCAGTGTATTGTTCACTTGCATGTTCGGATGATACTTAGCAATTAACTTTGTGAAGTTTTTTCTTTTTTTATGCCAGGCAGTCCACTTCTCACCTTCCCTGTCTTTATTTCACTCTTTCACACATTCACACCTTTTCTTTCTTTCATAATCACACTTGCTTCTCTGCTTTGTATTTCCATATGTTGCTTTCACATTTAATACCCACAATTATTTATATGTGTTGGCAGTATTAAAAGACTTTTTGAACACTCTGTCTTTCCCCAAAGATGAACAATTCACCAAGCGGCTTATTAGAGCAATTCATCAAATCAGCAGGCAGTGCTGATTAAATCAACTTGGTAATAAATGGAATGATCTAAAGCCTTCTGACGCCCAGAGTCCTCGCAGCCCACCTGCCCGATTAGGAGGCAATTTATCCCGTTGCTATCCACGGAGTCTCATACTTTAATTGGGGGAAAAATACGAATGTCATTCTGTTTGCCTGATGGCAGAAACTGCAGGTTCTTGATGAAGGATCACCGGGCAATACTATGGCCCCCTGATGGGAAAAAAACTTCTTCCTGTGTAACTCAGCAGCACTGCCAGACCTATTTTAAGGGGCTTATCTTAGTGAATTCATGGTATGTCCCTAAATAATTAAATTTCCCTCTTCTGACCAATTTATAATGTAAGACCATAATATAGACTCCACAATCACTCCACAAATGTGATAAGTGCAAGGACCCGACAGATACTGCTGTGCAGCAAAATGTCATTTTTTCAACTATAAAGACTCTTTGGGGGGGAAAAAGTCATTTTACTTCATTTTTATTTATTTTTGATTGCTTTTAACATCCTATACACTTTTTGAGACCTTTTAGTTTTATGCTGAACCCACCAGTCAGCAACACTACCCAAAATCACCCATAACAGCACAGAACCAAGCCACAACCAACATTAAACCGGCCACATAGCACAAAACCAACAACTACATAAAGCTGTGATATAAAATTACATGAATGTAGCACTTGTATTTCACTTAGTCAACAAAGTGCTTTACAGAAAAAAGTATGGTCGGGTCAACTTCTAGCAATAAAGTCATTCACCACAAGTGTACATGGAAAAACTTCAGCTGGGCCTTTTATTTCAACAACGCTTTTGTCATTGGAGAGAATCGCGAAGGGCAGACTCTCATCCAGGGCTGGCAGCCGACAGCAGGGCAGCATGACTAAAAGAAAATCATTGTGTTGGAAATGTAAAAAATGTCTACTTATTATGAAAAAGGGTCAGTAGATGGTAAGTTTTATTCGTAACTGCTTCTTCTTCCTTTGTAGTTTGTTTGCAGGTAGTTCAATGTTAGACATTGCAAACACTCATACATGGAGCAGTATACAGTCAAAACTGTACATTTCTAAATCATAGACAATGTTTGACTCTGCCAGTGTTCATATGCAAAGCACAGAAACCTACACATTGGCTTTCATGGTATGTTTTATCACTTTCCTTGATGTCTTTCATGAAGGTCACCCAATCTGTGCTTTGTCTATTTGTCAAAGGTCACGCACCTTTACACGTGCCATGTAGCGCCACCTTGTTTTTGATTAATTTTGCATTGTTTACCACGTAATCAAGCTCTAAACTGACTAAATTAGCAGCTAGCTTCAGTATGAATGTAGATGAGCGGGCCAATGCGTGAATGTTCATGCTAATGCACACGCATGTCGGTTTCTGCATTTGTGCTTGTGTGCAGTCTTTGTTGTGCATGTGTTTGTGTGCATGTGTATGTGTGTTTAATTCTCATTCCCACCTCTGTGTGATTGGATATCTGTATGCAGGGAGGTAAGAGTGGAGAATGTTGGCGAAAGCAACTCTCGGCAAGCATCAGATGGCTTGTGATGAATAGTCAATTAACTATAAACTTGTTCCAGGAATGACCAGTGAACGAGGGAGGAGAGGATGGCTTTTGGAGGGAAAAAAAGGCATCCATTATCTAGCAGCTAATTATCTAGCCACTGCCATTTCCATCCTCGAGATAGCTGTGTGATTAAAGGGTTTGGTCAATCAAATAGATAACAGGGATTAGAACTGGGAGGATGGGAGAGGAAGAGAAAAGAGGGAGAGCAATGAAATGAGCCAGAGGAGCTGTGGCTGCCTGGGGCTCGGTTTTATCATGTGTACCTTTTTTACCAACAAATGCACTGTTGTTAAATGCGCTTGCATTTTTGTTTTTTAAATGGCCTCGAAGTTATTTCCCAGAACAGCGTGTCTGTATGATTTCATCGTCGACCATTAGGCATACAAATACATGCATCTGCTCTGTGGACAGTTTGACCACACTATTAGTGAAGTGAGCTGTAGGGCCGGGTTTCGTTTTTTTAATCTTTGATACCGGTGCCAGAATTATACCTGAGTTCTGTCAACAACCTCAAAACATTGACTAGTTTTGATATATTTGAGGAGAGCGACAATGTTTTCATTGCACTTTTTCCTACATTAACAGTGTTTTTCAAATTTGATAGATTCAGAAAAATCAGTGTGAAAGAGTCAAGGATCAAGACTGACCTTCTTGTCTTTACACAACTGCAAAACACTAAATCACGTCTTTACGACAATGCTCAGTCTTTTTCAGCCTCTTCATTTTCAACTCGTTTCCTGTTCCGATTACCGTTCATCGGTGGATCCAAGCGCCATGTGTTTACATTCAGTTTTCCTCATTTTAACATTGCCCAGATGAGCAGCATTGAAACTTAATTACTTCAAGCTGGGAAGGGGAAAAAAAAGGAAAAGAAGTGATTCCTCTTGATTAGTGACAAAGTGATGTGAATGTCTGTTACAGTAGTGCATTTTAGGCTCTCCTGCTTCCTGTAGTTTACTGTATTTAAGATTATTACTGTAAACTCACTTTATACTTTATACTTGACACAAAACAGAAATAGTGCAGTTGATTTTGCCTTGTGTGTGTGTAGGACTTTATTTCATTGGCTCTAGCCTTCATAATGTGTATTTACAAAAACTGAATAATGAAGCATTGTGTTAGTTCAGGCAGAGCACTGAGGTCGCGCTGGTTTTGACTGATTGGCATCAGCTGTATGCAATATGCCTAACAATGATTGGCTTATTCACAGCTGAGTGGTAGCAACACACAACAAAAAGCGCTCAAAAGCAATCCAATGCTATTTCTGGTTCCGCCATAACTCTACAATCAGGTTTCTGTCCAACTGTATAATCACTTTTAATTGAATTCCCAGAATATTGGCTAAAGGAACTACATTTCTGGCAATTATTGTCTGAATATTAGAAATCAATATAAACAGAAGAAGCTGCAAGAAGAAACAATAATAAAAACAGTAACATTCAAAGCTCAAACTGTGAAAACCAGGTAGAAAACAGGATTGAAGCATGGAATGTTTGTCTGTTTCTAAAGTGAGGTTCACACAGTTTTGGTGTGTGTCACAATTTTTGTTTTTAATCTGTTCAGCGAAGCTTGAAAGTCTTTTAAATCACATGCTTCAGGTGTGTCATGATTTAATTATATTTCCATTACACTTTGTCATATTTTATTTTTATCAATACAGCAACTTTTCTGCCTCAGCCAGGCATGAAAAGTCTTTTTGAGATTGTTTGTGGGTTTTGTTTTTTTTTTTTGTCCCGTCATATTTTTTTTCTTTGCAAATTGAAATTGAGAATAAAAACGACGTAAATCAAAGTGCACTTTCAGATTGAGAGAGACTGAACATGACAGGAGAGAGGCCATGTACATAAACAGGTAGAGAAGGCGAGGAAAAGCAACAAGCTGCACACAGCGACTGTGACAGTATGCACAGCAGGGGATATAACTTGTTGCCTTTATGTGGCTCTTTTGTCTCTCTCTTTTCTTACACATTCACAGTAGATTTGAACAGCTTCATCACAACATGTGTATGTGTGTGTGTATGTGTGGGTTTGTGTGTGAGATGGATCCCGTCTGATCACTTGGCAGCTCAGGGAGGCTGATTTAATCTCTGCTCAGCGGGGGCTGCGTGATTGGTTAATCCCCAAAGGGGCTTTGTCCAATGGGGACATGAAAGGTCAGGTTGGAACTCAAATGATGTGACAACCAACCAAGACATCAGTTTCACACCACAAACACAGTCCCTCCACACATGTATACACACACACTCACACACACAAAGCCTTCTGTGTACATGTAGGGAACCACCCAGACAGAGAGCATGAAATATTAATGACCAATATCACACTTTACACACACACAAACAATGAAATGGTCTTTGCTGCAGGGAGGGAGAAAAGTGGGGTGAGAGGAATGTGAATAATCTGCAGGAGGGAAACACCCCCCGATACATAAACACACTCCTTTCCCCATAGGACTTTCAGCTTCACAGTGAGCCTGGAGGGACAATTATGTTACCTCATTTACAATTATATCATGGGCAGAAAAATGAAATGCGGTGACACCTGTTGAAATCAGTTACACTGGGCAAAGTCATGCATTGATCATTCCAAATAGCGCGGCGAAATTACTGCGAATCTTTCCATATTTATACTCCGATATCATGCGGCACAAAGCAAAGTCAATTTTTCAGCTGGGCCTGCGGTTCAAGAGACGAGGGAGGAAAAAAGAGGTCTGCTGCTGCTGAGTGTTTTTATCCTTCAAAGTAGCATCCACCGCTTGATTTATGTGAGTTTTGACTTATTGCTTTTTGTAGGCAGATCAGTGTCAGTGGCTGACATCAAAGTTTTATGCATGTGAAAAGGGTGAATTCCAAGCATCTACATTAACACAGAGAAGATTGTTCTCTTGGCTGGCCTACCTTGTGATTCTGGCTGATGAGATCGATGTATTTATGAAGACGTTTGATGCGGGCGTTTGCGTCTTTCTGGCTGATGTTGCAGCCCGGCATCCCTTGAAAATAAGTTAGTATTTCATCACCTCCTGAATTATGTCCAGTGACAAATTAGATGGTGGGGTGCAGTACCTGCAATTTAAATACATTCACCCTTTGCACACCCCTAACAATACACCAAACAAGTGGTTTTAGTGCCTGCATACATAATTACTGTTTATTTGCCTAAACCTCAATCTGTCCTTTATATTAATTTTTTTTGTCCACTTAGAGGCAGCAGAAACATGCTTACAGTCACATGTCATCACTTTAAAAACAACCTTGGAGAATTTGCTACCAAACAGTTGCTCTTAACACACGAAGCAAATACAGAGCAACATTATCATTTGAAGTTGTATTTCTGGAAACCAGTCCCATATTTACTCTGCTTTAGTTCTTTTCTCGTGTCATTCCAGTGTCTCACAAAAACTCTGGCAAACATCCAACTCTTTCACTTCTAAATGTTCCATCGTGTTCACCAGTTAACTTTGTCCATCTTTTAGTGCTGAGCAACTGGTGCAGAGTCCTTGTTTTTTGCAGCTGCCTGCTGTGGCAGACAATAACATTGGAAAGAGTAGTGGGAGTAAAGGAGGGGATTTTTAAAGTGTAAAAAAAAAATGTTGAAAGATGTGAAAATGTGTTGTAGAGTTGAGAAGAAACGCAGCAGGATAATAATTAATGTAAAAATATTGATTATAGCAGCTTTAGAAAATAACAAAAGCATCGCCGATGGCTGCATCACATTAAAGTGAGCGTGTTCAAGGCTATCAATTACACCTGCACTTTTCTTGTTTTGACAGTTCAAAATGTCTGCTGTGGGAAAGGTCCACAGGGTTGGAAGTTGATGTGAGGCAGAGGCTAGCATACGAGCACTGTGAAGACACTGCGGCTGTTACGCACTGAGGGTGGAAGCCATAAAAATAGCACCCATTTAATATAATAGTAGTACTAGTAGTAGTAGTGATAATAGTGGTAGTAGTATTGTAGAAAATGTATCAGGTAATACGTAACGTGTTCAGTTCAGCATTATAGTGTGTGCATCATGTGTACATCACGTGTTTATTGTTTTCTTTTTTTTTTTTTTTTTTTCAAAATTCTCTCCACTCCATTCACGGGCGAGATTACATTTCACGCCTGTATGTGTGTGCACGTGTCAGGCCTTGACAAAGTAATGCACGGTGATCAGTGTGAGCTGGTCACTGGGATGTGAAGGACAACAGTTGACCACCCAGCTGCTGCTGCTTCTGTTTTTCATTAGAGACAAAGAGAGAGAGAACGAGCAGCAGAACATTTTTCTGTGATTGCTCAGGCACACAATTTAAAACCATCACCAACAAATGCATGATAGATCTCATGGAAAATAAAATAAAATAAAATAAAATAAAGATGTGCAGTCTTTTTCAGGAAAGTAACTCGTTTCTCGGTTTAATGGCCACTCCCTGTGCAACAGCTGCAGTCATTCAATGCGCCACACAGCTCAGATCTGCCATTACTTTTTACAGTTACAACTCACGATGAAATGCAAATTATCAGTGGAACATTAAAGGCTTTGTCCCTTTTGCACTTTATGTGAGGACTTGGTGCCCTGGTTCCATGCGAGTCCATTTGTAGTGAACTGTGTCAATATGTTTCTGCATCAGTGTCACCTATTTAAATTGCTGTGGTTATTGTACTTGAAGATTAAGGTGATTCTTATTTTAGTTGCAGATTGTGGCAGACTGCCATCCCCGAAGGTGCATTCATTCAGCTGCAGCCCTGTGGTATCTGGTAGTTCCCCCTCTATGTGTTTGTTTCTTAAAATCAAAATATTCAGTTGATGTCTTGACTTTGATTCTGTAATTATAATATTTTGCTTATTTCCATCGCTGTGATTATATCGGTAATTGTGTTTAGGCGATGTAAGACATTTATGCCACTCAGCTTGAAAATTAAAACTAAATGAATGAAGCAAGAGGCAGAGGGAGGAAAAATGGAAGAGATAAAGCAAGTAGATGGCTGGGTGGGATGAATTTACAGACTGTACAACCTGAATGGTGGCTCACTAATTGAGACAAATGAACAACAGCAGAGAGGTGTGTGAAAGACGACAGTGAATTTATCTAGTCCATCTTTTGCCCTTTTACCTCACTGTTTTTTCTCTTTTTATTTAAATCCACATCCTGTTTTACTCATGCATAGCTTTTTTGGTCTGAATAACAATGTAGAGCGCAGCACATCCCATCTCCCTATTCTCATACATTTAGAATCTATAAATCATGTATGGCAAACCTCATTGTTAAATGAGGTTATACAATAGAAGTCATTGTGAAATCCTCGCTTCTTCCATTTATTCTGCATGTCACACTCTAATACTACAGGGAGTTCTTTCTTAAGTATTATACAGCGCAAACAAAATTAGTTTATCCTCTCAAAACTCTGTGTCTCTCAGCCAAGTAGTTACAAAGCCATTCCTTGTAATTTCTGACAGTGTGATAAGTGTAGAAATTGATTTTTTTTTTCTCTAAACACTGACTCTTGTAGATGGAGCCAAAATGCCGCAGTAGCCCTGCATATACAGTTTAGAGTTAAAAAATAAGATTTTCACCTGCTGCAACAGAATAAAAACTGTCCTGGTACTGAAATGACTGAATGCATTATTCCATGTAACAGCTAGCTAAAAGTAGTATAGGGTGGAAACAGCTAAAAGTTAATGGATAAATTGAAATTTCTATCTAATGATACCGCCTAAGATGGTGAAATACAAAGCCTAGTTAAGAGTAATGGATTAACAAAGGGTTGATTTAGCTCTAAGTAGAAGAAGAATAAATGGTTGACATTGTTAGCTAAAGGTATTGGTAAGTTGTTGAACCGAATAGCTAAAGGTAATGGAAGAATGGTGGAAATTCCCTTAGGTAATAGATAAATCATTGAACTAGCTAAAAAGAAATTGGGTAAATGGTCACGTTTGTTAGTTAATGGATAAAATGCTGGAAATGCAATGGTCAAGTTGTTAAAATATACAAGGCTTTAGGCTATAGACGATGAGAAAGAGACCCTGCCTCTTTCCTCAACGGCCTTTAGTTTTGCCTTCACTCTCAAACTAGACAATCAATCTCCCGTTACCACCTTGACTGAACCACCTCTATAGCTAACATTTTCCTACTCTCACAACCCCTAAACCTTTAGACACACCATATTCATAAATTAAATCTCACATCTTCTCTAACTTCCTCTCCACTGTCCCTTTCAGCCCTTGCAGTGCACCTATCAAATCAGAATTAACAGTTGCCCATGTACCTTTCTCACGAGCCCAAAGCCAATTCACTTTGGGTTTCTGGGCCCATCACTCCTCTTATTCCTTGGCTGCCAACTCTCACCACTCCCCTTGGCCCTGCTGTTCAGCAGTACCTTCTGTTTCCTGCTCAGTGGCAGGGATGTTGATATGCTTCGAACTTTGTTCACTAGCTCGTTGCTGGACTTCACCTGACTGATTTGATTGACTTCTTAAGAAGTAACAATCAGTGTGGGCTCCCCTAACTCTATCCTCTTCACCTGGTCGTAAACACCCTTTTCCCCTTGGTTTGAAAGTATCGAAAGAACACTTAATGGCCAAAAGTGCTGGATAAACAGTTGCACCATGCAGCATTTGCCGTTTTAAACAGTAGTAGTAGGACTGCAAACTTGGATCAAAGCGCAGTTGGTGCCAACAAGGAGATATTTCAGTTATTCTGTCAGACATAAAGGCTGGGAAGGTTAGGTTTTGACACCTACCATTATCTGTGGTTATGAATGCTGAGTATGATTACGTGGTTCTGCTGCTCCTGCATTTCTATTACAGCATTATTTAGAAAAGGGCAAAATATGTATTTATTTTCCATACCTGCAAGTGTGTTAATAATACGTTCACATTTAAAAAGATACACTCTATGTTTAAGGGAATAAATAGGGTGATTCATCCTTCAGCAGCACTTCTGTGTATAACATGACACTGATTGGGATTATACACAGATTTGATGCTGAGGCGACCCTAAAATCTTTCTTTTTTACCTTTCACAGTGTCGACTGTGTTCTGTATGTGTAGCATGCTGGTACACTGCAGTTATACTCGGGCTATGACGCCTTGATCTCTGCTCCTCTATACAGAATGTCTTGCAGTGACCTTGTTAGTAGCAGAGCCCATGTTGGTGAAATGCCCTGTGGCTGTGTGACTATCGTAGAACTACTGATCTGGGGTCAAATGCTGGGGTCAGCCATGGTTGTACATAGTGTGGACTCTCTTATGGAACAAAAAAATCAAACCACATTTGATAATTCACTATTCACATGTTGCTGTCAGATATATATTTTTTTAAGTTATGACTTTAGCAGCAATCTTTGGCTTTCTAGATCAGCGTTTGTTCCCTCGTGGCTACATTGCAGCGCAGCTTTAGAAGTGTGCTGGGCTCAGCACCGGAGGAGACCTGAAATGACTCAAACCTTTGCTGTCTGCATGAAATTTGTAGTTATACTTCAATATGTTTACACAAAAAAGGCCAGAGCGCTATATTCACATCTCAATGCAATTCAAATGCCATGCAGAAAATGGGAATATGGATTTCAATTTAAACTGAAAAGGCTGAGATTGGTCCACAGATAGAGAAAGGCTCTCAGTTGGGTTTTTATTTAAAACCATACCAAAAAAAAAACAGTAGAAGAATACTGGGTAGCCTCATTTGACCATGTCATGTCTTGAGGTTTGCCATCGTGTGGGCATTTGTGAAAGACTTCAGTGTTATTGATTCCTTTTTTTTTTTTTTTTTTTTGCTCTGACTGTGTCTATACAACATGTCCCACTCTGATTTCATCTGAACCTAAAACCATTTGTCTGCATTCTTAAATAATCCCACTTGAGTCAAAGGGAGCACGCGTACACAATAACAGGCACTTCACAATAATCACTTATTTTCTAGCGTGCTCTCGAGTCATTTGTGCCCACAGTGTGGACACTCACACACGCCTCTGGCTGTTGCCGAAGCTATTGCTGGTCTATCACGTGATTTGATTTTTGATCTGCATTGACAGACAATTATTCCGCACTCTGAGATGAATGCCGAACTGTTTTGAAGAAGCGTTGTGATTGGTTAATGAGTCGGAAAGAGAAAGCTTCTTGATCTCATTTCCAGTGCTTAATTAACCTTGGAGTTGGAGATTTCCCCTGGTGCTGGGGACAAGGCAGGGTTACCTCACTCTTTCTCTCCGTCTTTGTCTCCGTCTTGCTTCTGTTGCTCTCTTGGATGTATGACTCTCCCTGGCAATGACAAAAGGATGTTTAGCTCTCCGCTCTCCGTGTGTGTGTCCTTCTAGGGACAACAACCCTTTATTGACTGATTTATGAGTGCAAATATGCATATGCAGTACTTCCACATGCGCAGATGTTCAAACGTGCACAAATATCTATGTCTCGTGCACACATATATTTCCTTAAGTCCAGAATAAAATGATATAAATAGCACAGCTGCCCCCTCTCCACCCTCCTCCTCCTCCTATTCTGACTCTCTCCCTGGGCCAGCCCAGTTCTGTGGCCCCGGGGGTATGAACCCAGTTCTGACAGAATTGATCTCTGTTTCCTCATCTCCCTCCCTCTGTCCGTCTGCACCCTTGGGCCCGCAGAGACTAGCCCGACACCCAGCCTCCACAGCCGGCTCCGCACCAGGCCAGTATGTCTTGTCTCCCGCCCTCCTCCCTGTCCTCTCTTATATTCCTCCTCCCTTCATCCCTCTCTCTCTTTCCTTCCATCTGGCCCTCTGTACTCCAGTCTTTCCTCTGTAGTATTGTCTCTGTGTTCATCTTTCACCTTCTATTCCCCCCTTAAAAATGCTTTTTCCACTTTTCTCCTTTCTGTCCTTTCTCTCCTCCTTTACCCCCAATATTTGAACTCTATTTCTCTTCAACCCCTTCAACTTGATAACAGTGTTAATCATTGACTTATATTTTCCAACAGTGTGGCATTATTTGCAGTCTAAAGTGTTATTTCTTAATCTGACTAAAACGGAGTCGGCGCTGCTTGAACAAATAATTCTTAAGGGATTCAACCTAAAAGTTGTTGATTTTTACGTGTGGTCCTGCATTGTTGCTGCTGTTATTGTATTTTACATTTTGCTCCATGGTGTTTCCACATTTCTATCATTGCTGGTTATTAAGAATAAACTTGGTTAGACTGTGTGTGCACATTTTGGGTGCACACATTACCAATAACGATTTTGGGTCAAGGTTAAACTTTTTTTCTGCACGTCCCTTCTCTTCCCTTCTTCTCCTGATTAATGCCAGACGTTGGTCAAGATCTTTCTTGATTGTCTTTTACCTGAGCGAGCTGGCATCGATCACTCTAACTCTTTCTCCTTTCGACACTCTCTCCTTTCTCTTGCTTTTTGAGCTCCACTCTTCTGCCAGGTGAACCAGTGCCTCGTCGGCACCTGCGACCAGCCTTCCCTTCCTCCTCCACGCTCCGTCCTCCTTGCTGTTACCTCCAGATTAATGCCAGGTAATTTGCTCCTCGCCGTGCGCCTCTGTGTTTCCTCCTCCTCCCTCTTCCAGGTGACCCACGTTTACTTGTTTTGGTTTTTTTTCAGCTGCTTGAGTTGCTCTGTTTTCAGTTATATCTCCCCTTTTGTTCTTTTTCATTCTGCCAAGTAAGCTTTCCTCATCCTCTCCCTTGTTCTGTCCTACCCCTTCATCCTTGCCCCCGTCCACCGTCTCTCCTTCCTACAGCCCCTCATCCCTCTATCAGAGACAGAGCCATATGGCCGGGTGCGGCCCAGGCCTGCCCAGCTCTCAGCCTCGTTTAAATTCACAGCCTGCGGGTCATTCTGCCTCTGCGGTGGGACGACAGACACCGCCACGGAGGAAGGGCAAGTATAAACCCCGGCGATGAGAGGGGACGTGGAGGAGGAGAGAGGGAGGGCGCAACGGCAACAGGAGAAAATTCTTAATTATGGTTTTTAAAAATGAAAGGGGACAAATTCTGCGTGTTAAAAATGAAACAGAAGGTGGAGTCACATGGCTGAAACAGGTGGTAGTTTGACATTGAAATAATGAAGTGGAGAGTGAATGGGGTTGGATACATTTGTATTAATTTGGATGACCCAGATCCAGTCATGAATATATGAGAAAGTTTGGAATTGTGAGTGAAAGCAAATTGTTTTGTTTTATTAAAACATAACCAAAACCTTAGTTCAACACTTTGTAATTTTATGATGCCTAAGGGACTGTTTGAAAATGATTTGGGCTGGGAACAGGACTTCACTTTGTATTTTGTTTGATAAAAAATAAGCATTGCTATTGTTTTAGTTTAACTCTCTCTTGACTTTGAAACCATATGTTCCCCTGAATACCTCAAAATCACATATTATGGCAAACATTACAAAACGGTGAAAATTCAGCCACTCCCTGACAATGGATGAAGAGCTCTTTAAAAAATGGACACAATTAAGTAGAAATTCAACCATTTAAGGTCATTTTTAAGTAAGTTTCTTAAAAGAATACACTTCAGTTCTATAGCTCTTGTCAAAAAAAAATAACTTTACAAAGTTTATTTAATATAGTGCAGTGGTTTTGCACATTTCTGTGCAGTGGCACTCTGGTACAAATCAAGTTCAGGGATACAAAACCTGAAAACACTGGTCACTGATGAGAATCACAAGCTGAAGACAGCCAAAGAAATCACTACAGATGTAATAAAAATAGGAAACCAAGAATGGTACTTCAGGATAAAAAATAGAAGGAGAATCACTTAAAGGACAGGGAGAAGTGTGAGGAGAGTAGTGGAGGAGGAGAAAATGAGCCAAAAACCAGCAGGAATTAGAGGAGTTTGGAAGGGGCTCAGCGGCAGGTTGGAGAGGAGAGGAGAAGCCGAGAGGAACGCGCACAGGAGAGGAGGAGCGGAGCGAAACAGCGGGCATTAAAAGAGAAGAGGTGTGAAATTGAAACCAATAAATCCAGAACAGATTCCTACAGTTGTGGGAGCCGCAGCAGCCTCACACTTGGCCTCACTAGTGTTCTCTTTTTAATTTGAGCTGAGCCTATTGTTGTCTGAGTAGACTCCGGCTTGCCAAACATTCGTGTTCAATGACACTCGGCCTGACACCTGAATAGGACCGTGCACACCAATTTATAAAATGACATCGTGTGTTTCCTTGAAATGAAACCACAGAATGCTCATTTTATCCAGTCAGTTGCATTGGCATGCATCTACCGGCATAAATGGCTATTTCAGTGTTCCTTTTATCACACTTATCACATTGGTCTCCACACAGTGCGTATATTGGCGAGGGGTATTTTTACATTTTCTACCGTCCTGTCCTGTTAAAACTTTCAGCTGTGCTTGTTTGTTTTTGTTTTGTTGTTTTTTGTGGAAAAATTGCAGAAATTCCAATAGTTTAAACAGTGTTGTCTGTAGCTCATCATCCCTCTGAACCAGTTAGAGATTAAATTAAAAATGTGAAAACATCCATATAAATCAAGTTATTATACAAATGCTCTTAAAGTCTAATGACCTTGATCACAGCTCTATAGCTACACCGCAGCCTCATATAATCTTGTGAGGCTAAATATTAGCTTATGCGTGGTGTTACAAAATATCAATATTTCAATATTCTTTTAAAGTCTTCCCTGTGTATCACTGTGTGCGACTCAAAGTCAGGGCTAGTAAATAATGAAGTTGCACTTGGGCCTGTCATTACTATCTGAAGCCGCTGGTTAAAAAAGTCGTCTGCAATTCAAACGCTAAATCAGTATATGAGAAAAGATGCCACTTTTCATATGGATTCTGGTAAAAATGCATATTAGTCATGCACGTACATCATCACATGTTAACAGAGTAAAAGCTCTGATGGTGCATGTTTCACCCCATACAGTATTTAGCTATAAAACCACATCTTGAGATTGGCGTTAATGATCTATATGGTCCTATATACTGCAGCACTTAACAAATAGCTATCAGCAAAAACACAACAACAAGATTATGCATATGTTAGAATAATACATTAATGGAGTCGCTTTCCATCTTGACAATGCCGAGGATTTATTCTGGGTAACACTGTAAGTGGGAATGCATTTTCAGCCGCTTGAAAATGTCATCACTTTGGCAACGTCAGTTTTTCGATTTAAACCCTCTCAGATGATGTATGAATGCACCGTGGCAACATGGCACACGCTAATTGACTGAGGCATATTGTGTGGATATTTTCTCCACTCATCCACTCAAGATCTTGAATGCCAATCCCCGAGTCAACCCACCCCACCCGACCCTACACCCCCACACACCCCCTCTCTGACCTGCCTCCCTGCATAGTGTCAGGAAAGTACGGTGCTAAGATTCTTATAGACTTTAGCTCCACCAAATATGCTTGTTAATATTCCCCATCTGGAGATCTCTTAAAAAATCTGATAAATGATGACCGGGCCCACCGCTGACAGTGGGCTCTGGCCAGCATACATCAGAGTCCAAAGCCCCCCTCCTGCTTTATAGAGGGCTATTAGAATGAGCTCCCAGGCAACAAACCATACATAGCAAATGTGCCTCTTTAGTAATATGATAATTTATAAAAGGCACAGAGTGAGACTGAGTGAATATTCTGCTGAATTCCCCCACATACTTTGCGCTTAATAGATGGTGTGTGTTATGCCGACTCTCCTCAGGACTGCACCAAGTGTGGGAACTCCTGGGGATGATGGAGTGAAGGCCAACCTCGGCCTGACAGCTTTTAATAACTAATGAAAATACTGGAGGGTAAATTTGCAAAGAGAGGATTAGGGAGCGTCTAGTGTATGGGAGGAAAAGCTAGACAAAAAGAGAAGAAGAAAGGGTGTGGGGAGAAAGTAGAAACTGAGCTTTCCCTTGTATATTGAACCGTATGGTACCGTGAAGACGTACCACAAGCCAGCGCACCGCCATGTTCCCAGCATGCATCACTCTAGGAGCTGATTGATCAATGCCATTTGGGTTGAGTAACATCTTGTTCTCAACACCAATCTCCGTTTCTCTTCTTCTTTTGTTTCGTATCTTCCTCTTGCTCTATTAACACAGACTCCCTGCTGAGCTTCATATCTGAATGTAAAAGAACACACACACACACACACACACACACACACACAAGCCTTCAGGATCAAACACTCAGAAAACATTGATTAGGTTAAAATACAAGAAAAAGCCTTGGCGCTTGGTGGGACTATATCTTCTGTCATCTTTGATGCGGCGCTTCATTCATCAGAGGCTACTGACGAAGACAGTCTGCCTGCATGTGTGTGTACCTATGTAGGCATGTGCACATTTATTTCTCATCCACAAAGGACGTACAGTCAATATGAAGCTGGCTTACATGCAGAAAGTCTTTCATGTATGCAGAGACAAGAATAGAGAGAAGCTCTGCTTTGTAGAACTGATCATCAGCCCTGTGGCAGATTTGAGTTTTTATGTATTTTATTGTGGTGGAATGGCCTTTCCATTTGCATGTGTCGTGCTATTGTAGTAACGCATGAAGACACATTGTGCTTTGATGCAACCTTTAGTAACCTACAAGCTGTGGATTGGTGTTCAAGGCTAACTGGACGTTTATTTGACTTTGCATTCAGTTTATCTTATTTAGTGATAAATCATAACAGAAGTTGGGTCAGGGATCTTTTCATATAGAGCAGGGACAAACTGTACTCATTTATTTATTTATTTACAGAGGGCGAACAGTCCTTAACATGAGAAAGTACTTTGTGAGGAAAGGAAAAGCTCCCTTTTAACAGACAGAAATCTTGAGCAGAACCAGGTTTGGCAGCCACTTACTCAACCAGTTTGGTAGAGAGTTTAGCAATGGTAATAATAAATATTATTATGGTATTACAATATTACAATATATGAAACAATATGTAATTGATGTCAGACTGAGGCTCCCGATGAAAAGCAGACGTCTTGTTTAGCCAGACTGTATGAAATGGCAACTGCAGCCTTAGCTAGCTAGCTAGTCAAATAGCTCCATAAGTAGATTAAAAATGTTTTCAGCTGACTTGTTTTAAGAGAAACAGTCTGTTAAAAAAGACAGTCCGATACATATCTAGATACATGGGCTATGAAATGATTCAGGAATGGTTCTTTTTATTTTGGAACGATTCAGTACGATTTTATTCCACATTTACATACAATCTCTGTACAGTCGTAGGAGCAGTTTCGCAAACATCCAATTATATCCCCAAAGTAAATGATGCATTCAAGGGGGAATGTTTTTTTTCACCCCCTTATCACTTTTCTAAAAATTCTCCCTTCCAGTGCCTGTGTTTATGCACATGTAGTGTAGATGCACTGCTATACGGCCATGTATGCTGTTTCCTGACATGCACTGCACGTAGTTTTATCGTGATATGTCCCCAATCCTGTGCTCGCTCACTTGCAAAATCATCAAAACAGGGTGTGAAGTCAGCAAAGCAGGGGAAGACTTTCTCTGTAAAATTTACGTGGCCTTTAAACAGCCACATTTTAGCAGACATTACATTTTTGTCATTGTTACACAGAGATCTCCTTCTTTCAGCTACAGAGCGATCCACTGACTTGGCTCCATCTGCAGTAACAGGCCTGTTTCAAACTGCTGTCTTCTTGATCTGTCTGGGAACCTGAAAAGACATATTGACAAAAAAAATGAAACTGAGAAATAAGATGAAATTCAATCAAGTGTTGATCACTGAGGGATTTCACAGTTTTATCTGTTCTGCACACTCAGTTACCCATACCTGGGCTACAGCATTCAAGACAACACACCACAAAATATTGGCAGCTTTAATCTGTAAATAATCAGAGTGAATAAAAGACAAAATCCCCAAAACTGTGTACAAAGGTTTAGACAAACAATGTCACACTTACTATTTATTCATGTATTTAATTTGCATTGGTTTATCAGCTGATCTATGGCTTAATGTGTAATGAAGCATACAATGTTTTACATTTGTTTTGTTTGTCTTTAATATTTTGCACTTAAATTTAGCACACATTTCCATGGAGCCCAGAGGATGAATCCCACAGTGTTTAGCGAAGACCTGATTTATGACCATTTATGTTCCACATAGGATGAATTCTAACAACTTTGGTGATCACTCAAAGCATACCTTCACCGATTTAACACATTAAAGTGTGTTTATAGCACTGTTTAAAGTTGTGTTGAGGTCTTTGTTGGAACTTTGCGTAAAAACTGATGAAGTTCCAGGCCAGCACATTGGGGCTACATCAGTCGCAACTAGCATAATACCAGGATATTTCTGTGGGCAATGTGGGCAGCAGGTTTTAACAAATATGAAAAATGCATGGAATAATAAGTCAATGATTTCTGCTACATTAAAGTTGTGAGTCCGGCAATCTTAGAGGAGTGTGTTGCTTAGTTAGCTGGTCATATCCCAACCACAAATTCACTCTGTCTAGTAATGTAGACAGATGTATCTGCAAAATTCATGACATTCCTATCAGGCTCTACTTCATTTTTTCTTCAGAGTTTTTAACACTCTGAACATTTGCAAATGTTAGCATACTAACATATGCTACTAGCATACGCTAAGCTAAGATGGTGTGGTTGAAGAGCTGCATATTCTTGTATGAAATGCTCTTTTGCTTTCGGGTTGTGATGGCTTATCACTTATCACTCAAGTACGATAGTTTTTAATGCTTTGAAAGGCAAATTTGCTTATATTCTCATGTGCCATGTGGAGGCTGTGTGAAATCAGCTGGGCATGCTGTTCTCCTTGTTTGTTGCATTAAATAAGCGACTCTGCTACAGTGTTTTTCTTTGTCACTGATATGGTGCTTATTCTGCTAGGATCACTTTTCTAACATTGTAATTATACCGTCACTTTAGAGAATGTGTGGGCTGCAGGCTGGGGCAGACATGAGCACACATGCATTTTAACATGTATTTACTGTTATGTGTGCTTATCAAGAGGTTATGCAAACTTCCCTCACATGCTGCTGTTGCTTGATACTCTCTGCGATGGGCTGCTTTGCTCCTCGGGGATGAGACAGACCCAGAAAGGCATTATCACCTTTCTGCCAAAGCATAGGAATTCAATGAATTATTTACGTTACACCAGGCGGGCCCCTAGACAGCTCCGAGACTGAACAACGCAGGATTCAGTTAGGGAACCTGGAGGCCAGGGGCCAGCTGAGGAACCGAGGGGAATCAGTGGGGATCCCAAGGTAACGAGCAGGGGGAAATTAAATGACAAAAAACAGAAAGAAGGTGTAGGATCGAGGGAATGGAGCGCACAGTCATACGCAGATTTGTTGAATGTGTGTATGTTCATGCATCCCATGGTTAATACACACGTGCAGACAAAGTCACAAAGAAATACACATTCAGACCCTCATCACGAATTCACCTGCGTTTCATGTAAACACACACCTAGCACACATAAACAGATATCTAAGAATACACATAATAAGTTGCTGGATTCCACACCCACACACACTCATGCACACGCGCACCCCAACTATCATCAATCTCAGGCTTCAGAGCCGCTCCCCCCTTGAGTCCATGGCTCTGTTTTTGGCTCTGTCTCCATGCAGGTAGGAGGTCTCCTGATACTCACCACTGGGTTAGCGCACTACACATTAATGCAACATACTCCCCCATTAAGAGCCCCATACTCTATGTGCTCCCGTTCCTTCCCTTCAGCACCACAGAATACTGCTATAAAATTGAATCCAATCTCTGCGTGTACAAGTACACGTCAAAGACAAGGTGAATCATGGTTCGAGCCGGCATATGTTGGGTTTTTTTTTCTTGAATAAGACATCAGATGTATTGTTTGTGACTGCGCTGTGTTTTCATCTAAATGCAGACTGACTCAGAAGCCAGTGGAGGGATATTCCATGTTCCAGGACCACACTTGATACCCCTGTGGGACTTTTCAAGGGGCTTCTTTTTCTTTCTGTGCAGGGTTTTACACTGCTGGACGATCTTCAAAGCTCTCCCAGCTAAAACAAACATCAGGAATTCAAATCGGGGAGGGGATGAATGGGGAGTTGCACCATTTCCTATCAAAGCAAAAATAGAGAGAAACGTGATAACCTATTTGGGCCACTCTCAAAAACAAGGTGACCTGCAGCGTTCATTTCCTTTACAGTTTTGAACCAAATCAGGACATGAGAGGGCTTCTGAATGTTTGCGAGAGATACACGGTGAAGTCGGCGTGCCAAATTGATTAAGTAATTAAAAATGGGAAATTAAAAAAAAACTATTTAGAAATTGACTCGGTGCCAAGTTCATCAGGCAGCTGAACGAGCAACATTTCAGCATCCCTTCAGCATCATTACACACAAGTCTGTCCATGACATGTAGAAACACAGACTGATACAGCAAATGATCACGTTAACAAGGCGAGTGAATACGTGCGTCACAGTATATGAAGTGGAAAGTAACAAAGTGCTTTCAATCGTATTGTGATTCAGTCAATCATATTGTACTTTAATTTTCACTTTCTCTACACTTATTTGACAGTGATAGTTACAAAGGAACATATGATGAACTCCTAGAATATGATGCATTATTAGAGATTAAAGCTCACCGCATAGTTTCACCTGCTGTGGCTGATCAGACGTACTTTGGCTGGACAAAGTTGAGGTAGGATCTGTGCAAGGCTACCAAAAGTTGTTTTTGTTGCTGCATTGTCTTTGATACATTATTATGAAGCTCTGGTAGCCCTGAGGTGTTTTATTTAACCTTTGCCAGAGCATAAAAAATGTATGATTTGTATTTTTATTGACAAGTTAATAACTGGTGCACAAGCCTAAAACAAACCTCAGACCCTGTGTTATAAGTTGAGAAAGCTCCTTATGAAATGATGAGGTGGACATCAAATATAAGGTGAGTGAAAAGGTTGTTTAGGTTGTTTGCCTATTTCAGTGATTAGGTTGTCTTTGCAGTCTACACAGTGTGCTGTAAAATATCACTCAAACACACATTCAGAATCTTAAATTAATGAGGAGTGGGGGATCTTAATAATAATGCATTTTATTTATATTCAAGACATCATTTTCAATGATCTTTGAATTCTGTCCTGAACTGTGCACCACTGTGTGAAGTGAGCTCAACCATGAGCTCAATGAATTAATCAGTGATCAATCCCTGTGATGTTTAATAAAGATGATTGAGATATTACAGCTGATGACGGTTTTACATGTGATGAATTGAAGATGCGGGAGCTATAAATAGCCATTGGCTGAGCATAATGGCCTGTTGGAGAACCTTGCTGATGTGACACAGGTGGCGAAATTGCACTTCTTCTTTGCTTCTGTCTTCATTGACAGGTCTAATGAATGGTGGAGCAGGCACAAGTATCGATACGCAAACGGTTGATTAAGGGTGTTTCTGCATCTATTTATGGTGAACTGTAGGACTGGAAATGAGGTTTGTGTACGTGCACCCAGTTCAGCAATGATTGATTTTTGAATTTATGCATCTGAGGTTAACATTCTCATAAATTTATGCATGTTTGCACAGGCAGGTCTTTCATTTATAAAAGAGTATTTTTGTGGAGTTTGTTTTTTTAAGTGAGATGTTAAAAAGAAAACATTTAACATGTAATTGTTGCCAAAATGAATTGTGCTGATTTCTGAATGTAAATTGGCACAGTTTAGCAGTGTGTGTGTGTGTAGCAGGTGGCCTCATTTGCATTGTGGCTACATTTGTATTTAATGCAAAAATTCTATTTTTAACATAAAAAGGGTTGCACCTGGCCCATTTAGGTAACCTGTTATACAGCTAGATATGTTTTTCCTGTTCTTATCTCAAGAGATTGAATGCTATTTTATGCAAAAAAAAGAAACTTACTTCCTCGTATGAATGATATGACTAAAAATATGAACAGTGATTTAAATTCACTTATATTAACTTTACTTTTGACTTGTAAAATGGGATATTCTTTTTATGGATGTGCTCTTTAGTAGTGAGAAACAAAGTGTCAAAAGGCAGCTGAGTATCTTTTATGTGTTTGGTTACAGTGGGGGAATGTTTAAGCGCACACAACTAAATTAGTACTGATTGCGAAACTCTCTTTTTGCTGCCTTCGCAGGAAGGTCATGAAAGAGGTAAACACTCCAGCAGGGCAGGTGTTTGCCAACACGAGCACCTGAACCCAAGAACACTCAATTCAAAAGCTGCTCTCTTACTCACTGCACGACTGCATTTTTTTTCTTTCCTTTTTCCTCACCTTCAGAGTAAAACAGCGTCCAGAGGAAATGGGGCCGGTGAGTAGTAAAGGGTGTAGTACAAGCTTGGCACTTTGTTCTCCACAGCTGAGGCTTCGTCCTGCTTTCAGTAGACTATTCCCAGATCAGGTCTGCCTTCTCCACTGCACTTTCCTGTCCAACTAAGGACAGGAAGAAACTTTTCTTCTCCAGTAACTTTTTTTAGTCGCTTCAGTGGCATAATGTAGAAGCTGCAGGGTAATTATCAACGGGCAGTTTGTAAGTACAGAGTAACTAAGTACAGCACGCAAGCTATAATTATCAAGTTGTTAAATGCAGTTGTAGTGTGGACAAATTGAGCTAAATGAGTCAGTCATTAAAGAGATGATTTATCTTCAAAATATTCCAGGATCTTTATCTGATTTCTTCACAGACCCGCTTTAAAAAAAAAAGGCAAATTACTTTTTATGATGTTCCATTTTTCATTTGACGTTTGACAAATGGATGTTTTTAAGGGATTTTTGGTTAAAAAGATGGGTCCCTTTCAGAAACTGCTGAAAGTGTTCTTACACTGTTTGATCTGCTTTGAGCCGCACCATGTCAGAGGCTATCTATGGTAGCGTAGACAGTAAGGGAAAAATCAATTCAAGGACATTTGATTGTATCACTTCACTTTTTAATGAAATCAAACAAATCAGTGTTTAATTTTGTTAGATAAATTCGGTCACTGGTTTACCAGTTACCCTGTAGGTCTGTTAATTAGTACAACTCAGAAAAGACAAACAAGGGTTTAGAATAATTCATTCATTCAACAAAAGGATTCAACAAAACCAGAAAAAAAAGATTTACTCCATTAGTTACACATTTTTTTTCACAAACTCATGTTATATGAAATAATCGCACTTTATTTAATTCCCAAACAATGAAGTGTATCAGCAATAGATGATTTATAGCACACTGTATCCAACTTCACACTCAGTGACAAGTGAGCAATGTCCATGTGAGGGTGAAGGCTGTGGCATGCAGCAGAAAGCTCAAGAAAATATCTAAGAAGTGCACCACGTGTTTCAGGCGATACTGTTTCCAATGTCAGTTATAAATCCACCTGAGAAACGATAACACACTGAAATTGGTTTGTTCACACGTATATTCAGTTCATTTCAATGCATTTCAATTCCATTCAATTCAGTTTTATTTATAGAGCACCAATTCACAACCAATGTCATCTCAGGGCACTTTACAAACAGAGTGGATCTAGACCACACTTATTACTATTGATTACACCCAACAGTTCCAGTACAGTATATATGTATGTGTATATATATGTATGAGTGTATGTATATAATTGATGCTTGCTTACACTTGTGTCATACTTTTGTCTGAATGTGTTATAGTTTGTGTTAAAACCCCAAAACTGCATTAAATTAGACATATTTTTGAGAAAGTGAGTTAGTTAGAGTGACACTGCCACTGAAGTCAACAATCAATATTTTTAAAAAGATGCTTTACAATGTTTAAATACAGTAGAGACTCAATCTTAAATTTCACATATAATATAATTATATTAAATATAAAACTACCTCATGTCATCAAAGTGCCAGCATTGCTAATTGTCTATGTAAATATATAAACCTATGTATTTACAGTATCTTTACAAACACCAGACACTCAGAAAGTTTACTGTTACATTTATATGTATGTACAAAAGGTACTGCACTTCACTGACTAGCTGAAAAATGTATTTTGTGAATGTATTTTGTCACTGAAGAAATAACAAATGCACATTCAAACTGTTTAAGAGGGTACACACTGGTTTACAAACATCTTTCTTTACAGATACAGATACTTTATGATTTTTAGAACCCTCACCCTTAAATCAATTTCTGAGTCTGGCCAGTAAAACTGGGACTGGTAAGCAGGGAGAGGGAGTGGGTAGTACAAGCTATGCATTTTGTTCACTGTACAGCTGAGTCTCCGTCCTGCTTTCAGGCTATTCCCAGGCCAGGCCTGCCTACTGTGCTGCTCTCCCCTGCCTGCCTATGATTTGTGGAGCACACTGGGGAAGAAGGTAGCTCTCCCATAGGTTAAAATCTGCAAACAATGAGTCCTGTGTCCGTGACGGATGGCCTACATCCCTCCCCATTTGTCTGCGCTTTATCCCCATCTCAGAATCAATTGTTAAACCCCAAAGTTTGCTTAACATGCACTCCCTGCTATCCTGGAGAAAAAAAGGGGGGGTTAGGGTTTCGGAAAATAGAGGCGAGCACGAGAAAGGGAAAGAGAAAGAGATCAATGTTGTCCCAAAGTAGAAGAGTGGATGAGAGGGACTTTCAGTATGACTTTCAGGGTCCTAATTAGGGACAGGACAGCGAGCTACCTCTCTCTGTGACATTTAGCTGGACATACTTGATAAATGTCACACTGCTGGATACAGCCACGACAAATGGATGCATCAACAACGGCTTAATAACCTTTACTGATAGTCCTGCCAGGAATTCAAATTCTTTATCTGCTCTCCCTTGCATCCCTAAAACACTGGGCCCTAATAATCAACACAGTGTGTGGACTATGGGGGTGGATGCGTGTGTGTTTTGCTCGTGTGTGTTAAGCCAAATTAAGTGTGCCGGGAGGCTGTCGCCATGTACACTCGCGCTGCATCAGTGTGTGCGGCTGTGTCCTCGTATGCAGTTTGTGTGCGAGTGCCAAATTATCTTGGCCAAGTATCTTGGCCAGGATAGCAGCAGCGAGAGGGAGACCTTTGTAAGCAATCAGAGAAAATGGAGAGCTGTAGACCTCCCTCGTATCTTTCTAAACTTGTATCTCTTCTAGACATGGAGAGGCCAACTGAATTAATCAGCTCCCAAGACAGTAACAATCGGAAAAAGAGGAAGCAGAAGATTGAGACATTTCTCAGTAATAAGATCATTTAGGAAATAAATGTCATGCACGTCATGTGCACGAAATTCCTACTAAATTAATTACAAATTTGCCTAAGTGGGACAAACAATGCTACATACTAACAGAGTCTCCAAAAGCAAAATCCTCTAAGGTATTTTTAAGACTTATTACCGACACCCGTGTCAGAGCTTTCACTCTATTTGCTTCATTTTTAATGAAGAACACAGTCAAACTTAGACTCTGGCATGTCAGTTTTTACTGGATCTGTTTTGGTCCCATTTGGAATTTGTAATTGGCCTCTGATTAGAAATGACATCCCAGCAAGTAGCTATGAGATTTGATAACCACTGAGTGTTTATGTGAAGCCGGCTGTGAGTCAGTGATGTATTTAGGGCAAAACGCAAAAAAGGTGCCATTGGTCTTTCTGTCCATTGTCTAATTTGGCACCACAAACTTCTGTAATAAGAAGTTGGCTGTTTTTACTCTTTCTTCTGTCTTTTTTCTCACTTTTTCCTTTGTGATACTTTTGCTTAGGCCAGTGATTATTTTTAAAAGAACAAACCCCAAATGGACATGCTAAGGCTGTTGAAGGCACAGCACTTCTTTTCTTTTGAAGTCTGTCTTTGATATGGAGAATACGTACGTAAATTTATATTTATGGTTATCTCTGCATATAAAATAAAAAAAACATTTATCTGATTCAATTAACTGTCTAAATATATACGCCTCGGTTTGTTTCAGAGATTCTTTTATCTGTGAAGTGCACTGCGCTCTCCCTGGACCTACGCTCCTGAGTGATTATGCCTGCTGTGTGCATGTGTGTATTAATGCTTTGCAACATGTGTGAACCACATGTACAGTGCGTGTGTTAGCATGCCTTGAGTGCGTTCACATGTACTGTTGTGTTTGTGTGTATACTGTACCTGTGTTTGCACGTGCGTCTGTGTGCGTAGTATGTTTCAATTCATGCAGCCTTAGCTGCTGTGTGGTGGCTAATTGCCTCTCCTGAGGAATAATTAGGTGACAAAAGCAAACGTAATGGTGCTACAGAAAAAGATATATGTTATGTCTTGTGTGTGGTTCAGCATGCATCGCCATTTGTTTGCCGGTGGTAAGGAGAGGAGGAGAGGACGTAGCAGAGGCCGTGCATTTGGAGGCCAAAACCTGGAGAAACAAAGAAGGTGCTACAATTAATTACGGCTAATTAGATGTATCCGTTATATTTACTGGGCCAACAATAAATCAAATGGTCATGCTATTTTTGTCCTAAAAGACTTGTAACTAACGCCCAGCAAGTGTGCATATGTGTGTGTGAATATGCTGATGAGGGTGTGTTTGTGTTTATGCACTGTATTTTTATACCAGGGTGAGTGTGTGCATTTGTGTGTGTAAACCGCTATTTACTGTTTGCTTTCCAGGTGTTCAGAGCTGGGTCGCTGCGGACTCCCTCCTCTTAGATTAATAATCCATTAGTAATCCATTTCACTAATGAGCACTCAGCGGAGAGTCGGGACCAAGGGGGACACAGAGACGGTCAAGGGAAGCCAAGTGCATAATTAATGTCTCAGCCAATCAGATGTGCTATTACAGTCGCTCCCTGCTGGAATGAGATGTCACCTGTCCAATAAAAGTGTGCGTTTATAATCTTTTCTGTTAAGTAAAATTATTAGATTATGAGATAAAGTATTCTAATTACTGAATTGACGAGAGAAGTCAATGAAAATTCTGTCAAGGGGCAGAAACAAAAATGTCTGCACAGAATGATTTCCCTTCAATATCTAAATGAAGTTTGATTTCCACAACTTCTTGTGAAAAAAAGTCCAACTATAATGAAACTTACAATAATGTGCATTATTTTCCATTTTTCAAAAAAGAATACACCATTTCACCTTTTTTTGCCAACAATGACATGTGAAGAGACAAACTGTCAATTTCCTTGTTGCATTACTGAATAGGGAACATCATGGTCCTGTAGCCTGATATTAGACAGCCTCCTTTTTTTTTTTTTTTTTTTTTGACAAGCCCACAGATCGTTGTATCATTAGTCATTTAATCTCTACAGCATTCAGCTTTTGGGATAAGATACACTTTTAGAATTCTCATGGAGACTGGAAGCTAACAAGCTAGGCCAACTGTGTCTTGTCAGGAAGTATGCCAAGTAGCTTAACCCTCAAAATGTCTGCTAACTAGTTTACTGCTCAGAAACTATGCTAGCTAGCTTCAACAAACATTAGTGTTCTCAGTAAACAGTACTTTTGTTTTATGTAATTTTATCAGCAACCCTCACACACAAATTACAAAGAAAAGGGGCCCAGCTCTGTTTTTCTTGGATCCAAAAAGGTGACTCGTGGCCATGGGTAGTCTCGTAACATCAGCACTGTGAATTAATCTCTGATTTAAATCGTGACAACTTATATTAAGAGACCCAGGCAAAGTCAAGTAAAGACAAGTACGAAATACTAAAATCTGACACATCAGTCCCTCTTCTGGTCAACTAAAAGTTATTATATTATGAAAAATAGTTTATATTACTAACAATTTATGGCTTCCACCTCGACAGATATTGATATTGTCAGATACTGACAGATGTCTGAACCCAAAAACCACTCCCCTTGGATAACACTGATATAGGTGATGCTATCACAGCAAAAATGTGTTAAACCTGCATTAGATTAATTTGATAATTCTTGATAAAGAATAAGCTAATTTCCTAGGGGGGAAAAAAGAATTTCTAAAAATCAGTGTGAAAGGAGTAACTGTAGAGGTGACTTTTTAATGATTCTGAGGCTGAGCTCCTCCGCTCAAGGTACGCAGACGTGATAAGTATGTGGCTGTCACGCCGTGATGGGCAAAGCGCTGTTGTGTGCTTTTTAATATAGTTCCGGTGGGGTTTGTGGCACCTAAAAGCTGTTACAAGGTCTGGCACATCAAAATGAGCTGGTAAACACAGAAGATTCCTCACAGCCACTGCCAATCCAGCCCGACTACACCAATCTAGATCCTGTGTTTCAAGCCTAAACAGAAGATTTCCCCAGTGCTTCACCTGGCTTCCCCACGGATCCTCTCTCTCCTGTTTAGCAGTCAGAACATGATGGAGCCTGACAAAAGAGGCCGTTAAAAATTGAACACCCTAAGTGGGAAAATGTGGTAGGCGGGCCTATTGTTACCTCCACCCACATGCATGCGTGAAATCTGACACCCTCTTCTCCTCTCACTCCCTCTACATCTCCTCTCTCCTTTTCTCCTCGCCATCCCTCGGGGAAGCCCTGTATCCCGTTCATTCGATTGCCCTACATGATGGATGTGCAGTGTGAGGAATGGGCCGTCCCGGGGGCCATGGCGTCGTTTCTGGGTTAAACAGCATCCTATATCAAACCCATCTATACCTTCACAAGCAGGAAGCCTGTTTACTGGGGCGGGAAAGCACCGCAATCCATTTCTTGTCAGGATGTCTCGCGGATGCAACAAAAACTTGGACAGGCCCAGCTTTGGGGAGTGTTGTAAGACGAAGGCGGTGATAAATATGGACTGTGGTTTGGGGAGCTTCGAAGCTTAGGGACAACACAGAAGTTTTCAACATCACTGCTAACATCATTGTAATTAACATGAGATTAATAAGATCTACTATAGTCTATAGTCATTCTTAGATATCATTCAGTTACTGTTAAAGATAAGATTTCTGCATTTAATTTTACTAAGATTTTATAAATTCTGCACTATAGTGCAATATCTGGAAGTTTTATATTCCTATTCTTATTTTATATTCCTACATCAAAATTGTGTAGTTTCAACATAATTGGCAGCTCTTTTCAAGTAAATCAGTTCTCAATATCTACATCTAGATATGCCTCAGAGTTGGAACACACATCAACATTAATGAGGAGTTATAAAGCCCAACATTAGCATGATCATCACAGATATCACTTTTTTTTTTATCACAACAGGCAAAGTTATCTTCTGCATTTGTGTGAAGTAACAAAGTCTGCATTTTAGAAGTAGCTTCATGTTTCTGTCATGAAAAATGTGTAGTGTACTGATATTTAACTAAGTTCAATAATGCAGGCTATTGAGGTATTGATAAGGTTTGCATTCTTCAAAAAAACCCCAAAATAGATCAATAAACAAGCAGTTTTGTTGATCTGGAAAGTGTCCATCATTTGTGTTTTGGAGAAAAACTTTGAAAAAACTTTGAATGGCCACAGTCAGACAATAGTAACGTTATAATATATATATAACTCATATATGTACACCCTACACATATACACATAATAGTGGCTTAGTAATTACTGTGATGGATTACACAACTCGAGCAGATTGTAGTTCATCTATTAGCTTATTTAGCTTATTAGCTTTTTATGAAAGACAAAATAACTGCGTGTCATGTCTCGTCCCTGAGCTAAGTGTTTTCTTGTCATCTTACGTTGCAGTTTGTTTTCCCTGCCCTAGTCACCTGTTGTCTCGTTCCTGGTCCTTCACTCCCCGCCCCCAGCCTACCTTCCCGCCTGTGTGATTACCTGACCCCGCCCTAATGTGCTACACCTGTGTCTTATCGTCTCCCCTGTCTCGTGTATATATACTGCCCCTTTCCTCCCGGTCATTGCCAGTTTGTCTTAGTCTCTATGACAAGCGTACCAGCGGCTTTCCCACTGTTTCCCTCGTGTGTTTTTGTGTACCGACCCGACTCTGTTTTTGACTGCCGTTTTTGCCTCACGGTTTTGTACCTTCGCCTTCCTCTGCCTGCCTACCTGTGTACCGACCTTCTGCTGAGATTAAACGAGTTTGATTACTGCGCCGTGAGTGTCTCCTGCTTTTGGGTCCTGCTTGCCTGCAGTCCGTGTCACTGCGTCCTGGAGCAATAGGAAAAAACATCCCAAAAAATCAAAAACAGTTCGTGTTTAGTTTATATGATTTATTCCGTGTAGTAATATTCTTTAGTTTGACTTGTCTCTAAAGTCATTTATTCCTAAAACAAGTGATATTATAGCCCATACAATAAATTTGTCTAAAATGTAATTCAGACGCCTGCCTTATTCTCTCTTTTTTCAAGATACAATTGCTTACTTCTAAAAACAAGTTAAACAAGTTGAGTCCTACAACAAACATACTGAAACATTCTGTTCTATCTACAGTGGATATAAAAAGTCTACACACCCACATTCAAATGCCAGATTTTTGTGATATTAAAATAAAATGAGACCAAGATAAATCATTTCAGAACTTTCTCCACCTTTAATGTGACCTATAACCTGTACAACACAATTGAAAAACAAACTAAAATCTTTTTTTTTTGAGGGGGGGTCAAAATAAAAAAAACTAAAATAATGTGGTTGCATAAGTGTGGGTGATCTGAAGAGGGCTGTGCACAGTAGATGCCCTCGCAATCTGACAGATTTGGAGCTTTTTTGCAAAGAAGAGTGGGCAAACATTTAATATATATGTCAAGATGTGCCATGCTGCTAGACTCCTACCCAAAAAGACCGAGTGCTGTAATAAAATCAAAAGGTGCTTCAACAAAGTATGAGTTTAAGGGTGTGCATATTTATGCAACCACATTATTTTAGTTTTTTATTTTTACCCCCCGCCCCCTATCTATCCGTAATTCTTGGATGTTGCAATTAATAAGCTAATGGGGATTCAACAAGGACCCATGTCATCATTTGAAAAAAATGAAACCAATTGTCTGGTGAGATGACTACTGATGATTCCCTCAATTGAAGACCCACTAATTAAATGAGAGAACAATACAGTCCCTGTCTGGAAACCCAGTGGCCCTGATGCTGTGAACGCCTCCCTCTGTTATTAACAAATTTTCAATAACTTATGTAAACCGAAATGGAATTCATGTCATGTGTTGTTATGCAAGCATATATTATTTTTCTGAGATCTTCTCCAATCTTTTGATATCTTGCAGCAGCCTGGGAAATAAACTTAGGAATCACTTCTTTCAGAGTCTTCCTAACAATGGCAGCCCAGGGATCCTTTTTAAATAAAAAAGGTAGCGTATCAAATTATTTGAATACTTGAGATAATTCAGTACACACCTTGAGTGCTGCTTGGATGTGTCTGCCTCCCTTTGAATATCTCTGCTGCTGCGGGACTACATACGCCCGCTACATCCTAGAGTATTCACATGTGCATGTATGTATTTGCGTGCGTACTTGTGTGTTTATGTGACTGTGGTGTGTTTCCCAGAGATAAGACTGCAGCCTTCACCCCAGGCAAACAGTGATTAGAGGAATGTCTTCTTCTCTGCAGGGCACCCCTCTGCAGTCACAGCCAGCAGCATGACACCCTTAATGTTCACACCAAGGTACAAAAGACCTGTGGTAGGTGATTTTATCTTGCTTTCAAATCAGATTTTGAGCAACTCCTTTAACTGTCAGAAAACATTTTGAACATGATTTTGCCATTAAGACCCCACGTTTTTGGAGAGAAAAGAATAAAGAATTCCTTTGAAAACCTCTGCAGATTCCTTTGCAGATTTCATAAATAGCTTCCATCCCAGTACTCTGTTGCGTTTTTTTCAATTTACCATGGGTTTGCTCCTTTTTATCCCGCCAATAAAGAGGAAGACCTGAGACGGTAAGATGATATTCCACTCCTTCTTGTGCGTTAAATCCAAGCTAATGCGGTGTGGACTCACCTGTGCGCTGTGGGAAGATCAGGAGTCAATTAGTGGGATTGGTGGGCAGTCTCGGCCAAGTGGTCCGAGCCGGTGACAGTTTGTGGTGGACCACCACGCCGCGGGAGCCAGGTGAGGAGCAGGGGAGCCTAAATGAAATGCTAATACAGGCCACATAAGTCAGGGCTCTCTAATTGGAACACAGCTGCTGCAGGGACCAAGTATCCCATGAAGCGCTGCAGAAGCAGAGGAACCAGTGGGTCATCGTGATCAGGTCAGGTTCTCTCTCTGTGTGCAGCTCAAAATACTTGGCCTAAAATGGGTGGAGGAATCTGCAGGAAGGGAAACACTCAATGATTCAAAGAACAAAGAAGTTTTCAGGAAATGTTGGTTGGCATGACAACTGTTTTGTTTTTCTATCAAATTAAATGACAAATAAATCAGTATGGTGATCACTGTCTTTAGTTTTTACCTTTTAAACTGACAGTAAAAGAATACTTTACATTTTTTAAAGCCAGTGGACAGTTAGCTTACTTTAACAGCTAAGCCTGGCTCTGTCTAACAGCACTTCTGAAGCAAAAACATTGCAGTTTATGTCCAAAGATTAATTTTCAACTGGTATACCATCTATATTTACTACATAATATCAATTATAAGTGAAAAAACAGCGACTTCTGGTTTTACAAAGTGTCATTTTCTACATTTTCAAGCAGCTGGTTTTCGCCAAGACCATTAAACAAGAACTTGTTTGTACTTAAGCATGTGAAGTTGCAGAATTGCATTTGTAGCAGTGTTTATTAATGTGCACTTTGCTTTTCAATTAGCTTTAGAGATGATAGCAAGCGGATTAATTAACCTTTGTACAGTGCAAGGCTAGCTGTTTCCCCTTGTGTCATTAGCTCAAAGCTTTAAGCTAACCAGCTTCTGTGTAAAAATATAAAAACTCTCTCTCTCTGTTTGTTTGTATGGTAAAAATACGGAAGAACTAATTATATTCTGATTAATCTGACAATTGATATAAAATTTTGTGACGCAGTTGTCTTGCCAAACAATATTTATTGTAGCTTTCTCGCTCTTAGAGGTTTTTGCTATTTATTTTAGACCTTTTGAGTACATGTGGGTCAGCTTTCATCTTTGGACAGAGATTACTGTTACCACTATGTTTCCGGCGTGACGAGACCTGCCAAAGATACTAGAATCAATCGGTGCGGATGCAACCAGGGGCCCAGAGAGAATGCCTAATGTACAGGTTCTAGAATTTTGCTGCTACGCCCCTGAGTAGCAGTACTGATTTCCTCATTTCACTCTCAACAAGTAAGTGAATACTGTGTGTAAATCAAAATGTTGATCTAGCCTTTAAAGCTAAAAATTGTAATCTTTCAGTCTACGGTGTTTAAGCTCAAAAATGACAAAGGTGATTAGCAACAATTTATGGGAAGTAATTTGGCTCATGGGGATGTGCCAACACAGACAGATGTGCGTTCAATGACTTTCAAAAGATTTGCAGAGAGGGGAAGTAAAAAAAAACAAAAAACCCACTGCTTGCCTTTTAGGCTCGGCAGCATGTACTCCAATCTTTATTCTTTTAGCTCTCTGAGGAGATATCCTTGGAAGAGAGGATGTTACTGAATCACAAAGCAAGCTGGTGTATTTTGACAGCTTCTTAAACCTTTTCTTAGATTTTAAGCTGTTTTTATTACAAGTGCTGATGTCGATGCGGCATGGCATGACAAGTTCAGATGAACACATGATTAGCTAAGAAAGGAGTGTGCTGTATTTAAGCCTTTCAAATGGGATGGCATGAGTCAAGCTGTGATAGAGAAACAAAAACATGCGAAGTGGGAGGAACAGAGAAACACACAGACCTCGAGAGAAGTGGAATATTCAATAGTCAATCATCTCTCTCTGCGTTTCAATCCATCACATTCTGTCTGAGTCTTCTTCATGTTTCAAGGCCTCCTCCTTTCTTTTTTGAGAGGAAAGAAAATTTTCCTTAGAATAATGCATGAGCACATCGTGGGCGATGGACAGGCTCCAGCCTCAGAAGTCTGCCCACCTTATAGACAGCAACGCGATTGACATGAACCACCCGTGAGGGAACCTCAGGTGGCAAGGTGTTAGGCGAACCTTTAAAGCCGTTTCCTGTAATAATGAGGCCATTTCCCAGAGCTCAGATACAGACACTGAGAAAATTCATTTTTATTTTAGATTTTAAAAAAATGAAAAAAATGAAGGCCTAAATTTGCTGGTTTGCTCTGGTTAAAATCAATAATGCGCTCCTATTTTTGATGACACCAAACACATGCCTACTTTTCTTCAGAGACATCACACCAGCCATGTGAAGCCTGCAGCGAGACTAATGTGGAAGCACCAGCACGCCTACAAGACTCACAGTTGCCTTCTGCCTTGAGCTATTCCTACTGACTCGAATCCAGCCTCCCGAGGGGAAGAATTGCTGATCAGTTTTACTCACATTCATCCCAGAAATTCTCAAACACAACAGTGTCCGTTTGCTTGTCTTGGAAATAGAAAAACCCAATCAAGAAGTGATGCTGGAATATTAAACCTGCAATTCGCAGTGAAGCTGTCATGCTTCTTGCTCGTTTTCCCTATCTTACTCTTACAGCGAGACTCATCCTATACAAACTGTCCCTCACTGTCATTTCTCTCTCAGCTCAGTAATTTCACTGTCTTCTCCGCTGTCAGTGTTTATCAGCCACTTACAGCCCCTAGATGTACCCTGCCTGGACACCTCTGGACGTGGGACACAAAAACATGCGCAGTGGCTGACAGATAGAAAACTGATTCTTTACAAGTGAGGTCAGAGGACTGTATCCAAACCGTCTGGCAGAGTACACTAATATCCCCATGCTGAGCAGCGTGGTGCTATTGAGCGCGACCATGCGCATCGGTCTCACTCCACTGCACTCAATGAGCCAGAGCCATGGAATTGATGGGCAATGGGAGGGAAATAGGAGAAAGGAGGAGAGAGAGGAGGAGAGCGAATGATGTGCTGCACTCCCTAATGCACATTATTCCATCACATAAACATCAAGATTCTTTGAAATCGAGGAGGTGTGTGTGTGTGTGTGTGTGTTTGAGATGTGGCTTTGTTGGCCAATTCGCAGTCCTGGATGGGAAATGTGAAAAGTGTTGCTGTCGAGCCAAAAGAAAACACCTCTACCGGCTGTCAGCTGGAGCTCCTTCTACCTGCTAGCGCTCGTTCATTATAACAGCCCACTGCATTGCTACACTCTCCTCTCCTCCCTGGCCACACAAACCTCCTACCTTTTTTTTTCTAAGGGTATTGTCTGCTCCTTCTGCTAGCTTTGAAAACCATAAAAGTCTGGAGAGTCGGATCGTCAGCCTCCAGTGACATTTGATGGACTGTTGGATTAAAGCAGTTGCGAGTGTCTGGAGGGAGAAAATAGCAACAGCAGGAGTGGGAAGTCAGTGTACCCAGTCATGATGCGATGTTCTCTCTCCTGCCACATTATCTAGTCCGCCTGACTTACATGCAGTAAAAATGCAGTGCTGCAGCTTTCATTAGTGCACGGAGCAAAGATTATGGCTCAATGCAGGGCTATGAATTATGCATGGGCTATGCACTGTGCACCCCCTCACCACCCTCCACCCCACACCCTCCCAATTTCCCTGTTCATCCTAACATGAGGAGCACACCCACAGAGTGTTGCTCAAGCGCGCATACACACACACTGTGAATACACAAACAGTTAAATTAGCGGAACACGTTGCCTCACAAATATGGAGCGAATGAGTGAAAAAGACATGTTTCAGCCGTGAAAAGTGCAATCAACTCAGTCGCTGAATCACTCTCACGGGCCCTTCCTGCTCAGTCATACTACAAACCCTCACTCTTGCTTTACCTCCTGCACCGTTTTGATGATGTAAACCTTCACTCTTGCTTGAGTCATCTGCTCATGTTGGAGAATCCACAGAAGTAGTATTACTTTGGACAGGCAGACTGCTCAGCCAAACTTGAGTTTGCTTTTATATACTGAGGCTTTGTAGTTTCATCAGTAGCCAAAAGATGCTTGACGCATTAGTTGCGTAAACAGAAATATACACACCTACAATTAGTGTTGTAATGTGGATGTAAATCAATTTGTGAACAATGGGTGTAAGATAAAAAACACGGAGAATGGAGATGTTTTCATGTTCAGGTTGCGTAACAGAGATTAGCCCCTTAGGTCAGACCATGTCTCCACAGCACTGAATTCTAGCTTGAGAATCACACTATTTACCTCAGAGTGTCTTAAATAAAAGTCAAATTAAGTTTGTAAAAATGTGTTTTTGAAACTCCTCAAGGATTATGTGGAGGAGGCAGGATTAATAAGATCAGGTGTGATTAACATTTGTTTTTTTATTTGATTCCTATCTCAAGTTTTGTTGCTTGTGCATCAACATTTTTGGTTTAACTGGATTTTAGGGCTATTAAAATGGTTTTGGCATAAGCAGTGTGATCTCAAAGGTTGTCCAACTGCTGTTGAATACAGTGCTGTGAGCAAATGGCAAGATATTTACTGTGGCTGGAGGTCTGTCTGCTTAATGACATTTAGATCCCCACAGCAGATGGTGGACATGACAGAACCAGCAGTATTAGTGAAATCCAATTCAAAGACAACGCCAGCCATAACTGTAATGAAGTTACACATGACAAATAATTCAGGAGGAGCAGGATTGTCTGGCTCTGGACTTTTAAAGACAAAAAAAAAAGAAAAGAAAAAGGTGTTTGTTTGTCCTGTTAATACAAACACAACAGCAAATAAGGTAATGCAACAGATGAGGGAGGAGGAGGATGATGATGATCAGGTGGTTTGTGTCTCCTCTTAATGAATGTATTCCAGGTGTTCATCTAAAATGAGTGACCTCTTTTGATTAAACATGCCTCACACACAATAATCCGCCGTTGTTGAAAGACTAAAGTGTATAAAACCATAATCCTGAAAAGGTGCGTAAATACCTGTATGAACCTTTCAGGCTGGCAGGAGGGGAGGATTATGAGCAATCGCATTTAGTATATATAGAAACGGCGGTGACTCAGACATGTCATAGCTATAAGGAAACCCTTAACAGGCACTGATTCACTTCTAAGCAACGACAGACTGCACCTGAAAAATACACTTTTGAAGTGAAGAAGGGAGTAAACTGTGGCTGAAAACTATCTGCAGGCGGATTCCGTAGTTAAAGGTGAAGCTGTACCTTTTTCAGTTAAAATGTGGTATAAAAAGAAAAAAACTCCAACTGTCCCCCACCTGCGCCAGGCAGCAGGCATAGTTATTAGCAATTAGCTGGTGAACACAAAAGAGCCTGTAATCTCTGTAAGGAGTATTAAAGGAGAGCTTTCCTCAAACTCAAATAACGCATGGTTATATCTTATCTGCTAAACGTGTAACTAGGCAGGAACTAGCTTTTAAACATGTATAAAAGCTTGATTCTGGCATGAAAATGTAACTTTATAGCTCATCTCATATTGGCATTTTTGTGTTCAGATTAATTCTGAGAGACTGTAAGCAGAACAGAGACAGCTGAATACGTCAATAGCACAAACCTGGAGTCACCATGTCATTCTGGATTTTGCTAAGACAGTAGGTGTGTGTGTTACTGAAGCTCTGCGCATACAAGCATTCATTACTTCCATCACCTATATGTCCTGCTTTGCAGAACAAAAAAAAAAAAAATCTGTATGAAAAAAGAGGAAACGTGTAAATCACTCCAAATGCACAGAAAATAGCAGTTTACAAGGAAGCTGTCATTTTCGAATTGCACCCGCTATTACCTCGCTCTTCCTGTGCAAACATTGTTTATGTAAGCAGGCATGGTTTTGAATGATAAGTGCTCCCTTTAATCAGTCTCTCCGTAAACCATCAGCGGGTTGTTTACCCCGCCTTTTAAGCCCTTGATACTAAATCAAAGGCTGGTTGTATTTTTTCCTCGTGACTTCTGCAAAGTGCTTGCTTGTTGTCCATCACTCTTGTCATTGCTAATTAACAACCCCGAGCATGCACACCTTGCTCTCTAGGAGTAACACACATGTAGAGACACATACAAAGTCTGTAACGATAACCCAAAGGTTTCAGGCTGCTCACGATATTGCCGCCTCCCTCGTTTTCCCATCACATATCAACCTGATCTTCAGAAAGCCGTGACAGCCCTCCCTCAGATTTATTACTCAGTCTGTTTACATTGCAGTTTTCTCATTTTCAGCAAATTTCACTGTGTTTTATGCCCACAGTTATGAAGTAGTGATAAAGAATAAAGTGAAGGGAAGAGTGTAGAAATAACAACAGTACTCCCCCCCCCCTATTTCCTCTGTTGCGTCCCGTTGACCCCTGGGCTTTTGGCAGGCTGGCCGGTGTTGATTTTAGCCCACAATCAATTCATTTTAATCACAATGGGCAGCGCAGGGAGTGGGAAGGGGAGCGGCGTGCTAATTGATTGGCAGGTATTTGCATATACAGTATGCAACAAAATGTCACGACCGGCCTTGGTGGTGACCTGTGTGGGCTGTTGGCAAAACAAACTGATGAGGGTAATTTATCATGCGGCTCGTGCTTTGCTGAGCAGGGGCTGCCGCACCCACTATTGTTAGTGTCGCCAGTCACCTGTCACGCCACGGTGGGCATGAGGAGAGGAGTAGACAGGAGAGGAGAGGAGAGGAGAGGAAGAAGGGAGGAGCTGAGGATGGAGACGTCCAGATAGAGAGGGGAGAGATGATGTGCCGAGGGGAGAGGCAGATGAGGATGATACTGTCAGGGAAATGTCAGACATTCACTGCTGCTGCTGATCAGTAGATATGGCGTGCACGGATAGCCGATTTACCATGAAAATATGTTGTTGTGTTGCAGAGATGTGGCCGGTTGAACGGAAAGATAGATGAAGGGCCTGCACGATTCCAAAATGAGAGTCATCATTTTTCCAGATGAAAAGTGAGATCTAGATTTTCCACCATGATTATAAAGGGACATGTTTTATTAAAAACATATTCAATCTATATTGATTTCATGCAGACAGAGTAAACAACATGCTTATTAGACTAAATTGAATAATAATTGTCTCTAGTTTGGCTCTGGCTATCTGGCTATCTCAAGAAGTTTGATCCATTATTAGCAAACCCTTTCTTTCCACCATCAAACCCTCCTTTGATCCCATGTGATCCTCAACTAAAACACATTCATGCTTCCATTCTTCTGTATTCCATTCTTCATAAATCTGACTTGGCCTCAAAGTTATTGCATTTTACAGTCATTATAACTGAGTCAATTTGCTGATTTTATGACTGTACTTGTGATACTGTCACGGTACTTTTTATAGCCTACTCTAGTCCCATAAATGTCACTTTTAGCCACAGTGGTCATTGTTCAGCACAAGTTGCATACTCTCCTCAGTGTATGATTTTAACAGGTTGCATGACATAAAGAGCAGGTGCAGAGTTACTTTTGTGTAACAAAAGCAATAATCCCTTGTTTTGCATTTCTGACTGTGACAGAGGAAGCGTCGGTCTCTATTCTTTTGTTAAGCTCCTGCTATGGATAAATAGATGATTTTTTATGTGACATATCAGATGGTTGTACAAAAGCTGTAGCTTTTCTCATAAAATAACAAGTGCTATTGACTTTTCTCATAATTTTTACAATTTTATCTCTTTTAGTTTAAATAAAATTAGATGTTGTAGTGTAGCCCATCTTATTTACCTGTTTATTGCCAGCAACTGCAAACATCCCAACCCTGAACTGAACTGACTGAGCCATCCTGCCTTGCCTGTTGTACATGAGCAAGCTAGCTATGATGACACAACACACAAAATGACTTTGGAGTCACATTTCTGCTCTTTTGGTGGTGGCAAACTGCTTTCTATTCCAGCTGCTGCAAACTAACATGGTCCCACACTAGTGTGTCAACCAGGGCCAAACTGAAATCAATCCTTGGTCAAATTGTCAGTAAGACAACAAACTGGTCATCCCCCACAGCTGATTCTTACCTGTAATGTAAGTTCTTGATTGCTAGATTTCTGTGCTTCAGACACATTTTTGTTCTCATTATCAAGCTGTTTCCTCCACTACATTTTCTGTCGTCCTTAATACATATTTGATTTATATGTACCAGTTCCAGATTGTCTTTCTTCTTCACATGCACATTTTGGCCCATGGAGCACCGCACGCCTGCAATTTGTTAATACAGCTTAGGGAGTAATTGGAAAGTGCTTGGTTTGATTGAAGAGATCTCCCTGGCAACTCAAACACAGCAGAATCTTCCAAGCATAAAAAATGAGATCGCATAGGTGCTTTAATCAAGACGTGATCCTAATGCGATTAATTTTTGCAACTATTCTCTGCACAGAGGCTTTACCTCAATATCAAAGTACAGTGTACTGGCACCGTAGCTCAAATATGTAAAGTACATTGACACGGTTAAGGCCTTGATTCCCTGTAGCACCATTTATAGAAAACACTAAATATTGGCTGCCCTACTGAACTGAAAACCTGTGAAATGAGAAAATTCTGTCCCTTAGCTTTTTAAAAAAAAATATCTTTACAGGTATAGGTGAATGTGGATCAATAAAAGTGTTGGATACTCTGCTGTGAAATAACCCAGCAGCTGAGGCTAGATGGCTGCATCATTACTCTCACCGGTATTACAACTGTATGGAGTCTGCAGAAATCCTCCTGTGTGCTGCCTGTGCTTATAAGGTAAACATTTGGTCATCATCACCATAATTATGCCCAAGAACAAGTCCCCATGCACAGCCTGAGCAGAAATATAGTTAGGGGGCTAAAGGGAGCCAATGCAACTCATTAATAGTGTGCCAGACTCACCGTGATAACATTGGGTCCAATTCCTGAGAGAGGTTTTATTTTTTGACCAATTAGCTGCCTGAACAACCTATTGGCCATGAAGTGATCTCTGTAGGGACTTTATCAGACCATGCTCTATTAAATCAGCTCTCTGGCTGAGCAGTCATGTACCATCACAGTGCTCAGAATGGCTGCCGCTGATTGATGTCACTGCCAAATGCCAAGTAATAACGGCTGTTATTGTGCGTCTTGATGCTGCTGTTTCCTTATGGATGCATCCATTGCTTTGTGTGTGAGCATTTCTGTATGTGCACTTTCCGATACAGATATAATGGGTGATTTCTGTGTGTGTGCACGTGATAGAGCTATATGGCGGGCTGGAAAGATTAGAATAATGCTCAAGGGTGGGAGCTGTTCTGAATCCAAAATACAGTGTTTGAGTATTCACAGTATGTCTCCTCATGGGTCAAAAGGCCTGGCAATAGGTGCTGTATAATTTAGGCATGTGGGAAGTAATCATAATGACTCTGTAAACTGTGCATGAATGCTTCCACTGACACGTCTGAGTAACTCCAAGTTTGGGGAATTATTTTATGAGGCATAATAATTGTTGAGAACGTATGAATGGCTTAGATTGGGGTTCTGTACACTGATTTAATTTTCATTTAGCTCATCTAGTTCATCTCGCTCTTTAAGCTGTGGGTCAGTTGCATCATTAGTGCGTGTTCAGGCTGAAAACAGGAGTGCATTAAAAAAAAATATGCTTGTGTCGCTGCAGGTAACACTGAGATAATAAAATTAGGTTTAGTTGAGAAATATTGCACAGGAGTTGATAACACAATAAGAAAAGACTGTACAGATTTTTTAATATTTATTTATCTTTTCTGTCAGCTGTCCATCAAAATTTTGTAGGGAATCAGATAAAATTTGACCTTTTTTATTTTACTAACTTAATTTAGTATGCTTGCTTGCTATTGTTAGCTTGTGCATGCCAATTTAATTTTATTTATTTAACTAAATATCATAAATTTGCTCCAAGGGGCCTTGGAGTTCTTGTACAAATTGTCTGTGACTGGAGAAAGTTCAAATAAAATCAAGCTTAACTTACTGTTTTATTTCCCTTGTTCTGGTTAGTTTCAGGATACGATTCTCACTGTGTGAGAAATGACTTAATCTTAGCCTCCATGAGCTGTGGGCCACAGTCACAGCCGCTGCCACTGCTGGCTGTGTTGGTCAGCATGCCAAACAACAATAACTAACCTATTATTCCACCAGCAACATACTACCTCTACATCCCCCTACAACTCTCCACACTTCCTGTGGGGAGACGCACCTCATACTCTGAAAACCTCTGGTCTGAAGGTACTTTCAGATAGCAAGGGCCAGGAGAGGCAGGGTGTCTCTTCGCTGCTACATTCTGAGTTTATGATGTTTTTTTCAGCTTGGTGCCACAGCCTCGCCATGTGACCAGGGCAACAGTAGAAACTACAGAGAAGGAAACGACACAGGTCTGTATCTGAGTTCCCTGGATTAATCTCTGCAAACCTGCAGAAAACAGACAGATCCTATTATACGAACAGTACTGGAGGTCTGACGCAACTGGTGAGTTAAACTTGCTACTGAACTGTCTTATTGCTAACTGTTTCCTCTGTTTGAAGCTACACATTACTCTGTGCCGCTGTAGCTGCATAATGAGATTATACCAGGTGGACGGTGGATAGCAGCAGCTTTTGGTGTACAGGCTGGTAGAATCAGAGGAAGCCGGGAGCAACTGCGCACTGTCTGAAGGCACCTCCGTGCACTGCCAGGATAAAAAGGCTTTATATTATTTGTTTTTGGCTTAAGCAAGTTTAAATATATCAAATCCAATAATAGTGGAATCAGAATATTAAATACTCAGCATTTGTAGGTTTTTCACTATAGAACGTAAACTGCCCCATATGACAACAGCCCATACCCCAATTCACTATGCTGCAGCCCTGAAATGCACAGAGAATGTTTCTGAAGCAGTAGTGTCTGTAAATTAAGAACTCCTTTCATTTTGTGTATATGAACCTGTGTTCATACTTTGGTCATCCAGTTGCTATCCGGTTACATTTGCATTTTTTCCCGCTCTGTCTCACCTCAGCTCTTTGGTCGTAATCCAAAGCCAAGACCAAAGCAAGCCCTTCTGGCTGTACACACAAGCCAGCCTTGATCCTTCCATATGAAACACGATGAGAGGTGGCTGGCAGCAGAGAGGTCGGACGGGGTAAACACGTTAACCCCGAAACACAAATCACTCTGAGGCCCTATATAACAAATAGAGTCCTCTTGGGTGCACTTTCAATACCTATGCCCTTTCTGTGGTTTGCACCATATATAAGGTTGGTTTTGGCACTCATAAGGGCAGGCAGTTCTAAACTGCTATCATTGTTGTGTTGGCAGTGTGAAGGCACACTGATCCCTCTGAGCAGGATGATAAAAATCTGTCACAGTCCCCTGCACGGAGGAGCCCATTGTTTTGGGGATTAAGGAGGATTAAGGGCGGATGCTGGCGACCGAGGGGTTTGAGCAGTGTGACCCTTTCACTAATCATTATGAGACAGATACAGAGCACTCAAACTCTTAAAGCCCAAGATCGCATTGGATTATCAATTATTCATGGCTGACAGGAGCAGAGTGAGTAGCAGAGAGAGCCAGAGAGTATGGGAATGTGGCGACAATTAGAAAGGTCCCTGAGCGAGGTGCAAAGAGTGTCCAGAAATGTCTTGCATAAAATTTATGAATGACTCATAAATGGGGCTCTTAGTTTTCCTCATATTAGCAACCAGTGTGTGTCATTTAAAGCTTTTAATCTGAGCAACATGCTGAGTTGTAAAACAAAAATGCTCATTGCAGCAATCCCTCTAAAGGGTCAGCATGCTTTAATGTTGTGCCAAGGTGCGGCCAAATAGTCCCTTTGGGTGGAGGGAGCAAGGAAATAACTCAGTAAACTGATCAGGAAGCATCTCAAAGGCAGCTGGATAATTAGACTAAATCATAGGGAAAAACATTTATTAATATTTTTTCTGTTAACAATCAAGCAAATAGCTATATATAATTTAAAATAAATCAAACGTAAAGGTAAATGTTTCATACGTTACAAAACATTTCCAGTTCCCTTCAAATCTTTGGTGTATATGAGCACATATTTTTGGTTTTAAGACAGAAAACACAGCTCAAAATGAGTTGTCAACTACTCTTGACTGTGTTTTGCCAGAAAAAACAGCCCAAAAAATTCAATTTGTCTGCTTTACGTTTTTGTGTGTTTTGACTGGATGTTTCATTTTGAAAGCATGATTGAAATCTGTAAAGTTGGCGTGCCAAGAATTCAGGTGTGCTCCTTCAAAGGGAACGAACAAGGCTAAGAGTTTAAAGTCTCTGTAGTGTTGTGAGGTTAGCTGATGACACCATGCTGACAATGACACTTCTAACATGCTGATGTTTAGTAGTTATTATGTTTAACATGTTCACAATCTTAGTTTAGCATGTAAGCATGACTTATTATTTACTGATTAGCACAAGGGCCAAAGTACAGCTAAAGTGAGATTTCATTAGTTTCTCTGAAATTTGATCAGATGACAACACGAGAAGAAAGGTTTGAGGAGTCACAGAAGTTACAGTTTCATCCTGAAGGGGACATAAAGGTCTGCACTAAATTCTATACCAAAATGTGAAACTCACTGTGAAACTAGTGGCAAGGTGTGGATCAATCACTAATACCCTCACTGCCCACGGTCCTTCGAGCCAGGATACTAGCGTGGCTAAAAGTTGCCTTTTGGGAAAACCTGTTTTCCCTCACAGACATAACACTTGTGGACTGAATAGCCTGTTCTAACCTGCTTCCATGGCAATGCTGCGTTTTATTCCATCTGAAATTCATTGCAGGTGATGCATTGTACATGAACAGTCTTTCAAGATGTTAGCCCTGTTTGAGCATCAGTGCCATGTTTTACAGTCCAGTCAGCACGGTCTCACCGGATAAGAAAGGCAAAAATAATCAAGAACATATAACTGCGTAATTCTCAGATTCAGGTATGTAATACGAGTTACTCTGGATCTCTTAACACCTTCACCGTACCAAAACACAATAGCATTTTTTGGTTTGGTTTCATAAAGCAGTGCATACTTAATTAATGTGGGACTCTAACAAACACCCCTGTCATCCTCGGTTGCTTGTTGTCTGTATGAAAAACTTTTGTGTTCTTTAATTCAGAAAAAGGCCAAAGTGGTTGTGTTCTGCCCATCTTGTGTTTCATTTACAGAACCTCAGTATTTTTGAGACAAAGGAAACCCATATCTACACATTTTTAGAATGAAAAATTTAAATTGTTAAAACTGGTTATATCCCTTTATTTATATTCCCTTTACAAATACTTTCCTATCAGTGGGATGCTACAGTCACCATGTCTGTCCTGGAGATGTGTAGTGATGAAGTTATTATTGAAGTAATTATTGCTGTGCTTGTGTCTCTTTATATTAATTATCTTATAAAAGACATATTTTGTCCTTAATGTTCTGTGTGGATATTTGATCAAACAAACTTTTCTCTAAATTTTGAAGTCATGATAGTTGCACAAAAGTTTGGCTAACACTAAATATGGTTTTGAGTGTAATCCTGGCTAAAATAAATTAAAAGCAACGACCAAATGCAGCTGTGAAAAGATTTTTTTACCTTCACTCTACTCATTTAATAAACCCCGGAGATTTTAAGGTGGAAAACATCACACACATCATGTGAATTTATGGAGCCATAAATTGTTGCCACTTCATACCTCCTGGTCAGCATTAGCCATATTTCTTTCCATTTGCAGAGTCATTTACAACATGTGCCAATGTGATTGACATGGGTGTTTTCATGTGACTGACTAACACCCATGTGTTTATAGTGTACTACACCTTCCTTTTGCACTTAGTGTGTATGGATGCCTGCTGCGTGCACATTACCGATAATAGCTACCTGAATGCACCAATAGCGTCAATTTTAAAACAGAGCCTGCTGTTCTTACAAAAAGTTCAGACTCTTTAGATGCACCTTCACCTCTAGTTTGAGGGCACAAAGTCCTTCAGAAGGTGTCAGGGTGCCACAGCACCAGCAGCACTCGTGCTGTGAATTACGTTGGTGGGGGGTCGTGTCCTTTCCCTTTCAGTCTTGCGGTCTCTGCGTCTCCCGTCGTCCTCCCCACGAGAATTCCCCTCCCACTTGTGTGAAGCTGTTAGTGTGCTAATCGCTTCAGCCCCACTCCATTATCAAGGTGCAGTGTTCCTGGAAGAAGTGCAGTCCCTCACTTCTCACCTGGTCTTTTGGGGACAGTTTGAATAAGTTGATGAGAGCTGCAGGAAAGTAAAGAGGAGTTGTGACCGCCACAATGCATAGACACCAACCTGCTGATTCAGCCATGTTGTGCACATAAACATCAGCAGCCTACTTAATCATTTTAATAAGAATAATAAGTTTTGCTCAGTCTCCCTGGACTAAAGATATTATAGCAGCAGTTTGGTCTACAGCTGACAGAATTAGTGTTGCACTAAGTTCACAACGTTGAAATATCTCAACTACTATTTATAGGATTATGATGAAATATTACACCAACAATCATACAGAGAGTATGTAATCATACCTGAGTTTCCATCTACTAACAATATGAGGTGATTGACTGAGGTTTTGGTAAATACCTTGATAAGTATGTAAATCACAATGTTATGATGGTTAAGGGCTCAGTGTTAGATGACTGGGGCATCACAGATAACCTAATGCAGGCCCTTTTTATGTTTCTGTGAAGATACATGCAAACGTCTCAGCGGACTTGAAGGGTTTTATAGGTAACTGTATTCTGCAGAGGGTTATAAAAAACCAAAGTGCATATTTCCCAAAGCTGAACAACTAGCTGTATGGAAAAGGGCCTCAAGCTAGTTGCTTCAACTCCTGTCAGAAGGCTTTTTTAAAACAAACATGACAACAAACGTAAACACATTAGATTACAAGTATTAAAGAACTTGTCACTCATATCTAGGCAGCCCACATGTAGGCCTGTGTAATTCCAGCTTTAGTCCTGTTAGTATACTAGATGTGACCTCTTCGTCTCACTCTCATGCATAGTTGCTCAACGTGACACAAGACACAAAAAGTGTTAAAAGGGTAGTTTGGAAGATGCCCACTTGATCGGATTAAACCTGACTCCTAGAAAACATTGATTTCCTATAAACCTTTGGCATATTGAAATTTGTCACTCATGTCCTACACTAGACGGTTGCATTTCATTGCTGCAATGAACAAAGACAATGATCAAAACGTATAGAGACACATTATGATTGTTTTAACTGGAAAAACTTGCATGTCAATAAGGAAGGGGCTGCCTGACTTGGACTCATTTGCAAGGACTTCTGATAAAATGGCCCAACTTGGCGAGCCCACTCTCCCGTCCTCTGATTGCGTATTTGAAAATACCATAAATGACATTCAAAGAGCACACAGGCCCGGCTCAACTCTGCTTTATCATTTCCCCCAAATGGAATTACAGTCAGATAACCATTAAGGCAGAAAGCAATCAGAAGTCGAAGTGATTGAAACATACACTTCAGGAAAGGCATGAAAATTGTTTTACATACGGGCCCGTGTTTTGCTACATTGCTGCCAGTCTCCAGCAGAGAAGGATATGATGATGATAATAATGATATTGGATCTCTGTCATTTTGTCAAATGAATAGCGCTCTCCTATCATATTAAGCTGAAAAACATACATTGCACTGGATGAACTACCAAATGTCCATAGGGTTGAGAGCCCGTGGCTTCACACCAGCCATCATGACAACTGAGTGAATTAAAGCCAGATATGAAATTTCCTGCGTGGCAAAACAAGACGAAGGAACGTATATGGAATTACAGAGATTACAGAGGCAAAGAGGAACACTGACTGTGTGTCAGTCTTGCTGAAGACAGAAAACAGCCATTAAAGACGGGGTGATGGGCCGTCCTATTACATAAGCCATTACGAAGACAAAAATGCAGAAAATCACTTCAGTGCAGTGACACAAGACTCCTGTGATGCCATGGAAATGACGGCGATGATGCGAAGACGTGCTTTTGAAGTAATTACGGTGGTTTGACAATGCTGAAATAGAGTTGTCAAGCTCCCGACCCCATTATGGCTTGAAATTTCTTAACAAACTTTAATCCTGTGGTAACACAGAAGAATGACAATGATTTAAAGCGATTTGCCCTTCCTCGTGGGGACTATTGACAGAGGTTGAAGCTTGAATTTACAGACTTCTATTGAAGTAAAGAGCTAAAGCTGTAGCTCTAGGTCTGCTTTCATTGAGCTACTCCTTCCATTTTCACTTTCATGTTGCTCTCTTGTGTAAAGTAACAGTGGGTCATAAAAATGTGTGTTTGTGTGTGTGTCAGGCTTCTGCAGCCATGTTTAAGATCCTCAGTGAGTCTGTGCCTGCTGATATCTAAATACCTCATCTTTATCCATTATAAAGGATAAAAACTAGGTATATAACAGTGCTGCCGTTATCTCAAAGAAACAATCAGAGGTTTGACGGGAAGGCATTTAAATCTGCACTATTCATGAAAGGTTGTCACCTAATGAGATCCAATTAGAATAATGAATAATCAGGTCACCAATAAAACATGAGTGTTATCAGATGGCTCTATGGATGATAACAGCTTTGATGGAGGCTCAGTGCAGCTATGCAGGAATATGCTGTACGTGGCTTTGATGACCCTCAATTAAATCTTGATTCACTGACAACAGTGTAAAAGTGTGATTGTTGGCAGCAAAAGAGAGATTGTGCTCATTAAAAAAACAAGCATTAATATGAATTAATAATTTCTTCTTCCCAAACCATCACTACTCTAACACAGACTATTTGCTGAAGCACATGTAGTGTAGTAGGACTGTTATAGAAATTAAAGGCAGATGTTGCATAAAGGCCATTTTTCTAATTGTAACAAACACGTCACGATGTCTCACCCGCATTGTGGACACAGTTTGGTAGTAATACAGACAAATATTTTATACATCCTATTATATTCCACACACTCAGGTCCCTGAGACACTTTTTGTTGTCCAGCAGTGGTGAAAGAAATAAGAAAATCTCTTACTTAAAGTAAACAATATAAAAATACTGAATGTTTTGTGTTTTTATTGTTTTATTCTTGGGAATATGCTGCCACTGAACACAGGATGACACTAAACAGCCCACATCCGCTGACTCAGACTGAGGTCACATAAAAAAGACTATTTCCAAGATTTTATTGATGATTAATAAAATGCTGAACATTTAAATGCTGAAATCCCTTTATGTTCATTTTTTATAGTATCAGCAGCACAAATTGGGAACACTGTATTGATCTGCCAAACCGCCTGCAGTTCTTCAAATGAATAAATAAAAATCTTAAATGCAAAGGACAGATAAATGCACACACTCTTTGCAAGCTGAGCAAGTCAAGTATCAGTAATTCGTCACAAATGCACATGCTAACCGTCATATTGACAGCAAAGCTGTGCCACGTTACCAAGAGTGACACCAGCAGTCGCAATACCAACAGTTATTATGATTATCATGCGTTTATTTGGCACCATCAGTTCTAGCCAAAGTGGGAGGAGTGGTCTCTATGGCCAACAGGATGTTGGGCAGAGGGGAAGACCAGCAGCTTGGATGTCCTCCATCTACAGGTCCCTGTGGCTCAGAGTGTAACTCAGCAGCAGGACGGGGCAGCAATTATTGCTACTTCTGATTTATACATACAGAGAGGTTCATTTTGGAGATTTTTCAAAAATGTATTCCTAGATAGTGTTTTTTTCTGCACTCAAAGGAAAATGAATCAACCTGTGCTGGTTTATTGAATTAATAAAGTGTAAATAATTGTGTTCATTTGTTTTTTAACACCTCCAATGTAAGTTTAAGCTGTTGTTGACTCTAGAACTGAGTATAAGTTTGTGTTGTGTCTAGAGCGCGTACCTGTGCAATACTCCACCCTGTCGGAGCTTTGGCTTCTCTACCTCTTGTGCAACACTAGCTTCAGGTTCTTTGTGGTTTATGCTATTTGAGTCCCTTTTTGGTTTTCCAAAATTTCAAATGTTTTAATCTCGTGAATCTTTAAAGCCAGTTATTATTGTCAGTAAATGGAAGTCATGAGGTACCTACCAGATATTGTCCTCTGAGTTGACATCATCCCATGGTCTCTTCAGTGGTGTCAGTGGAGCCTCGGTTGATTTCCCTCTGATGGCAGTGATGGATTCTGGGGCTGTTTGCGTGCGAGCTGCAGGTTGAGGTGGGCGCTGCCAACTACTAATGGACAGTCTGGCCATCATTGCCACCAGTTCTTCAACGGAATCTCTTCCGCCACAGTAACAGTCCTTAAAAAAAAGAAGGTTTGAATATCTGATTGTCATTTCACCTTGAAGAGTGAAATAAAACCAATACTTTCAAAAAAACAAACAAAAATTAAAGTAAATATACCAAAAAATCTGAGAAAACTCATAAAACCTAAAACGACACTGGCAGAAATTCTCTCCTCAAATTCCAGCAGGCATGAATTAGACAGATTACTTTACCAATCATGTAGAAACTGGAAGCAAAAAGTGGTTAGTTTGTCTAAGTGCTAATCCAGTTGTATGTCTGCTAATTTGCACATGCATATTTACAGCCTCATCACTTGTGCTTATTTCAGTACGTGTGACCGCAGTGTAAACTAACTTGGCTCCATGAATGGTTAATTTGCAAAACCAAAAACATCACTTTAACTGAATTTCCTTGATTATGTTTTTGTCTTTGTTTTTTTTTTGTCATGCAATCCTGCAAATATTTTCACGGTTTTCACAATTGAACTGTCAGGCAATATTTTAGGACTACTTGCTTTTAAGATGAGCTAATAAATCAACATACCATGGTGTTGTTTGAGTTGTTCTGGTCAGTTTCAGAAAGATTTGTCCTTAACCCTGATGAGTCAGCTAAGAAAAGGTTTTGGAGAGCTGGTGGTGATCTGTAACCACATTTCAAGATTCATTTCTAGAACTGCTGTAACTGTTGTACTGGATCAGATTCCTCTGAAGACCAGGATCGATGTAATTAGAGTGAAAGCCATGTAGAAATGAACTGAAAAATTATTAAAAGAGACACCTGACCTATTTATTTTCTTTTTTTTAAAATTATTATCATGCGAACATGCTTAAAATGAACCTGCTTCTAGTATTAATAATAATACTACATCAACTTTCACCGCCAAATTTGGCTACTTTTTAATGAATCAGCTTATGAAGATGATTTTGCTTGGCTTGCAATAATGTCAGCAAATTTTCAGACCGTTTGCATAGTTTACCTTATGTCACAAGTACATTCTAATGAAGTTCACCAAATTGATGTGGACAAAAATCTGGTAGTGGTGGTCCCCAGGTGCTTGCTCATGGTGGACCTGTTGGGTGTAATTAATAATAATGAGTTTGGTCTAGACCTGCCCTGAGATAACCTTGGTTGTCTCAACTGTAAAATTGAATTGAACTGAATTGAATTGGTTTTACCTTTGGGTTCACCTATAATTACACAAATACAATGGAATTGACTGCACGAGCATCTAAAGACTAAACTAAACCTTTCTTTTCTTAAATTTAGCCACAGAATGTAACTGCAGTCTTCAAAAGGCCAGTACTGATAAGTATGTTACATTGTTGTAAAATAAAACTACAGTCAGCTGCCAAAAGACAAAGCTGTGAAAAAGTAGGCCTACTTAATTTCTTGCAAATGGAGAGTTGAACCAGCCAAATAACACCTGTTTTCATCGAAATGTTGCCCCAACAAACAGCCAAACCATCCCTATTTATATTTTTCCACCATTTCCTATCACAGTAGGCACCTTTGCAGCAATAAGCTGCTCCCAGCAATCAAGCCACACTCTGTGGAAATATGTATCCTACAGCACCATCCAAAAAAAAGCTGAATCTTGTTCACTGTGTCAATATAGCAACCCTTTGGCTGGAATTTCATTCGGGGAAAAGAAATAAATTGCAGAGAGCCAAGTGGCCAAGTGGAGCATCGTGACTCTGTTGGTTCAGCTAAAAAAAAAGTAATTTTGAACACACTGTGTGCCAATCCAATGCTGCCATTCCATCGCCCGACAGGTGCAGCAGAACTTGTCACTGACAGTCTCAAAATGGAGGACAGATTCATGCACAACCCCATGATTTACAACCCTGACCTGACGAACCTGGAGACTGTGTGCTCTTCCACTGTAAAGACTGTTTGGTGTCTGGATCGTAGCAGTAGACTTGAAATCTCATCAATGGTGAGGAACCTCAACATGAAGCTTTGGTTTGACGTTGAGGCTGAGCTTTGTGCTCAAATTGGACGTTAACTGTGAGATGAAAAAATACATGGCACACAGGTCCTCATGTTGATTTCATGCCATGACATCACTTAAGTTACTTCTCACACGTGCTGCAGAAGCATCACCACCCCTGTTCATCCATGATGGGAAACTTTTGGATCGCACCTCAGTCTCAGTCTATTGGAGGACACTGAGTGAATTGCAATAAAATTAGATGGTAACAGCATACACACAGTGCTTACACTTAAAATACACACAAATCATTATAGCTAGAATAATTTAACAATTTATCCTGAAAATGCTTTTTCTAAATCTCACTGATACTGACAAGGAGGAAGGGACAGCCAAGGCACAATGCTACTGTTAAATAATAACAATGTAACATCAATAGTAATGTCATTGCCACCACTCAATGTACTTTAAGAGCCTAATATTACTGCCTAATATACAAGATATTTCTTTCCAACACTCACATGGTACCGATTTAGAAAGACTATAAGAACGGCATTGTTGTCCCCTCAGCCAAGAACCAGTCAGGGACTTAGAGCATCCTCCAGCACATAAGCACGTGCAGATGTAAGACAGCACAGCAGGAAAACAAATTTCCATTTTTGGCAGGTAAGGAGAAATTAAGATTCTTTATAACACAGGCCAAGGCCACAGTAAAGAGCATTCAACAGTCTGATGGTACAGTTGTTTCCAATGCATTTCCAAGTTGCTGTCACAGTAGCTCTTTTGTCTCAGCTTGTACACTTAATTCCCACGCGCAGCATTTCCAGCAAGAGAAGTATGGAGCACCTCTAATAAATAGCTCACACAAAAAAGCAGCCAGCAGCATTGATGAAGATACAATCTAAGTGTGCATTGGTGAGTGAAGCCGGCAGCGTTGCTTTGGGGTAAAATAAATGTTCACTGCTTCTTTTTTAGATCTATTTTGCCTCAAAGAGTAGCGAGTAAATGATCAGAGAGTTGAATATGGCTGCTTTACCCTGAATTTAAGAAGAGTTTATGCTGTTAAGCTGCATTCACATGTGGATCGTGAAAATATCATCGATGCAACAGAGAAAATGTTGAAAATTTTGAAGCTTTATATTAAAAAATTGATTTTTATCCCAGACTTCTACTACTACTACTTCTACTGCACCTGTTTATTCCCTAACCCCTTAAACACACCGGGTCCGGCTGCGTCGTGTTCTGTCATCAAGTGCAGCTGCTGGAGCTGTTTGCAGCTGTTTTAGTCAATGCATATGATTCCACAGGACACGCCGCAACGCATTTCAGAAGCATCCCAGAAGTCGCTTTCTGCTTTGCTCCACTAAAATTATGCACCTGGTCTGTTTTTGACAGAAGCCCTTATCAATTTACACAAAACAGAAGAGCTGGACGGGACATCAGACACACATAGAGCATCCACTTGATATTTAAAATAAAAAAAAACTCCTTTTAGCCTACTGACTAACAAAAACAGACAAAGAGAAAAAGTTTAAGTAAGTAGCATCCGAACAAACTAACAACTTTTACTGCTGTATTTCTCCATATAAAGTTAAACATTTTTCCCTTCTGACTGTGGATGTTTATATGAATATTCCCAGTAAAAAGCTGCATAAATCTTTACAGTTATCTACATCAGTGTGCAGGCCTCAAAATCCCATAAACCTCTAAACAGAAGCTCCATCAGACAGCTTTAATGGTTTCAGCTCTTATTGTTTTAATTGAATTTTCCAATATTCTTCTTTATTTGTTGGTATTTATTCGATAAAAGTTAAAATGTCAGTCCAACAATAAGTTTTCTGCTACTTTTTAGTGAATGTTGTGTGTCTGTCTTACAGCAGAATATAGTATGTATTACAGTGTCAATTGATTACAGTTGAAAAGACCAAATGAAGAACTCGCACTCGTCTCGAAATGTAATATTGTGTATATTGAAAAGCTGTAGTTGGCTTTACCAAGTCTACAGCGGTGATAAATCCTGCGCTGGTGCCAATGAAAAAAATCTTGTCTTGCGTCTGTAAAAATAATCCAAATTTGATTATCTCACTGACTCTGAGTAATATGGCTCAGACTGGCTGCAGTAATCAGCAATACAACCCAAGTATTAGGGAGAAGTTTTAGGACAAATCTATACCCCCCAGAAAAAATGCAGACACCGTGACATTATTTACGATCCGGGCTGCAGTGTGCCACACTAGATGTTTTAAATAACCGGACAAGTGAATGACTCTAATACCCAAATAAAAAGCAGACTGTTATCTCGAGTTATGTTGAAGGATGGGGCTCATGCACCTCCACTATTATGCCCGGGCTCCATGTCATCAATCCTGCCTATAGCACTAAATCCTGGCCAGGATCTATGAACCCCTATTGGTATTGGATTTCAGGACAGCTATGAAACCCTCAGTCAAAGCTTTAAAACATCATCTTTGTCTTAATCCACTGATCGATAGGTCTGACAGGTTGAAATAACACAATAAAGTAGATTTAGTGGTCTAGCAATGTGGGGACATTTCATACTGCAGATTAAAGGATGGTGCGCCGTGCTCTGAAAGAAGAGGTAAAACACTGTCTCTGCTATCGAGAACATGCTGAATAAGACATCCAGGATTTCTTTCACCAAAGAACAGGAAAATACAAACATCATGTAATAAATTGTTGTATTAACCTCTGTTTTGATGTGTATTATGCTGTATATAGTATAAGGCTACAAAGTTCAACTTTATATCTTGAAGCATTTGTTGTCCTACCAAGCAAAACATGACACAGCAGATATGAGATAATACAGGATTCCACAATACCTAATTTGTTCAAGCACATTTCCCCATTTGTCCTGAGCAGTTGACTGTAATTATATTTACAGAAAAGGTGTTCAATCATGCCTTACTACATGGCACATTTACATTACAAATGTGTTTTGGAGGGTCATTATTATTAAGACGGCACTAATGAATAAAATCTGTATAAGATTTCTTTCATATAATTTGCAATTGCCTACTTAAGCTGATTAATGTGAGCACATTTTCATTTAATATGGGATTTATCTGGGATACGTTTGAGTACGAATCTGTCAAGATGTAAGAAAGGTGAGTCTAAATTAAATGGGTGGGGGTGATAATGTTACAGGAGTGCCTCTTTTATGTGCACTGTTAGGATAAGAGTATGTATTTTGTCCTAAAGTCACGTTGGAGTGGTACTCAAGTTAATCAGAGGAAAAATTCAATCAAATTGGCCCATCTGGAGAGGACATGAAGCAAGGTTGCCATTTGGTAAATATATGTAATCAGTGTTTTTTAAATTAAAGCAGATATTTTGTTATTTTTTTCTGCTTCAGAGAATGTCCAACCAGGAACAGACCAGTAAAACCAAATGAGAAACCATAAGTTAAGAAATTATATCATCATATATACATATTTTTTAAGAGTGAGATTAAATAATTTATTTTTATTAAATGTATTAAATTTTTAATTTTAACAACAAATCCACAGCCGCAAATTAGAAGCTTTTAAGGAGTCACCTACTCAGGACAATATGTGTTTCACACTAATGTACACATGCCACATTCATAATAAGCTGTGGACCTGCTGTGTAGATACTCTCAAAACCTGTGCACACATTCAGACACACAGAGGATCTGCAACGGTTGACCAAAGGATTTAAACAGAGAAATAGCTCAATAGCTGAGGCTTTAGCTGCCAGTAACATCTGACATCACAGCTAGAACTATATAAAACATTATAACAATTCTGATGAAAATGACTTCTCCAAACGAGTTGGACCACGACAAAAACTGTAAACACTCTCTCTATATAATCAAAATTCTGCCTGCATGTCTCCCCAAAAGCATCTTAACATCTGCGGGATGCCCACATTGATCACCGCTAACATTTCAGGGTCACTCAAAAAAACAAAAAATAAACCACGTACCTACAGAATAGGAGTTTAGTTTACCTATAGTCTTATAGTACTATAGCAACATTTCATCATTCTATAGTGCAGTAGATTATCTCATAGGCCTTTCCAAAAAGGCTGTGTTGGTGTAAATCCATAATCAGAGCACACTGGCTGCAGTTGACTGTAATGATGCACTTGATATTGCTTTTTAGTTAAACAGCAACATCCATGTTTATCACGGCACACAGTCTATGACAAATGCAAACTGCATACAAGATGGGCATTTTATCTATTTGCTACACTGTTCCTTAAACCACCCTGAAGCACATGGGATTACGCAGCAACACTTCAGAAAAGTCAAAGGGCTTAAAGACACTTCAACTGATATTCTGTCTCAGCAATCCCACAAACAATATTCTTGAGTGTCACACAAGCCTCTGCTCTGGTGACAGGACGCCAAAGAGATTATCAAAGGAGGTGGTCTGCTGCTATTAGCAACAAGCTGTCTGTCATCCATGCCCTCTTGATCAATTGAACATATATACATTCCAGGCGACATAAGGTTGACACGTAATTTCACATAGATGGAAGTGCCGCTCAAGAAGACAGATTGCAACTGGAACCCAAGACATTTTTTTTCATATGAATCACACTGCATGACAAGCTGCCACCGCTGATAAAGGCCCATTTAAATGTATATAGAGGCGTCATGTAAAAATTTGTCGCCGGGAGGTTTGGGAAGTTACTCTATCAGGAGGGTTCCCCCGGGGGCAGTAAGAAGCTGAACCACTGAGTGCTCACCCCATGAAGCCTATTGTTAGTCTAATGAACAGACAGGATTTGATTAAAACATTTCAAACATCATTTGGCCCGCGATGCGGTGCCGAGAGGCTCCCCCACCGCGCACACTTAACACCCTGATGATCTGAGGCGGGAGGCCTCTTACTCCCGCTCAAAGGTGAGCCCACAAATCACTGTAATGCATTCAGCGGGGGTCTCTCTCTCTGTTTCCCGCTCGCCTTCTCTTTGCCGCTCGCAACATTCGTCGTTAAAAATTCATTAGACGCTGTTTGTATTGCCTCCTCAAGGATGTCACCCTTGAAGGCCGACTGTGTAGGAAAAGGCAGCTTCCGTGGGCCGGAGGGGATTGATGGAGCTCCTAGTGTGTGCCGAGGTACTCTCCGCGGCTTTGATGTATGCATCAGATCACAGTGTTACCGACACGCTCGGAGTTTGAATGAGACACACGAGTGGCTCAGTGCCTGACCACAGACTGTGACCCCTGTGAGTTTAACTGCTGTTACCGTCGAGCTCTTACACCCAAAGTGCACTTGTAGAATACTTGAATAGCCATATTTTTTTGGATGACATACTCGCTGCTGTTCAGGCATGCTGTGAGTGTTGTATGTATCGTTAATATGACGACGCACAGATGCCAGGGCCACAAAGACAAAGTTGGTAAATCTTGAATATGAGCAGCTGCAGGGAAAGCAAAGCGAGAAAGTTTTGGGAGAATGTGCAACAGAGCAACAACAAAGTAACGGAACTGACTGAGACAAGTTTGGGTACTTTTAGTAGCATTCACAAAAAATCCCGACCAAAGTTAAGTGTTTTTTCCAAGGCTTACAGTCACATCTCACAGGCTTCTTTGGTGTAAGGGCATCGTACAATATATTGCTAGCATATATTATTAAGAGTACTTAATATGAGGGGATTATCACAGATTGATGGCAAACTATAACAAATATGTTATTTATTTATTTTTTAATTAAAATAAAGAGTAAAGCTGAAATCCTTACTGCTGTAGGCTCACTGCACAAAATGTCTTATGAAGGGATTGTTCAGGTTTTTTGAAGTGGGGTTATGTTGGCAGTAGACCTCGTATCAGGAGAAGCATTAGAATGACAGGTGTACGAAACGAACTACGTATGATATGTAAGTACAATGTTTTTTACCACGCTACCTTGCCATCAGTCATCTCTTTCTGACCAGACTCCGTTTGGCAAAGCCGGTAATTTAGTGTTAAAGCAGACACAGGGGTTGCTCATCTATCAAAGCCTCAGCTGGTTAGATGATCGTACCTTGATTTGTTGTTCAGTGACTTCTGTGTTTTGAAGGCTAAGGTTCACCCTCTACTGTAGTTGACTCTTACAATGGAGGAGTACTTCATGCAATCCCCCTTTAAAAAGCAAATTACATTATTGACTAAATATTATGTGATATATTCATAAAAATAATCTCACCACAAGGGTGATTCAGTGCCTGTTTGGGAGCTTTTGACTGTATCACAGTTGCCATGTGAGATTTCTTGTTTAACACATTTTGTCTCAGCACTTCCTATTCATGTTGGCTTACAAATACAGACTGATATTAAATACCAAACTGTGATATGATTGAAAGCTCAAGGACAGTTACTGCGTTGACCTTTGATGTGAGATTATTTGTGTCAACAGCTTTTTCAAAGGCCTAAAGACTGAACTTTTGCACTCAATCTTCTAATTGTTTTAAAACCAAAACATTTTGTTCCACTGACAAATTGCTTCTGATTCAAGCTGACATTTGATGAACATGAAAACTGTCCCACCTGAATTGTAGGTAATGCTATTTGCCACTGAGCACTGAGAGACTCTTGGCAGTCGCGCTGTACTGCTAACAAAACAGATATTTGTTTTGTTCCCTCATGACTCAGCTTATGAACCGTACACAATAATTGAATGTGAAAACAAATAATCGAGGACCTTCACATGTTGCTGATTTTGGTTAATATTTGTCACCATACATCATTCTCTGATGATCAAAAAAAAAAAAAAAAAAAAAAAAGCAGTGATAAACACGAAGCGTTAACCCATGAACCTGAAGTGACCGATGCTGGGGTGAGTATTAATGGGAAACACTTGTGGTGCTTAGTAAAATTAGCTGAAATTTAAATATAATTTTAATATACATTTTTTTTTAAGAGAAGCTGAATCAACTTGCTTTTAACTTGTCAAGGCTTGGTTACAGGATGAGAGCAGGACCCAGGACAAGGACAAGGACGCAAAGGATCTTTAACAGTTTATTTAATGGGCTAGGCTTACGGGTGGTCAAGGCAGGCAGGGTCAAAATCCAGGTAGTCAGTCCAACATGACATGGAAATCCAATAATCCAAAATAACCAAAGATCCAAAAAGAAACAAAAATCCAAAATCATGTGGAATCAAGGTAGGGACATGGACACTAACAGAGCAAGAACATGGACTCTAAACTAGCAAATGAACCGACACAGAACAAAGGCAATGGCACAACTTAAATAGACAGGGGAGGGCAGGAAAATGAGACACAGGTGAGACCACTCAACTAATCAAGGGGAACACTTTTCAAAATAAATCAGGAAATAACTAAAGAAGAAGAACTCAACTCAAAACCCTGACATAACTTTCCCTTTTTCTTTTAATGCTAACCCCCCAGCAGATAATTTATTCAAGGCTCAGCATTTAGCAGGCCTAATCCTCTCTGCTGATGCTTTTAGGTGCACATACTGTACAGTAATTGTATAAAAGAGGAAAAGTGGGGTTTCAGGCACTCCGATAATCACCTACTCTTTGCCAAGAGCACGCTGAAGGTAGTGTGGAAAATGGTGGGGGAGAAAAAAGAAGGAGAGAAGCCAAAAAACCTTGACACTGGAGAATCAGCTGTCTACTGGACCGGTGAGCCGGGTCAGGCTGATAGGAGCTTGGCCAGCACGGTCGGTGCGCTCAGGCTCAGCGCTGTCCTGCAGCTCCGGTGCAGGTCCCCGGCCATAATGGGATCTGACAGGATGTAAATGAGTTTTTAAAAGAGCTGGTGAAAGCTGGTCATTTTTCTCATTTAGTGGTCCAGTGTGTTGGCCAAGTCCCCAGCTGTCACCCTGCATCCCTGCCTTTCTGGGGATACGCAGGGGCACTCAGCATACAGTAGCAAACCGTGATTACTGATACTAAGGTGGAAGATGTGTTTCATACTCTTTAAGTTCTTCATCATCATATTTTCTTTTTCATCTGTGATGTGTAGTAATTAGCATAGCAGTAGCAGTGGTTTTCAACTTTTTATATAGCACTCTTATGAACAAAAGTAATCTTTCCATAACACTCAAATATGTTCTTAAAATGTATTTTAATGTTATGTTGATTGTAATTGTGACTTATTATATCATAATTATATATAATATAAACTTTATCTAGATAGCTTTTTTTTAACTGTTTATAAGTAGCAAGTGAAGACCAGCTCTTGGAAAGTCTTGAAGAGCTGCACAATTAATTATTTAACCCCAAATCAAGTTAGCGGAGGGCTAAATGGAAGTTAGCTGTCTCGATCGGTAACTGAGCAAATGGAAGCCGAACAGAAAATGTGTATGTATATGTGTGTTTGTGTGTCTGTTTGCTTTTGTAGTTCAGGTGAAGTAGAGCAGAAAATACCATGGAAATACTATAACATTCCATCTCTGTTCTACTAAACCTTGTATTCCACATACTCTGTCCGGCTAGCTACAATACAAGCAATTCCACAGTTAATGTGCAAGTCACCAACAACAGTCATGATCTGCTGCTGCAGAGTCAAGAGATGTATAGCACCTCTGCTCTACAGCTTTCAGTCGACTACATAATTGACTGATCTGCGACAATCTATATATGCTAGCTACCTTGCTAAAACATCCAACCAACGTGATAAGCATGTGACATCATGGTTATCAGGGACAGCGTTATTAGTTATATTGAAGTGAAATGTTCTGATCATGATTTATTAAATTGCCAGGTTTTTCACAATCTAGTTAGCAACATTACTGTGAAGACACCATGTAAATCCACACAACCATCTCCTCAGCTGTGATGCACAAAGCACTCAGCATGTCCTGCGCAGTACTAAGGGTGCTGTAACCCACAACCCTTTATTTCCCATCATGTATTGCACTTACTAGTTTAAGGTTACTGTGTTTTGCTCTAAAATGCATATTTCACTTTTTGAACATGACAGTTTGTGTTGGTAAATGTTTTTGTGCTGGTTTATAGTTTTTCCGTTACGGAGGAGGCTGTCTACATTTCTTGACATCTTGAACTTTAATTGTATTCAATGATGGTTGATCCTACCTTTTGTCCTTTATGCTGACTCACGCAGCGATGACACTGATGAAAGCTGCTGCCCGGTTTCATTATAGCATTGTGAGTTCATGTATTATAATGACATTAATGTCACAACCCAAGCATATTTGAAGCCATATGTTCCTGAAAGAGGTCATTTACATATTGGTGCATATCAGAAACATGCCAATAATGATATAATATATCTATCACAAATATGTTTGTGATAGAAGCATTGGCCAATAGTATTTGATAGATGACACATCAGTCAGGCTCTAGGATCAATCCTGTGAAATGCAGGTGGCTTATGGCAGCTTTCCATCCTAATTTCGGTACATTCACAGTTTAAATCTACAGGTGACATCACAGGTTAATAGCCTACAACATTTTGAGATATCGCTACCCCTGAGTAAGTGACCAGCAACACCAAGCCATGATAATGACAAACCAGCAAGAGCAGCTTGACCAGCTTCTCCAGCCTAGTAAACCAACTAAACCAGCCGACACCAGCCAAGACCAGCTAAACCAGCAGCTATTTCATGGTGATTGTTTTCTTCAACAAGGTTTTGTTTTTCTCCTCAGACAAATGTGTGTATATTTTTTTTTTTACATTATTATTTTTTTTGTTGAGTTTATTTGAGTGAAATCTAATTAGTTGAGCTATACCCCCTGAAAACTACAAAAGAACCCCCTTTAGGTACAAACACCCTTGGTTGGGAATGATTGTCATAGAGGATTTTGTTGTGAGGCTTCAAAGATTTGTTCCTGTCCTATTTGGTGGAAAATAAACATTAGCTCTTAAGATGATTACAGGAGTCCTCATTATAAAGAAGGTTTATGTTTGCAAATAACCTTAATATAACACGCTATTCGGATTATGTTTATGCCATTAATTGCATAACAATAAAACTATCAAAAGCAAATACAGAACTCCAGCATGGTCTTAACAGTTATACATGGTGCAGTCACCTCACCCAGATGCTCCCAGGGCTGCTCAGCAGTACCAGTGCAGCATTAATGAGCAGCGATAATGACTAAAGGCAGTTAGTTAGAGTTAAATGGAGCTTGAACACCCAGCTGACAATGAACCATCTACCGCAGAGAGGTTGATCAGGGGGAGTAAAGGCAGAGCTCAGGCTCGGAGCTCTGGAGCTCAACCTGAGCCTTCACGTGTCAAACTCCACACAGCAGCACGGTGCTCAATGGAGCAAAAGGTGAGGACAACACTACTGCTAGATAAATACACTAATTAGGGTTCTGATTCCAAGTGTGTCCTGTTTGGTTCTAAATGTTCCAAATGCAGCGTAATTACAATATATTATGTATATGTTTGATTAAAGATATGTAGAAATGTATTAATAGGAAAAACAATTTAATTACTCTTGAGAGTAATTAATTACTTACTAATTGACAATTAGTAAGTAATTACTAATTTTCACTAACTTGTAATATTGCTTCTGAGGAAAAAATATATGGCTCTATAGCTGCTAAACGCTCTAATGTGTTCACAAACTGGCAGATAGCGTTGCCGATCTGCTGATTGGTGCTGGGCAGGTAGCACGCAGCAGATGTTTCAGAGCTAAAAACCAAAAACCAAAACAGAGCAATAACCTGAAAGAGACCAAAATGTTCTGCAGAGCTGAGGAGAACTGGGATTGTTCTATGAAATACTGCGTTTACAGACCTTGTAGTGATTAGTATTCTTTGTCAGTCTCAAAGTAAAAAAACAAGGATAAAAAGAAAATGGAAACAGCATAGGTGAAGACTCCATTAACTGCCATTAAAGAAAAAAAAATGATGGATAAACCCCGTTGTTAAAGCCACATGACTCTGGTTTAGTCATTTGTTCTTATGTAGCCAGCGTGTCACCCACTGAGGTAATGTTTTGTCTCTCGTTGCACTAACCTTGACAGATTATTGGCCGCGTTGAGCAAACCCGGACCATTTTATAGGTTGAAAATATTGGCAGGGGAAGGCATCCTTGTGAGGTAAGCAGCTGTGCTGGCCATATTGTGTATCGATCCACCTTGTGCCGTGATGGCTGCACTTAATTAGATTTATATTGTAAACAAAGACTCACAGTATGAAATTTGAATTAGCAGGTAAATGTTATCCATCAAAGCAAATAATAATATTTTGTGCAGCGTGATGCAGTATTGGTATTTCTGAGATTTATCTGAGCCGTAAATGGAGGGAGAATCTTTTACCCTCGGGGTTTACCGCAGGCTACAGAGCTGCATGCACTCTTTCCCTCGTCTCTGCAGGCGTTGCTCAGTGACAGACGCATCGATTGGCAAATACATGGAAACATACAGGAATGCAAACACGCAGGCGTGATCTCCCGTTTTTCCCTAGAAAAGAGAAATAAGCAAATACACAAAGCTAAAAAAAAAGCTAAACATAAAAACATAAAAAAGGGGGTAAAAATCCACTGAAGGCACCAATCTACTGACTCATAATAGTTGCCCCAATCTGACTCCACAATGGTGTTGTCATACTCTGCGGGGCTCCTTTTTGACTGTACCTGCTTATAGTCGTGGCTCCAGGAAACCCCACATTGTCCTGTTCTAATCAAATTAAAACATGTAGAGGCATGACTCCAAAGGCTGTCAGAAAAACCTCAAGGATATGGAGCAGATTATTGGAATTCAATCTGATTAAACACCCCTCCCCTGCCTTGCCTGACAATCAGTCTCTTCCAGAGATAGAGGGGGAAAAAAAACTGGTTACTTTGATGTCTCACTTCCGGCTCCTGATATTCCTCTGTACACAGAGTCATAGAGGGTGGTGCACAGGATGATCCAGCTAGATTGCTGTGTTAGCTCTCTGAGTACAACTAAAGCGAAATGGTTCAATGTGGGATTTGGAGCGGGAAGCTGGGGTTAAGACCTTTGCTTCTCTGTGTTTATAACTGGATTCAAAAGACTTGGTTTCCTGCATGAAGTCAGTTGGGATTCAGATGGATTTCCACTTCGTGTTTGAGAAGATTCATAAATATTCCCATTGGGGTAATGTAGGATATAACAAATACTTGTAACAAATACTTGCATAGCATATCTGCCAGTGTCTATAGTCATGTTTTTTCCTTCCATGGTGCCGTGTGTGTGTGTGTACTTACTTCTGAGGAACCACTGATGTGTATGTCTGCTTCAACACTGCCTCATGATACAGACACTGTGCACAAAATGGCTTGATCCTCGTCTTTGTGGTGTCTGCCAGGTAGAGACAGGAAGCAAGCAACATCAAAGCAGACTGATGACAGCAAGTTTTATACATTGTGCACCTACATAGGCTCCATAATGTATAAAGTATGTCCTGCTTATACCCATATAGTCACATTTAGGCCCCATGGCCACTGTGGTAGATGCGTTTATAGATTTCATTCTATGAAAATACACATTTTTTTTATGTTTTTTATTTTGCAGTTTCTTTTGTGTTTTAAGTTGTCTCTGATGAAAAGGTCAATAGGAGATATAACAATACTTAAAGTTGAATGTTTCCATTCTTCATGAATGTCTATTCTCAGTGTTTGTGCACTGGAGGCATCAGGTTTCCACACCACACACCTGTGTAATTTGCATTTTGGGCCGTGATTGGCTTCCAAACTAGTCGTGATGTCACAAAATCCCGCTATAGAAATTGTATCACACTGCAGCCAAATTGCTCACTTGCTTGTTTCCTAAGCAGCAATGAAAACAAAGCAGTAATGAACCCTGCTGGAGCCTATACTGTTGTCATACAGTCATTATTATTGCAAGTGTCATCCACTGAAGTCAACTCAATAGCCCTTGAAAACTGTATTGGAAAACCACATGACAGCATTCATCATTGTACAAAACAGTTCTGCAGAATGCATAATTGCATGCTTATATGGATTAATGCCTTCAGCTGACATTTTCTTTCATTATTATGATCCGTTATTGTGTGGAACTCCTGTCAGACCCCCTCAGTCATGATAAGAGCTCTTTTCATAGTTTAATCACTTATTATAAACTGTTAGAAATTGTCTATTAAATAACTCAGATGACTTAATTTTAGTTTTAGGACTGAAACGTGTTAACCCTAACCTTCATATGTCTTGTACAGAGATCTTGTTCAACATCTTTTAAACATACATTTTTTTGCCCATGGGTTTTTTTTTCCTGTTTGGTAGAACTCATTTTGACTTTGTGATACCTTACTTTTACAGACGTTTGGAAGTTAGAATTACATGACCCCCCTCTTGGCATGTGACCTTTTATGATGGCATCATAAACCTAAATCACATATTTTTGGTATAGTTTAAAGAGGAACTGAAATACACAGAACATATATGAATAACATTCAATGCTTGTTGATGGCCCGTTAATGATGCAAAGATGCTGTTCTAAAGCAAACTGAAATGTCATGTATTTGATTCTAAACTGTTCTTGGTACTGTAACACAATGTTATTCTACAGTCGCATTATACTGCTGATTAAATGATTTATATAAAAAGACAAATTTAAGTACAGTGACTGTTATGGACCACACTGGATGGTGGTGCAACCTCTACTCAAAGAATCCAAGAATCCTGAAGTGAACAGGAAATATCCCCCATGATTTCTGTTTTGTTTGAAGAGAAGTCAGTATATGTGTTGTAGAGAACCACAAAAAGGGGATTTACTGGCCAAAAAGCAGTTCAGAGCTAGTTCTATAAAGCTTTAAAGATTTTGTTCTTATCTTTTTTAACTGTGATGTTTGGTTGCGATGCAACAATTCTTCATATCTGAGACGATTTGAACCTAGTGGAAGATAATTAAGGAAACCATAAACTGGAAGATTACATTGCAATATTCCAAACTTTTTCTTAGGTTTCTATATGACCACCAGTTAAAATTTACTGTATCTATTGACAAAACATAAAAAATGTTTTCATATGTAAAATGTTAACAGTGCTCTTGTTCATATGGCATATTTTTTTTTTACTTTAATAGAGATGATTATATGAAGGTTGTTAAAAGTGCACATTTGTTGTTAATGGATATCTCAACAGATTAGTGGGGGCTCAGAAAAAATAAGAAACTAACTAATTAAAACTTTGAGTGAAAAAAGTTATTTACATTGTTTTTAAAGGGTAATATGAGTATTGGATAGGTGTATTATACTTATCCAGCAATCTTTGGCTTCAAGGTTATGACCTTCCTATGACACCTGGCATCAACCCAGTACAACCACCAGTTAGTCGCTGGGGCAGCTAAGAAATCAGGACCTTGATTGCACCTTGGAAACGGCTGATTGAGAGGCCTTGATGCCTTTTCCTCACTGAAATTTTCCCTCTGAGCTTCTTAGGACTTCAAGTTAGAAATCATATGGTTATCAACCCAACCGATCACCTGGGAAAGAAAAAGGAAACTTTCAATTTTAGTCACTTTCTTGGTGACAGACCACAGCCATTAAAAGTAAGACCAGAAGAAGATCATTTGAATTTTTACTTTGATGACCTTGAACACCAAGACCATCTAAATTTGCAGGGGACGTTTCTTTTCATGTATTTAATTTATTCTTAAAATATTCCATGATAAAAAATGTATGTAAATGACTCTAATACTTCTGCAATGCTTCCTCGGCTTTCTCTCTCGCGTTCTCTCTCTCTCTCTCTCTCGCTCTCTCTCTCTCCACGTTGTGTTCATCGCCATCGGAGAGAGGCCAGATTTGTGCGAACAAACACAAGCACAAAAATAAATTAAGAGATCAAAACCCATAGAGAGGAAATGAGTCAGTATTCCACACCGTGTACAATACAATATCATAGCAAATTAGCAGATTTCAATGGCTTCCACTGACTACCATAGATTTACAATGTTCAGTTGGCTGCAGATCAGTCCTCAATAAATTGTGTCACTTTCCTTTTTTTTAATCCATTAATGGTTCTGATAGACAGTGACTTGTAGATGACCATGAAAAGAAAGCGGCTACTGAGGTGTGAACAGAAAACCTGGGACTACGAGCCAGCAGTAATGAGAACAACAGCATTTGTTCACATCCTACTAAACTGCCATTGTGACCACGTTTTAAATCCAATAAGCTTCTCTACAAAGGTACAACATATAAAACTGTTAAATATATAACTTTTTAGGGCCTTTCAAAATACATTTAATGACATTTCTTTACTCCTTCTTTTCAGACTCAACAGCATTTATACTCTCTGTAGATATTCGTCATCTCTTTGATATGATTTGCACTCCTTATCCGTGACCAACTTGACAATGCTTCCTGCCATCTGTCCCAACTGTAGCTACTGAAAAATGCAAATCCGATTTTTTTTTTTTTTTTGATACACAGTTATACGTATGTAGTACCTATATCTCCAGTTCCAAAATACAGTGGTGGGCTTAGTCTGAGAAAAAAATGTCTGGAAAGGTTTAAAAGTACTCCTTTGATTGTGGTACATATGCCACCGGACGCGAGGTTCAGTTTGCATCTGTCCACGTGTGCACCGTGTCTATGTGGGGGGCAGTCGTCGGTCGTTGGCGACACGAACAGCAAGTTCACAAAGTCTCTGCGTGTCTTTGCCAGATGGTCCGCTCTGTTATAATGATCGTATTTGTTGTTTTGCTCTTTGGTCTATAAAAATATGGGAGGTTTACTCCAGCAGAAGGCCTATTCACAGCAGAGCACGCTCAGTTCGGTTTTTACGGCCTCGCCAGGTGGTCCGAGAAGCAACAGGGCCTGGTCTGTTATGATCCCATGTTTTGCTCCGGAGCTCCTGCTCTAGAGGCTGGGATGTGATGTGGGAACCCCCTTTTTCAATGCAGTTAGCAGTTTTTACACACTTCCAGTGAGGCAAAGACCTTTCAGGGGATTTTTAAGGTGTCCGATCCTCGGTGGCACGAGCGGGCGCTGCTGCCTTCACAGAGCAGGCAGGTAGAGTGGAGAGGAGGTGGACACGACATTTTTGACCCAACGACAGATAGCAGGAGGGAGCAGTCACAAAACCGGAGGAGCCGGTCACAGGAAATAGACAGTGTGCTAGCGAGTGGTTTGTCCAGTGTCCAGGGGAGAGTTTGCTCCCTCAAACAGTCACTCCCTGGTTTTCCCATCGCTGGCTGTGTTATGAGACCTGTGAATCAACAAGAACAGAGAACAGAGAACATGAGATGATTGTTTTAGCACACAGTCATCGTTACTGCCTTCTCAGCTCCTGAGAGAAGTTAAATCACTTCTGAAGGTGTATTTATGCATAAAGGCATTTCAATAATTCTGCTTCTCTTTTTCTTGTGAATTGTCTTTGTACAGCGTGTGTATTGGACACATTGTGTTTTACACCGTGTAATTTGAAATCATGTCTGCAGTAAATCTTTCATCTAACAATTAAAGTGGAATTAAAGTTTGTACTCTGTACTCTGTCTTCTTTTATTTGTGTAAAGTATTCTTTTAACATTTTGAGAATCAAACTTACCATAACCCTATCTGTCTATAGTATGAAGCTAGAGCCAGGACAAGTTTTGCTTAACCTAGTCTAGCCTAGACTCTAAAATGGAGAAATCAGCTAGCCTCGATCTGCTCCCTCCTTCATAAGTAACTTTAACCTTAAAGGGATACTTCACAACTTTGGCTTGGCTTTCTTGCTTAAAAGTTAAATAAGAAGATTGATCTGTCGATTAAATGTGAAGCTTGAGTGACTGAACAATTTAGTTTAGCTTGACCATTTCCTTTTTTCTTTTTGAATTGGAGGAATTTTGACGATTCTTTTGGTTATTGGGTGTTATTTCATGAGCTTTAAGTGTTTTATTGATTTAAGCTAAGCTAGGCACACCAGCCGCCGGCTGTGGCCTTATATTTTATATTTAGCATGCATATAGAAATAGTATCAATCGTATCCGACACACGGCAAGATTGCAAATAAGCAAACTTTCTAAAATGCTGAGTAAATCTTTGCTGTATGAATTGTAGAAATACCTCGCCTTTGAAAGTTTATGTTGCTCAGTATCAAAACTGCAGTTTACTCATAGGTTACATCTTGTTTAATTGGTCCAAACACAAAATGAAGTGCAGCGTCTGTTTTCAGTTATGCTGATTTAACCAACTGTTGGCTATAGCTTCATATTTCAGTATGAAAGCAAAGATGTCAATGTTAAACTGTGCTAAAAAACACTATGCGTCACACAGCGTGTCGCTTCAAGCACTGTATAACCCAACTGCTCCGAACCAAATGGTGGTGTTAATCAGAGTACTCTGATCATGAGAGGAAAATAAAAACTCAGCAGCTTACTCTCTGTCAAGTCAAGTGTTTTGCCAGTCAAACATTTGGAATTCGTCTGCGGGTGTAACCCAATAACAAAGCCAGTCTCACAGTGCAGAGACTGAGAAACAATTAATCTACCACAGAAAGACAAATGTGGAAGCCTCCTCACCATCTGGCCCCCGCCACTCACACAGCCAACTTGATCGAGGCGACGAGGCCTTTACAAGACGGCTGCACTGCCGCCGAAACTTAATTCATAATAATGAACTCTTGATGATTTCACAGAGCGCAAATTGCCATGAAAAGGGCAGGTGTTGGATGGAGTACTAGCATGTATCACAGATGACAATGTCTGATGCTCTGGGAATAATAAACATCTTGGTGAGCTCAATGAGCTTAATAGAGATAATGTCACGGTTTTGTTGGAGTCGGACATGAAATGACCCAGAGGTGTAACAGCTTAAAGCAGGGGCATGACAGCGCTAACTGCTGGGCTGTGACCGCTACCCAAACAAGGGTTTAATCCCAGTGTAAGCGCAGTCCCCTATGTCAGTGCCTCCTAGTGGGCGCACTGAGATTAAAGTGGAACTGAATGGTCAGGGAGCCAAAGATAAAATGGAAGCAGGACAAAATCGCTGCATAGAAACATCAAAATCTCATGAGGAATGGAACACAAATGGATTTAAATAGATGCCAGGCACAGAGGTCTTGTTTATGCAAGCTACCACACACACCACAGTCTGCCATGGTAATTTTCTTATATTCTCTCTCTATGTTCCTCTCCCTTTTTCTCACACCCACACGGTGGCAAATGGTTCCCCATAAATCTCACACACAAATCTCATCTCAGGGAAATGCAAGCCTTCTATTAAAAAGAGGAACGAATGTCAGATGAATATGAGATGAATTTGCCCTATGAATAAAATTCACAGGCCCTAGGTGATTATTACCTCGGGTTTATCAGGAAACGACCATATTACTCTATTTTATATCTTATAACAGTGAGAGAATATTTTACATTTTTTGTGCTGGAGGAATGCAGAGTTGAGCGAAATATGCTGCAGAGCCCGTCTGGCTATTGAACACATGGACAAACTTTGAGTACAGTCGGGTCTGGGTGTTCAAACAAGGCGGGAAAGAGAATGAGACAAATTCGAGTGAGACTGATAACTGCTGCAGGTGTCATAGTAACAGAAGGGAAAGCCATGGACAGAATCCATCTGCATTAATGTCTAATTTGTGCAGACTTCTCTTGTTATGGAGCAAGAAGGCAATCCACTCAATACATATTGATATGTACACAGCAGTGCTCAATAGAAGATGGGGAAAACATTTGATTTTAGGGATGTTCTGCAGAGTTTCCTGTCTCTGGGCACTGATGAAGTGCTCCGTTGTATAAATGAGAACATGCCATTTGTGCTGGCTTTCCTATGCATTTTGCATGTGCATTCAAGTGAAAGTGCATGCAGCCACATCTGCTCGCGCTATAGAAAATGATACACAATACATATGGAGCGGCTCTCCAGCTGGGAATTGGAGGATTTAAAGCAAATCCACCCGAACACATGGCCCCAGCTTGACATTTCCTCCCTGTGTGAACTCTTGCTGACTCCCTTGAAAATGTCAGAGCGCCGTGACCCACGGTGAACGAGTGAATGGGCCCCGGATGAAAGACAATTGATCTACTTTGCCTCTCGAAACTCTTCATCAGGACGCTGACGGATGTGAATAATGCAAATTCTCAGGAGTTTGCAGTTGACTGAATGGCGAATGATTGAATGATTTTGCACAGTCACTGAGAGCTTTGCAAAGTGGCGACGAAACATCAGCTAATGGAATAAATCCCTTTCTGCTCGTCTGTCATCCTAAAATGCTCCTGCTTTTTTGCACCAACTCTCCCTACACTTGTTTCCAATACTTGTTCCTGCCCTCGCTGTTTAATGTTAATGTCTTGTGCAGCCGAGCTCGCTCTCTTTTGGATCGGAGCACGCAAGCCGCACAATAGTCTGCTCGATGAATATTCATAAGTGAACTTGTAGGTTAGGAATGATCCACAGGTTAATAAGGGAAGGGAAATCGCTCATTACATGCTGTGAAGTTGGATAATGCCTGAAGCAGATGCTAAGATCAAAACACACGAACATGTATGCACGGGCCTCCAGACACTAGGCCCCATTCCACATTAAGAGAGAGTTCAAAGCTATCTGGGGTGTGATGTCATTATCAGCCCTTTCATACTGCATTTCTTCAGAACATCAAAGCAAACACAGTTCACTATCTGCATTCTACAATATGATCAGAACTTTAATGCTCAAGAGGGAACATTAGAACAGATTTAACACAGCACTCCAACGATGGCCTCAGAGGGGAATAACACAATGTCATTTGATTTGTTTTAGATACAAACAACATATCCCTCAATACGCTGTAATGTATAGATTATATCTGCTCACGCAATGCATTGCATGGATGAGATCAGATGATTCCAGGCAATATGGTATTGTCTTCCTTTATAAAGCATATTATAGGATCAAATGTAGAAATCCAATCTTAGATGTCCTTCTGTGTTAGTGAATAGACAGTAATCTTCTATAGGATGCACTGTCAGAGAATCTGAGTTCATGGCCTGCGCCCTGTGTTCATTTATACTTTCAAATCTACTAAAGACTTGCTGTCTGGTCTGAAAAGCAGCAGGGGCAGACTCTTTTTTTTTTTTTCTTTCTCAAAAGCGAATCATAACATGGGCCATAAATGCTGACAATATTGACCGACAGAAGAGCCTGGTTTTCAGAGACTCTATGAGACTGAGTATTTTTATGACTTTGGCCTCATCCCTTTTACGGCACTGTACGTTAAATTTACTACATGGCTACTCTCTATTTCCCAATCACACGCATTAATATCTGAGAGTCTGTCTGGCGCCCTGTTTTATTTGAGCGCACAGACGCCATCTGACACAATACTTTAAGGACAATATACAAGGCATGCCAATAAAGCAGAGCAAAAAAACAAGCTGAAAATAAACCGATGGGGTTTTACTGGTATTGCTGCACACATGGATTTTCTGTGGTTAAACACACTCCAGGGAACGGGTGGGCTTATGGAAAAATGAGTAAGCCAAATAAAGATATGAAACAAACAGACGCTTGTATCTGGATATATGTGTGTGCTTGAATGTGAGCCCATCTTTCCTGCATGTTTCTGCTTAAAGACGTGTTCGCGGTTGAATAAACCTATTATATTTTAGGGTAATGATTTTCATCAGATTCTGAGGAAGTAAAAAAAAAGAAAAATAATAGAAGGCCAAAACTCAATTACTCACTGTAGCCACTGCCACTGCCACGCCTAAGAAAAATAGATTTTGGATAAATTGTATATGCGCAGTACCCACTGGCTTATGGTGAATGAGATGACTATTGAGGCATATGTTCATTCTTTCATTATTCTTTAAATGAAAAAAGTGTCAACTAAAAACAACAGGAAAAAAGACGTGAATGATGTCTCTCAACAAAACCAGCTCTAAGATCTTCTGTTACAAGTTAAAAATGGAAAGAGACTGAAAGTCAGGGGCTTTCTGTTGTACCTTGCTGCCTCCATGAGGCCCTTGGTGCTTTGTGGCTGCTTGTGTTGCTTCCTGCCTTTGCGGGACCAGGGTTTGGGTAGAGTTGTTGTGGTGTTGGTGGTTTTGGTGGTGGTGGTGGTGGTAGGGTGGTGTTGGTTGATGGTTTTTGGCTGTCTGTCAAGGGGTCGTCAATGCTCTCCATAGTGCAAGAGTGTCGAGGGGGACTCTTGTCGCGTCATAGAGCCTGGGGGGAGAGAGGGAGAGGAGATGGGGGAGGAGGAGAGGGAGAGGTGGAGGCGGTATGGTTATCAAGCTCAGAATGAGAATGCAGTGTTTTATTTTTAAGTTTTGTCTTTCTTTTTTAGATTTAGACACAGTCACACCACCGTCACCACTACCACCATTATCAATTTGTCTCACCGAGGTGTCTTGAAAATGTGCCTGCTTGGCTTTGTACAAACCTGATGAGCTGTTCTGTGCATGTAGCATTAAATATAGACGTGTGGGAGTAAACAAGGGTCTGACTCTGCACCCAGGTGGAAGCAGAATACAAAGAGGTCGTGTTCTCCCAGTGTTATTTTAATGATCACTGGCTTGCCAAAGAATCAAATTAAATAAATCGTGTAAAGGCATTGATTCATTCATAATCATGTTTTAAAGTCACTCTTTTTTTTTTATTGTTAAGCGTGATAACCTCTTATGATGCCATGTGAACAAGTGTCCACGTTCAGTGTGGCAGTCTGTCTGTCCACCACCTTGGTCCAGTATAAATATATAACTGTCGTATGAATTGCCATGATATTTGGTCCAGACATTCATGGTCCCCAGAAGTTCAAGTCCACCGACTTTTCCTGGTATTATCAGTCTACTGATGTCTAAAACTACAAACCTGCCCACTGACAACAATGACAGCTTCCGCTAATGGGAAAAGGCTAAACAGAAAATGTTAAAATTTTAATACTGATAACCATTAAAGAGCATGTTAGCATGCATGAGCTCAATCATGCTCAATCACTATGCAAATTTATGTCCTCACTCTACTTCTAGCTTGGCTGTACACTCTTGCTTGTTGCTTGTAATTAGCATCAGCGTCCAGTTAGCCTCCAAAATTTCTAACAATTTTCCAAAAATTCCTTATTTTGGATTTTTCAGATATGAAGTCACAAAGATATATACCAGGTGTTACAGTGTTACTTGTATTAAAAACACTGGGTTATCATATAATATATTATCACAAAGATAAAAACAGTACCATTTTCCTGAGCTACTGAAAAGTTGACATTTTGGAGACACATGGTTTTCAGCATTATACAGCATTTAGTGTCGCCTTCTCGTTGAAATGAACCTGCAGCTGTTCGAGCCACGAGCCAGTAATCACTCCCTGCTTTATGAACTCAACTGGCTTTTTTTTTTTTTTTTTTTTGCGGACAACTGAAACGCTGTAACTGGGAAGCGTTGACGCTTGGAATGAAACACGGACAGAGGTGCTTTCACTGGCAAGCGGATGCTTTTGGGTTTGGGCAACAGTGCTCACTTAGCAGATCAGTCCCAGAAGCTCTTAGATTATTGATAAAAGATCTGGAAAGACAGACTTTCTTGTTATTGCGAAGCTTCTCCTGCTAAAAATCCCAGTATATTTCCCAAAATGGAGGACTCCAAGTCGAGACAATGTGCTGACTTGGCTCCCTTTAGAAGGAAGCTGGCAGACAGAGCTAATGGTTAGCAGCAACAGGGCCATTTTTTTTCTTGCTTTCGTTCGCCTGTCTGGGGTGGCCAAGCAGCTGTCTTCTTAGTGGTGATTCTGTTCAACCCACTGTTGGATGTGCCGGGAGGGCCCAGAGGGATCAATTACCAAGGCCGGTACCGACCCAGAACCACAGGGGGGGACACAGTGATGGTGGGGCTTTGGGGGATCCCATCAGGCCCAGCCTCTCCACAGAGAGAGGAAGAAGCAGAGAGGAAGTGATTGGGGGGTTGGGTTGGTGGGGGGCCGCAACACTGGCTTACAAACCCCAATCGAAAGAGCTTTTTCATACTCTGCCGAACACATGCTGTCACTGGCAAAAGTATAAATGCGTGAATACTTGAGAGGCTTACTGTGAGACACAGGCAGGTCTGGGGATTGTCATATGTAAACTGCAACCTTTGTCAAAAAAGACTGTGTGAACATAAAAAGGGCCTCCATCTCCAGAGTGTATAAAATATGCATATGGATACAAATGAAATCATATTATCAAGCATTATACTCAACATCCTCCTGTCTCGTGTTACCAGGACCTCCTCTTCTCCCAGCTTCAACTCTCTTTCTTTCTCTCGCTCTGTCTACTAATCTCCTCTCCTCTCCAAAAAAGCTCTCTATTGGCAGCCTAAATACTCCAATCAGGGTCGACCTAATAAAACATATGATTAAGACCTTGTTAGAATTTAAAGGATCCTTTGTCATTTTGATTGTTTTGGGAGTATTCTTGACATTTTGCGTTACCTGTGATATTTAAAAATGACGGTGTGTTCTGTGATTATGAAAAACTAAAGTATTCAAAAAAGACAATAAGATGCATTGTGCGCATGCGTTATAAATTGTTTTTGGTCAGTGCATAATGCATGTGTATTCGTTTGGATGCTCTGTGTTCAGCATGGCAGATGTTTTGAAAGAAGTGTCCTTTTCTACAAACTCATCAGAGCCACTGTCTAACAGAACACTGACTAAAATGAAGTTTTTTACACAGCTGGATATCTGACTGGCTCAAATCTCTTCCTCCATCTTTCTCCAGAACTCTCTGTTTTGAATTTTGTCTCATCAGGCTGTCACAAAAGTCGTCAGATAACCTAAGGTGATTTCGCTCTTCTCTCTCTCTCTCTCTAATGGCGCAGTCACTCTCCAACCTCTCTTGCCGAGTTCCCCGTATCTGCACGCGCAGTGAGAGAGGAGCTCCTTACGCCGTTTCATCTGCCAGCCTAAAATGGTGGAGGGCACAACTCGGAGCATCCTCCTCTCTGGAGAGAGACAGCAGTAAGCCTTTCACTGAGAGAAGGAGCTATAGGAGATGACTGCTGAGACTACATATCGCTTTGCCAAAAGAGAGCGCTTTGGAAAGGCAGCAAAGGCAGCATTTGACCGTGGTAACTGTGATAAAAATGTATATTCAGATCATTTAGTGTCATGGAGTGAGTAAAATATAGCGCGGGTGGGAAAATTAACCCCTGCTTGCTGCATAAGAGTGTTTCTTTATCTGCTGAATCCTGCAGGTGAGCTTTTCTGTTGTGTTGTGAGGACAGTTAAACTGAATGCTGCAGAATATATGAGTTTATCTAGCATGTAACTATTGCACTGTAGGTTAGAAAACAGCACAGTTTCCTGCTATTTAACGTTTGTTTTCACTATTTTGCTGCTTAGGTTCTGTAGAAAACCAAAGGGTTTTATATTATTGTTATGATACATTGTAGACTGTCCAAATCAGCCTTATACCTGGATTGTAGTCTCATAACAATACAAACTGGACAACTACTAGACCCTAATAAATCCTTGTGCACTTGTGGACACAGATAGTATACATTTGACTGATGGAACATGGTTTTCTTCTCCCTTGCTTACCCCACCTTGGTTACTTAATTACTTAGTTACTGCCAACCATATCAAGCCTCCCATTCTCACCATAGGTTTTTCGATTTTATACAGAAGTCAACAAAAACAGGCTCCTTATTTCTAGCCAACGGCCATGGCTGAAATGAGGGTTGTTGCTTGCTGCTGTAGCTTGGTTTTAGGCTAATGATAAATATCTGTGAGTTCCTTAAAAAGACACCCTCCAACAGAGACCTGATCCTGTTTTACCCGGTACAGCTAGTTAGACCTCGCATCACAGTGTTACAGATAAAAATGCATCAAAGCAAACAAAAACATACAGGGACAAGCATTACCCTGTTTATACAGACTGTAATGTTTGTGTTTTCAGAGTTTGCTTCACCTTTATTGGAGGAAAGGATTAGAGAGGATGATGATTAACTGATGTGGTTAGCATACATAACGCTATCTAACAGACATTAAGAACAGAGCTGCCAGCTCTCATGCACTCAGCACTGACTCAAACAATTGACACTTTTCACACACTCTCATGCCACATGTCCACTGGACACAGTGATATGTAAATATTAACAGCTGTTAATGCTGAGGCGCGAAAAGAGGACACTGACAGTGCATGGACAGGCGAGACAGCCACGCTGTGAAAAACTAATGAAGGGAGTTTGAGGTGAATATTAGAAAGTTCTGAAGACGGACTGAAAATACACATGAGAAGCAAGTCTGTGTGTTAAGGCATGTTTTGTTTCCTTTTGTTTCATTTACAGAATTTTTCTTTTTAGTATTGTCAGGCATTAAATGGGATTTCAGTAACACTGCACCCCTCTGCATGTAGCCCACATGACTGCACTGTCTGAGTTACATGCTGTCAATTAAAATGTCAGTGTATTTTATGTTTTTTAATGATATTTCAGTTAACAGAAGATGAAGTTAATTTCACAGTTTATAACTTGTTAACACTCTCTGATGGTTCTTTGCAAAGCTAGCTGTTACCATGTCGGATTTAACTTGACTGAACAGGCTTATTGATGCGTTTGAGTTAATCTGCTTCCGTTAAGTCTTGTTAAATGAGTGAACTTATTTAATTAAAGTTCAACTTAACTAAACTGTAATTCATTTATTTGTAATTAAAGAGTTTGTAATTATTGTCTGTCTAGGATATAGTAATGTGTGTTTCTCTGCATTTGACAGGGTACATACAGTCTGAGCAAATAACCCTTATGTTTCAATTTTAAATAAATTCTGTTTAATTTCCATAAATGCTGGCTAACTCCCATGGAAAGTTTCCACTTTGAATATTCCTGGAATTTTGCAATCCTTGTTTACACAGTTTTACCCTACTGACATCCAGACAGCCATGCACACGATGGCTTTCCTCCAACAAATAACTTTAGCTTTTTAAATCCCAGCAGGCAGTGCATCGTGCATTGGTATTTATCCCAGCTATTATGTATCAGGCAGCGCCATTGGTCAACTGAGTTGCCTAGAAGGGAGAATGTGAATTACCTATGTAGCTTTGTCAGTGAACATGTGTGCCAGCACCTTTGACATAATTAATAAGAAAAATAAGACAAATCTGAACAAAATATTTCAGCTAGGAACTTTTTCCCTGTGTTTTATTTGTTTCTGGTTTTCCGGTTTAATAAATTCTTCCTGTCCTCCTGACTTAGCATTTTGGAGACAGAATTACTCCGTAAAGTGAATTTTAGGGGAAAGAGTCCAGATTTTGGTCTCCAAATTTGGCTCAGCTGTCTGCTGGCTTGCAAGTGTGCTGATCACTGAAATACTTACTCTGGCTTTGTATCTAAAAATGCTTTAAAACTGTATGAAGTTGGAAATGAATTGATTTTGGCAGCAAAACAAAGAGGGCAATGCTGAATCTCACAAGTTTCTAACTTAACCTGTCATAACCCAACTAAATAATTTATAAAGATCATGTAATACCCCTTGAATTCAGGAAATAATAATGATAAGTGAGGAAGTTAGCTGGAAATGCTAATGTTTACTGCCTTTTTAGTTTGGGTTTTTTTTTGTTTTTGTTTTTTGAAAAAAGACAGCACCCTCTGAACAATTGAGATACCAAGTATCATTAATTCTTACTACATACTCATGCACAAAGCCTTTACACTTTACAAGCCTGCCGGGCCCAGTTGCAGTCTTTACCGTCTCTCTGACTGGACAATTGCCATTCAGGGTCGGTGTTCAGCGAATGCTCAATTGACAGAACACTTTAACATTTGGGTATGTTTTGGCAGATCTTTCTGGCCAGTGTTTCTGAGTGATTATTTATCATTTTTATGTCCACGTGGGTCGCCTTGAGGAGTGCATTTGGACAGACATAATCAGATAAAACAGAAGGAAAATAAAGTAGTTACTGATGGACATGCAGTTGAGTGTCCACGTGCATTTTATTGTTTCATTAATACAGTTAAGTGAACCCAAGGAGCTCATTTACAGTCTCAGAGCTCGATATGGCTCATCTGAGGGATTCCATTTTCTGTTGGGTCCGTCCTTTAAAGGAGAAACTTGTCACTGTATCAGGCTATTGATACTAAAATAAATTAAGTGCTGCGGCTTCACAAGTGCACCTCTATTTGCCATGTGTCCTTTTCAGCTGCAGTTGTTGTACGCGGCTAATAAAAGTAACCTCGCTCAAAATGTTACTGTCAACAAAAGGCAAACTACGTATCAATCTTCATATTTTTCTTCTGGGGCCAACCGTCCAGAAATCCATATTGTGTTTTTATTGACAGGAACAACATGTACTCTTCAAAGTGGGGTCGGACTAAGATAAATCTACTGAGCAGGGTAGGTGTGAGGGGGGGACGGGGGGGATGTGGGGAAAAAAGAGAGTGAGTAAAAAGTGAAAAACGTCAGAGAAGGAGTCAAGCAGAGGGAATACAAATATACGAGGAAGTTATTTTTAAACAGAAGCACGTCAAATGGTGGCCGCTGAGATGAGTGACATGCTGTAGGTTGAGGGAAGAAAACGTGGAGCATACATCTAATGCGCCATCCGACTCATACTGAGCCGTGCTGCAGACTAAAGGTACAGGAGAGGTCAGTGGTGTCATCCTGAACAACAATCTTTCTCTGTTTGACAGGGAAAAACACAAACTCTCAAACATTTGACCAATACACGCAAACCGCCTCCTGACATTTGTCCAAAATAGCCCTTTATGGGGCTATGGGGCTGAGTCAGATTGACTTGGCTTAGTCAAATGCCCTGAGGGACATGTCTGTTTGTCTGCATTGATGTTTTCGCGCAAACACCTGACAGACAGGTCGGACATGCTCACTGGACTGTGCACAGCCAACAGTCGTCCTTAGGCGATATTGGGGTGGCTGCAGTTTGGGTTTAACCTTGAAAAGCCTTAGGGAATGGGCCATTTGTTCAAAGTTAACCAGGGGGAGGCTGAGGAGTAAATTGTTTGTTTTGTTTTTGCCCATGATTCTCCCTCAGGTCTGCAGATAACAAGAGGTTTATGTAATTTTTTGCTTTGGAGAAGTTGCCTTAACCTTTAATACATTTAGACCATTTTAAGGTTACACGCATGGTTGTGAGGCAGCATCCTAAAACAAAGTCCTAAAATCTGTAAAGCGACGCGGTCACATTAAGGCCACTTCATCCATCGCATGAATTAATACTTTAAGAAGAATTTTAAACAATGACCCGAGTCTGCTTGTTGCCCGTATTAGAATCCTTGACAGCAAAAGCTGCTTTAAACACACACACGGCCTGGCACAGATGAGCGCACATAGCTGTCCAGCCATTTGACTAGCTGTCACCGAGCTTAAAGTAGCCAATGAAGCAAGCCAGGGATACCTGTCACGTCTCACATGTTGTCAGCATAAGCCGATGAGAGGTACATTGACTGACATCCTAAGCAGGATATGAAATGTACAAGTAGGCCAAAGCGTTCCAGGGCCACCTCTTACAGGGAAGCAGGGACACATATACATAACTATGAATATGCAAACATTTGAAAACATACAGCAACAGACATCAGGAGAAGCATGTTAACATAGATGTGAGAATGCTCATGAATTGGCTCTGTTAGCCTTCGAATACACTGTGACCAACACATTTGCATACTCAATACAGTCCAGCACACACAAACACACACTAACTCCTATATTTGTCAAATATAATAAATGGATTGAGTTGCATGTTACCTAAGATTGAATATATGTGTATGTGTGTCTGTGTGTGTTTGGAGGTAAGGGAGGTGGAAGGGCTATCTGTCTGCCCAGATAACAAATTACATCGTAGGTGGAACATGTAATGTCTGTCACCTTGGTCTCCACAAGCAGGTATATTCAGGTCGGTGTCAAGATGCTGTGAGATACACACACACACACACACACATCTCACAACGCAGTAAGTGCACAGGGGCAGCAGCTGACTGATAAACTATATCATCTGAGGTTCAGCTTGTGTATCTTCCATGTATGCGTGTGTTTGTGCGTGCATGTGTGTTTGTCTTTCAGCGGGAAAGCATAAACAAGTTAGTCAGCTGATGACTAAATCATGACAGATGCATTAATGATGCCCCACCGGTCCTCGGTGTTCACCCATTGACATTCACAGATAGGGCAGCTGTGTGTGTGTGTTGTGTAACATGTTTCTCAGCTGAGACCTCTTTAATTGCCAAAGCATAGACTGCGCATACAAGCGAGAGAGCAACAGTGTTAATGGGCAAAGCGGACGGTGGGGGAAAAGCAGCGATGGGGATGGGGGGCAGGTTGAAGTATGTAAGGTGGTAGGAAGGTGTGGGTGTTGGAGTTGGGGAAGAAGTTGTGAGGAGGAGTAGGCTTGGAGAGCTGTGGAGGCTATGAGGGACGGGCGGGTGAATGAATGGGCGGCATTGCAGCGAAAACAAGTGGCGGCTCCCCATCTGCTGCCATCGTTAACATTAAGAGCGTCCCTAATTCAAGCTAATTGCTGGCGACGAGGAAGTAAACAAACTGCATACAGTTTGTGGAGATGAGCCGAAGACGAGGAGGGCGGGAGAAAAACATTTCGGGGGATTGTGGAGTGAAGGCTTAACTGGGTTTCTGCTTTTGTCAACGTACTTGTGGTTGACAGTGTGCAAGCTGGCCCGCTGTGCAGTCACATGGCCACAGATGGAGATAACGTTTAAAGGTGCAGTCAAGAACTTAAACGGTCTTGTAGGTTTCATGAATGTCAACATAGTGTAGTTTACTGAAGCAAAACAACTGCAAATCGTGCTATATTTAATTTTCTTTGTATTATGTTCTCCTCATTTCAATAGAGAATTCTAGCATTTCTTACACATTTTTGGGGTGTTTACGGCCATAAGTTCAATCGTTTGATTGAGTCCCACTGCCCTGATCAGTATTAAGCAACATTACATTGCTAGTTACCATGGTGATAGCTGGTGATTTGCAGAAAATATCCAGTGGTTTAAGAGCCACATTTTCAGGAGAATGCAGTGGTCCTAACCCTGGATCTATCTGTAAATAGGCAAGTGTTTATTAACATGCTTAGCAATAGCTTCATAACTTGATAATAAGTCAGGGTTGGTGCTGTTTACAACCCTTTTTTGGTTACGAAAAACTACAACGAAATGGGACCACAAGCAGGAATAAACACATCTCCTGTTGAAGTAGAGAGGGTTTAGTACAAGAGGTCACCAGTTTGACTCAGTGATGCTAGCGGAGAGATAACTGGATTTTGCATGCATTACCTAACATTAGCCAACATAAGCCACAGTTGTGGTTATACCAGATAAAGTACAGCAGCAGCAAGGGTGCGATACATTCCTTTTTAGACTTTAACTATTTATGTGTGAGAGGCAGACTCATTCTTTCTTCAAGGTCATAATCTCATTTGAAGTCGTTTGAATGATATATACAACTTGCTGTATACACTGTGTGTTAGTCATACCATTTTTGTATAAGTGCATTGAAAATGTGAAAATAAATACATTTTATAAGATATATTTTTTAATCTGCAAGTCATGTCAGGCAGTTTGGGTATGAAAATGTTATCTTATGTCTTAAAGGTAACAGCCATTATTAACAGTGCTTTTTGACTTGACTTTCATACTGTATAGATATGCCTGCAGATTTGAGCTACTGGTTTTCATAGAGAGGCTTCAAAGTGCTTCCATTATCCTGTACAATGATTATACTTGTTAAATTGGCTTCTAAACAGTGACATTTGGAGAGAAAAACTGTTTAATCACTACTGTATCATTTATAGGAATTACATAAAGTGTGTCCCTGGTCCACAATTGATTTTTTTAATGCAAATGTTATATATATTTCCAGCTCTCACAGCCGTGTTACTCTCAGTGCCACCGGTGGACAAAGTACACACATTTTACACACACATACTGGTTTGTGAGTGGATTGCGTAACCTGGGGGGGGCCAAAAGAGAGGCCTGAACTCACCGTGGTGGTTTTGACTCGGCCTCCGGGCTGTGTACAAGTCCAGCCAGATTTATTGACTAACAGGTCACAGCCTTCGTCCTCCAAACATGGCACCATCTCACACCACTGCTTTTTCCGAACAATACCAGCTGCGGAGAACACAGAGGGAGAGAGGAATAACGGTTACAGAGGTGAGAAAAAAGTCAGAGGAATAAACAGATGAAGAGAAATGATAGAGAGAGAGGTGGATGCAGAGATGTAACGATTAAAATAGAGAGGAGTGGGCTGAAGGATGACGGATGGAGAAAGACAGATATGGGCAAAGATTTTACACGATACAAAATGATGAAAAAGGGGGGATTTGAGAGGAAAATGTTGAAATACATATAAATGGGGTGAAAAAGATGGAGCGCTGTAAAGGGTGGTTTGGAAGAGAGATTGGACATGTAGGTAGATGAAGAGCAATGAAGTAAAGAGACAATCGAGAGATATGAGAGGAGGGGATGGCATTGAGAGATGGGGCAAAGATGGGGGGAAAGATGGAGGAAATCAGACAGATGTGAGGGAAATGGAGAGAGCTGCGATCAGTCAGGTAAATAAATTCAAACATCACAAATGATATTTAGCAGGTTTACAGCTCCTGCATTCTGCAGCATCTCAAACAGGATTTAGTATTTTGTAAGCCTTGTACATGAGAGTCTGCCACAGTTTTTAAGAAACTGTCTTCCAGAAGAATCTGTCATAACAACATGTTGTAAATTGTACTTTTTGATTAGTAACATTGGCTCAATCTGATCCGCTGTATTTCAGCTCTACACTTCAGTTATTGAGTTTCTACATTTCCCCAAAAAGCCCCCAGGCTGGAGCAGATTACACTGACTGCTACTGCAGGCTTCACTTCTAGACTCAGCCATGATGATAACGATGGTAAATATAGTGGCAATTAAATGTGAGATTTTCAGTTTGAGGGAAGAGATGTTGCTGCTACAGTTCAATCTTTAAATTCAACACTTTTTAATTTGGCTTCATGTGTTAATACTCCTAATAAGAATCTGTACGTCTTTTACTTTTTGTACAATTTTATACAAATGTTACATAAAACATAATGCCCTTCTCATAACTACATTGTCATACTTGGCTCTTAATTAACAAAGCAGCTACACCACCAAAAAAAAAAAGTTGGTTTTTTTTGGACTATTATTTTAATTATTTAGAGTATTTTATCCATGACAAATAACATGTACTGTTTCTTAGGGCCTTGCTCGAGTCAATACTGATAACTACTGAGAGCGTGTTTCTTATTTTCCCTGTCTAGACTTGACATACATACAATCAGGCAGAGAACTGCAATCTTGAACGTTATTAATTATACCCAACACTGGACCAAGCCTAAAAATGACATTTTAACAAACACTTGTTTCAAAAAATACCCAGTTTTATATAAGTAATTGTCGTACAAATCATTATTTTAAAAGTCTGACAAACTAAAAACAGGTGGTGTCCCTGAAGGAGTACGGTACAAAAGGACTGTAGTAAATGAAGTACTCTAATCAGGCTATGAGAGTTAATCAGACAGAAACAGCTGAAAACCACTGCTCAGTGCTATTAGCACCATGATATCATCCTTCTAACATTTCAACAGCAATGTCACTGCCTTCTATTTGAATAGTACTTAACTGTGTTCCAACATATTATGTATTACCTGTGTCTATAAGAGACAATGAGGCTGAATGAATTTAAAATTTACATCAAACCTCTTTTGAAATAGCAAATCTATTATGATATATGAGCACTAGATGACATAACGGACAAATTAGAGGCATGACTAATATAACAATTATTTTCTTCCCACTTACAAGATATTAAAGCTTTATTTTTGCAAGCAAATATTATTTTTATGAGATCATGAAAACCATGGCTGTCCAGGAAAAAAAAGACAGAAAGAAACATGTAAAAGTGAATTTCAGGGCTGTTATGGACTTGGTGTAATGAGGTGCTTTTTTAGCACAATAAGAAACACCTCTTAAGATAAGATGTCTAATCATGACTCTGTGTCTCATAATTGGCTTGTAATCTTCACAAATCAAAAATTGCATTAAAAGAATGCAATTAATGCATTAAGAATTAAAAACCGGGCAACACACGTCCACCTGAACATGTGAATCAGAAACACAGAAAAGGAAAAGAGACAAACTGAGATAGAATGAGAGAGGATGGAGACAAAGTAAGGGAGAAGCATATCTAGATAACATTCTTGACCATTACAGAATATGAGCAAGATAAAGGAAGATGGATACATACATTTATGCTCATATTCGTATGCATTTATGGATGGGAAATAGCATTCTTTAATGGATAACACTGAAACCCAGAATAAATTATAGGGCATACATACATCATATTCTTCTGCCATGGTGTTCATGGCATGCTGGCTCTCTTATAAAACATAAGGGAATTGTGCTCAGTTCCATATCTATAAATTTGCTCTAAGGGCACCTTCAGTAGCTGTCATAACCTCGCATGTAGATCATGGCGGAGCACTGTACCCAATGCTCACCATAAAAAATATCTGTATATCATTCAATCTTTGAAATATGTATACCTTCTCAAGCACTACATGGCTTAATAATGAAAGTACTATGAACACTGTGTCAGCACAGTAAACAGTGAGCTTGAAATTGACAACAGTGTAAAGCATTATTATTGCTGAGTGCTTTTTGCTGACATGCCGCTTGAGGTTGAATTACTTGACGCTACTGTAGTTCACCTCAAGGCTAGCTAGCACAAAGACAATCTCAAACATGTGACTTGAATAGTTTCACTTGAGGAACAAAGTTACACTTTGGCAAATTTCAAGTCAAGTATCTGAAAACTCATAAGTGTGGACAGCCACATATTTTTCTTGTAGATCAGTCACGAGTTAGATATAGCAAACTGCTAAGCATACAAAAACAGCATTCCCCTACCGGTTCCAGCCAATTGTTGGCTTTTCATTTCTTAATATCCGGAAATGTCAATCCCTATCTGGTACCTTGGATGAAGGTGTTTCTTACACCTCCAACTAGTTTGCATCCCGGAAGGGTTTGGCATGCTTCAAAAAACAAGCAAAAGCCCTCTTCCCTCGCACCTTTCTGACATCAGAATTGGATAGTTGCATCTGCCAATGTTCTAGCCTTCCCAAACCAACAAGGGGTGTGAAAGTCAGCAAGAGTTGAGTTTTTCTCTCAAGTTGTTTTTTTTTTTTTTTTTTTACTCTACATATGAGCATACAAGTACATTCATCACTTTTCATGTGTACATACATGACGACATGAAGGCTCTCAAGGACAGATTGTCCAAAAAATGTGCAAGAAAGTGTTATCCTCATTCGAACAGTTCTTAAGTTGCCTGTAATTATGACTGCTAGCCTTTCACCCTGACTTTGAGTGTTGTGGTTAGACAAAACTAATATAAACTACTTTGGTTCAAGCACACCCTGCCACTAAAACACCTTTCTCTGCCTAGTTGAGCCTCTCCCTGCAGGTGTTCCTCAGGGATGTATTCTACTTCCCTTGTTTTTCTCCTTACATGTAGATGATGTGCACTTTCACAGCAGCCATCTCTGCCCCATTATGTATGCTGTCAATATTATCCTGATTGCCTGCAGGGTGCAAACTGAACATCCTACTGTCATGACATTGTCATCCTTCTTAGACTCCAAAGGTCACAAGGAGCTGTGTCAACAAGACAAAAAGAGGGTAGATAGAGTTCTACTAACAGATCTGGTCACAGGCAATCATAGTTGAGAGTAAACCAACCTTCTCAGACAATGCTGATCATATTTATAAACTATACATATACATAAGTCATATTATAAAACTGATGTTTAAATTTTCAAATATGAACAGCAATCATAAACATTTTCTTATCTCATCATTTCATGGAATGGAAACATTACAATCAATGAAAACAATAGGTGAACTGTCAGCGGCTCCAACTCAAACTCCAATCTACTATAAAGTGAACCCACCTATTCTCCACATTAGCACACCAGTTGCTGCCTTCAAGCTATATACTTCCCAAGTCCCAATTTAAAAAAAAAAAAATCCTTTATACCATTTACTGTGACTACTTCCAACAAGTGTCTGTTAAGAAGTCAGCCCAACACCCACACGCACTATGACTCCTCTCGCCCTCGTCTTTTCCTTTTCAAAGAACCTATTTTATCTTTTCAACATTTCATCACATATTTATTTATTATTTGCATTGTCTTTTGTTTGGTTTGTCCTGATGCTCTGTACGAAGTATGCCAGTGCCAAAGACAAATTTCCATTTTATGTAAATCCACAGGACAAGAAAAGTGTTCTGAATCTGCATCCTACAGCCGGCAATGCCTCAGCAGCAGTAAGTGCAGTGGAGGGGACGGGATGTAAAGCAGGCTTTATAAATTGCAAAAGAAAGCAAGCGAGTCAAAGAGAAAATTAGAGGACATATTGAAAACACACCATTCACTAAGGCAGGCAAAAAAAAACTTGTCTGGCAGTGTTCTCAAGATTTTTTCCCTCCTTTTCTTATTTAATCCATTACAGTGAATTTATTTAATGAATGTTGTCAGCAAGGTTGCATATACAATTTACTAACCAGTTTTGTTTTGCCTCTGAATTACCATCTAGTGGGGTGACCCTCAGCTGATTAAGATGTATAGCACCATCAGGTAAATAACATTAATGAGGGAATGAATGCTGCTATGTGAGTACAAATAGTCTTCTCTGCATGTGTTAGAGATTTCATTTTTGACTGAACTATATAATGGTCCCATTGGTGATGATTCCATTCTTAGTACTTTACTTTGTAACTGTCCATCTGTTGAACCTTGAACGCAATTGATCAGTAGTTCTCCCACAGTTATGACTATTTCCACATTATCTTCCTGTTCATGGACATGCCCTTGATTAAAAAACATCTCAATGTTTTTTCATCACATGTAAGCAGCTGTTGAGACAGCTCACACGTGTCTCAATTAAACCAACTAAGATTTGAAAATGTAAGTAGAAATGTAATCTCATGTTGAGCGAAACAGCTCTACATATTTTGGGAGATTCTTGCTGCTTGCATCATAAAACTCTAACAATTACAACTTTACAGCATAAAGCTGCTCTGCTTAATATTACTTACATTCAATATTATATCCAATAAAAGCTGTTATGAGTATGAGTAGTGTAAAAATTGCTGTTCCTTATGACAAACGAACACAAATAATTATCACTTAACTCTATAATTTCCCTCATTTTGGCATCCTCCAGCTTCTTGTTTAGGTACTTTTAGGCTGCCACTTCACTGTTTACTGCCACAATTCAGTCTCACTGATCTCAACACTGTCATTTCCTGTCACACCTGCCAGCTGTTTCCAGCAGTAAAGCTTTAATAGCGGCTAGATGGCGAACTGATGCATTGAGCAGCTTAGGAGGCAGACATATCTTAGGAGTTGGAGGTGACCAAAAAAGAGCTTAAAGAAAGGATATCGATCTTTACATGACATCACGTAGCCAGAGACTCAGCTTCAAATGAGTCCCTAATGTTACGCCATATCTGCTAGATGCATTAATAAGCATCTGTTTGCTAACATGTCAGCCATAATAACTGTCATATCAGCAGTGCCTACAAGTGGCGTGCACACTTGTAGGCATATATATCAACTAATACAGGTTTCTGTAGTTACCAGGTCTTTAATGAAAACGGTTGTTAATGTCATTCCTTGGCTTGATTATTGTAAAACACCACCCTTTACTTTAATGATTGCAAAAGGAACAGGGCACTGAAACCGCTTGATTTAAGTATCAAACACTGAGCTGTAGCTTGCTCCTTTGTGAATGATGTGAGCTGTACATAGTTAGCTTGGATTCACAGCAGTTACAAAGGATTCAAAGTGACCCAGTTTCCCAGGGAAGTAAAAAAGAATCAAATCCAAAGAAACTTCTCATACCACTTCTGCATCATAATACACTGTGGATCTTTGCTATCCGTCCAGCCATCTGCTCAATACCTCCTCATTCATATTGTAACAACACTGTGGCTAAAATACATGGATAAAATAGTGTAATTGGCTAACTGCTTCATTAGCTTATCAAAGCTGTGCATTTACTATATTTTTTGTCAGAGTGCTTTAACCTTAGGCTTTTTGTAGATCGAATGCAGATCAAACTTGCACTAAATACCCCCAAACTAAAGAATACATGGCCACAGATTGGGCCACAGTTCCTTTACCTTCCTACAACTTCATTTTATTTTTTACATCTACAACATGTTTGTTTATAATGCTTTGGACTTTATAGCCAGATAAAGTGATTGAAAATGCAGCAGCCTGTGTTGACTCCCCCATTTTGAAGAACCATAGGTGAAAAGGATGGTGGACTTTTTAGCTAACTGGCAACTCATCCAATCAGTGTGATTTATTATATTAGCACTCTGAAAGCGTAAAGACAAGTTTGGACACAATCTCTCACATTTCGATCCGCAACACTAACTAAGCTCATCTCCAAGCAACATCTTGGCCGATAGTGACACTATCTGTTACCACTCGACCATATCACTGCTGTGCTGGAGTGAGGGCAGTGGCTTATGTTGAAACTTTAAGGGCAATATGAAATAAAAACATCCCTTAAACACATCCACACGCCCACACACACAAGCAGGCATCCAGGCACAAACGCACCAGTGAGCACAAGCAGGCGTGGACAGAAATAAACACACACGCACAGGTTCGATGCTACAGTATGTGTAAGGGAAGGTATCAGCCGTGGTTTCATCAGCAGGAGATAAGGAGTAGAGAGGGAGAGAACATTATTACACCCTCCATGGGACACTTATCTTCCCACCAAATGGTAGATCACACTCATGTCAACAGCCAGCATCTTGGCCTAATAAATTCTGTCTAATGCCATGCCAAGACTGCGATGGCAGGAGAAAGATCGGCTTCTGTGTGTGTGTGTGTGTGTGTGTATTAGAGAGAGAAAGAGCAGGTAGGTAGAAGGCAGGCAGGAAGATACTAGGAAAAGAGACAAGAAAGACAGAAAGTAGACCTAAAGACAGATCAGATCTGATGTAATAAATGCAGTGCAGCACTCCTCAAGAGATGGTTCTAGGATAAAAAGATGTGTTAAGATAATTACAAACTGTACAGATCAGATACGGCTTGGGCAGGTGGCAAGTAGGCAGTAGGTGTCAAGGGCTGCTGCTGATGGGACACGAGATACGGTAGGAAAGCACATTATTTCTATAAAAAATATTAATAAAAATTAAACATTTTTGGAGCATTTTAACACGTTACAGTTCTGTGAATGAACGTGTGTGTGCACATACAAAAGCAATGACGGCATGCAGAGGAGCTCAAGTTTTTAAGTGCACTCGGTGAAAAATTGTGCAGGACCCTTACAGGGGTGTGTTTTGTGTCTCTCACACACACATGCACACACACGAACATTAGTTGTGTAGTCTGTAGTGCACAGCAGTCTGTACGCTTGCATGTTTCTGCTGTCTGACAGAGGCAAATCAACATCACTCCTGATTCACTACAATGGGGTGGTTGCAAAAGTGCACACATACACACACACACACAAAAAACCCTTACACACGTATGCATTCATGTACATTTTCTGTCTGCTCTTTGTCGATTTGCTGCCACTTCTGCTCACATTCCTCCCTCTAATGCAACAGAGTGCTGCTCAGGCCTCCCCATCTCTAGTAATGGCGAGTCAAATAGCCTTTTAAGCAAATTCACTGTCTTCATTTCACAAAGGAGCACTATGAATCTGTCAGAATTTTCTCCATGTGTAGTTCTTCTTATTCTATCTGTGCAGATTCCCCCATAGCACATGGACACATGTGCCCACTCTATTAGTGGTTTTGCCATTGATCTGGTAATTTAAGATTACTTTGTGCCACACTTAAGTTGGTGGAAATGAGGATGTCAGCTCTGTATTGGAAAAGCCACAAGACACACACGAAACTAGTAGTTTCAGTGTACATATGAAAATACACACCCGCAGACACACACTGTACACACACAGAATAATCTCTTTGCTGACACGTCAGGCAACAAAGTCAAACAAAAGACGGCTCGATAAAACCCAACTGAGTGCCATTAAGACTCCAAGATTTGCTTTCATCATGGAAATCCCCTCCCATGTCTCCTTTTACAGTGCATCTACTATCGGGATAATTAACTGTACTATCTGACCTGCCGTGGTAGGCAGATGTTCTCTAAACCTGAATCGAGCCTAGCAGGAATTAGGAGGAGGCTCAGTGGAATGTGGGAGAAAAACCCAATGCAAAGAAATAAATCCCTGCGTTTTGTAATTAGCCACCAGCTCTCTATCCCCTTTCCTCTGCTCTCAGCTCATCTCCTCTCAGCTAATTTCCCCTTGTCTTGCCCCCCCTTCCCTTCTTCACAATCACTGTTTTCTTTTTCTGCACTTCTGTCTGCCCTCTATTTCTACTCCTTTTCCCTTCCCCTCTACATCTCATCTCCCCTTTTCTGTTTTCCCTCTCATCACCTCCCTTTTCCCTTCCTATGCTTGTTCCTTTCCAGTCTAGTGCCTTGCCTGATTTTCATAAGATTATTCCACCCGTTTGGCGGCCTTGATGAGTATCTGCACACTAAAAGCTGTCAAGCCCCTTTTTAAAAAGCCTGAGGTTTTTTGGTGAAGTGAATTTGTGTCCCAAATAGCTCCTCTGCACTCATGAAACTTCAAGAGGCAGAAATAATGAGATAGCATGCTGACTGACATTTCCAGACCTCAGCCCTGTGTCTGTGTGCATGCGCGTATGCCTGTGTGGGAGTCTCAAGTTTTGCGCGAACGCGTGTGCGCGCATGCGGGAGAGAGTCACCTAATAATCTTTTACCACCATGAATACAACATCTATGGTAATGAATGCATGAGAATATGCCTCCTTTATGTGTGTCTGCTATTTTAAGACTTTGATATTACAAACACAAAACTGACTTTTTCATTTTGGAAAAGGGAAACAGAGGCTTCAATGTGATATTCTTTGCTCAAATTTTCCAAAACAGAGATAACTGCTTCTTCTCAATCGTTTGATGTGCTAAATTAACAATATTTAATGGGAAAGGGCTGTAATGCTTTACAACTGGGTACACTTTAATAGCAAGACTGAAATTAAAGTTCTCAATTTTCAAATTAAAGTGCAGATTATTGCTCTCTATCTGTCTCTGTTTTCTTTTCCCATTTCCCCTTCCCTTTCCCTTCTAAAAAACCAGCTATCCAGTGAAATAAAACCGTTAAAAACATGGTCATTGCTCATGATGAAGGCATTGAAGGAACAATTTGCTTTCTTGCTGGATGTTAGATGAGAAGACACTCTCGTCTGCCCTCTAAGTATGGAGCTAGAGACAGGAGACCATTAGCTTAGCTTAGACTAGAAATGCGGGGAACATCTATAGCACTCTGTCAGAGTATAACAAACAAGCACCTCTACATCTCACATTAACTAGTTAATTATTGAGATCTCTAAGGTAGATATATGCAGGAGTATTCCTTGGTCAGACACAGTGACTTCCTGGAGTCGCTGCTGGTTGCTTGGCAATAAACAAGATGAACATGTAATTCATGAGTGTTAGTGTTTCTGATAGAGTTCGTTACCATTGGACAGAGCTGAGCTAACTGTTTCTCCCTATCGCAAGACTCTGTGCTAAGCTAAGCTAAAGGTTCTCTGTCTGTAGCTCCATACAAACTATTCCTTTAATGAATTCTTGTTCCAGGGCTACCAAAGAATTCAACCTTGCTTTTCTTTTTTTCAAGAGTGAAACGGAAACATGTTTTACATCAGGAAACATAAAACCTGAGTCTGTAATACACGTTTACATGCTATGAATATGAATGTTGCTTGCAGCAATAAATATTCATACTTACACTGTTGTCACCCCTGCAAAATTATTCTGAGACAAAGAACAGTTTGAAGCCTTTTTTGATTTGAAACCTACTTCATTAATTAAAAATAATTTGACAATGACTTAATATTAGTTGAAATCAATAAGGTGTGACAAAATGGTAATTATTTAAGCCATTTAGCCTTTTCTTCAATTATAAGATATTTTGTTATATAGGTATACAGACTAATGCATATATTGATCATGAATTTTGTTATGAAAACCTGAGAGTCATGCCATCGTAAGTCTTCCTTTGTTCCCCCATGTCCAAACGTCTACACTGAAGTCCAGATGTCACATTGCTGCTTCCAGCTACATTCTCCTTTTCCTGCACACTATTCATGCAAGGTGCTATTGTGGTGCATAACTGGCAGGTTTTGTGGCGTGCCATTGCTCTGGGCTTGTTTTTCTTCAACGTGTGTGTGTGTGTGTGTATGTGTATAGGCCACCAGGTACTGCTGATATCGTTCATTCGCAGATGTGCCCTGACATTTCCTCACAGCTGAACGCCAACAGCAACCCCTGATTTGTGGACGTACACACACACACACACACACACATATACATGTATGTGCGTCCACCAGACGCTCACATTCAAAGAAGGAGAGCCCAAAGGTATTGTGAGCCAGAGGAGGAAATGTCGGTGCAAACAGGAGTCTGTGGGAAGAGATCATTTTACACCAGTGTCTACAGAGACCAGTGCATCAGCAGTGAACAGTGAAAACCCCTGATATATACACCTGGAGGGAGCCAGCAAACACGAGTGTACATTCTCAAAAAAAATATTTTGCATTACATTGCACGAAAGTAAAAGGTTGAATGACAGGTTAAACACTGTGTGGATCAAAAACCAGCACCATACACACAAAGCTGTGTGCTAAGTCCGTACGGGGTTTACAATGACCTTTTTCCTGAGCAAATCTGAAAAAACAACTGTGAAAGAGAATAGTAATGAGAGAACAGCGTAGAGACATCTGTGAGTGCAGAAGTACATGCACACATGCCTACACAACAGACATTAACATATACACACTGACTCGGAAGTCAATTTTCACTTTTCCAGACAAAAATCAGAAATTACCAGAAATTATTTTTCTGGTATTTTTCATTCCTCATTACTTCTGATGCATCTGAGGCCATGCTAAGATACGAGTTTTAATGACTCTGAACCACAGTTTGGATTATCAGTGAAGGTGGAGACTTCATTTTCAATCTAATAATATTGTAAAAAGTGTAAAAACTGGTAGTAGCCATACCGGTATACAATAGACTGTGAAACAGTTACATATGTGACTACAGTTCTATGAATCAGTTGATGTATAACTGGCTCAAACACCCCAGTGTAGATGGTAAGGGGGAAAGACACTGACTGAGTATGCACAGTGTTACTAGGGAGTAGGTGGGTTGTGGTTTCAAGTCTGTGTTGGAATGCATTTTTTAGCATGTGACACAAGCTTTCAAGCTCAGCCTTTAACTTTGTAGGCTCTATAAAAGTTGAGATGGCTCAAAAAAAGTTGTTTCAGCTTAACACCACGTAAAATGGACCGCAAAGTTTAAGAGCCCATCGTCATACCGATCCCATCGCCGGTTTTTCTTTTTTATCTCAGCCTCGTGGAGACACACTGCCTCGGCTTATGTTCCAAGAATGAACTGCATTCTGACAAAGGCAACTTATACTTAGAAAAAAAAAAAAATGTTTGCTTACACCGCCATTATCAGCAGCTGAGCGAACATGTCGTAAACAACGCAAAGAGCAAGGCGATGTGACAAATGGACACGCACGGCAGCGGGACGGTAGAGTGCCGTAATGATGGGTTATGATGACAGTTGTGATCATGATGTGGCCGTCGGTAATGAAGGTGACTACACTGAAGCTGATGATAAATGACATAGTGACATACTTAAGACTAAAGTAGAACAATGCCCTCAGGCTGCAAACAGAAATAAACACAGTGATATAATTAGTTTGCACATGTATAGTATCCTTTCTGTGAGCTGCTCTGTGTGTGTACTGAGCTATGAGCAAGGTGTGCGCGTACAAGTGTGTTAATGTGAGCTAACGTATGCTCCTGGATGCATGTGCGTATGCCCTGGCTTCTGTTAATAAAGAGTTTGTACAGCTGGTGGAGGCCCAGACCCTCAAGACACCCCTTCTCCTTCCTGGATGTTGATGATTCTTGTCTATTTAGCCTTATTGACCTCTACATCCAAACTAATCCGCCTTAAATTATGCATAACCTTTTACTTGGCAGAGCTCCCTATAAATCTGTTTATTCCCTGTTTGCTCCCTTACAAAGCCCGCTAAACAAATTCCAATTAAGCAAAACAGCAATACAGCATGAATGATAATTCAACTCAGTGCAGTCCCCAAAGCAGATAAGAGCATAATCATTGCTGTTATGTGTAAGGCAGCTTATAAAAGACTGTTCGGTTTCCCTTAAATCTGGTTAGCGCGTATTATTTTCAGGTCATTTGGTCTTTGTGAATACTTGGCAGTGGGTGTGTGCGCGTGTGCTTTATGCATCCATGTCCATGTCTGAGTGTTGCTTGTGGATGTGGACATACTGCGTGACATATGGCCAAAACAGGACTTTGAAGCTGGAAAAGTCAAATCATGACACATTGGATAATATGCATTACTTCTGCATGGACTATTCCATAAAGAAATAAAATAAAAGCATTGGTAAATATTTATTTATTTATTCATCACAGCTGCAACAAGTTCATTTTGCAGATGAAAAACAAATGTCTCATGAACAAACCATAGAATTATGACACTCTTTCAATACATGTGTGTCTTTCCATTGTAGGCTGACAAACCATGATTCTAATTAAAATCTGCAGTGAGCTAATATCATCCATTTCTGTATGTTTATGGTTGTGGCTGGTCAAACAGTCTTTTAATGCAGGTTTAGAGGATTGAGTTGGAAAAATAAACAAGTGTAGTACTTCAATCAGTGTCTGAAGTACTTGTGTTTCAATATTTATTTATATTTTCAATTTGTTGCCACTTTACACTTCCACTCCACTACATTTCAGAGAGACACTTTTCTCCTCCTTCTCTTTATTCATCAAACGACTGTAGTTATGAGTTATTTAGCTGAAGAAACAAAAAACAGAATATCTGTTTGTAATATATGTACATATACAGTTCAAGCTCCAAACAAACCAAATATAAAACAGAGCCACTCTTTGTTTCGCACTTTAGTTTCGAAGCTGCGGCAGGCAGGAACTGTTTAGTTTAGAGGAGCAGTAACTTTAATCAGCTCTGAAACGACATTAGACAGAGAGGCTGATGTCAATCGGGTCAAATAAAAAAGAGTAACGCTGCATTCAATGAATCCTGTGAATCCCTTGTGTGATAGTAGGTAATCAGAATTCATCGCGGGAGTGGCAGACCCCACCACTTGCAATGAGAACCACTATACACTCAGGTAATTAAAGAATGCAAACATAAAGAAAGTTATTAGGGTGAACAGGGGCATGTAATCATATATTTGAGTGTTTTTCAAAGCAAAGCCTTCACAGGAATTATTAATATTTAGTGGCGTAACCTTTTTTTTTTAATTTTAATAACTAAAAGAGGCAATGCATAAGAAAGAAACGAGCAACCACTGATGGAAATAGACCTAAAAGTTTAAAAGAATGAAAAAGTAAAGTGATTAATCATCCAACATCTTTCATCCTGAACTTTCTGTTGCAATGCAGACTAATGTGAAGGAGGAGATGATTTTATGTACATAAAGAGTTTTCACAAAGTTGAAATATTGGTCATACTATTTTGTTGACTCTAGTGGGAAAATAAATAAACAGTTATATTTGCAACTATTTGATCTTTTTTTGTAGGAATCACACAAAATGAGTCAGAAACAGTCATTTTTGGGGGAAAAAAAATATTAAGTGACTATTAAGACAGGAGGGCAGTCTGACCTTTTGGCAAAACATACATACGTTTAATGATTCCTCTGTCTCTATAATAATTATAATAATTAACTCTAAGGATCTAAATACTTACTGCTCCAATAACTCTGAGCACTTCTGTATCTGGAGGAAAGCCTTCTTTGACAAAAACTGTTCACTAAATGCAGTGTGTTCTCCTTAAGCTAAATGCCATAATTGCAGCATAACAGTTATAGAGCATGGCATTATTATATTTAATCATGAACACTAATTTAAAGCCTCACACTCATACTTGAGGCTAGAGGTGTCTTTTTCTTTCTCACTGCAGGCTGGATGGTGCTGAAAAGTAGCTCTGTAGAGTCCTCTGCCTTCAGGGTTTTGTTATTCTTTTTGCCACCGAAATTCATTGACTATTCAGCTGCTCCTGTGTGGGATAATTTAATAATTAGAACGAGAAAACAAAAAGAAATAGTAATGGAATATAAGATGTTTTGAGCCAAAACACTTCCCCCGCTTCAGATAATTACCTTGGTGGTGGTATGAAGAAAAGACACACAATGTGTCAGGCACAAAATAATCTCAAGCTTTGATTTGGAGAAAAACAAACAAACAAACAAACAAAAAAAAAAAAAAACAGGTGGTAAATATTGTCAGGAAAACGTGAGAATGAGCAATCAGAAGTTAATCATTCAAAAGGTAATAACACATAAAAGTTTGAGAGCAAAGATATTCTGCTAAGAGTTTGTTCATCTTTTCTCCTCAGTTTAGATAAAAATAATACATCATTTGGGTATTGATTATATATATTATTTAGGAATGTATGGCTTTGTGATTGCATGTACTGCTAACTATTGATTGCAGCTCTACCCTGTATTGTCTTCTCAACAGCAAATTATGTTTCATTGTCCTTAACTCCCCGTGTTTAAGAAAAGTCCCTTTTCTCTCAACAGTCTCACTGTTGTTATTGTTATTCGATTTACTTAATGCTACCTCTGAGTGCACTTTTTGCACATTTTCTGATGATTCATTTCATTTTTTTTTAAAAAGCCACTTTTCCTCCTATAATAAAGACTTCTGGCTTCTGTACCCAGCATACTTTCAAAATTGCACTTTTTTTTTTTTTTTTAGGTTTTCAAACAGTTCAGCTGTCTGTATTATTCATTTCCTTTGACAGATGTTACCACAGAAAAGGCCAGAAAAATAAAGAGCACTCCTACTTCAAAAAAAAAAAAGAAAGACTTGAGAAACAGCAGCTTGTCCAGAGTTTTCACTATGTCACCATGTATTTACACTGCTGGCTCCGCATGTAATATACCCCTAATATTGGATCAAGTGCTAAAATACATATTCAACTGCGTTTTTACAAGTGACAACACCATAACTCAAATGGAGGGGATTGACTCTCGCACAGCCAGTGTGCACCAGGTGTCCTTCACCCGGCCGCGCGTGTGCATTTCAAAGGATAAACGGTCCAAATATATCTGTCCTGGTACTCTGAATTTCCAAGACCTCTCTCCATTAAGTGTGAGCGATAACAGGGCCCCAGCTGTGCTTTCTGCCACTAACCACCACCACCACCACCATCGCTCCAAAGACAGAGAGGGAAAGAGGGCGCGAGAGAGAGAGAGGGAGAGAAAGAGAGTAAGAGAGGTTGAATTGATCCTCCCCATCACCCCTCCTCTCCACCCCCCACCCCAGCGGTCTTGACCCAGTTAAGACGGTTCTGTGACTGATAACCGATGCAGAGGCCGTCAGACAAGCTTTATTGAGACAATAAATGAGCCGGGACTCTAGTTGCACCGCAAGGAACATTAGTTATGTATTTAGAGTACTGCTTGGCTGGGCTCTGTATCCATCCTCCACCTCCCTCCTCTCGTCCCTTTGCCTCCTCCTCTTCTTCTCTTCCCTCGTCTACCTATCCCCTGCCTCCTCTCCTCTTCCCTTTGCTGATGCCTGATGTCATTTCCTCCCGACCTGCTGTGGCAGCTGCATCAGGAAGCAATCTAGCTCGCACTCCTACACAATCCCTGCACCCTCACTCCTTGCCAGAAAAAGTGCTGAGTTACAGATCAAAATCTGGCCAATCTGCCTCTCGTCTTGATTCTATCTTTTATTTTTTTCGATATCAAGCTGCCCAGTTTTGATTAACGCCAGAACTTTCCCCTGCTCACAGTTTTTACCTCATATGTCCCCTTGTCATTGTCTTTTTGCGGCAGGTGGCCCGAAAGCAGAGAGAGGAAAGTTATAACGGGGACGCTGCTTGTTGGATCTCATGCATCAATAAAATGTTTCTGGGAACCAAACTTCTTGAGAGTCGGGGATGAAATCATGCATTTATTTACTTGTTTTTGTTCTAGAGAGTTGTTTCAAACGTAATAATTCATAAGCTAATTTTAAGCTAAGCTAATTTTGGGTGGCTTCTTCTGCTGACACGGTGCCTTTGAGCAAAGCCGGAAATGACGCAGTACACCAACCCAAGTAACACTCAGCTGAGAGACCTGAATGCAAATGAGGCACAGTTGTATGTGCGCGCATGTAGGAGGAATACAAATCGGGACTATTTCACACAGTCTTGTGTGAAACGGCCAATAAAGTAATCTCCTTTGCACAAGCCCATTGATGGTAATTGAACAGTGTTATGAAGACACGGAAGAATAGACTGATGATTACGAGGCTTATGCATTATTTCACATCTGCAGACATCATGCGATACACCAATAACTATCATAATTAGACATACTTGGCACACAATAATGTTGTCTTATAATTACATTTCACAATGAAATCAGGTTAAAAAAAAGCTCTCCCTCGATCGTGCTCTCTCTCTCTCTGTGTATTGTTTGTGTGCGTGGGTACTGTATTTAGTAAGCGTGGCTAAGGCTCACAGAGTTTTAACTTGACATTTTCCGAGGATCAGCGAGGATCAATAGCAAAGGTCAGGGAAACAATAACCTCTGGCTTGTTGTGTCGCTCTTTACAGGAAGTCTGGCCGCGGCTGCGCTGTCGATTGCCTGACAGCCTTTACAGTATATCCTCCATCTGTGTCGATCAGGAACGATCTGGTGTTGGGTGGCAACAGATAGACAGACATTAAGGGTGTTTTGATCCTGGCATCTTGTATGTATTCAGTGAAAATGGCAAAACACTTTCAGGGCGCAAGCAAGGTCTATTTGATTTCTGAGACTGGCGGAAGAAAAAGAGGCACTATTACCTACAGGCCTCAAGTGTTTGCTCTCCTTCCTCTCTTTGCTCTGGACACACTTTTCAGCAGAAGTACAGTTCCTGTCAGAATCGACTTTGTTTGTCATTTTAGGCGGAACCGGCGAGAGCGTCTGAGTGCTTGACATAACAACAGGGTTGCACATACAGTACTGTTGTGGGTGTTGCGCAGCCTGGAGAGCTGTCAGTTTGGCGGCGAGCGGCGATGGTAAACCTCAGAGACCCGGCCATTATGAGGTCCATCATGCGCGCTGAGGGGGCATTGTGCACCCCGGATTGTAAACAACAAATCGATAGGCTCATTTGTCATTTGGTTTGGAAGGAAACAAGTTTTTTGGAGGGAGGGAGAGATCCACTTTTCCAACCCAAATGAACCGATCAATCTCGGCTCTCTCCTGGGGCCTCCCCGCCAGTGAGCGGGTTGGGGAGGGAGCGGGAAAAAGCGCTCCATCTCCCTTTTTCTCACTCATTTCTTTCCACGCGTCTTATCTCCGCTCCCTGCTCATCTCTTTTCCACTCTGACTAATACTCATCCTGCCTCTAAAGCATCTTTCTGTCTCTTTCCCTTCTCTGAGTTTGTCTCTTTCTCCCATCTTTCTACAACACCACCCACGTTGCTTTCCTGTGGTGCATTTGTAATCCAGGGAAGAGAGGAGGAGGAGGAGGAGGCGAAGAGCAGAATGGGTTCTACTGTTCCGCACTGATGGTATTTTGTGTTTAAGTGGGGGGCAGAATGTTCCTGCCAGAGTGCTGCTGATGCTGAACGGGACTGGCAGGTGGATTATACCTTGTACCGCTTTGTCCCTGGACAAATTTAAAGGCAGCCCAACAACCAGGCACCATGGGAGAAAGTAGGTACGAGGGAGGCTTGGTCTGTCTTTCTCTTCACGCCTTCTTTTCATTTTCCTCTTTTCCTAAGGCCATGCAACCTTTATAACAACTCTGTGGTGGATATCAGTTCTCTTGCCTTCTTTATGTCACTTGCATCCACCTACACAGCGAGCTAAACAATCCGTCCAGTTTTACTTCCTGCTTAAACTCTGTTTCCAGGCACAAAAGACCAGCTTCTGCTTAGTTTGTAAAAAATAAAATAAATGTTCATGTAAATGAGGGTCCACTCTCTACTCTGTTTTGAGCATCTGCTTGGCTATCTACATGAGAGCTTGTGGGGGCTGAGATCAAGTAGCAGCGTGTGAACATGATAGTGACGAGCAAAGATAAGCCCGAGCTCTTTCAGTGCTCTTCAGACACAAGCACTACGCATCAAGTGTTAAACATTACCAACATCAAAAGACACTCAGAAATTCAGGCCATTATATTGAGATGAAACAATTTCTATAATTCCAGTGCTTTTTGCGATTCTTCAGCATTTAGGAGAGCAGGTGAAACTTGTACGATCAGGGATTGCTTATTAATGTTAAAAGCAATAATATTTCCATAAATCTAAACCCCAATCTTCTTGCTAATTATGTTATTTCTCCTCTTGTCAACAGTCCCACAATGCTTTCACAATCTGCAACTACCTCTCTATATACTGACTTATATAGCTAGTGGCGGGGTCCGCCATTCTCCATTAGCTATTCAAATTGCCCATGACAGTCTCACTGTACTGATTGATTTCTTCATCAAACCACTGCGAGTTTGTTTGGTTGCACTTCAAACAGATACAATTCTTGTTATGTTGTAATTCTGATGAAGCAGCTGTTAAAAAAGTATTTGCTCTTGCGTTAACAACACTTATTATCACCATAGCAACCAAGTGCAACCTGATCAACCAAAAGTGATAGAATAATAGCCCATCTTGAATATCTAGCTTTCATATGCACACTCTGTAAATCCAATCAGAGTATAGTTACTATTTTATTAAGACACATTTGGATGATAAAAAGACGCCCAAAAATGTTCTTACTTAAATGCCGCATTTAAGTAAGAACATTTGAAAAAAAAACTCAGTTCTCTGCTATAATTATGGAATAATTTGACCATTGTTTCTGAAAGTCCCCTTAAAAAATGTACCATGGCCAGGCAGAGAAGGGCAAGTACAGTTTATTTTAGCATTGTAGATGAATCATGGTGAGGCAGAGATAATGGGCCACTCAGAGTGAATCACATAAACGAGGCTTTTAAGTGCCAAAGCACATAGTGATTATAGCAAAGAAAAATTACCTAAAAAAATAAGAACACATCTGTACAACCATAGACACACTCATTGTACAAAGACACACAGACAATGGACCAGGAGGGTTACATACAAATTATCCTTATACACACACACACACACACACACATTAAAGTGGCAATATAGTGCCCACTTAGTTTCTTGTTTGTGTTGGTTGAAACGTACACAAATTACTATGCATAAAACCCGTACTTAATGTTGTCAAACTACGAAAGTGTAACATAATGGTTGATTAATTAATTAATGGTGGGTAACTGCATATTTAATCCCATATTGAAATTTGAATATTCAACTCTTGTAAAATGACTCTAAAAACTAAATAAATACATAAAAAGCAAATATAGAATAAAATAAACACTCCTCAAAATCTGTGACAATACAGTTTTTTTTCTTCCCATTAATGAGCTGCAGAAAGGTTCCTTTGAGTGCCTGTGAACCATGAGATGAATGAATAAATGAAATGCCTACCACATTTTAACTATGCTTTTTCTTTCAATAATTCTCTATTAATGTGAAACTGCCTATTACGCTCTCTAAGTGCTATTTATGAATCTACACGCCAACATTACATCTAAGTAAAAGGCACTTATTGAATTTCAAATGACTGACATTTTTTTGTTAATTTGCCAGTATGACCGTGAAACAATGCTACCCAGTGCACAAACATGAAGAGCAAGCCTGAATTCTGAACTCAACTATGCTCTGAAACTTTGCTCTACGAGAGACTCTATCTGCACTTTTCCTGCCTCTAGTCTAGTGCTAGTGCGTGTGCACACTCACAATAGTACACACACATTCTGTAATGACATCTTTCCAAAAAGTCCATTCCCAAAGGGTAACAAAAGTTTTTGGGGAAAAAGATGACTTCAGACGCTTGATTAAATACACGACAACTCAACAGCAAGGGAGGATTTATCACTCCCGTACCTGAGCGTGTACTGGGCTTTATGTAAACCAACAGCTGTGTGAACCGGATATACGTACAGTAAACAAAATAATTTCTGCCCTGTTCTCTCTCTAGTCCTTGTCCTCTCTGTCTTTCTCTCTCTCTCTCTCTCTCATACACACACACACACATACAGTTAAATCTCCTCTCTCTCCCCCTCTATCTTTATCCATTGGTATAAGTCCAGCCTCTGGTGGGCTGCTCCCTGTGGACTCTGTCTAACTCCCCATATTGACTTTGTCCTGTCTCAGGAGATGATCTTATCTCCCACAGGAACCCCACTTTTTATGCACATCCACATGCACTCATGCACATATTGCAAGCACACACACACACACACACACACACACTGAGAGAACTGTGAATTCCTGGTGGATTCAGTGCCTTATAGTATGGCGGTATATCATGTTTTTGTACTTTTTAAAAACACAGTGTATAGTTTTAGCTAATGATCAATGTTATAGCAAAATAACATAATATGTTATTAAGGTTTGCCCTATAACAGAGGTAAAACATCAACAATGATTTATTTGCACATCTGTTGCATCTCAATATCCTTTTACCAAGACACTGAATGGGACACAATCATTATTGTGAGGTTTAGTCCGATTTTGTGCCACAATCCTGCAACACGATCCAATATCTATTAATATTTACAATGTTATAACCTTTTAAATGGAAATTTATATCCTGACTGACAGGCATGTGGCTATTATTCTAGGCTGATTCTGGCTTGTCAAAGATTTATTCAAAGATTCACTCAGTACATAGAGTGTCTTCGTAAGACTAATCAAATATATGGAGTTCGAAAATAACTTAAAATAAATGTCAAGTGATATACGATTTAAAAAAAAAACCTCATACATTAATATCTGGCTACCAAATACAGCGCTGGTGAGGCAGCGTAGTTAAGAATGGACTACAACATAAAGTAGTGCTTATGATTCTTCCAAATGATCCAAATGCTAAACATCAAAGTCACAGGTGTGTGTACTTTTATTTAACAGGTGCATTTATCAGAGAAGCCAAAAAGTGACATTATCCCATTCATTCAAAAGGGGTTTTCATAAAAGCCTTTGCAGGTTTGTTATTGCTTGACTGTTCTGTTTGCTGCCCCTTTGGCACTTTGTACGACAAAAAATTATTTAAGATGGAAAATTGGCTCGCTCACTGGCCAGTGAGGAGTGGTGGCACACATGCTCAATGACAACAATGCTGGATAATTCAGACAGCCTCCGAGTGGTGTGCCGACTCTCAGTGTTTGTTGAAAATACAAACTATTTGTGAAATTAGGTACTTGTAATGCATACATTAAATTTAAACTTCCACTGATATTTCTCACCATGGCAACATAAGTGAGTTGTTGCCATGGTGCCATTGCAGAAAAATACCTGACAAAAATGCTTTGCTGGACTCAATCCATGACCAAACCTGATAGTTCGTTAGCTTAGCTCAATTGCTAGCGGGACACTCAATTTACACAAAGAACGTCACCTCTTGACTCATATCCATCTCCAAACAGTCTTTACTCTGACAGAAGAGTTTAATTACAAGTGAATGGTGCAAAGCTTCTCATCTCCTCAACTCTATACGCCTTAAAGGTTAAGGTTTTTCATATATAAAATCACACTAGACTTGTTTAACTGCCTGTTTCTGATTAAAGAAAAAAACTAATAATGAACACAACTTAACAATCGCACAACACCAAACAATCAACTGATCAATACTGTGAGTTCATTATTGCCCATTTTTGTTTATAGCTTACGTTACTTTTCCACTACCACCAACATGGAATGTAGCTCATAAGTAGCATACATCCTGTTTCCATGCAGATTAGCTTGTTAATAATTAGAGCCCATGATGAGGAGGGAAGGCTATTGGCTCATTAATTAGCTCCATCCAACACAGCTGGACTCCTTGTAATAATATAAGGTCTGATTACTGACACATCATTGTTTCTGTGTCACTGTTAAATTCTATAAAAGTGAGTTATTTTATGTCGAATGCTGTTAGTAGCATTAGTCAGCTTTAAATGAGGCTGTTTAATCAGCAAACATCACATTGTGTTTTCATATCAAAATAAGTAGTGTAGTGCCATAACAAGCTAACACACATCAGTGCCTTAAAATGCTGGAGTTTCACGCAAAGAACAAAAGTTTGTTTTTAATGTTTGAGGAAGTGTAGTCTAAAAATGTGCTTGATGGACAAGTGTCACAAAGTTTGCTGTGAGGATGTGTGGTGACATCTTTTTTTTTTTTAATCCTCACAGTAAATCTGTAGGGCTCAGTTATGAGGTCAGAGCCAAGATTGTGTTATAACATATTAGTCATGTAGTGCTGGAGATAGAAAGTGAATGTTGTCAATGCAAGACCCAAGAGTATGAGTGTGTGTACAAGCATTAGCATTCACTTTGAGTAATGTTACTTATAGGTGTGGAATAAGAGGCCATTTTGGATAGATAAGTGGCGATGCAAGAGTTATTGATCCATTTTCTAATTGCACAGGGCTCAGTGAATGCTTGTGCTGTCTTGGAGCTGTTCAGATTGAAGGCTGATTTTACAGAGTGTGATTCACTTCCCCACAGGTTCCAGACTAAAGGCCTATTTAAGAGTCGATTGTAATGTTGCTGCTGCTATTAGTTCATTTAAAGAAAACATATAGAAAGCAGAGGACACTTTTCAAGGGCTTCAGTGAACTGTCACCCTGGCATATTGCCAATTAATCGCTATTGATCTTGTTCACAACGTGACTGTGGATTTTTGTAATGATTTGCTCTGCTGACGTTTATTTTTAGTTGACCCCAATGAATCATTACCACGGATTCTGTTTTTTGGTTTGGTTTTTTTTAAGAAAGATGAACGCTCACAAGGCCATTGCTGAGAAGATGGGCACCTTTCTGCACACTATTTTTTAATAACTACTGTAAAGTCACCGGCAAGAATTTCAAAGGGAATATGTTCACTTTATGGCAATTATGGCTTTCAATCCTGGCCTTCAGGACACAAAACACTGATGAAATTCTAGTCTAGTCTATAGTTAATTGCATTCACCTGACATCCCAGGTGTAAAACAGTCTCCGATAGAACGGGCTGAATTAAAGCCAGCAGGACTTTGTGTCCTGAGGCCTGCAATTTAGAGCGGCTGCTTGTCTGCAGATTGTTTTATACCATAAAATAGAAGGAGTGTGGGTTTTCGTCTTGCGCATAGAAAGGCTTTCAAAATTTTAAAAACGGCTGCGGTTAAAGCCATGTCAAGGTCCGTATGTCTGCTCTCTTGAGTAAACCACTGAACAGACAAAACATGAATACACTCTTTAAGATACTTAGATAAGTACTTTAAGATTATGCATGCCCTCATATAAAGCATGGCTTCATTTCTTTACAGTAATTATACTTAATATTGCAGTTTCATAGACAATTAAATATTGATGTTTAAAAGTGCAATAAATGCACATTCACATACTTCAAAAGTATGTAATTCTGCTCATCAAAGGAAGAATTTAATGGCTGGCTGTGGCTTCAGTGTATAGCTTAATATCATAATTGGTTTCACAGCAGTGGTCCGTTACTAAACCAGTGAATATAGAACCAGTATTTGGCAAAAAAAAAATTTTGGTACAGAACACATTTCAACAGCCATGGCCTTTAAAGTGCTAAATCCACGGTAAGTGCTCATACAAAGTGTTGTTCCCCGTGGGACCAAACCTCTGGCCTCAGTTTAGAAAGATTTGAGGGGGAGCAAGGTTTGCTTGCCTGCGGGTGTGCATGCAGCACACACATCACCTAATGTGAGGCTTTACCTTTTCCTCTTCCATCTATCAATCGGGACGTGCCCTCTGCACCCTCAAATCAGTCTAGCCTGGTCCCATTACACCACAGTTTACCCATTTTTCAGGGAGGGAAAAGGTAGCAGTTGCAGCGTTTTTATGTTGTTCAGCGAAGAAATGCTTCAAAACTTTGGATCTAAACCTATGACCTTTGACGGGATTAATATTTCTGAGTCATTACAATTTAAATGTATATACCTACCAATCCGGGACTGGTAGTCCCATCTAATATATCTATATAGGTAAAATGTGTGTAACATCTGGGGCTGAATTTGTTGATTTTGTGCTTCTAAAAAGGGCTAAATGTGCATTAAATAATCATATTTTTGCTTTGAACGCCACCTGACAACTTAACACTATGCTAGAAGCTTTAAATGCTAATGGTAACATTAGCCCTATCACAACAACGGCCTGGTTTTGATTGGATTTGGTGGTGTGAAAAAAGGCTAAATTTACACAACAGCCCTGAGCAACCCATGTTCATCTCATGCGGTAACCGCCAATATCTTGAGACCCAGTTTGACCCATGAATGGACACAAAATAGGGGCACTCATGGGGCCTGAACATTATTGCTCACTTGAGTACCACTTAGAGCCCACGTCATTCCCCAGTCATTACGAGTGTGGTAATCCAAGAAGTTGTCATGACACATGTATGCTCTCACATGTGTGTTCTACTTTTGTATGAGTCATCCATTCATTGAGTGTCACTTATGACTTTCCCAGTTCCCTTCTCTTTACAGAAGCCTCTCATCTACCTTTCACAAAGTGTCCAGCCTGTCTCAACAAAACATCCCAACTGTTTCCTCTGCAGTTTGCATGTTTTGGCTAGGCTCCAAGTTTGCATGTTCAAAGTGGTGTAAGGAGATTTATAATCCACACTATCATCAAGATGGACAACTGCATGAGTTAAAGAGTTAATGGAATTAATCAAACACATGCAGAAGGACATGGGGAATCAGGTGGATTACTTTATGGATTAAGAGCGCCAAAAGGGAACTGTGAAGTTGGCCAGCATTTGCCAGCTTGTGAACCTGTGGAGGAAAGTTGTGTTGTAAATAGTGCTGTCTCAATGCAAACAGGTAGAAAAATTGGTTCTTCATTCTATGCCTGTCTAGGCAGACTGAAACCCACATAAGACCCAACAGAATCTAAACACAAAATACGTCCTTTCGCCTCTCTGGTCCATTTGATCTGCTTGCGAGTTGCAGTCACAATTGTGTCATACCGAGTTACCACCACCTGCTGGTTTGGGGAGTTCTTCTAAAGCAGACATAGGATATATAGTTGGCTGAAGTCTCAGTGCTGCGTTCAGGTTCACATTCTTGCTCTGACACAAACAACATGAGGTGGTGCAACAGTTGGGCTTCACCATCGGTAAGTCTTAATGCCAGTTTAATGTGTTTCTGGCTATAAATAATCAATGTTGTTTCTTGGTTTCAAATGTGGAACTGACCCTAGTTCACTGTGTGTAACTAACCCCCTGCTGGTATTGCACTTTTATGTAGGCAGGTACTTTTCAGGAAAGTTGTATCATGACAACCTATCCTAGTGGATCATCAGCTTTATTACACCCTTTGTCATGATACTTGGCTGAATACTGTTGTAACCAGGTTTATGAGGTTAATTAAACTCATTGCTTTGAACAATTTCACTTTTACAGTTGTTAGCCTTAGACCTGACTTGCATTCAAAATGATAGCACCCTTAAAACCAAGGATGTACCTTATGGAAGTAAAAAAAAAAACAAAACAAAAAAAAAACCCCACACACAACAACAGATGGTCCGGTTAAGATGCTAGCCACGTTGGTAAAATAAAAACTGCTGCTTGAATTATTTTGAAAGGCACTGAATCACTCACAATCCCCCCCCAAGCACAAATAGTACAGCAGCAGGAGAGCACTTCAGCGGACACTGGTTATTTGGGAGGTTTATTTGTGCGCATGGGTTCTTTGGTCATTGACTGACCACAAAAATACAGAACAGAAAAGACACAAACACACTTAAAGCATCAAACATTGGCATCCCACTTACGTTAGCGAGAGCGAGAGAGAGAGAGCAAGAGAGAGCACGGTCCGCTGCGTATCTCCACTGTGACATTACTGGCACCTACATACTGTAAATACCTCCGCTTTGCACCTCACCTCTCTCAGCGGATTATTAATACAGAAGGACACTTTGTGGCTAGCTTAATCAGATGAAGTGAGTCGGAGAATGAAAAGAGAGAGAGAATGAGAGAGTGTCTCTGTGTGTGATGTGAAAAAGCGAAAGAGAGAGAGAGGGGGGGAGAGAGAGAACGCACCACATTAGTCCACATATGATTTATTCCCCCCTCTAGGTGAAGGAGACGCCATTTGTATTCATTTGCCTTTATTTTTATCCTAGATTCATCTTGCCTTCACATGCCTGTCACCACCACACTAATATTATTTTGGCCATGTGATGTCCCATAACTGGCTCTTATAAAAATTGGCCCCGTGCGACAGCGGAGGATGATGCAGCAGGAGCGGGGGGAGGGGTCCTATTTTACTTCATTCATCTGATTTTGTTCTTTTTTTTTTTTTTTTTACAGGGAGATTAAAAGGTTCCCCCGGACAGGATGGTGTGAAGGGTGGGGATAATGATGTCTGTCCTCGTACCAAGGGACACACTAACGCACACGCACATTTTTATGTGCATGCGCACTTAACAGAAGGCCTGGCTTTTTTTCTTTTTTTTTTTTATTACTGGCAAGGTGAGCCAGTGGTGCTCCAACCCAAGGACAAAGACAACTATGACCACAATCCTCCTCGCGGGGCTTTGCAGAACAATTAGATGAGAGCGCAGGGTGACTGCAGTTGTGTTTCAGGACAGTACACACACACACACACATACCAAAACAGAGCACAGATGAGGATGCACTGCGTGTATAAACTGAAGAAGACACACATGAGGTACAATCATGTCTTGTAAGAATTGTTAACTTTTTGTTTTTAAGCTTTTTTGCAAAAGAGATGGGTGAAAAGATTGATACCATTCACATGCAGTAAACATCAAGCTGGAAACCCCAGCTGTTGGGCTTAATTAAGCAAAAAGAGCATGGGGAAACAGTTTGCACTGCTAAGATAGCGCATACCTGCACAAAATCTGTTGTGTATAAACAACAAGTTGCAGTTTTAAAGTGCAGGAAGTGAGAACAATCGGGCAACATGCAGAGACCCTAGAAAGTTACTCGCCCTGAACATAGTTTGGTTTTCCGTACAGGTGTAACAAATGAGACACAATGTCTTCTGTAGTGAGTTTTAAAGATGCTGGTTTCATTACCTTTGAACATAGAACACCAAAATGTTTCTCCATTTTACAGTCTTCCTGCTCAGCTAAGCTAATTAGCGGCTAGCTGCTACACATTTACTGTACAGACATGAGAGAGGTATGGATGTTTTTATCTAGTCTCTGCAAGTAAGCCTATAAGTGTACCTTCCAAAACGTCAAACAATTTTAAATGATGAGCAACGAAAACAATACAATTTTGATGATTTTCATGCATGACAGTTGTCTATTCTGATACATTATTTATTCTGCAAAACAACAGATAACTATAACATGACGGATGTGTATTTTACGCACAAGACGTGCATGAGTTCGTATGCGAAAAGTGACATTAGTATTTTAAAAAATATATTTTTTCTCCTAATATACATATGCAGAGGACAGTTTAATAATCTACTACGGCAACAACAGGGCAAAGAAATCTGCACACTAGTTCTAACACTTACAGCTACATGGATCGAGAGTAAACGTCTAACAAGTGACAGCGCCTCATTGGGAAATAGAAACTGAGAGCACAGGTCAGTGCACAGACTTTTTTCAGTCAGTCCCTCCAGTAAATGAGACTGTAAAACTGACTCAGCCTGAGCTTGCTAGTCACCTGAAGCCTTGACAGTCCCGTAAGCTGCGGCAGGTGTGCATATGTAGTAACTACTCAAAGTTGACAGAACTGTCAAAATTCAGGCAAAGACCACTACAGTAGCCAGGTACTTCTGTACCTTTCTGTACAGATAATACGAGCCAAATTTAAATATTTTGCACATTTTGTAAAAGCTTAAATTTGATTTAATACAATTAATTTAAGTTTATTATGTCAGATCAAGACAATTCATACAAAACCTTTCCCTCCTCTACGTCTACTCCGTTTTTCTTCCTTGTTCCTCTGTCTGCGTCCTCGCATTCAGCCGGTGCATCCATCCAGCCGAGTGCACCCAGCTGCATGGCAATTACAGGTGGGGTTTGGAACGGTACACAACAACAAGACGCATACATTATTAAATGAACCCGTGTTCAGATGAAATTGCTAAGCCAGCCAATAAAGGTAAATTACCAAAGACAAAATGCGGCAGCAAGAAAGAGAGAGAGAGAGAGAGAGAGGGCCCTGCCCGAAATTGCGTTGCATTAATGAACAACATCATTTCTGAAAATGGAGAGGAAACACGGAGTTGCACCTATCAGCGCAAGACAGAGCGCGGGGAAGAGAGGGAGAGAGATGGAACACAACATTGACTACCTAATTATGCATTTTATCATTTCAGTCACAATAGAGTGCCTCCCTTCTTTAGTTGCCCAGTGTACTCGTGCAGCTGTTCCTCCGCTGCTTTAATGAGGAAGATAAAGAATAATCACAACCATGTTATATTTACATCTACCCACCACCAAATTACTTCCTTCTGCAGCATCACACCCACACAAAAGCACCCAATCACGTGAAGGCCACACGGTCACAGTTGCCTCATTTTTTTTTTTTTTAAGCAAAGAAAGGTCGAAACATGTGTAAAAACAATGCGGTTCAGCTTGTTTTTGTCCATCATGAAAGCGCGCCGTAAATTAGCCGATGCGAGCTTAACAGCACGACACAAGGCAAACGGGTAATTGCAGTCGTTGTGTTGTTGCTTGTGTTCTGACTCTGTGACTGGGTGCAGATCGCCTCCCCTTTTTCCCTCCACCATTGACTTTCCCCTCACGTCCCTAGCAGTCAAAGCTAGCACAGATCCTTGACTCCCGGCAGAGCTGTAATATCATGTTGCCGGTCCATCACGATGTATCCCCTGCATCCATCCATCCACCCATCCATCTTTCCATCCAACAAGAAAAATGGGCCCCCAACAATCTGATTCCCTAAGGCTCTTAAAAAAGAAAAAAAAAAAGTAACTGTAATCACAAGAAGGAGATGAAAGGAAGATAAGTGGGTGCATGAGAGTGGAGGAGATGTACACTGCAGGGCTCTGACACCCATCATATGGAATCAGCACCTCGTGAGTAATGGGGGTTAAAAAGGGAAAGTGCTTTCTCTCTCAGTGCCAGATGGGCTCGGATCCGGGCTGCAAGTGAGTGAGTGAGTAAGCGGGTGAACGAGTGAAGACTCACAGCCTTTCTTGGCAGGCCCTCCGCCGACAGCAGAAAATCAAGTGGCACGAGGGAACTCCGGAGATGATTGGCCCACCTCGCCTGAGCTTCCATCAAAAACTGGCGATAAAATCCACTTTAGAATCCGCCGCCGATCATGTTTCACTGGCGCTGTCACAGGCCGACGTTTAGACAAATACGGGGAATTACCGTAGAACAAGCTGTCTTTAAACGTTTCGTGTCTCTATGTTTGCCAGAAGGGTGGAAAATTTACATCCGTGTGCGGTGCTACGAGATTCTGAGTTGATGATGTCTGAAATGCTCTTAGATGACAAAGTGATTTCATGTTTTCCTGGGGTGATTTCAAGGAAATGATCAGAAAACTGGAAGAAAGAAGTGACAAAATACAAAATGCAGGGTTTGCTTTGTTTTTTCCTCCTCTATGAATTTTCACTTGGTGTGGCCTCCAGTTTATTGACGTTAGAAAGCACATTTTTATGCAGCTCGACCCACTTCAAAAGACGGATGCCTGCTGAGTTTGGTTTGTTACACACAGATGCCAAATATTTGATCATTGCGAAAGATTGTTGCCAGGAGTGACCTGCAGGGCACAGCTAATACTACAAGCAACCGTGCATATTTCATTCGATATTGTGACTCCAAACTGTTTTACTTCTTTTTTAAATAACACTGAGTTAGTTGTTGTTCTCAGCAATAATCATAAATATGCATTTGCATGGAATTGAGTAGAAGGTGGCCACAAATGTATTGAATATTTACAGCAGATTACTGATATAAACAGATACATCACTGAACTGTCCACTGCGACGTTGTATTAAGTGATTATTGCATATTAATTGCCATCACTGAGCTACTGCGTATGATTGGATTTGTTACATAGTATGAATGTGTGACCTCTCTCATGCAAAAGTGACGTTGACTTTGGAGCTCTGCGTCGTCCAATGTTAGGGCTCGACACCGTTTCATCCTGTATGTGATAAACAATACAGGGATTTGGGGTTTTAAAGGATCCAAACTTGCTGACTCCACACAGAGAGCAGAGAGTAGAGTTTGCCCTTCAAGTTTGTGTGTGTGCTAAAGTTGCCTCTAAAGCCCAGGAAGGAAAATTTAATTAGTATTTACTCTGACTCCTGTGATATTAGTAAGTTTGTGGGCATTCAAATATAAAAAATGACTGTGGCAATGTTTCAAATTGTTTCTCTTTATTTTTTTTACTTTTAGACATGCATGCTTGGAGTGATGTTCTTTCAGTCCATGTAGAGTTGGCCTCGTTGTCTGTGCAACATTTATTCAGTCTGCGATAAAATTTATTTAGTATTAGTATTTTGAAAGTCTTTGATATCATTGTAACGTTTAATGATTCCTTTTTTGACTGTTTATTCAGAAATCCCGTGGTGCAGAAAGTATGATGTGTTTAGGAAAGAAAAGAAAAGACGGAATGTGTCGCTAAGAACTGGTCGCCAGGATAAAACTAAATATTTTTTTTTACAGATAGACAGTTTAATTGTCACAGTGTTTCAGCTGCAACTACTCCTGCTGTAAATTGTGGCCTCGACCCTGAGGGAGTCTGTAGAAGCTCTAATTATTAATTAATTGTTCATAGCCTGTACAGACACAGCCCCTTGGACATGCGTTCACGGCAGAGGAACTTTTCTCTTCCAATTAGACCAGCGAGGTGGAGAGGGCGACAGCACGGACCATCAACTACGACAGCGCCGGTGAGCGGACTTGTGGGAAACAGGGAGAACAGGCGGCAGGCTCTGAGGAAGGCACACGATTCTGTGCGGAGCTGCTGACAGTCGGGTGGTGTCAGCGATAAAAAGGAATAAAAAGGAGGACTTAAAGAAAATGAGAGCAAAAAAGGAGAGAAGCTGTCTTTTTCATGTCTTCGCATGTGCTGAATTATTATTTCAGCTGCTCGCCTTCATGTGTAAGTGCATATATGTAATGTCTCGATTTGCGTGAGTTTGTGTTCTAAGAGGTTGGAAAAGACGAGGCTGGAGTGAGTGACAGCTGAGAGGAGACATATTAGCTCTTGGAGATTTATAAGGCCGAGATGTTAGCATGACTCTGATGGGTTTACCAAGTGATTGGTGTGTTGGCCTTGCTAAGAATCCCGCTCTATGAAGCTCCGTAATACTTCAACATAAGAGCCTGATGGCTCATTTGAAAGTCAGACGCAGCACACGAAGTCAATCTACCGAGCCAACATCCCTCTTCATAAACACTTAGTAGAGAGTTGATCCTCAGCTGAATGATTTGGCATTGAATCAGCACAGAACCCCGCAAGAATTATACATAAATGATTTTCTTTTTCCACCGTCTACAACAAAATCAGTGCCGGCTTATAGTTGCTTTCAGAATAATAAAAAAAAAACAGAGCCTGAAAAGAGCAGGAGAAAGAGAGCAGAAGTGGCTGAAAGCTTTAGGTAAATGCAGGTAGCATTTTGAATGTGACTGCTTTTCATTATATCCCCGTGCGCTTATCGAGCACTTCCCACTAAGATCTTTACTGGCCTCTTTCTCACTCGGCCCGGATTAATTATAATAAAACACAGAGAGCAAGATGCACAACAATGGGGCATCAATAAGCTCTGACGTTATCATCAACTCAGAACCTTGGAACACCTGGGTCCACTTCATCACCTGACGCCTGTAGATTTATGAACGTGGAGTGCAATGGGTTCCGGGCAGAAGGGATATGTGGATAATGCAGCTTCATTAAGAGAGAGCATAACGGCTTGCCTGAATGCGTTATGGCATCTGTATGAGCTATATCGTCTGGGATATTAAATATTTACAGTCAGTGTATGCGTATGGAATTACTCTTGCGCACACATACGTACACACACGCACATGCAGTGCTTATTCATCTATGTCTCCATTAAGATCCATCATTTGGAGGCAAAGGGAAATGGCATCAGGTCTGTTTTTTGGAGCAATGATCGCAGGCATCGGAGAAAGACACGAAAGACGAAAGACGGCGACTACTTTAGCTCAGTTATCAGCCCTTTTTAAAGTCTGCGCTGGCATCGTGGCGACAACTCAGAGAGTTACGTAACCCCCGCTTAGCCTCCACAAGATAAATCTAACCTCAGTGTTTTTGATTAAAGTACGCGTTTAAAAAATATATACACAAATAGTTTGTACTTACATTTAATGACTGCAAGTCCCACGTTAATGAGAAGTTTATTATATTATATTTTTTTTTGAAGAACCGTGAAAATGGATTTTCCTTATTGAGGAATTCAGCAGGGAGGGAGGCTACAAAGTACCATAATGCAAGGTTAATGGATGGAAAACTTACTGTAACGCTGCCACCGAATGAAAACCAGAGCACGACACTTTGCATTATTTTTATGCTAATGTGCACCAACCGTCAGCTTTTTTTCCCCCTACGGGGAAAACACAAGCATTCTTTGTATTATATTTCTGCTTGTCATTCTGCAAAACACAAACTGGCTCAGTATGTCTGTGTGTATGTGTGTGTCTGTGTGTGAGTGCGTGTGTGTGTGTGTGTGTGTGTGTGTGTGTGTGTGTGTGTGTGTGTGTAAACTCACAAAAGAAACTGTTTTGATACGAGTCACTCTGGAGGGAGAGCTCCGCATTAATACTTCCAAATATTCAGAGTGCCCAAAAAAAGGAGAAAAGTAGAATAAAAAAAAGACAGAGACACTCATTTGGGACTTTGGTTCTCGTTCTCTCTTATACTGTGGAAACGCGATGACTCGACAGTTGGAACAAGTTGCCTCAGTGATGTTCGGGGAGTGTTCACAGAGAAGGAGAGAGAAGAGTTCTGAACAATAGCAACGGAAAAAGATGTTTTTTTTTTCCAACTTAACACTTTTTGTTTCCAGTTTCTGAGAGTTCCTGTCACTTTAAGACAAATTACAGGAACACCAGTGTAGGGGATGTTATCTAATTACTTCCTTATAAACTTTGATGTTTTGCTTTTTTTTTAAAAAAAAAAAAAGGAGCAATGCACAAAAATAAAATGAAAAGTGCGTTTTTGTTTTTTTTTAGTAGAGCTGTGGTTAAATACACTCCCTTATTTCACCTGATCTACACAATGTTAAAATGAAATGTCATTCGCTGAAAATCACCAAAAACCACAGCATAAAAAGCAACCTATTCTGATAAAGGTTTAACACAATTTGCACATAACTCTTGTACATTGAGTTCCTAAAATTTGCAGATCAAAAACTGATTTACTCTTTAAATATAACGACACTGACGTCTCACACCAACTCTTTATTTCTGACCTCATGCACAAAAGGAATATAAAATAGATTCCTTACTTCCAGGCAAGTTTTCTTTCTTTTTAAACTATGACATCAGATTTTGTGACACATCAGCACAGTGAACCGAGCTGCCGCGGCTGATTTAAGCAATGTTTCCAGCCTCTAAAATCATCCAGGTGAAGCCATGTGAAATGGTTTTGTTTGGTTATTTGGTCTGCGATCGTGTATTTTCTTTTTTGTTTTGTTGTCTGCTTCTATACCCAAATAACTGCAGCTATTTGGGATAGAAGTTATTTGGTGAATGCATTTCCCAAAATTACAGGCAGACTGAGGATACTGATGCATACGAATGCATTTATCGTGGATCACACCTCCCATAATAGAACCCAGATAGAGACGCATTCTACATTAGACTGATGCCAAAATGAAAAATATACTATTTGGAAACAATTGTACATTTTTTACAAGAACTGAGAAAAACACAAAAAACACAACAAAGACTTCAGCTGGCAAAACCATACACATGACAAGATTGCAACTGAAGCTATACTCTATTTCAACACAAGAAAAGAAAAGGATGTACCTGAAAAATAAATCATTATTCCACATTCCATATTTCCGCAATGCTGAAAAATTGATTGATTTCTACAACAAAATAATGGTATATTGTCAACAGCACCAGTGCAAATATGAAAGACGCAAAACCGCAGGGACAGCCGTGCATCCTGGGTGCGATCGGTATATAAAAAGCGCTCCAGTTTAGAGGCTACAGCCTCCAAACCGGCACACCCAAGGAGAAGCAACCCACCTCAGGCTGCGGTTCCCATCTGCCTGCCCTCTCCCCCCTCCTCTAACTTTGACAAGGCCGCAGCCTGTGGTCATCAGTCTTTAGTCTGCATGTGTGTGTGCGAAACAAAAAGAGAGAATAAGGCCACAAGGAAAGAGAAAACAGGGTGAAGGCGCGACAGATTCACCACTGGACCATCTTTAAAAGTCCTGGTCCCTCTGGACAGCACTGCGGTAGCGGCTAGCTTGCTAACCGGATGCTGGAGCTGACATGACATGTTTCCCCAACAGACCGCGGCCCCCTCCTCCCCTCCCTGAATCAAATCAAACCAGTGGGCTGATGCAGTATGATTGGAGCTCTGGTACTGTCTAATAGCCCAGAGACTGAGCCTGACGCATACTGTTGTCTCTATCACTGCCTGATTCACTAGAACAATTCCTCATATGCAAGCTACCAAGGGATGAGATTCATTTTTACAGCTTTAAATGCGGCTTCATAGAAATGACAACAGGAGTCAAAAGAAACAGTAAAAGTAGAAATAAACTAAAAGTTGCAAAATGCTCTGTTACAAGTAGAAATCCCATATTCAAAACTTACAAAAGTAGTTAAAGTTTAAATACTCAAAAGGCCTATTTTGTTCTCTTATTTACACATGTCATTTTATGATTATTACTAATTAATTAATAAGTTAATAACATTTTAATTATTGTATATTCTGTTGGAAAATCTCAGAAAACCCTTTTTTAATATAAGTACATCTTACAGAACACTCACATTTCAATCATTGTTAGGTAAAAGTTAAAAAAAAAGGATACTGAAACTTGAAACATGAAATAAAGAGGCAGGTTGAACAATTCTAACAATCAAACTGTTTGAAGACACATTGAAATAATAATAATATAATATTCACATAGTACTGTGAGATTTGATACATTGATTCAAGAAAATAAAAGCTACTACAATTGACAGTTTTGTGATAAAAATATATAAACTGACAATGTGAACACAATTTGACAACCCAAGAATCTGCAGCTCCCCAATACTTTACAGAGCGTTTTAGAATCTTTTAGCTCATTGTTTCGGTCCTCTAGCCCACAGCTGTACTGTGTTGGTTCGCTCCTACTCCTCTCATAGCGTCGACCGCACCACACAGTTTTCAATGAAAAGTCCTAAAAATACACTGTAGAGTGTCAGATCAGCATCACAGTTACAAAACATACTTAAAATAGTGGCACATGTAACCGTTAAAACAGCAGATTTTTCCCTCAGACATCGGTGGAGACAAAAAACAGAGCTAGAAGAGAGTGACTCCTACCAGGCAGCCAGAAACACAGCTCTATAAAAATGCTGGTGATCTTCTGTGAATGCTGGCTGTGTAAATAGGCGCCCATTAGCTAATGAGTGGCTAACAAGTTGATAATACCGGTATGTCCATGTCCTGTTCAAAACTTGTTTTTCCTGCCCCCAGGGGGCATAATATTAAGACAAGAAGTTAAGACAATGACTACAAAGACTTGCTGAGGATGAGATTTTGTGTGTTTAATATGTATGTATGTTTAATCACATACTGTATTGTGACTACAGGTTTCAAATGTAGTCGAATAAAAGGTACTTAATTTGTCAATGAAAATGTAGTGAAGTAGAAGTATGAAGTAGCGTCACTCAGGTGCACTACAAATACCTCAAAATGTCCTTAAAGTGCAGTACATGAGTTAATGCTCTTAGTGTTTTTCCACCACTGCATTACTGTTACATTCTTTTTCACACACACACACACACACACACACAAAGGCAGGCTGCAGGCCTGAGCCTCTCAAAACTGGTCACCTTTGAGGCTTTCATCAATGTCAACATCCCAGGAAAAGGAGACCAAACACAAACACATTCACCTCAGGCAGGGACTCCCCCGCTGAGCCATCACTGCCACAACCAGCGACCCTCAACAAGCTCCTCTAAGTCCCTGGAGTTGTCCCCTTCTGCAGCTCTGTCACTCTCTCCTGCAGCCAGCGCGAGTCGGCAACTCTCTCTTTCTCTCTAATCGTCTCTCTCGGTCTCTCACCCCCCTAATAAGAATCAATATCAGCTCTCTTAAAAGTCATCAAGCACAGAGGTAAAAAGGCTCAAGAGCATGAAATTGCAGATGGGAGAGCGTGTACTTATGCAATACTAGGCTGCGATATAGGCTTCAAATGGGTAGAGCCACCGAAGGCATACAGTAAAGAGAGAAAGCGAGAGATAGAAAATTACTGTTAGATTGTTCGTGAGCGCGCGCAAGAGAGAGAGAGAAAAGGGAAAAACACAAAGAGTAGACGCTGAGCAGGAAAAAAAACAAGAAACTGAGATAGAGATAGGGTCAGCGAGAGACAGCATTTCATACCACAGAGATGTGACTCCTTGAAGGTTTTCTTTTTTTTTATTCCTTCTTATGGACTCGCGCCTCAAACAGCGCAGCAACAGAAACCTTATCATGTCGACGGCTTATCTCCCATTTTCACCTCCTCAAAGCAATAAACACGCACAGAGCAACTGGAAGAAGGGAAACGCACAACAACAAAGAGTTGACTCTTCAGGATCAACAGTGCTACACCGCTCTCCCTGTGTTTTCATTACCCCATAGCGTCCTGGAAGCCAGGTGAGACCGCTGATGGGGCCATGGATTATCCAGCATGGATGGAATACAGAGTCTGAAGCATGAAGGACACAGATCGTGTCGGCCGCAGCAAAGGCATATTACAACAGAGAGCCAACCTCAAGGACTCCGGTAGATTAAAACTGATTGAAATCCCATTTGTGGCGTTTGGGGTCTTTTATGTCAGCTTTCTCTCTCGCACGCTCTCGTGCAATGTCCCCAAAGTGAGCAGAGCCCAACTCTGAATAAACAAATAAAATTGCATTTGTGGAGACACGCATCTCAGATTTGCATGGCAATAATACGAAGATGTGGGATTTTGTAATATGAACAGCAGCGGAGGTGTGAGTGTGCGCTTTGCGCGTGTGTCTGTTTCGCTGATGGGAAGCAATGGGAGGAAATGGTAAATTGCAATCTTCACATCACACACAGAAGTGCCTCTATTCACATGCATGTAGAGTATGTATGGGTTAAATCCTCATATCAATCAAATGTTCAGTTAAACTTTAAATGCTGTATTATGCACAGTGGTGCAGCAGTGAACTGTTTCTGGTCAGAGTAACAAATAGCTGTCCAATATATTTAGTTTAAGAAGTACTATAGTTCAAATAAAGTTGCAGAAAACAGAATCACTTGAGTACAAATATCTTAAATTTGCACTTCTGCACAGTACTTCAGTTAAAGTCTTTATGTTTCTGCCACATATTTGTAGTTGCGTGTATACATGATTAACTAACTGATAGTATTTTACTTCCATACATCCTTTTTATGCTTGCTGTTACAAAACAAGCGCGAGGGAACAAGCTTTTGCTGCTTTAGTTTATCCCGAAGACAGCTCTACTGTTCACCCAGGGTGGTGCAGTGCCTGGAGGGAGGCACTGCCTTGAAAGCCAAAGTCAGGGAACAAAAATGTCTCCCATCGCGGTTGTAAAATGATTGGCTGCATGTTAAAATTAATGTTTTCAAGTATATAAAGTCTATCCCAATGCTCAGAGGTAGTATACACTATATAACTACATATATGCACCACTACATTCGGGAATAACAATACATACATTGTCAACTAACTGTTTTTAAACACACTGACTCCACCAGGGTCCAATGCTGGACAGGAAGACAGTTTTAACCAGTAACAGCCCTGCTTACATTCACACCTATGAGTGATTTACAGTTCAGCCTCTATTTATATTGTGTGTGGTTAAACCCAGTAGACAGTCCAAATTATGCTTAAAATAAAATATTTATTAAAATAAATAAAACTTTGAATGAGTTTTACTTCCTTATATGTTCTGTTTGTGGATTTTTTACATAATTTTAAATAAAAAATAAAAGGTTGGGATTTGAATTAGTCATTTCAAGTCATTAACAAGGCTGCAGCCACAACACATTACTGTAATTACTGTTATTACTGGTACTTAGAATGACATGAATTCACCCTAACATAGATTCTATACTGGCTTTTAGTGTATCACACAATAAAGTGCAGTCTGTATTTGTTACAATGCAACCGCAGATCTTCAGTGAGACAAACTAGGACAAAGCCAGTGTCACAAACTCTGACAACAATACATTTCAGATTAATGTTTTCCATTTTCATTCTGCACTGTGTGTCTCTGTTTCCGTTTGTCTAGTATCCATTTCTATTCTCTTTTTAACCTCTTTAAAATGGTGTTTAACACTTTGATTTGTATTTTAAAGTTTAAGTGATGTTCCCTCTGCTTTCATTTATGAGATACGTCGATACATAAACTTCAACAAAATATATACACACACACACATTTGCCATGATAACTATTTGAATAGAATTAGAGGGTTGTATGTGTGGATTTTCTGGTTCAGTAGCTGTGTTGCTGTCCACCTGCGCAGGTCTCTAAGAAGTCAGCTGATAAGCCTAAGCTCTCCTCAGTAAAAGAGTATGTAGCCCACACAAAATGCCACAGTGCTCCATGGAGCCCACGATGTGACAAATACCTCCCGATATTATCTGGATACTGGATTTATGCAACATCCGAACAACTTATTCAGTAGCCAAAGAGGCAGCACAGTGACTCCTCAGCGCAGGCGGTCATGTCTACAAGATCAGATTTTTCTTTTTAGGACTGAGAAGAAGCGCACAAATCTCAGTGTGAAGCAGTTTGGCCCAAGGAAGAAATTGAATTTGGAGAAAGGTCAAATCTCCAATGTCATGTTCATCTGTGGCTGCCACACACACAGGTATTAGTCTGTGTCCACTTGCACATGGTGGAAAGCCTCCTCCTCTTCACACAATCAGCAGGTAAAAAACAGTCAAACAGCGCACTGAGGATAGGCCGCCCCTCCAATCTGTGGCTTCACAGTTGCGTCTCCGATCACAGGCAATAACAAGACATCCAAAAGGTTCAGTTCACTGCCGTTTTTCCTGACTAGCAGAGCTGTTTATCCTGTCTGCACCTGCACACATCACCTCCCCTTCCTCCCCAGGCGAGAGGACACATCATGTGAGACAGGCACTCGGTGACAGGCACGCAAAGAGGCAGTGGGACAACAATGAAGATGTCATAAAGGGATGGGGAAAAATCCAGAATCACACCATCCTCAGCCTCATTTTTGAAATTCACTGAGCTGTCATGGAGGCAGAATGGTTACCAGAGAAATGACTCAGGCTTCTTCCCCATTAGATGTAATAAGACTCTTTGCCCCTTCATCAAACATACAAGTGCATAAGCACTATATATATATTTTCTTTTATTTAATTCTCACTTCTCTTTAACAACTCTCCTGTGAAAACCATGTAGCATCAAATTAAGTAATTAGGTGGGTATTTTTAAGTTAAACATAACTTTTCTTAAGTCTTCCTTTATGAGCTGGGAGAACTCTTCCGCCCATTAAGCAGCTAGTAGCATTTTGGAACCAGCTTATCTGAAAAAGCTGGAAACAGGGCTGTTTTTCTGCAGACTTTTTTGGAGAAGCATTAATTTCACATGGCAGTGACAATACGGTATCTACCTACCTTCTATAAGGTAAAAACAATCTTTGCAAGGGTTTATTTAGACAGATGTGTCAGAGAATCATGACGTATCTAAGTAATAAAAATGAAGATATTGTTGAATACACAATAATTAGAGGTATGTTTTCCCTGACGATCAATTAAAAATGGCTTATAAACGTACATGAAAAAGTACAAATTTACCTTAATTCACTACTTATTTGCTAGGATTGCTCTGCCGATTGTTTGTTGTTTTTCAAATAATTGATTAGTTGTTTGGCCTTTTTTGAAAGTGTCCAAATGAACAATGTGTATCCCACTTTCACTTTCCACTCAAGGTGATGAATTTAAATTCTCGGAACTTACTAAGATATAAGGCTTCGAAAATAAGCAAATATTCAGAATTGAGGAGGTGCAAGCAGTGAGATTTTGGCCTTTTTACTTATAAATACCTTCAAGGATCTATTGATTGTCAAAACAGCTGCAGTTACTGTTCTGTCATTCAACCAACTGATTAATCAACTAATCGTTTAAGCTCTGACAGCGCTAATAAAAGCGATCTAACAGTGCTGAAACAGACAGTTTTCCAGAAATAGTGTCACTATTCCATGAAATATAAGCCCATCTGTCGGTGGCGGATTTAGAAACCCCCCTGCAGCCACTTTTTAAAATGATTCAACTGTAAATTGATTTGTTGCAGGCTTTACTAACCTCACAAAGACGGCCCTGTGATCCACTTTGCTCCACATTGTAGGTTTATCCACCTTAAGCCCCTTACTTACAAACCGCCAAAACCCTAACTGCCCTGTGACTGATGACGTGATTCAACCCTTTGATATGGCTGAATTTTACACTTCATTTTCATCATGTGCTTCTGCAGCAACAGGGTTCAATGTAAGAGTCAGACATGCCTCAGGAAAAACATGCTCATGTTTGAGAGGTTTTCACTGAAGTGGCCCCTGAAAGAAAGCAAGCTAAGCCGGTATACCCCCCCCCCCCCCCCCGACCCTCCTCCTCCTCCTCCTCTTACCGTCCACACAGGCAGGTCTGGCTCTTGTAGTTCCAGCGATCTGGCCCTTCTTACAGGCGCAGCGGGCAGTCTGCCTGGCGATGGTCCGCCGTGGTTGGCTGCTGTCCCTGTCCAGCGTCACAATCTCACATGTCCCCGCTGCCAGCTGGCCTGGAAATGACATTGCACCACAGAATGAGAGGTCAAAGAGATGAAATCATAAACAGGGCAAAATAAACTAGTCTGTCTTCTGTTAAATTTGTATTCTGTCACACGTTCAGCAGTGTAGCTCTGTTATTTTTCATAATCCTTTGTAGCTCAATTGGCAGGGCGCAGCACAAACATTAGCAGATTCAAGAGAGCGGGTCTCACTGGAAACACTGATGCAAATATAGCTGTGCATGTTTTTATCCTCAGCAAGACTTCCATACATTATCATTTTGAATGTATAATACCAGTGGCGGAAAGTTGATAAGTGCATTTCGTCAATTAATGTACTTAAGTAGAGTTGCCAGGTATTAAGCGGATAATTTCCATTTAATACTTCTTTATACTCCACATTTCAAAGAGAATATATTGAACTTTTTACTCCACCTAATTTATATCATCACTTGACTTACGTTGTAAATTAACATTTTGCAAAGTGCAAACACCTCAAAAAATCCTTTTCACAAACAACCTGTGTATATTCTTGAATCCTGAGTCTGTCTATTCAGGGAGATGATTTCAACCTGTTACTAGGTTTATGAATTTTGAGGAGTAGGAATTACAGAATAGCTGTGCTGACTTTAAGGCAGTCATCTTCATAGGCTCTCACTGTCATGTCTGAAAGGCTCTTGAAACAAGTCATTTTATTTCAGAAACAAGCTCAAAGAGTCCAGCCATTGAGATTTTGTTTCACTTATTTTGTGAAAAACACATTAAGGCTAAAATTGTGTTGGCTGTTTTACTTTTCTGATAGAACTGTGGAAGTGTTTATCTGTGACATGTTAAAAAGTAGCATCAAACTGGAGCCATGAAGATCACAAACTGACTCAGTAATGTTAGTTACACAGACAATCAGTAACAAGCTTGTTAGCTAAAATTGAAAACAAGCTAGTTAGCTAACATTATCTCCCATGAGCTACTGGTCACACCAAGCTACGTTAGACTATAACAGCAAAAGTTCTGAGTGTACTGAACTGAGTAAGGGTGTCTTATATTATGACACTTTGCTTTTTTTTAGGATTTTGTCATTTTGTCTTTTATAAGTTAAGTAGTCTCACTTTAATGAGCATTTTTTAGATGTGGAAGGCATAAAACAATGTGATCCTGTATTTTCATAAAAAAACATTTAGTTAAAATGTCTTTTGAGATATGAAATGAGGGTACACCTTGGAAATGTGAACATTTTTATCAGAAGAGACCTGAGTTCTTTAAGGTTTTACAGATACAGACCTCTTAACCCCGAACATTTCCAGTGGAATTGCTCAGAAGCCAACAGAGGAGCACTGCAGTGTGGCTAAGAGGCTCGCAGATGTAACTGCATGTGTGAAGGGACTTTAAAAGACAACGGTGAAGAAATTACTTTTAAATTTCAGCCACCTAAAGACTACCCACAAGCTATTTCACATTAAGGACCACATCCTATCAGCACACCTCTTTGAAGGTAATGTACCCATTAGCCATGAATGAAACACATGAATACTGATGAACTTTGTAATTGCTGCCAAGCCACCCCCCCCATCTTACACACGCACATCTTCCATGTATTCAATCAGGTGACCTGTGGCCTCGTAGCTGGGCCCTTGCTGCTCACAAATTAACCTTTGTCTGTGTGTGGAGGCCCTCGGGTGCCATCCTGGAGAGGCTTATCAGGATCTAATTGTGATTGGCAAGAGGATGGAAGTTGTGATTAAATCTGGACTTGGAGTCCCGAACACTTGGGTGGCTGGCTTAATGAACTGAGCTGCGAGGGGTCACACCTAGGGTAATGGGGATCTATCAGGATTCATCCGCACACTGGTACCTGTGGTGGCCACAGATGGAGAAAATGTCTGAGTGTATGCAGCACTGCCCTTTAAAGGATGTGTGTGTACAAATGCAAGACTTCTTTTACATTAATGTGTCTTTTGGAGAACCAAATCACAAACTTCATGCAACTTTAGTAACATGACCAATAGGTGATTCTCATCCCATAATTCCCATCCATATTCATTTATTTAACTATTTATTTAAAGAAAATAAATATATAAAATAAAATACAGCACTGGCAAAGCACTGATAAAGCATCACTATGGGGGTGGTTGTGGATAGATGTGGATAGACTCTTGCGGCACAAGAGTACAGTACCAAGTAATCAGTCCAAATATTTGGTTTATTTTCTACAGGTGATCAGACCAGTAAGGGGAGCTAAGTCCCAAAATTATTTCTGATAGAGAAAAAAGGGGAAAATTGAAGAAAAGATGACATCACGGGGTCAATGGCATAACACTGTTAAGTAACCCTCAAGGGCATATTTGTAAGGTCGTAAAGCAGCTTTTCTTTCTATACCAGAGTCAGTTAAGATTCAATTAAGCAGCTTTTGAAAAACATTCTGACTTATGAGTCTTCCATTTCCATACAAAGCAGCTATCCATACAAAGCAGCAACTCAGCTTATTGCTTATTGTGCTTTTTGGAAGAATTCAGTTGTATTAGTAAAAATGGCATTATTTATTATTTTTTGTGATAAAACAAGAAAAATAGTAAAGGCATAGAAACTAAGGTTAATAACGGGTAAACATACAGGTTGAAAGTTGCCAATGTGTCCACAGTGCTCAAGACCACTAATCTTTTACTATCTCTAGCTCTACTGTAGTGTGACAGCTCTAAAGCCAGTACCCATACATACATTAGTGCTATATGCTTAGATCTATAAATACAGCTCTACTAAGAGGACAGGAGAAGTGATTATAAATGTGCAGAAAGATGTCTTAACACTAGATGCCTTTGCTCAAAAACGCATGCCAACAAAATCCCATCTGTCATGCGTTTTGCACTTGGAAGATAAAGACCAAACCCCCGACCTTCAACACCCCTTTCCACCACTCTCCTCCCCCCCCCCCTCCATCCTTTCTCCCTTTACATTGCTCGCTCTTTTCTCCTTCATGCCTTCTCACTTAACTCCCTCCTCCCTTTTGCAACTCTTCCGTCTTCTCTGGGTGATGCTGGATAATCACTTGTCATGTAAGCTCCTGTGAGTGAGTGTGTGTATGTATGTGCCTTTACTTCCTGCGTCCCACCGCCATCTCTGTAGATCATCTAATCGCTGCCTTCTTCCTGCTTCCTCTCTTAGTTGGTCCCTTTTCCTTTGGAACTCTTCCATTGCAAAAGGCTGAAAAGACTGTTTGGCTGTCTTATGTAATTGCGTAGATCACTGTGGCGCTGAGGTACCATGTGTGAAGTCAACTAGCTCAAAGACTGTGGTTGATTTGACGTCGCAATTCTCTGTTGTTCTTCTTTCTTGAGTCGATGGAGCTCATTAATTGCCTACATTTCATCAAAACTGGGACCTTGCTTTTACTGTCACAGCTGTAGCTGCAGGGAAAACTGAATAAATGTAATTTTCATGTTTTTGTCTTGCATTGTCATATACTGTCTTATATACAGCTGTGCTGACTTCTTTAAGGGGACATATAGAATCTGCTTTTTATAAACCCAGTAAAAACACAAGACAATTGTGCACTCTGCCTTGTGAAACACTTCATTTGCTACATCTGCACTGGCATGGTGTAGGTCCTTGTGAAGGATAGAATTGAGGACTACATTTGAGCTTTATTTTAACGTTTCAGTTGGTGACATCCAAAGTGACGAGGACCACACAGTATATTCTTTATAAAAACTTCGGCACTACATCTTCAAACTGTTGAAACACCAAATTGTTTCAACAAAATGAACAAATTGTTGTTGAAATTATTGAACAATATATCTAATATATACTTTTATATATATTAGATATATTGATACTGATGATGCTGAAGGGCAACAAACACAAACTGTTAAAGCCAGGATGCTTCACAGAGTTTGGACAGTGGTGCCTTTAGATACATGCATACTAACATTAACATACTAACAAACTCAAAGTGACAATATTATTGTGAATGATATTGTTGTTTAGTATGTGTAAGGTATACCATGTTCATCATCTTAAGTATATTGTGTTGGCATTTTAATATTTCCCATTTAGGACTGATAAAGTACAGCTGTAGCTTTATGGAAGGTCATTAGTTTTGCTGGTGCAGTAGGCCTATTCTGTTGTGTCAAAGTACTGGACAAATGAAAAACTTCACCTGGTGTTGGTGCTGGATAAATACTTAAAGGATCTCCAAAATTATTACAGTTCATCAAGACGCAAATGTGACTGTCCGTACCACAACTCATTGAAATCCATTCAAAGCTTGTCACTCATAACTAATGAGATTTTTCATGCAAAGGTGCAGTCAGAGATTCACTAAAGGTAACCAGGAGGCAACCCACCAAGAAGGGTGAATATCGGTGCATGTGGTGTTAAAATCATTAACCTCATGAAATCTCTCGATTTACTTGTTGTGGTGGTGCTGGATTTAATTGGTGGTCACCAAAGTAGGGATCATCTTGGATCATGAATGTCTATAGCTAGGACTATGTATCTATCATGTTTATTACTCTAAGGAATGTGTATATACAGCCTTGATTTTAAATCCAATTTCCCAATACACGGTGAACAAACTGAGCCCTTCTAATGTTTCTAGAATTTGAAATGATAGAGACATCACTCGAGTATTGGAGTATTGGAGTTTTAAACAAGTTGGTTTCCACTGCAAGCATTCAAGGTGTTTTGCAGTCTTTCCAAATATTATGCAGGAGAACTTGAGGACAAGCTGGTCTCAGTCCCCCAATAAAGCAGGAGTCTACTCCTTTCCTTCTTTTCTAAAACAAATTGCTCCAAGCGTCCCCGTGGCTCAGCCTCCAGAGCGCAGCGCCAGGGATACCGCACACACTGCCATTCTTAAGCATAGCAAAACTAAACAAACAAAGCAAAAACTGAACTGAACCAAACCTCCCCAACACCAGAAAGTATTCCTCTTTTTGTTGGCCTGGAGGGATCTGCAGAAAAGGTTAGAAAATATTACAGGATTCACAGCTCCAACAAGACAGTTTCCACAAAGCATCATGATACATTTGGTCTGAAAAAAAACCCCAACTCCTGTATTTTTGCTTGGAATTAAAATTGCATAGTATTTTTCATACACAGTTTTTATGCATGCAAATATGCAAGATGTAGTCCAATTTCTTCACAGTCATCCCGTGAAGAAATTGGACTGTGAAGAGAGGAAACAGTAATCCTGTTTCCTGGAATAGCCTCATGAATAGTGGGAAAAATCTAAAACTGGCAGGTGTCCTCAGAAACAAACCCAAAGCTTGTACCAGTAGTGCTATGATTTATCATCACCCTTATCAGCTTCTGTTGTCGAGCAGTTGTCAGCTTGGCCAGCCAAATGGCTGATTAAAATGTATGTGTGGCCACCCTAGAGTGAAATGAAAGCTCTGACTGTGGCAGAAGATGGATTCATGTGGCAGAGCGTACGGCTGAATACAACGTAATGTTATTGACATGCTCCTATGCTTTATTATTTCTCCTCCCGCTCCTCAGCACATTACAATTGCTCTGCCACACACGGTCATTTGACAAATGTCCAGCACGGCTACAACACAGGGCGACATGATTTTATTTTTTCTCTTCTACTCCCTGTATCTATTGCCCAGATGCTTGAGAGCAATTTTTTTAGAGGCTCTTTTAAGTTCTTTTTTTTTTTTGAAAGAATTATTCTTTTTTGATACACGAGAGATCCCAAAACAACTAAAACTTGCTTCTTAGAGTCTAAATCTGCAGAATCAAATACTTAGATATTTATAACGTGTGGTTTAGGCTTGGAGGGAAAGCGTAGGTGTAATATTTTCTTTTTCAAAATTTGCAGTGCAGAGTCATGCTGGGAATGCACACTGTGCCGCACAGTATTTCTGTCTGTCCGTCTAAATTCAACACAAAAATGCGCTCCGCCATAAAAATTTACTGAAATACTGACGTGCAGTTTAACAGAAAGAGGTTTTAATTAGCCCGCATCTTTACGGCGATACATGAGGAAGACGAGGGCTCCCATCTGAAAAAGCAAAGAAATGTTTGCAGTAAATCAACATCACAGGTCCTTAGCAGTAAATTATACATATTTTACTTTGAGTGGGAGTAATATATTTTGCTTTCATCTGATACTCTAATCTTCGCTAATATCTTTGAATTAACATCACTAAACCGAAAAATGCTACTGGAGCAACATGTTGACTAGCTAAATCCAGAAGAAGAAGAGGAAGAAGAAGAAGAAGGCTATTGCATGATATTGTTTTAACCATCACGAGCTACAACTGCTACTACTTCTGCTACTATGTCAGATCTAATGGAACCATGCCAGTCATTAAGATGAGTGAGACTTCATAATGGTTATTATTTCACCATTCACTCTGTGCATTACTGTTGCATTTTTGTCCTGGAAAAAGTTCTATCTGGCTTCTTGATAGTAGTATTAATGTATTTATGAACAAACTCCAACACAAGTGGACTTAAAATGCTTTATGAAATACTTGAGACTTGATTAATGGGGCAATTTAGTTTAAAAGGTTTAAAATCATGCTAGAGGTCCATGGGGGCCATGCTGCTTCTTAAATTGACTCAGACCAATGTGGTTTGAGTCAACCAAGCGTCTGACATCGGCATCCTTGGTACACTAGGACCGCGCTAGCAGTGCTCAAAAAATATGCAGTGTAAGGTAAATGACATTAAATGCTGAAATATGACATATTGATCTGTGTATTAAGCAAACAATGCAGCCACGGTGCCTCTGAGACAAATGACTTGTGCGCAAGTGTGTGTTTGGCCGTGTAGCAAAATGAAATATAATGACGCCAACACACGGATATGCTCTTTTCTAAACATCAAAACGATGCATGTAATGGCTAAAGCCTTGCTAACAAAAAAAAAATCTTTTCCACATATTCTCCACTTAACCCAGAAACACTACATGGCAGCTTGATGTAGCTGGAAACTAGCATCACATCTGTTCTGCTGGAGAGGACAGAGTGCGTATGTGTGTGTATGTGTGTACATGCTAGACGCTGCCAGACTAAAACGCTATATCACTCCAGCACACTACAGCTGTTTGGAATGAGAGAGGAGAGTCCAGGGCCAAGACAGTGAGTCTGAAATCCCATTTTGGATCCAAACGCTGCATTAGTAGAACCTTGATGTCATCCCTCTACCCTGAGGCCTGGCGGGCTAGTTTTTAAATGAATCCTTTTAACAAGCCTAATCAGAGGCTGGAAGAGCCAGCTCAACAGCATGTGGTGCAACGGGAAGGAGAGCGGAGCAGATGAAATTACAGCTTCAGGTAAAAGAGCAGTTGGATGATGTAGGCAGTGAACGAGATCTCCAAAACGACCTGCACTTGAGCAGGAGGAGACTGAGGTCCAGAGACAATGAAGCCAGCCACTCACTCAGACTTGATGATCAATGAAAGCAGCTTGAAGAGCGTACGGCCTTGATTTTTGCAGGTGTGAAAAATGATGTTCCAGTTCAGTGCAGTGGTAGGATGAATAGGATTGATCAGGTTAAGACAGATGAATGATCATCAGTGAACACGCTGGCTTAATTATTAACAGCGTGGCAGGAGGGACACGTGTTTTCTCTAACATCCATTTGTAGGGGTAGTTTGACTTTCGCTGAAATATGCTTATTTGCCACTGCGGCAAGTTAGATGAGATGTTTTCAGCCTGGTATCTCATTTTGAAGCTGGTTAACTTTGCTAGCATTGAGGCTGGAAACAGGGGGGACACAACTCAAATGTTTCATCAGTATTTTGTTGCACCGAAACACAGCTTTCTTTAGAACCCACGATATGACTGGAATGCATTCAGTTAATGAAAGCTGCCAAACTTATAAATGTGTTTACTCATTTACTTTCCAATGCTTGTTTATTCAACAGCCTTTCTTTCTTCCCTGTCTTTTTGTTTTCTTTGGGTTTTGTCTGTGATCACGCAAATAAAAACAAGTTAACACCTTATGAACTAGTGAGACACCGGGTTTGAAAAATGATTCCATCGTGTTTTCAATTTTCCAGCTGAGCTAAGATGAACGGCTGCTGCATCCAGCATCACATAGAATTGATATAAGGTATAAGAGTGATATTGATCCTCTCATTTAACTATGAATAAGAAATCAAAAATCCATGCATTTCCCAGAATGCAAAAGTATTCCTTTAAAACGTAAAATGACTTCTTACTTCTAGCTTGACGGCTGCACGTGTGTTTAGATTTACTCTTTGACTAGTTCTGATGCCTAAATTCATGGCAAAGCGAATACACTGGAAAATTATGACCAAATAAAAGAAAATATAGGTACAGATAATAACCCACCACCTTGTACCATGCAGTAGATTGCTGTCAGTGTGAATTGAACCTTCAACCTGCCTCAGCTTACAGGAGACATCCATCCCTCCAACCTCCTCTCCATCACAGATAGAGTGGCCAAAAACTCATCATAAAGCTAGCCTTGAAATTATTAATACCCTGCCTATGCTGCCATGAGTCAGAGAAAGTTCTGGAGACAATTCTCATTGGGAGCACTCTCTCATCATGACGAGGGAGAGAGACAGAGAGAGAGAGTGAGAAGGAGAGAGAGCTGTGGTCTGGCCGATCTATTTTGGGTGAAGCAAGCTCGTCTGAGCGCTTCGCTTGCTTTGTGGAGCCACTCTGAAAAAGTGATTTGATTTTCCTTTTCTCCCCCTTTTTCCTAAAATGCTTGGGCAAGCAGCAGTCACACAGCAGCACTAACACACCAAAGCATAAACGCATGCACTCCTAAACGAATATAAGCATAGATGCAGCATACAAATGCCAAATATAACCACAAGATAGAGCTGGGTCTCTCTACCTCAGTCTCACACACACGTATTAGTTAAGTGAATGTTGCCACGCAACCACAGCTACAACTAAACATCCTCTGCTTCCTACACGTTGGATGAAAATAATTCTTTGCTCCACTCGTGTTCTCAAAAGGCCATCTTAAAGCACAAGACATAAAGCTTGCAGGATAATACTGAACCTCTTTTTGAATTTCTCCTGGTGAGTTCTTTCCCATCTTAGCTTCACCATGTTTAGTGCCAAATGGGAAATTACAAAAAAAAACTAAGATGGCAAACAATATACCTGCTAAACATCAGCAATTTAACTAATTGCAAAGATTTCCATTTAGCTCAAAGGGCTACTGTACCTGAGCACAGCATTACTGATCCTCGAGCATGACTGTAGACTTCAGTTTGTATGCTCAAAACCTATTTTCTTCCTTATCAGATAGTGGTGAACAAATGGACAAATAGACAAAAAGACATATTAGGAATGAGAAAGGTTAGCTTTTTGTGTTGTATAACCTTCTCAAATTTGTAATTTTGGGCTTTTTGGCTTTTACCTTGGACTTGCAATAGAGTGAAATAGGCATTTTTTTGTGCTGCTCTCAGAGCTTTTTTTAGTGTAAGCTAAAATTATCAAAAGATGAATCAACAGCAGCCACAGATGGGAGACCTCACCACTTTTACTAAGTCCCTGAGATGCTGTTCACCTGCAATTCAGCGTACAAAGGCTTAGAGGCATCATTATCATAAACATAATGCATGCTTTTTTCTATTTCATTGACTTATGATTAAAATAAATTCAACCGAGTCCATGTGTAGTTAATAGGGTTTTCATAATGAAGCTGAGGCCCTCTTTTTCCTACTGTGACCTTGTGTAAAGCATGCAAAGAATGGCGTTTTCCCATGAGACGCCCTCTTTTCCCCAGCGTTACTGTTTTAGAATAATGAACTCTGCTTAATAACAGGGTGTTGGCGTGAAACAATGAATGATCATCAATTAAAGCGGCGGGAGAAAAAGGAAAACAAATGACCCCGGTAACCCTTGGTAACACAGGAAAGCTTACGTGCACACACACACGACTACCGGTGCCACTTCACTCCTGCAATTAAGCACATTTTCCTCCCCAGGAGGATACATCACAACAGGGCAATGATGATAAGGTGAAGTCCCTTAAATGTTGCTATGATTTCGCAGACTAAAGACCCCTGGGTGAACATGTGAAAGTCCAATAATTTCTCTCTTCCTGCACCCTGGGGGGACAGAAGCAAGGTATGTCAGACAGTGTTGGGCTCTTGATCCTGGCTTGAATGCGTGAAAATCTATAAGAAAGCATCTGCAAGTGTGTTCGTGCATGAACTTGTGTGTGCTGCATGGCTGGATTCTTCCATGCATGTGTAGGAGACAGCTAGCTTAAGTGCAGTTGCTACTTTACTTTTGCTTTCTTTGTATTTGGGCTTCATTTTTCTCAAAAAATCTTCTTTCCTGTTTTCTTTCTCTCCCCATCCTCCATTTATTCCCTCGCTGACACACAACACACAAAGAGGCACTCAGCAGGGGGCGGGACATTCACAATTTACAACCTCTCCAGCTCTTTGCCAACAAAATATCAGTTGAACAAAGCTTTTTTTTTTTTTTTTGAGAAGAAAACGCTTTATCCACATCTCAAAAAGGTTCAGACATTGTTGTGAAGATAGTTTGGATCCCGTAAAAACAGACATGTTTTCAAACGTGACGTGAAGAAGAATGAAGCGCTACTGGGATGGCCAGGAGGAAACACAGCTAACCTTGCAAGCCACAGTCACCAACACAGAAAGAGTAATGAACTTTACAGAGGCTCGGCTGGAGGGACTGCCAGAGCCGAGGTGCAGCTCTTCAAAAATGTAACTGCAGCTTGAGGCTACAAGGTCTACAGACGTGCAGCCCACAGTAGCTGTGATTGGTCAGAATGAGCTGCTCGTGTTTTCTCATGCAGAGATTGTGGAAGTGAGGGTGAAATGGAACAACTTGAAGAAAGGCTCGGGTATTTCCTCTTGAAGTTTTGTCTTGCAAAGGCATTTTCAGTGCAAACTTGAACTGTGGCTCCAGTGTAAACATAATTACTTCAGATATATAATTAACTAAAGGCAACAGAGTTTATTTCCAGAAATAGATATCCAATATTTCCTAAAAGGTCTCATGATGATTTGTTTCCATTTTCCGGGAAAAGTACATGCAGGATGCTGGGACTTTATTGCATGTGTTTGTTCAGCCATTGTAGATATCGTATGTATGGAAACAAAAGGGGTCTTCTCCACAATGAATGCCTCCACACAAATGCTCCAGCCAAATTGCTGTAATAGCAGTAATATTGATAAACGTCTGATCTGTGGCAGTTCCTGCGTTTCTCTAAAATGGCAATTTACAGCTCCCCTATGTGGCAAAATAATATTTAATATAATATATATTAAATTAACAGTGCCATGGCTGCACATTGGAACCATGCAGATGGTTCAATGAGCAAACTGAATCAGACAGTAGGGCAGATCTCAGAGCAGCATTAAGCAGGTGAAGCATGTAGTGCACAAGATCACCGTTACAGTTAAATGTCATTGTGCACTGCTACAGTTCCTCGTAGCAACAAAATAACATGTATACGATGGATGTATTCTCAATGCCACTGTGGCAGTAATAACCTCAGGTTAGTACTTTAGAAATGGCCACACTCTTCCGCATAAACACCCAGATTTAAAATGGGAATTGTTGCTGAAACGGTAACATGACAAAATGAAAGTTAAACGTCTTTTCATGATTAACATCCACTGTTCGGTTTTTTAAAGTCATTTTATGGCAGGAAGTCCGGGGCAAATGAATGATATATATTTCTGGGGAGTAATCAGTATAAAATCGGGGGAAACCTTCAACCCTATACGGCACATTCATCTAGTGTTGCAGTGGTGCTACAATAAATCAACAGGTGAAATCTTGCCCTGAATTATAAATAAATCTGTGCACCACAGGAACACCTCGACAGAGAAGCATAAATTTGGATGTGTAGATTGTTGCAAAATGAGGCTACAGTGATTGTAGTGTTGAGCAAACCGGCGTGCGTACCAAAGGGATTTTAAATATGGTTATAAAATTCTAATATACTATTATAAACAATGTTGAAGTGGAGCATTTATATTAGAAGCACAATGCTGAGATGCGTTTATTGTTTTAGATGTGTAAAGATCTGATGTCATGTCAGCACAAGTGTCTAGTTTGTGCACTTGTGTATGGGAGTGGCAGGGTGCATGGCTCCTTTCACTGCAGGTTGATCAGCATGCAGGCTGAGGTGTGGGGGGGAGAGCGGTGATTGAATACAGAGGCTGCAGGCCCCGGCACTGCCTTTAATCTCCCCTCCCCATTTAACTTGGTCTCTGTGCTGCTGCTCTGCCGAGGCTCAGCTGGGGCATAAAGACACACACACACACACACACACATATCGCTCCGTCTGCCAGCCTCTCCCAGTCCTATCTGTCTTCTGATCTGTCCGTCTTTCTGTTGGTGTGTGTGCCCGTCTCTCGGTCTGCCTCCAACTGGCTGTTTCTCTTTTTCAGCAGCATTTTAGTGCTCCGTCTTCAGTCTGTCTTCAAACCTGATTATATCCAAGAAAATCAACATTAGGCCAAACTAAACTACACATACACTGGGAGCAACATGAGCAGTAAACTGTCATGGAGCCCACAGTGCAAAGTTGTGGTCATCTTTCATGACATTATATAACTTAACTACATGTCAATGCCAATTTAGAGCATGATCCATTTTATTTTATTAGCCAAAGGGGAACATTGCAGACTGCATATAACGAGATCAGTGGCGTGGTTTGGGTTGGGTTGTAGTTACAGTTATCTTTAGCAATAAAGCGCTCTTTTATAGGATTTAGTGATCGTCTTATTGCCGTATCCACGCTCCTGAAATCTCATCATTTTTGACGCCTTTAAAATGAACTGTTCAGCCTGGAACACAAGCGTCTGCAGTGCACGAGTCTCGCCCGCTGGCATATTTAGACCTTTTGGGGTGATATGAGGAAAGTGGGAGAAGTACGTTACAATTGCACTAATCAGTTCTCTTCTCAGTATCACTGTAAGGGTTGTTGGCCATAATGAGAATCCTAAAAAGGAATTAAAATCAGGAAAAAACAGCTGCTATGAGAAAAAAATTATTGCTGCTGTTTTAATATAAAAGACATATTTTTTTCCATTTGCAGCTTGACTCCCCTTTATCTATTTTCTGCTGACCTTCAGATAGCTCTTTGCATTTGCTGTTCTGTATGTAGAAGTTGTGAGATCCCATTAACTTTTGAACCCTATTCATTGTTGTGTGATGATGACAGCAGCAAGGCTGTGGTGGAAAAATTAGTATATTTTTGTTTGAGGTGACACAGCTGACAAAGTGGAACCTGTAAATGTAATGTTTGGGTTTTTTTTTCAGATTTCAGTGTATACTGGGAAAAGCAAATAAGGTGTACACAGAAAGTTGAGCTTACTCTTAAGGTAAAGACAACAAATATGTGCACGTATGCTTTAGAATCAGGTCAGCTTATAGCAGACTATTTCCCTCTCATTGCCTTTTCAATGTGAGGCTGTAAATAAAAACCCAGTTTGCTGAGGATGGTGACCCCAGCGAGCGCAGGGAAAGGATAACGGTTCTTAAGCATTTAATTATTTAAAGGCAGAGAGTCAATATATGAAGAGGCGATGCTGTACTTCTTGCCCACAAAGTAGGAAACAGCTCCAGCAGCCAGTGTGGATGGAAGTGCCTCTTTAATTTACTCTGTAACTGCAGTCTTTGAAAGAGAGGAAGTAGAGGTCTACTGTTTATTTTTTACATAGTACATCACACATCTATGTAGTCTGCGTTCTCTAAAGGTTCAGTGTAACATGTTCAAATTAGTATTTTAGGTGACTGACCTCCAAAAAGACAGAAGGAACAACTCCTTGTTTTGGCTAATGCTGCCAGAAGCCCGTCTAAAGCAGTCCCTGTGACGGACAGAATGCGCCGTTAGGTACAGGAAGTTGGCAGCCTCACCAGGCCGAAAGTTAATATTTTTGTGTCCCGGAGGGAAAAAAGAGGCTGTAAGCACAACTCGGGATACAGGAGATGAAAACAGAGAGACGGGACCCATCAGAACCTCCACTCTCGCTGATGGGTCTCGGCTTTTGGCTGCTTTTCAGGTGAGCAGATCCAGGAGTGCCTGCATTGATAAGCAATGAAACTGACAGTGAAGCTGATTGCTGCATAAAAAAAAAAAAAAAAAATTAGAAGGGCCTGCTTTTTTGAAATGCTTTGAATACGCCGTGTAGCCAATTTGTATGTGTAGGATACACGATGTCAAACAAGGACTGGGGCTGAAGTACGGGTGATACTGTGCATTTCAAGTTTGGGTGTCATTTTTGAATCCAGAACCAAAAACACAAGAGTAGAAGTGTACATTTGTTCGTGTTATGGGTCATGTTGACAAAAGCCTCATTCATGATGACACGCTTCCAAACTACACAGTGAACATCGCCGATGCCAAAGTTTACTGTTACATTAGAGACTCTGTCCTGTTCGCGACTTGATTGTGAGTCGAGCAACACATGTCAATGCTGCGTACGTTTTTTTCTTCAAAAGCAATTTCTCGTTTGAATTCTGTTTACTTGTGCAGATTTTGTTGATTTGGTCATTATTCCTTCACTTTTGTGCTTTGACCATGTGGTAAACGTTGTCTGTTTCCATTGTATTTACCATTTATACACGAACGGGAGTCTGCACATGATGTTTTACTTTTAAAAAGCAGATATTCTATAGCTTAATTTTTTGAAGTGCTCCAAATTAAAGCAGTTTAAGAGACTCAGAATAGACCTTTTTTCTGTACGTGGTGTAGTCTTAAGTTATGTCAAACAGTAATAACAGGCTACCTCTGCTTGACTGTTGATCGTCTGTGGGATCAAATAAAATAATCATGATCCATAGGCGAAGCTTACTAAGGGAAGCTCACACTCTCAGACTTTATAAACCCTGTTCACTGCCTTTCTTGTGTCTGACTTCCTGCCCTGTTCGATCTGCTTCGAGCAGGGTGACATAGCTTTTATCAAAAATTGTTCCTGGAACACTTCTTAAACGCACTGCAGCACACCGGGTATTATCAGAAGCATTGTCTAGGGTGCTGGCAATCAGCGCCAGCAGCCGCATCATAGCTGGATTGCTACCATGTCTGGTGAAATGAAGCCATAAGGAGTGAAAACAACATTTGAAGATATAAGAACTTTGTAAGGTAAGTGGATGAATATGGTTTTAGATTTGCTTAATTCAGTGGCTAAAAGCCAGACACAGTTGTCAGCCATTTGATGATTGCTGGCTCAAAATAAGACACCTGCTTCCGTCTACATCTGTCTGAGACTCATTGTTTAAAAAAAGTAACAAAGATAAATCGACCACGTTTTTTGTAAACTGCACATGTGCGATGTGAGAATGGAAGGCTTGACAGGCATAGAAACACTAACTAAAAGGGGTCGGGGTTTAGTGAACAGTCAATTACCAGATGTCTTCGGATGTCATAGTACTAAAAAAAAACAAAACAAAAAAAACACACTTCTGTGCTGTGTCTGATTAGCAGCTCACCCAATTACCATTGCGCGAAGTTAGGACTGCCGCTAAAATGCCCAGTAGACGGTGAGAAAGCATGCAGCTGTCACTTCATTCAGACTTCAAAGTTCGCAAATTGTGTTTCTGTGTGTGGTATGTCACTGTGTTTGAGTGGAAGAGCGGGAGAGAAGAGATGATGGACAGAGAGAGGAGGCAAGTTAGAGATGTCGCAGAAGAAAATGAGGAGGCGATCGAGCAAAGACGGATCCGAGGGGACAAAGTGAAGGAGGGAGACAGAAAAAGCCCAAAAAAAAGAGACAAAAGAAAACGGTAAAAAAAATAAATGCGTGGTCCGAGCCGTGACCTAAGTTATTCTGTCAGATTTATCAGCGCTTACTTCTCTCCCCTCTCCTCATCTCTACCTCTCCCTTTCCTCCAAATGAGCTGAACAGAGATGATTCTCTTGTCTGAACAAAAGGCCTTTTCCTAATCATCACAATAACACCGCTGACAGCTGACTGACTGACAATGAGACAACCACGCAGAGCATGAAGCACACAGCTCATCTCATGTCGGACTATTGTTAAGAGTGGCTTTCATTCATGTACATATACACACACACACACACACGCATGGATACTTGCACATCTTACGCTCCCTCAGAGCTGCGTGTCAGTGACTGCGACAGATTTTGGCTCGTTGGAAACTGAATTACCCAGACTCAGGAATGCCATCTGACTGAAAGACGTAACAGAGAGGAAGAAAGGAATTTGTTCCTCGGCTTTTTCCTCCATTTTCAAATGTTCCCCGGATTAATAATTTGGTGTCCGTGAGATGCCTGCTGTAGCAGAATGCGATGTGAGGGACGTTAGGCTGTCAGACGTGGGGAAAACGCTGTCAGACACTGTCATTTTGTCATAGGAACACAACACAGTCCCGTGTCTTAATTTCAGGGGAAAGGAGCTGCAATTCTTCTGCTGCGGTGACAAAATAAGACCACATGTCTTGGTGCTGAGAGCGACTGTCAAGCCACTTTTTTTACTGGAAGGTCACATTTCATTCTGGCAACAGCAACTACACATTTGCTGGTCTACCGGCTCACTGATTGTTCCCCTGAGATTCTCTCATTGGGAGCTACGGCTGAAATAATATTTTAGAAAATCCAAACGTGGATACAAACAAAACTGATGCAGTCAAGATCAGTGCAGCATAATAAGCCATATTCTTAAGACTGTCAGGTATTTGTTGATTTCATTTGGCATGAAGGATAACAGGACATAACAGAGGACCATGCTTGCTTTTATTAAAAAACAGCTAAATGGAGCTTGGCTGAGCATGTTTTTTTCATGATGTTGTAAATAATGAATGTGTAATTAACTTCTACGGAAAAGGAAATTTTGTACATAATACTCCTTGTACACTTTTAGATATTACACCTTCAGGAGAAACAGGAGCACAGTCAGAAAACAGAATTTAACCTTGTAATTCTCTGTTGTACTTAACAAAGGCTGATACACATTTACATTTAATCATTTGCTTCCTCTATTTAAAAAGATCTCTTCCATGTTTTAGGGCGTCAAAATAGTTTGGTCATTCATGTCTGACACTTTTCCCACTTACAAAATTACACCTACTACCTTCTGTCTCAATGAAATATCTCTTTAAGGCTTCTACCCAAGTTACAACTTCCTACAAAATCCTGCAAAACCCTACAAATCTGATGAAACTCTTTTTTTCTTTTGGCAAATTTCTGTGAAAAGAAACTTTTGTTGTAAAGCTCTGCACATATATCATTCTGCACAGTGAAAGTCAAACGACCGCGCGAGGAACAACTAAGCAAAACACATTTTTAAATGGAGGGAGGATCAGCGAAGAGGGAAAATACATATAACACCATCATCAGACTTGTAAACTTAAAAAGACCTTTTTAATGTCTGGATCACTTCCCATGTTAGAGAAGTGCTTAAGCTTCACGGAGTGACACCTCATCAAACAACAGTGCACCACGGTTCAGTAGCCTACAGTTATATACAAAGACTACACTGACGTAATGAGGATGAAGCTGCTACCTGTGATACAGTCTTTCAAGCAGGAGTCCTTGTGGACTTGGCAGCCACTGGTGTAAAGGCCTAATTAGCGACTTGTAGCAGTTGCAAGAGTAGTGTTATTATATTCAATGAATCATAAACATGGTAAATGACTGTGTAGTATGTGTGTATTATTATAAGTGTATTATCCTCCAATGCTAGAGGTTGAAGTAAATGAAAATGCAGGAAATAAAAAACTCACGGCATATTAAACATCAAGAAGGGAAGAGGCCATTAATAGAGGAATTCCCTAAAGGCCTTTTTTTTGCACAGCACATACTGTGTAATTGGGTTACTTAGTAGTTACCCCAATCTTATAAGCCCAGCCATTTCATTCAGCTTAGCTTGAATCATCAGGTTTGCTAAAAGGAGCTCATTTATCAATATCCAGGGTTTAACTGTCTCCTGCTGTAACCCCGGAGGAAGAACTGAAGTACAACTTTCAATGCTAAACAAAAGGTGATGACCATTATTATTGTAGTATTTGATGCCTCCAGGACAACATAATATGAATTGCTCTTAGTTGGCTCCCTTGGCAACACTAGGATAGCCCATTATTCCCAACGGTCTGAAAAAACATCCAGTTGGACCGGAAGCCAATTTGTCCACCAGCCTACTATTACAAAAACAAAACCCACTGCTCTGAGGGCCTGTTGTTCCGAAATCACACTCTCCCTGTTTTTGGCGTTGAATATCTTAGTGTATGAGGACGCCAAAAACTTCTTTGTGAGGTTTAGGAAAAGACTGTGGTTTGGATTAAAAGGTCTACACCACACCAGTTGGTTATGCTGTTTGGTTCAAACCCATGTGCCTTTTTTTTTTTTTGCGGGATAACGAGCCACAGCTTTCAGTCCAATGGGACATTTATTGGGTTATCGGTAACGCAGCTGGTGCACGCAAACTTTACACGTTGTATTGATTATTGCTCTCCATTAAATGTTCTCATTAAAATCAAAGTTAAAAGTGCAGTACTGCTTCGAGTAAGGTGTAAGCGTCCCTGTGGATATCCTATTTAAATATCCATGCACCACGACTGACTTTGTTGCATATTTCTGTAAATACACTGAAGCAAACACTTGTAAGTAGTGAAAGAAACGACAGGCTTCTGAACATCTATTTTGTATGTAACAACCTGGCATTCCTCATCTCAGTTTTTTTTACGTCTGCCATCAATCTGCTATCAAGTTATTCATCTGGGGAATAAATGAAGTGAATAAACGAAAGTGTGATGAAATAGTCTGCCTTTCATTGCGATGACAACATTTCTGAGCATGGATTTCTCCTTTGTCTAATTCCTGTCTGCGTGGGAATTAGAGACAAAGGTCTCACCTAGGGTCAATGCTCACATACATACTTTTGATTGCCGTGTTTTTGATTGTGCAAAAATAGATGTGATAAAGAGGCGTTTGCGATAGGAGTGCACATACACAAGAGGGAGAACAGGGAGGATCTGTAGGAGGTTAGATCTCCGATGAAGAAAGTAGATTTGACTTACGGCATCGCAACGCTGTTAAATAAAAACTCAGAAAGGTATCAGAGGGGCACTTCATATCAACTGATAAAAGACATTCAGTTTACAGTTTTGTTTTGGTTGTAAAAAAGTGGTAGCGATGCATCTCTAATTTGCATGGTAATATGTCATTTATTGTTGTAAACATGATGAATGTGCACCATCTCAGCAAAATAAACCCATCAAAAGTTGTTACTCTGCTCATTTTTCACCTTCAACTACCAGCCCCTGGACAATTTTTGGAAAGAAAAAAAAAAAAAAACTCAAGTGGGAACTACCCCGGTGAAGTCGTCTGTATAGTTGGAGGGAAACTTCTGCACCCATAATTCTCCTTGAGACATGCAAATATATCATCTCCTCCAAAGCTCCCCCACCCATTGCCACAAACAGCAGCGAAAACAAGCACATAAAAAGGCAAACTGTGTCTTATATTTCACTATTCTGGCGGTGGAAGCTGTTTGGCCAGACATTTGCTCATGAATATTTAGGTAGTGGCATTATGAATATGCATTAGGATGCTGGAGCGGTGCTATCAGCACACAGATTTATGAGCCAGTGTAGGAGATAATGATAAAGGAGAATATAACCTGGCTATTGGTATGACGAACAGAATGCAGGCAGCAAAACAGAAGCAAACACATACATGTGCAAGGGCGAACCAATTGTGACTTTTTGTTCACGTCAGCCCCGCCATCTGGTGTAAAAATAAAAAACAAAACATTTTAGCGAAGAGTGTAGGACACAGTAAATGTGGACAAAACAAAACCAAACGAGACAAACTGCTGGTGGGAAACAATATAAAATGGCATTTCTGTCATTTTGAGGGTGTGACTGTGTGGTTTGTTCCTCCTCTGCCCCTGAGGTCCACTGAGAAAGAAGGTGTCACAATCTTTTTTTCTTTTTTTTTTTTATCTGTGCAATGCAGTACCTGTATGTGTATCACTGGTGCATGTGTGCTGCCTCTTAAAGTGTGTCAACAGTGATAACACACCTTACTGGCCACCCCGTGGTTGCAGAGATACCGCAATCTTGTGCCTCAGGTGCAGGAAAGCCAGGAAGAAGAAGAGTCGCATACAGAAAAATACTGAAATAGTCTGGAATATTCCCTGCAGGAAAGAGGTGCAGATTGGCATGGACACCATGCTGGAACCTCTGGGATACAATTTTATTTTAAAGGAAAGGTTTTGTTGTGTGTAGTTATAATTTTCTGGCTGCTGCAGTAACTGGCAAATACATTCAGTGCATTACAAGTGAACAGGATGGGTCACTTAAAATAAACAAAATGCTCATTTTATAAGTAGGAATATTCTTAGGCAGCACTCCAAGCACTGTGACAGATATAATGTTGCCTTAATAATCACTTCCACTGTACTATATATGGGGGTTATGCATTTGGATATACTCCATAAGTCCCCCAATAAAAAAAAAAAGTCACTGCAAAAATATGTGACAGAGCTAATTAAACTCCTACCATCACAGCTTGGGAAAAAAAAGTACTCGACTTCATTTCTCATGCATGTGAGTCACTGTGAAATTATTTTACTTAGCTTATGCAACCTTGTTAGAGGCAGCTGATGTGACCCCTCCAAAAATGTCAGAGGAATTAAAATTTGACTTTCAAAAAACCCCCCCCAATCTTTTTTAAGACGACTGATCAAACATGGCAACTATGCAAAATAACTTCTGCTAGTGGAAATCCAACCAGGAAGCAGGGCTGGAGCATTTAGTCGTGGTTTTGAGACATTTTTATGATATCACAGGCCTGTCTAGGACTTGCTCTACTGCCTCGACTCTTAGGTCTCTTTGACTTCAAAAGAGTCCTGTTGCATTTTTATTTCTAAGTGCTTCTGTGCATGTGTGTATGCAAAACACGCCTTTCACACCTGCTAGCTTGCCTGCTATAAGAACTGGCATTGGATTGTACTGTATCCAGCGCTGAGCTACACTGCATTTGCTGTCACTAAAATGTTGTAAAATATGCCGGTGGGAGCACAAGGTTTCAACACATTGATCAAGAATTTGTGTACAGGCGCTTTCTACCTGATGCAATAATGCAAGGTAAGGTACTGACAAGGATTTGCACCAAGATAGAGGTGTTCACACTAAAAAACTTATTTAGCCCTTGGATTTGTCTCTAAGGCTACAAGCAGCTTGTAATTAGTAACTGCAGGAAGCACTTAGAGCAAAATATTACTGCCAAACATGATTTTTAGGTATTGTGTTTATGTAAAGTTAATATTGTGGTGAATAGATTTAAGTTAAACATCAGTAAAAAGATCCCACAAAACTGCAATGAAGCAGCCTGGAATTATGCTGACGTAGCTTTTTCACACTGAGCCAAACAATGCAGGCTTAATGCAGCCCCCGTGCCTGATTTTAGAAAAGCAAAAGAGCCACAAGTAAGGCATGCCGTAACACAACAGCATCTAATTCTAGTGTGTCACTGATCACACACGCCACATCATCCCTGTTATGTGGCGGCTAATCTCATCTTCTCTTTGGAGCGTCAGGAGTTTCCTGAGTTTTGACCGTGATTCATAGATGTTTTTCTGCTTCTTTGAGTTAGCTGCTAACTGCGGCGAGGAGCTTTTTTAAATCTGCTGGTGGTGGGTCACAGAATTCACACATCATCAAAATGTCACACTGCTGTCCAGACCTGCCGGCCTATCCTTTTTATAAAGACGTCGATTCAGCCTTTAAACTCCACCATTAACCCGCCAAGTGCACTTCATGTATTCTGTGAGTTTATAATGTGAACCTGCTGACGTGACCTTGGGGTCTTAATACATTTCCAGTGCTGCTTTTGGTTTGCACACGCTGTTCAGCCCTTGTGTTGCACTTAAATGAAGTAGTCTTACCAAGGACAAACTCTCACCCTTTAGTATTTTTTAAAAAGTGAGGATCCTGTCTGAGAAGTGGAGGTATGGTTACTGTCACTTAAAAAGTATTCAGATTGAAGTTTGAGCAATAAATATTTAACAACCAATGAACTACAGCCACAGACATGTAGACAGTGAATCTCCGCAGGGCCATATAAACAGTTTGAGTACCAAGTAAAGGGGAAACCATTTAAATGAACACACTGAGCTCACTGCTGAACTTAATCCACAATGTAGTCCAGAGGTGGCTGTGTAAACCTGCTTACTGCAGGCAAATACATACAAAATCATTTCACTCAACAAAACACTGAGTGCTAAATGCACAGTCAAGTGCCCGCGAGGAGGACAATAACTTCCAATGCAGCAGAGAACTATGCGCCCCATCCCACAATAGCTGGATGAGCTGGAGTTGATGGCCCGGCACAGTTGCTGCTTTTCAAAGCTAACAAAGTCTTTGTGCCAGTCACAAAGGTAGTGCCTGGCAACTGACTCCCGCAATAAAAAAAATAAAAATAAAAAAAAACAAATCTGCTGCTGCCATTGAGAGAAGGAAGCAAGGGAGGAGAGCATTGTGTATCACAGCAAGTAGTGACACAATGTTAGCGCTTTGGGAGTTAAAGAGTGCACTGCCTCCTTCATTGTACCTCCTCTCAGAGGGCTTGAGCATATCCACATCCTTTTTTTTCCCCAACCAGTTCAACACAGCCTGAATTCTGAGCCCAACAACTCAACACACTCTGCTCCCACAGAGGAAACAACAACTGCTTCCTAAAGTGACATTATAACAAAGGAGAAAAGGGAAAAAGGGGGAAGGAGAGAGGCGAGCATGTCAAGTATGTAGAGGAGGGTCTCCATTTATGATTGCATGCGCGTGTGCATTCAAACGTGCGTATGTATGTCCATGTGTGTGTATTAGTAATAAAGCCAGGGGCTGGAGCTGGAGCGCAGACAGACAACGTGCTTTAAAGGCGACTATGCGCTCACTGCGGCGCGGCATAAATGATAAATTATTCATTGGCTCCAACACCAGCGCTATCATCAGGCCTCCGCTATTATTACCAGCTGATGGTCAGCCGTCACTTTAAGATGCAAAAGGTGAAAAAAAAAGGCTGTAACTTCATAGAAGCTGGTCCAGGATGAAGGGACAAAAACAGGTGGAGAGAAGCTACCGTGATATGCTGCCGTGGCCACCTCAGAGGGTGAAAAGTTGTGGACAGAGGGTGTGCTGATAGAGTTAAGTGCCAGTTTACTGCTCCCAAAACTCTCACACACTCCCTGTTTGCCCTCCCTTTACCCATCTCCTCTCACCCCTCCCGCCACATGCAGTCTCTCATTCAGCACTCCGAATTCTTTCCCTTCCCTCTCCCATTTGTCGTCATTTTATATAGCATGCACTCTGCGCCCCCCCCCCACACACACACCCTTCCGTCCTTGCATTCATCTCTCCCTCTGTCCCTCTCTGCCTCTGTCCGTCTTGCTCCCACAACCCCTATTTCTGTCTCTATCTTCAGTGGAGGAGGTGCCAGGCCAGTGTAATTGGTATTCAGGCTCTGTCAGAGCCAATGCAGAGCCCTGTTAGCAGAATAAGAGAGGAAACATCCTTATCTGGATTTCCACGGTAACCAGAGGGTTGGTGGGTTGGGTGGGTGGTGGAGGGGACTCAGCTACCCTTGCTGCTTTTATTATTTTTTATTTTTCTTTCTTTTTTTTTTGGTCTTGTTTTCCCTCTTGCTTTCTCTCATCGTCCTCCCCCTGCTGTCTGTGCTAATTATCGACTGGTTGTGTTGGAGGCTCTGAAGCTCTCGCACTCACACACAAGCACGCACACAACAGGATTGTACACATTGACTGGAGTCCGTAATGACACACAACTGTATAGAGGCACGCAAGCATGGAAGAGCACCTGCGTGTATGCATACACACTTGCATAGACATTACACAACTGTGTACGGCCCCCTGTGGAGGCTTTCATTGGTGCAGCTTCCCTACATCTACATCTAACACACTTATTATTACACACACACACACACACACACACACACACACACACACACACACACACAGTCTCCCTGTGTCCTCCCTTCTATCTGCTCTCAGTTCCACAGAGCTACACTACAAGACACATGTACTTGCGCAGCACCATTATGGAGCTATTTTTAAGGACGTTGGATATATGCGACCAGCTCTTGACTCAAACTGCTGCATTGTCACGCACTGTAAAAGTTGGCGGCGGCGTGAGTGACAATTGAATAAGGAATTTAGAGCAAACAATAGTGCAGACGAAGATGTAATTAGTGAACATGAGAAACAGAAAAATGGCCAGAGATTGATAAGAAAACAAATAAAATACATCTTAAAATAAAGAAAGTATACCATAAATAACGAGGCAGAGACTGATGGAGGCCAAGCAGGACACTGTCCCTTTTGTTCTGGGAGCTCAGGACATTCAACAGTCACATTTGTCTCAGAAAAAGCATAAGAAGCCATTCGAGATCAATTATGTATATTAAGTTAGGATAATGTTTTGTTCTTAATATGTTTTTGTAACCTTCTAAATGATGTCGGTTTCTGTAATTTGCTGAAATGAAAAAAATGAACACCAATGAAAATCTAAAATATTGCTCAGGAGTCTCCTTCCTCTGCAATGAACAGAAAGTTCCCAAGCACCGCTACATGAGTTCAGGCTCAACATCCAGTGAAATCGAACTTCTCTCTGCTCACTAATGAGCTCTCCATTGTTATTGGCAGAATTGGAATGCAACTAAGTAAATGGCTCAAGTGGTGTTCTTCATAGAAACCTTGAGGTACATGTAGTAGTATTTGGGGTTTTTTTTATTTTTACTTCATGCAACTCTGCTTCACTACAATACCAATGAAGATACTTACTTTTTCTTCCTACTGGATTCATTGATAGAATTCATTACTATTTAGTTTACAGATTGACATTTTGCAGACAGAAGCTATGATGACCTTAAAATGAACATAAGATGGACTGTTTTGGAGTAGTAGTATAAAATATATTATAGAGGATAAAATTCTTCAAATTTGCTCAATCTCAGATAACAACAACAGTAGGATTCTACATGTAAATCAAAAATCCTAATCCCAAATATATAATCCCAGGATTTGTTTTACTTTATCTGTTTCTGCAGTTTTATTAAAATGCAATTTTCAATGCAGAGCATTTCAACATTGCAGTATTGCTACTTTTACTTGAATCGCGGTTCTGAATGCTTCCATACTTTAATGGTAAAGCCCAGTAAATGGGATGGCTCCTCCTGAAGTTTGCCACAGTCAAACGTCTTCTTCAGACATTTTGGGGTTACAGAGTTTGACTCCTGCTTGGCAGTAAATTTGACAGTGAGCACATTAACATCACAAACGGACAAAGCTGATGACCTCCGCCATGTCACTCTCAAAATAATGACAGCGATAAGCATCTTAAGTGCCGATTAACTCCAAGCGAAACCAGTACATTAGCGTCTTTAACAGGAAGGAAAATGACAGAAATTTAACTAATGATCTTAGTTCTCATCCCTCCGATGAAGTGCAGTCCTGGATTATCCTCAACTGTGTGGCTGAAGCAACTCTTACATGGATAAAAAGCTGTACACAGATTTTGGTTCGTATCCTCTCTCTATCTCTCAGCGCTGGTGCGGGTTACTAGCACAACCAATCCCTGTCTGCCGTTACCTGAGTTGCCATGGTAACCCTCCCCCAAAAAGAATTTATTTCAGGAAGCAACCCATCGGCAACAACCTGTGACTCTCTTGCTCTCTGTCTGTCTCATCCTCTCTTCCCCTCTCCCTGCGTCACCATTCTGCTCTTTTATGCACTTTTTACTCCTCTCCTCCCATCGCTCAGCGTACTGTACATGCAGTGGCCTTTTCTTCCTTCCCTCGTCTTCCTTCATCCGTACATTTCATCCGTCTGTGCCTTTCCGCCTCATTTGCTGTCACAGTCTGTCCATATTCAACCACTGGGTTACTTCATTTGTAGCTACAACCAGGGGAAATGGTGCATCAGGCTCCTTCACTAGGCTGTTATCTGTACTCATGGTTGGGGCTGTGTGTGTGTGTGTGTGTGTGTGTGTGTGTGCGGGTGTGTTTCTGTATGAATGCGCACAAGAGAATCCAAGTCTGTGTCTGTGCATGTGTTGTGTATAAATGTGCAACCCAAAGTGCAACTGCCTGCATGTGTTTGTGTATGTGTGTGTGTGTGTGTGTGTGTGTGTGTGTGTGTGTGTGTGTGTGTGTTTGTGCGCGCATGGGAGCCTGCATGTGAAACCGTTTGTGCCAATTATTTCATTACCGGCTGACAGATTTCTCTTTCCACTATTACTGCTCCCTTAGCCACAGGCACCGACAGAAACCCTAGCAGTCACACACACACACACACACACACACACACACACACACGTACACGTACACACAAGCAAGCACACAGCAACCAGTTCAAGTCCATCAATTAAGGAGGCAATTTGCTCAAGTGGTTCCACCTGGGCCAAAAGGCAGGTGGGTGGCTATGCTCTGTTTACCTATCAGACACTATTAGGGGTGAGATGTCACTGGTTTTACTTCTGCCCTGCCTCCATAATGTCAGTTCTGCCTTTTTGTCTCACTGTGTGTCAGATGGGCTGTGTATTGCGTGTGTTTGTGCATGTTTGTGTGTGTGTGTGTGAGCGAGAGGTTACGTCACGTCTTTAGATGATAACTGTAATGTACTGTATTTGTCAATGTGTGGCAACGAAATGACTGATAGTGCGAACATTTTGTGGTGTGTCTGTCTCTGTTGTGTGTGCGCGCGTGTGTGTGTGTGTGTTTGTGTGTACGCATGTCATGTGTCACGTTATAAAGCTGCTGACATGTAGAAGTAGCAGATGCTTTTGTTCAGTCCAGACACACACATCTCCATCTTTGACAAGATTGCTTCAATGATCTCTTGCTGTATGTGTGTGGGTGTGTGTATTTGTGCTCATGCGCCTCAGTGTGCACTGTGTGCATGTGTGGCCTCTGCAGCAATATTTCATTCTCTCCGGAGTCCCATAAGAACCTGCCTCACTCTGTGTGTTCGCGTGTGTGTGTGCATGTGTGGCCAAGTGACCCTTTGTGGCTGCATATGCATATGTATACACGGCTGCCTCTGTGCCTGTGTGTGTGTGTGCACATTTACGCTCGCTCGCAGGATTTATTCACTATCTTGAAGAAGTGTGTTCGGAATTTATGATGAAACTTCACACACAAACACACACACACCATGCCACACACTTACACAGTCTGTTTGATAAATTAGACTTGGAGCTACAGGAATTTGCTTTGCAATGTACGAACACAAACATGAGATAGTGCATGCAGTCTGTCAAGCACCGGTGTATATTTGCGGTGTGTGTGTATGCACATGTCTGCATTCATATTTGTCACTATACCTCTCCATGTTAACTTTACATGCACAGATGTTTGTGGCCGCCACGTTTATCTGCAGAGAGAGCGAGGTTGCGTGTTTACACGCCAACCTCATCGTACAGATGTGCGCCGAGACACGCCGCAAAACACATGCAGGAGGTAAATCGCACCAACAGGACCTACATGTCAATGTTTCCTCTCCCCGCCGTTTGATTTAAGCAAGGGCATTCTGTTTCCTGCATCCCACAAGCCCTATTTCCTTTCAACTCATTGGATGTGGAATTATCCTTGGGCTTATGTGGCGGTGCACAAGGTATAATTTATTGTCTGTTCAGCAAGGCAAATGTGCAAGCCCGGCATATTTCATTTGCTGAATACATATCATTATTAAAATACAATTTTTTTTTTCTACCTTTTTTTATGTTTCACACTGTGTGGTGAAATGCTATCTTGGGTACGTCTGATTCATGCCCTTACTGCAAATTTCTTGGTGATAATAACCTCTGAAATATGGAATACTGGGTACACTCTGTGTGAGGAGAAGAGGCTAAGTCAATGTTATGAGAGTAGACAGATGTATGGTAGAGTCCGATCACGTCAATGCACATCAATGCATATCAAACAGGAAAATGCACATCACTTCTCAGATGATGAAACACTAGGTTAGAGAAAGCAGTGACTCACCTGCCCCCTTATACATACTTCTATTTGAGAAGCTAGCAAACGCCGGCTGGTTCAGCACCCACAGCAGCGAATCCAGCATAACTTGTAAATTATTGTGTACACAGTGTGTATACCGTACGTATTACTTTTAAGTCAGGAATGTGGCTTTAAAAATCCCCCAGCAGCAGCACCGTAAAGACACAACGCAGCACAGAAGAAAGCTTTCTGTATTCATGAGTTTGGCTTTAACAGTCCCTGCAGGTACAATAATGAAGTTCCTCTCCCCCATGTGGAATGGACCGTAATGATTATGATGAAGCAGAATCGCCGGCTGTTTTGTTTTTTTTGTTGTTTTTTGTCTCGACTCCCCGCTGTTGTATCGACAGAGCTGTAAACATGAGCATAAAACTATATGTTGCAACAGTGTAACTGTAAAAAAAGGGGCAGCTGCAGAGAGAGGGTGCGCCTCATTCTGCTAGACAGGACGTTCTGCTCAAACTAGAGCTGCGCAACTGCAACAGATTCACAGAACACAAACCATACCAATGCATTTTGAGGTGTAATCACAGAACAGAAACTCTGCATTATCAGACTTTCCTGGTTCAAAACATTTGCCTGTTGTTTTCTCTCAAAATGTTGATAATTTACTCTGAAATAGTCCTAGTCTGTGTACTACAAGGCGCATCAATCAAATCGGGAGTAATAGGAGCGTTCCCCTTCTGTGTTTTGAATTTCATGGATCATAGATTCTGCATTCAAAATGCCTCACAACTTCATAAGACAAAAGGAGTTCCAATGAGTAAACAAGATAAAAACATGCAATCATTTGAATAATGTAATTCAGGCAACCTGTAGGATTGCAATTTGACACTGTGATGCTCGCCAGCGACGTCAATTATGTCAACGATGATCACCATAAGTGCAGCAAACGTGTTGAGTTATCTCGCTTTGTTGCATGACTAACATCCATGTCAGCACCTCTCCCCTCAGCACGCTATAATGGCATTAGAAGATAAATGAGTGCCACCGCCTGTTATGACCCATAATGTTATCCTCCGTCCTTTACAGTGGGCTAAACCCATTTTCTCTTACTGTGTTAGATCGAGTATACGAATTGGAACCCCACAAGCAATCTATTCAAGGGTGCAACAAGCTAAGGGGATGTGACGTGCCAATGTTTTTTAGTGATTTTCATTATGTGTCATTCTATTCTAATTCATTTTCAATTGGACCATAAGAGCTGCCGCCTTAAGCAGTACAAAAGGCAGGAACGAACGAAGGAGGATCTTGTTTAGCTGCAAGACATCCCGAGAAAGAAAATAATGATCTTTATGAAATTGCTTTAGACACAATCTGACAGCCGAGACAAAGCAAGTGGCTGGCCTTGTTCGAATCGATAAAGCCTCCATTAGTTTTCTAAAGAGTAACATGCAATTTGTTTCGGTGGAGCAGCATAGCATTGGTAATATTCTGCCCCTTTGACACAAAAAGCTAATGCACTATAGCCAAAGTAATGCAAGATTAAACCTACATTTCTGTCACATGGAAATAGAAAAACGTTCCGAACGCACTGGATCCATAAAGCATGACCAAGCCCGTTATCACAGACACCGCATTTGTGTCACAGTAACCTCCAGGGGCCAAGCTTTTGTGAGGGCAGAAAAACCTTGTTCCCAAATCCATTCAAATGACTGTGATCTCACGCGCAAAGAAGATCAAACTTCTTAAGTAGCTATTGATCAGCTAGATGAACAGAGACACGGCGATTGATCGAGCGGCGGGATGACCTCTTCTCTACCTTTGACACAGCAAGAAAGCACAAATTGAAACCGCAGAAGGGTAAGCACACTTCTCACCCATCATTTCCTCAGGAATGTGGGGATGTATCACACTCAAGCACCCTGGTGGTCACAGAATCAATAGTCTGGAGAATCAGCTTATGAATAAAATGGACAGGGGGTCTGGCTCAGTTCCCTTAAATCAGCACTCTTTCAGCTTGTATACCTTGATGAACGCACCATAAGCCTGGGTTAGATCATCCAAGGGGAGGGACGATCTTCTCTTTGAGAGATGGTCATGATGGACATGTTGCCAGTGTTGCAAGAATGAGCCCAGAGGAATACGCCCTTCCTTGGGGCAAAATGCTGATCTGAGAGGATCTTTCTCCCACCAACTGACAAGCCGACAGACAAATGGCCTCGCTAGTCTCTAACCTCTCAAACTACTGGCCCTCCTTCTTCTTGTCCTATTCTTCAGTGTGCGTGTCTCATCCACCAAACACTCCTCCTCCTTTACTTATATGTGTGTGTACACGCACTCACATGACTAATTTATAGAGCAGAGCTCTATCACACTGACCAGAACACATTCCCTCTCTGCTGCATGAGGTTTTAATTAAAGATACAGCTTCAGTTATTAAAAGCACTCAGTCCTTTATGCATTTTTCCCCCACATCTAACATCCAGGAAGAGCTCAATCTGGCAATCTGTGCTAGCTTGCTGATCTGCGCCACAATTTACTGCATGTATTACACATTTTATCGCCAGCATCTGTATTACGTTAATGCGTCCGAGGATGGGAGATGTAGCATCGCATGTCCTTGCTGATGCAAGGTTTTACAGGGTAGTTCAGTTCTGTGTCTTCAAGCTTAGATTGGTAGGGCCTCAGGGAGTTTTAGACGGCACTTCATGGGTGGAAGGGCAGGAATGAAGTGTGTTAGGTCGATGTCTTTCTGACATCACTATTTCTTTAGGCCAAGGCGTCTCTCCAGTAAAAACTGGAACCCAGGGATGATCCTCACAGCCAGCTTTTCATTAGAGTCTAAAACCAACTGCTGCCTTTTTTTTATTGTCCCACAGCACTGCCAAAACGCAATCAATAGGACTTTAGGAAAACTGGGTGCAATAGTGAACACTTTTTTACTGCCCCACAATCAATAGGAACTGTGAAAAACAGTGCCATGAGTAAATATTGGACACACACACACACACACAGATGAAAAGTGCCCCAAGACACAAGAGGGTCATTTGAGTTGGCTTAGATTACCTTGATAAACCACCACAGGTCTGTGCTGCAACTGTGATTGATTCATTGAAGTGAATTAATTAACAAACCCTTTAAGTAATGAATCAATTAAGCAATTGATTATTGCGTGTTACCCTCATGGACTGCAGCTGATACTGACCATTAAAGATAAATTGTGCTCAATTTAAATCAGTTTACAGGAGATTATATGCGGAGGAGTGCTTTGCTTACCTATGTGTACCATTGCTGGGAGCGATTTGACATCACCGAGGATTTGCCTAGTAAAACATGGTGATTGTGACACCGCTTCTGCATGCTAAAGGAGTATTACTGCGGCATTTAATACATGCATATTATCTTTATGTCACTTGAGCCTAAAGCTGTGCTTCAGGGCTAAGTTCCCTAAAATCCCTCCTTTCTGCAGATTAATAATAGATGCCTAAAAAGGAAGAAATACTTAATGACTACTCCTCTGCTGCTGTATCTGTGTAAGTCATATTCAAGTCAGCGCTCATACTGCAGTTCACTCTGGCCTTGGCTGTAATTAAACACTCCACATTCAGATTCAGGTGAGGCTTAGCAAACAACTACGCCTTTAAACGACTGTGGCCAGAGTAGATTCAGCATTTTAGCCTCTCTAGCACAAACGCAATTAATATTCTAGTGGAAAAGTGAAACACGGCGTTCACAGATGGCACACTGAGATTGAATAGTTGGACCGATATCACTGCAATAAGAAAAAAAGGGAAACAAAATAGCGTAGCATAAAGAGGAAAACACTGACAGCTGTCAGTATAAACAACAGTTGTGTAGCAGTTCTTCAGTGTCTTACATAACCATCTACTGTTTGACAACTTGGGTGCACAAAGCCAAGCATTATATGAGTTGTAGAACTAGGCCCATCCTTGCAAAAACCCTGGATGAATGAACTCATGTCATTTCCAGGCAACGGCATCTTAAAACCTAAATCTTGTGATCGAGGGCGTGCTTCTGTCGGGGCATCATACGTGGCTGTAATTATGCATTGGCCTTTTTTTTGTGGTGACCCAACCTTTGGGTTGAGGGCTTTGTTAAGGTGACCCATTTAGGCATCGTTCCATGACGACCTCTTCAAGAAATAGTCAACCTGATGACCTCTCGTGTTATTTGCAAAGTACAATGTCTCCTTGCATGAGCTCCATTGCCGATCATAGGGCGCAAACAAGCTGACAACCTTCAGTGGAAGTACACAACCTGTAGACCATAAAAATTTCTTGTCATGTAACGGTTGATTAATTTTGTTCATCTGTTTTGTTTTCTTTCTTTTTTTTTTTTTTAGGGATAACAGCTTGGTATAAAACAAGACATGTTGAAATACAAGCACAGCTACTTGTAAGTGCAGACATTCTTTCTCTGAACCCATGTCTTAAGACGTGACAGGGCCTCCCTTTCTCCAAGGGCCTCGTACGTGCATGACACCAAGCGTTTGCCACTGCTTGACCCAAATCTGCCTGCAGCTGCTCCAAGCAGCACTGCCATGCCAGAGGATGCCATTGGAATCTATATCTCTTTAAAAGAGGATCTCCTGGATCTGTCTGTGGTAAATGAAAACTGATTTTGGTTGCCTGATGTCAGGCATAGTGTATGAATACACATATCTCTGTCACACTGGCCCATTATGGCTCACCCTGTGGTTTTACCGGAGAATCAATAACTGCAGTAGTCAGACAGATTGGTGGCCTGTTTAGAGGAGGTAGAGGCCGCTGAGAGGCCACTTGGGCGCACAGACACAAGACTTTATGAATGAATAAAAAGAAAACACGTAGCCGTACTCCAACTTGTCATTGCCACGGAGACAGTTTAGGCATTATGCCTCTCTTTGAAGTATGAAACAGCTACTAGCAAAATGGGCACAGTTAAAAGAGAGTTTAGTAGAGGGATTTAACAGGGATTCTTTTCATAACACCACGTCTAAAACGGCAGGCCTATATGAAATCTTCTTAAAATCTACTTTAAATCAAACTGTACTGCTGTATTTCAAGCCTGTTTTCTCACGTACTTGGGAGGTTATTTACGCCAAAACAGATTCACAGCACTGAAATGTTCATTGGTATTAGCCAAGATAATTATATCTTAAAGAATAAAGGTTTCTACTTCCATGATCTAGTTCTTGATGTGCATGGCGCCATGGCACCATGTACAAAGAAGCGGATCGATCACTCAAGATTATTCAGTTTATCTCGTCAATAGCTGCAGGCCTTAGGACATCCGCATGATTTACAGCCCTTAGAAGATAATTATCCACAAATAATAATCTTAACTGACAGGAAAACATTCAAGTATTTAGACAAATAAGAATAAATCACTGACTCCGGTAATGCTAATTTTAAAAAACAGATGATTTTACCGCTGTATTCACAAGGAACTAAGGGATCTTTTAAAGAGGCTGCTCCTCATAACCTTAATTGTAATCCGCAGGGTGCCTCAATTTTATGCTAAAATAATATTAAAATACAGTGAGCAGCATATGGCGTATCTCGTTTTTGGAATGAAACTCTTCATTATTCCACCCTACGCTGTGCTAAAACAGGTTGCCCTGGACTAACCAGTGAATTCCCGCACCAAGAACTCTTCCTGTCAGACTTTCTATTGCCATGTGACAAATATCTTGGCCAATGAAGAGCAAAATGGGATTTGCTCCATTGCCTGAATTATTGAAGTGGACAGTGTGAGAAATTTATGGCGCAAAATTCATCCACATTCCCTATGCATGATGTTTTAATACGTTTCCATTCCCAATCCACCCTCTCGGCATCCTCATTTCTCATTGCATGAGATCCCATGTCACATTATGCAACCAGGCTGACACAATGAGGTGTACGACTCCCAAAAATACACTCCTTGGCGTGTTTGGCTACCTAGCGGGCTGGCAGAGGGGTGACATTTTGTTTTTTCACGAGCATTGCCGAAATCACCACCCTAGATCTCTAGCTAGCTTTACTGTTACGACAACGAGTCAGGATTTGCTGATGATGTACTGTCCACAGGCTACCTTCACGTCATGTACCACCTGCATACACATCTGCACCACCAGCAGTAACACACACACCAACATGCATGTAAGCACACCGACTGACGCTCAGTCTGAATGTGTGTTCGTTGAGAGGAGAGTAAAAATGCTTTTTTTCTTTGTTTTCCCATTTCCTTTTGTTCCACCATGTGGGAGGGTGTGCGTGGGGGCGTTGTGTTGCACAACCCTGATGTTCTCATGAGTGAGTATGTGAGACAAAATTAAAAGGGGTCTGTTCTTTTTAAGGCCCCTCGTGCATGCCTTTCATTATCCTCAATCCCAAAAGACTGTCACTAATGCAGTCCTCTGAATTCATTTTATCAGTTCGTATTATTAGCCCTCACAGCTGGCTGTGACCTTGGCCATTCATGTAGTCTAAAGTATTCTCAACCCTCTCTTTGTGTGCTTTTCTCCCTCCATAGATTTCGATAGGCACCTTATAAACCATAATGAACTTATATCGCATCCCCTTGCCACCGAGGGACCAGCAGCCTTCCCCGCAAAGTTAAAAGCCATTCGGTGTCAAGTTTGAAAGCAAAGAAAATGCAGGCTTAGGGGAAAAACACCTCGGTGTAAAAGCACAACATGATACAGACAAACAACTCGGCGGTGAAGGTCAAAAATATTGCCTTGCCAGTCAACAGGCTCGACAATGCTGATGGCCTGAATCTACTGAGAGTCCCTCGCGTTAACACAGCCACGAGCAGCACTTTTTTTTTTTTTTCCATGTTGTTAGGTGGCCACACAATCCTCTTTGTGACCTCTGTGGGAGAGGCTAGCATGCCACAGTAAATTAAAACTCCAAAGGAAGGCTTCGGGACATGTGCCAGTACAAAATCCTGAACTCCCCTTGTCTCCCATTTTGGCTGACGGACAAGTTTTCTCTCTCTTCCCCCCTTCAGTATTGCTGGACATTCTCCTTCCCCGCAGTAGTCATGGACTCACCACGGTGAGGAGAGTGTTTGCCACTGCTTGACCTGAATATTTGCCCAGGGCCGGAGGCAGAGAGGGGATGGCAGGCCATTCCAAGCCACGCTTCTTGGAAAACCGGCACAAAGGAAACCCATGACGGTTCCTAAGTGCCAAACAGACTCTGCTCGCCCCGGGGTATACATGTATAAAAGGAATATTAAGTGCTTTTTTTTGTGCCAGGTTCGTACAGTACAGTTATTCCCTGGGATACACCATTTGACTTTCATAAGGAGTTTGAGCAGTAAGTGTACTCAACCTCTGCATGAAGCTCTCCCCACAGACAAGTATGATTTGTATTTCTTATGCTACATTGTAGGTGGAATTAATGATTTGTTGCACAGGCTAATCTGCCACAGAGAAACATCAGTTAAGACCTGATGCAATTGGTTTCTGATCATTGCCAGAGTCATTCAATCACGTCACTCATTCATTCTGAATGTCAGCAAATGAAACTCAATTAATTAACCCCCCCCCCCAGAAAACACAAGCTGCACCAAATGCCACAATGCAGCCATGTCCGCAGGCGGTGCCATCCATACAGCCTGGCAACGCTCACAGTCACATTGTGGACAGTGTGGTGAGGCTCTGAGACTCGCGATGAGGTTCGCGAATGCTAATCGGGATCGAAATGCACCCCAACATGAACATATATGGGGCAGAAAACACCACAGAAGGTAAATGGAACGACTTTAGAGACGCTTGACCTCAATGTTACCCTAAAGCTAGACTCTAGTGCCATCTATTGAAAACGTTTACAACAAATCAGTATTCTACACAAACAGTGAACTGCTGTTTTTTATACTGACTTTCTCCTCCTTCACAGCTTGAACGTGTTTGTTCGATCGCGTGAAAATTGATGAATTGATCGCTCTCTGCGTGGCGAATGACTTGTTGATAAGGGGAAAAGATGCGGATGAGGAATATCACAGCTCAGCATTACCGCCTGCGCTTCGTGCAAACTAACCCGCCTTAGGGTGGCTTTGACTTGACTGGATTTTTATTTTACAGCTACTAAAAGGGGAAAAAAATCCGTATGTGATTGGAATTGCGCCGAGGCGACAGACATTCCGCATTTGGAATTATTGTTGCGTAAAACTTCATATGGACTGCACGGAGGACGGTGGCGCATTCAAACAGTGTAAAAGTGACAAGTAATTAGGTGGAGTTCTGAGTGATTACCTTCTTTGAGCAGGCGGGAGTGAATAAGGAGGATGAGAAAGCAGCAGATCGCCGCTCCGGTCAGTGCCCACGCAACTCTGAGCAGCTGCATCCTGGCGTAGGAAGGTTGGTGGCGGACCGAGACAGCCGTGCAGCGGGAGAGACACACTCCACCTCAGCTCACAGACACGCACTGACTCATACTCTGTTGGCCATGTAATTCAGCATGCATCCCCTTCGTGCAAAATCCTCACTTGATAGTCCGATTAAGGAAGGACAGGGATAGGTTAGGGCTGGGATTCCACAAATGATCACAAAAATATTTATATGCGCTCTCGCTTCGCCGACGGTGCGTCAGAGTGGCTCCAAACAGTCGGGCTATTAACCCCCAATCACCGTCTGAAGGGTTGACATCTTCTCCTCTCGCCACTTCTCCTTCTTCTCTCCCTTCTTTTCCCTCACCAGCTCTTTGTCGGCTCTGCTGGCGTCACCTCGCTCGCGACAGGTTCAGCGGAGCGGGTTGCGCCGCTCGGTGTGTCTCCCGTCTTCGGGTGCGCACGGCGGTCCACGGCGATGCGGCGCGCAGATGATGATCACCGCTCTCAGCTGCATGTTACGCACATCTCTCCCGCTGCTGGAGAGGCAGAGGCAAATACTGCCAACCAAGTCGCCTCGCAGCCCCCCTCTCTCCCTCACCCTCTCTTTCTCTCGCTCTCTCTCTCTCTCTCTCCCTGTCGCGCTCTATCTCTCTTTCCCGGTTCTTCACTCTATTGCTCCGTCGTTCCGTCACTTTCCCTCTCTCTCTGTCAGCGTCTCCCGCCACCTCCTCGCTCTCCCTTCCTTCCCTCTTGATTCAGTCCAATGCAACTCTTGCCATTTACGCACAAGAAGAACTGCCGGTTTCACGCATCTCCCGGATAATCCCCGCTCTTCTTCATCTGCGCGTCACAGCTCCTGGAAACATTTTTTTGGTTCCGAACCAGAGGCAGTGTGGATGAAATCCCCCCCTCGAATTCCCCTTGAATGCAAATAAAAGAACTCAAACTGAGCAAAGATCTGGCCTGCGCAGGTTGTTTCTATCCACTTTGTTCTCCCATCAGATAATCGACATAGATCAAATAGGTTGCAGGCATGAATGTCTGCACGTCCCCCTCTCTCTCCCCCTCTCCCTCTCTCTATCCCCGTGTGTGTTCCTCATACGGTATCGACTGTTTTTTTTCCCCTTTTTTCCTCTCTGCTTAGCTCCAGGTTACGTCACAACTCCCCCAAATAATCTCCTCCAGCCACAAAGCATGAGACAGTGCTGCTATAAAAGGATGTTTCCACTGATAAATAAGTGAAGGATTCCGTGGGTTGCTGCTGATCATCATGTGCCCAGACACACTGCAAAACCAAAATAAGTCAAACTTGGAAAGAGAGTTTCATGTTCACCTCCATTTGATCGATATCACGGAGATTACAGTAACCGCTCTTCCAGATATTTAAAAGAAGTGCTGATTTCAGGTGAATTTTCCTGCACCTCGTCCCTAATTATTGAAGAGAAGAAAAAAAAATGCAAAACAGGAAATTCTGCACCTCCATATTAGCCAAGCCCCCTGGTTATTGAAACAAGCAATCGGCTTTGGGTAGCCCAGCCTGAGGCTCGTTTTCCAAGAATACTCAACACCCCCTGAAACCTATTACACATGTAGCCTAAAATTTCATCATATTACAAACATAAAGAATTGATGCCACTGCAAATTCTTTTAAGAACGCCTCTTTAGCTGATGTTTTAAAAGGATTTCTGGATAATGTGAGGGGAAAGCAACACGGCTGGAACAGAACCAATGCTTAGTAGCCAAACAATAGATTGTGTGAACACCACCCCCACCACTGCCAGCTATTGTTTCTGTTTTATGTATATCTGTAAGCTGTTTGGGATGTATGTCACGCATCGAGAGATGAAAATTGAAGTTTTCTGGAAGACGCTGGTCAGTTTGCACACCATAATCCATATGGCCGCTCAAGTGATCACAGCATCCAAAAGCAGCATTTCCCTCCTCGGGGCACTTGCGAGTTTTACCCAGGCGTCTGTGTATTTATAATTGAATGAGACTGACATAGTCTGACGACTGACGGTGCCACTCAAACCAGAGAACTGTCATTGCAGTGTCAATAAGGTTGGCCCCCGCAGCTACTAGCACTAATTAGCTGATAACAGTCTCTGCTGGCTGGCATGCGTGCCAGACTGTGTATGTGTTGCTGTGTGCTCTGTGAATGTCGATGCCTTTGTTTGTGCCATGTTTGTATGGGTGTGTGTGTGTGTGTGCGTGCGCGCGCGAGAGTGTGTTGAAGAGGGCCTTTTTTTTTTTTCTTCTTGACACCTTCCAGCCTTCATCCCTAACACTGTGATCCGTCCATCTACTGCATGGAAAGCAATTAACAGAGACCTGACCTCAACAAGGATTTGGGGTGGGAAGACTGCATGTGTGCTTGTGACTGTGTGGGTGTGTGTATGTGTGTGCCCATCCAACATTATCATCTGCTGTGCCTGTACAAGCCCATGCTCACAAGAAAAAGTGACAATCTATACATAACTGTGTTCTAGCGCATAAAGCTTAATTAAGAAACTGTTGTAGACAGTGAGCCAGTAATACTTAATAATCCAGAGGAACCAATTATAGCGCTTCACAATGTTGCTGTGTCAAACCTGTAAAATAGTCCCAAAGCACCCAAACTATATGTACAGTGTGTGTGTGTGTGTGTGTGTGTGTGTGTGTGTGTGGAATGTCACTTTTTTTTTTAACACCAATTTACAGTGGCACCATCACCATTTGCATAACTGTGAGGAAATATTTAAAAAGAATTCAGCTCTGCTTCAACCAGGAATTAGACCTTTCTGATTAGTCACACACAACACAGCATCTGCAACACTCTCAAGTCAGCTGTGGCTTGACAGAAAAAGCCTCCCCGTGCAGTGCGTCCATGACTCCGTACAGAAACTCGAGTGTAAAGAGAAAACAGGACAACCTTCACTGGAATTGTGCAGCCTATACATGTCTGTGCTTTTTCTTCATGGGTCAAGTGTCGCCGTTAATCAGCAGCAGCAATAAAGCAGCAAACCAGGGGATGGATGAATCTTTTACTTATCACTGTGTATGAAGCTGAATGAAGCAAATTACAATCAAGCAAGTCGTTAACTAAGTTACCTTAACCTTAGCACCTAATGTTTGTCTTTCTCTACACTGGATATACCTGCTCATTGCTGCTATTTTGTTGGAAGTAAAGCTAATTATTGTAAAGGGAAAGGACACAGCAGTATGTGACTAATGACCATAAACCAGCTCAATAGCATCTTTTAACAAGCGCGACGACATCATCAGGGTTATTTTTTTCAGACTTCAGAAAGCTACCTGCCAGCCACATAAGCCATTCTACACATATGCGCTGTACTTTCAGACATAATGAGGAGTAAGCTCATGTTAAACAATGTGTTTTGTCCTCCTCTACTCAAACTTAAAATGAAGAAAATATTAAAGCGAAATCCTTTGATCTTTGCTACAAACTGATGGGGGTGACAACATTAGACCACAACTGACCACAAAGTGTTATTTAATCATTCACATGCAAATTATTTTGCGTTTTGTGTTTTATTATGAGTTGTAAGCAATTACCCTAAAATGAGTAAAAAAAAAAATCTGGGAGTATCCAGCTGGTTAAACAATGTTAAATATGTTTTTAGAGCTGTTCAGGAGGCCCCCAAAAAAATTACATTTTGTGGTATCCGTGACAGATGAAAATATAAATGTTAGTATGTTAGTATTTTATATCCCACGTTCGTTTTTGAACTTTAGTCTAACCACAGAGTACACAGGGGCTCATTTTCGCACAGCTGCCTTGGGGACCAACTGCTCTGTCTAGACACTATATTACACTGTATTAACAAGAGGACAGCAAAAATATTTCGAGATAAGTTTTGGAGCACTGCGGAATTTTCTTTTCTTTCTTTTTTTCGTAAATTATTAAACTGTTCGCCTCTATCCTCACACCACCCACCTACACTGCTGCCACATCTCCTTTCTCTTACTCCTCCTCTATGCTGCCACCCCCTCGCCACTGCTTTTCCTTGCCAGAAGCCAGGAGAGGCGTTACTTGCTTTGTCCTCTGTGCAGGTCACTGGCTGTGTGCCAGACAGAGCCCATGCCAATAAAAGCCATGAGTAATGGCCTAAAACTTCTACATTCGCTGTGTTTCCCATTATTTCCCATGGCCAATAAATTTGAAGGAGGGCTTAATCAGGGAGAAAAGCTGGAACATACGGCTTATGTCCAGTAGGGTGTCCAACACAAAGACTCTTACAGTTTAATCAGAGATAAAAGTTGAGGTGGCAGCCACCAATATGGTTTCCCTTGTGACCCACTTTGTCATCTGACAGGTGGAGCCATTAAGGTTTGGGCAGATAAACATACTCCCGCTGTCTGTCAGGAAACAATGGCTGCCCTGGGATGGGGTCAACTCTAAATAAAGTCCTTTATGAACCTAATAGACAGATAATTGAATAAGTGTTCCATAGTCCATGAATTACCCAGTGAAGAATCTAAATGTTGCAGCAGCACATGTCATGGCCAGCACATGTGTAAGGCTTTGTCTGGTTGTGACCACCTTGTGTATGTACTTTAGCAAATATGACCAATTTAACATTATAATATAAAGAGTTAAGGACTGCTATAGCTAGAAAAAGTAGATTTTTTTCTACAAAGTGCACATTTGAGAATTATTTGGTTAATAGTTAATGATAATTATTTCTAACACTATACAGAATTTCCATGTAAACTGAAAAGTTTATTACAAGCAACTTTTGTCTAAATTACATTATTAGGTATAGATAAATACATATTTGGGTGAAAGTTGGCCAACATATTTTTTAGCTAGCCATTATATATGTAAAAACTGTAATAACTTAATAGTTGTACTGATAAGTTGCACAACATCTACAAAATATCACTTTTCTGTCATTAGGTGCTTAGCAAGAAGTGTGCAGTTTTTGTTTAGAGCTTTTTCTTAGAAAACGTCTGCTACTGCTGGAGAGGACACAGAGTAGTGACACTGAACAAAAATAGTTAAGCTGTGGTTAAGTCAAAACAAGGAGCTGAAAGATGCTAAAACACTACTACAGACGAGGAACCTTCAGAATCAGGTGATGATTCTCTGTGGGTTCAACACTACAAGCAATGTCTTCACATAGTCTAACAATATATTAAAATTCATCATTATTGCTGCTTTGTAGTGTCGGTGATCTTGACACTTTTTAAAATAGAAACATTAAGGGATTGCTACACCACAAATGTAGCCAGCTTAAGATACCATCTAAGGCAACTTTGTGTCAAAGCATGTCTTTATAGTCCACTACCATATAACACAATGACAGAATGCATGACTATTTTGGCCATGAGATTCATGAACTTTCTGTAATAAAACATCTAAAACCAAAAATCCTATCAAATGGAGAGGACTGGAACAGAATCTTATCAAATTGGGAGCGGTGGTCTAATTTGTGTTGGTTTAAGAGTCCCTGAGGTTTGAGAATTACTGCCCTGGAGCACAGCCAGCGATAGAAGCTGGACATTTACAGACAAAAGCGGAAATGGAGAAAAGATAATTGCAGGCCCACATGAGACCAACAAAAAGACTACAGGTACCACAGTAGATCAGACATGTGGCTGAAATGTCCTGACAATAATTTTCTGTTTTCCCCTCCATCATCCACAGCACCATCTACTCTCAGCTGCCATACTAAGAGATACCACAGAGGGGACGAAGCACCAATTTGGCTTCACAAAACTTTTTAACCAGTATCTTCTTGTGCTTAATATGGCATGTATTGTGTTCCCTTTTTTCCTCACTGTCAATCACCTGACACCCACTGGAAAGAAACAAAGTGTCTGCCAGGAAACAATCCATCAAATATGCTTCACCTCAGACATCTGTCACATTCGTGTCTTTGTATTTAGGAAATATTTGTTGATCGGGATGTCAGGTAATTTTCCACATCATAAAGTTTTGTCTGTTTTAGTGTCTTGTTTCACACATTATATGACTCTAAATATAAAGATAGAGATATGGCGGCTATAAAGAACATAACAGAGTCATTTATAGTTCATTTGTTAAGCTTATTTTTAGACTAAAAGAGAAGATAAATTAAGTAATGGGAACATATTATGGCAACTGAAAGCTGGTTTAAACCCATCCTGGATGTCTGAAAAACAAGCTTTTGGAAACAGTTGAAAAGAATAAAAAAAATAAAACGCAGCCACGGTCTCCTCTGGTCTTCTGGGGCTGGGACAGAATATAGGCATTTGTGTTGGTTTTACAACCAACAACAGAGCAATCTGCATGTCTGGCTCTGACCGACGACATTGCGACACACCGCTAGCTTACCGCTGGAAACGTAACGTCAGGAGCTGAATCTGAACGGCCTGTAGGAGCCCCAGTTTACCAGTGGGTGGGCTGTTGTTGTTGTTGTGTGTTTTTCATAATATGCCCCCTTTAAAAAAGATACAAAATTTGATAGTAGATGTATGTTATGGAAGCATCTTTCATGGGCTGTTTTGTCCAATCAGTGATCAGTCAGAGATACATGGTATCATCTGCATGTTTGTTGATGATTTCACTTTCTTGCACTATTGTTTTCTCTGTGATTCTATGCAAAGCAAGTAAACTGCTGTTTTGAATCATTTAATACAGGTGAAGACATATTCATACATTTCAATCTAAACATCATAAATGCTTAAACATCCGTTTCTTTTTAACTGGAAGCTGTGTCAGTCACACTGGCTGAGGCAGCAAAGTCATTATACTATCCATTATTAACCGTGCACACACAATGCACAGTTAATTAAAGGTTATTATAGAAAATGCAATATATTGAGCTGGCAAAGTGATAGAGTCGTCCTCTTGAGTCTCCCACTAAGCTTCTTACATTTCCTGTAGTCAGAGGAAAAATAAAAACAAACAAGCACCCACATTCACCCATCCGGGAGCATCCTCGCCATTCTGTCTCCATTTGCCCGGTCTTTATTCATCCATCATCCCTCGGCACTTAAGTCTCACCTGGCCTGATTCCATTAGTTACCCGTTAAGTGCTACAGTACCACCATGAATCACTGTAGCATTATAGGCTGCGTTAAGTTTACTTTATTAATTATTCATTTCCTTTTCATCACTTTTCACCTGGTAAGTATAGCACATGGTCTTTCAGACAGTTCCACTCCACCCAACACCTCGTCTCTCCTATTATTATACTTTTTCTACTGTTATTTGGGTCAAAATTATGTTTTGGAATGACAGTGAGTACACCATATCCTAGATTTGTTTAAAGTTTTCAACTCAGAATTATCCATTAACAGTTTCTGTTTGCAATGAATCCACTTATGTGACTATTAAAACTGGATTGCTTTGATCATAGTGACAATTATATGACAGTGAGGCAGTGGGAGGGTGGGGATGGAGGGAGTATAGGGTATTTAGGATAGACATGTGAGATGAGGACATCCCAGGACTGTGTCGCACATACTGAATCAAAAAATATTTGGATCGTGTCCATGTGTTGAGATTTGACTGAGATATGACTCAGAGACAGATTAGGATTTTTGGCGTAAACTGTGGTGATCAGGCACTGAGGGGTTTTAAAGTATCTTAATTGCCTTCATTAGCCATGTGTCACAGCCTCTGCTGCTGCTGCAGCTACTGATGGTGTTGGTGAGTGAGCCAAATCAACAGGCCAAACAACGCTAGCTAACTCAACACTGCAATTACCCTTTGGGAATGATAAATTAAAGACCTCTTCGGAGTCTCACAGTTTGAACACCTCTGCTTTAGACTATCGGTATCATACTCTCCAGCATGTAATGTAATGGTGGATTAAAATTCACAGCCACAAGTCATATGTCTCTGTAAACGTGTGCTTGAGTCACATGGTTTCCTTCAAAATAATGCAAGCTATGACGAAGACAGGTGACCTGCCCTTCAGCATCAGTCCCTACACACATGACTGTCGTACACCTTTGGTCAAATGTGAATTCTCCTTAACAGGGGTGCCCAAACGCTCTCCACCGTAAAGGGCCATAACAAAAACTTAATGGTGCGCCTAAAAGCACCTTTATGTTATATTGTTAAGAGGAAATAGATATCCCAGGTGTCATTTATTGACTGTCTGCGTGTGTCACTCTACTTGCTATGTTACATTTGTTGTCTTATGATCTTAAATGCTCTCAACTTTCATTTTTACAGTTTATCACCAGAGACTGCACTGCATTTTGCAAATAACCAAACTTTAGATATGAAATAGGAGTCTCCTGCTGCCTGTTCAGTTGTCATCTCAAGTGACAAAAGAAGTGAATAAAAAGTAAAAGCACCATTAGTGACAAATATTAACAGCAAAGTCTCAGCAGCACCAGACTTAAGTTGATCTATACAGAGTATTTCTGGTGTCCCCAGAGAGAGCTGTGGGTAACTTATGTGTCTAATAGTGCTAAAATAAAAAAATAAAATCAGACTCAATCTCACTGATGCATGATCATGAGATCAAAATCAATATAACTGGCAACTCAACCAACCAAGCCTATTAGCCCTTGCCTTTAATCCTTGCTTGCTTTTGCCAGGTTTGCGATGGTTCCTTTGCAGGGAAAAAGATGGTAAACACTATCTCTGAGATTGCAATGTTTGCAAAAACAAGTTTGTTCATTTGGAAGGAGCTCGAAATGCTGCTTGTGCTCCCTCCCAGCAACCCTTTTCATATATCACAGCCTGAAATCAACATATACATACAGACCTTAAATCGCTTATTTTCTGACCAGACGTTGGAATGTCATTTTACTCACAGACACACTTTTGCATAACAAATTAAAATCGTGGTAAAGTCGTGGTACACAATATATTAATAATATATTAATGATGCCTTATTTATCAATGAAATGGCTTTGGTTTTCCAATTAGTGTCAAGCCAAACTGAAATACAAACGCTGTTCTCAATTATTTTGCGTTTGTTTTACTTTTATAGCCAAAAACGTGTCATCACTGATAGATCGCCTTGATTATGAAGTCCACGAATGTTTCTCCCATTAGTGTCAACACAGAAATCGCACTAGGCTTGGAATCAGCTCACTTTGAATACAAGCCATTCAGGAAGAAAGCTGAGTTCATCATTTAAATATTGATCAACTTTCGTAATGAGGATGTCATATTCAATCTGTTAAGGAGTAACTGAAAATCAATATCCTATCAACATTAAATGAACCACAGTTTCAGTTTTATTCTGAGGCAAATTAAAGAGCGTCAATTGACCCGAGTCTCAATTTTCATACCTTCTGTGTATGGATCCTCGCTGGTGTTAAATGTGGTGAGATCTCCCACTGGCACATTTAGGAGTAGATCACAGAGCATTGGGAGGGAAGAAGGGACGAGATACAAAGAAAAAAAAAAGCTTTCAAGGAGAATGTTTGGCCTTCTGTAGAGGCTCTCGGCATACTGAAGAGCTCCTCCCGGAGCAAACAGGTGAACAAAACAAGATTTTGTGCATACAAGGCAGGCGGCAAAATACATGCATGGAAATGAGAAATGAAAGGTGGCAGAGGGAAAAGAGGAAAAGAGGCTGATCCAGGTAATAACACGTCTCTTTGCCCGAACGAAAGCGATAAAAATGGGTCATGTCGAGACAGTCATGAAACATTCAACTCAGCGTTTGCCTTGTGCAAACACGCAGGAGTCCTGTGTCAGGTGCCTCAAAGACTGACACATAACCTTGTTCATACACTGTAAAAGCAATGAAACACAGCGTCACATAGTGTTTTTAGGAAAAAAAAGTAGAAGAGCATCAAAGCTGCACATTTTGAAAATAATCCTTTTCACCTTAGGGGAGCGTTACATGATTAGACTGATACTGCTCTCATATAGTTTAATAGGAAGCTGGAGCCAGCAGTCAGTTAGCTTAGCTTAGCATAAAAACTGGAAGCAGGGAACCAGGTTTGCGTGCTAATGATTGAGCTTTAGAGTTTCTGTCATTTTGCAATAGAGTGAGGCTAGCTGTTGTGTTTCCTGTCTTTGTGCTAATCTAAATGTCTGCCTCCTGAAGCTTTTTTATTTATTATACAGAGAGTAAAATAAATTCTTCTTTAAACTTCAGCAAGACTGCAGCTTAACATACTTCCCAAAATGTGTGTAATGTAACTACTCCTTTAAATCCATTACGTCAGTAGGCATCTTGTATTCACTCATGTCACTGGTTTGATTTGATTAAAATGTCATTTGTTGGTGACTGCACATACATATTTATCATGTAAAAAATGTGGCGGTGAGACCTTATTTTGATTCAGCAAATATGTCAAGCATGTATTGCATTTTTAATGTTTGGCAGGTCATTTACTGCACACTTTGTGTATATTTCAATGTGGCTTTGAAGCCCATTCTAAATAAATGATGCACAGCAGGCTCTCTGTATACCTGCTACCAGATGAAAAGCATTACAAGAGAAATTAAAGCTGCAATAGCTTTAAAGCAGGAGAGGGCGCGGCCTCTCTGGAGAAACCAAAATTCAATTGTGAAAATAGAGCGAATGATGATAATATTTTATAGCAGCATTGTCCGGCACAAGGTTAAAAGAACAGAGCAGTCTGATCTTGATTGTTGTAACTTTAAGTCCCCCTGGCTTGTCTGCATTAATCTGGGTGGAACAAAAGTAAAAGCAATTGAAAAGAAATGATTTTCAGATGAAGGCATACAGAAAGAGTGAAAGAGAGAAAGGAAGGAAGAATGGAGGAAGAGAGCTGTAGAGGAAGAAATAAGAATGGGGGGGCAGACAGAAAAACTAATTTTTGTCTTTTTGGGCATGAGGAGGACAGGGAGTAAAGCGTATGGAGCGACATGAAGGGTGAGATGATTCACAATTTTGTTGCAATGCTTGAGCAGAGAGTCAGACACTAACACAGTCTGTCTGTCACCACAGGCTGCTGATGGACACACATTACTGGATCCACATACCGCCTCTTTGCTCAGTTGCAGTTCTTCACTGTAGACACATGGCCTTCAGTTAAGCAGCCAGAGGGATTGTTCAGGGATAAAGGCACCCACTGTGAGCGTGATAAAAATTGTGACAAGTGATCTAATATGCTTAAATGTTGGGTTTTCTCCTGCTTAGCCTTATGTACAGTATGTTGTCTGTTTTCAGGGGGCTGATAACAAGCTAACTATCCTTAAAATGAGCCTCTGCAGTGCAACAAATATAAAATAACATTCATGGAAATACAGATTTCATGTATTCATCACATTTATATTATGTATTATTTATATTATATATTATTTTTGGAATTGTGTTTCAGCCCCCTGCAGTAAGAGCCTTAAACTAAGCTTCTAGCTCTGCTTTTGGTCTCCACCAACTCCTGAGCAAAATACCTGTCTCTTTAGATGCTAATTGCTGTGATATATGTGAACCAGCTAGTCCTTAACTTTGTTTGTCTTCCATCTGATGCATTGCTGGTAGCGTAAAATGAGTTTGTGGGAGATGAATACAAGTTACTGTTGCAGGTAGTCAATTAACGTAAAACCAAAACAATGGCCCTGAAGTTAAAACACTGAATAGAGCTGAGAGGAAGTGTGGAATTGGGTGATTTCAGGTGTACATCTCTATGAGTGACCTCTTTTACATGATGCATGGCCATTTGAGCCAAAGTTAAAGTGGAAACAGACAACTTTCCCCCTCTACTGCATCCAAATGATATTACAGTTGGCGCTGCTGTTGCAAAGACAATCGGATCACTTTCCTTTTCCTTTTCCTTTCAAGACAGCTTGAATGTTCCACCATGAAAAGAAATACAATCAACATAATTAATAATGCTTAGTGCTAAGTTAAGCAAAAAAGTGCAGCTTAACAGACTCTACCTGTGCCCATTTATGAGTCATCACATGTCCCACACATAGCTATTTCAAAAACAGTGTTGCTATTTTAGATATCCAAAAGGATTTTCACATCTCCAGGTATCCATTAATTTTCATTCATAACCATACGGTCTGTAAAAGTAGCTGACACTTTCAGTTCAGTTCAATTTAACTTTAATTATCCATCAAGAGCAACTGTTTGTGGCAGCTCTGCAAAGTCAACAAATACATGTTACTTGATAAGTTAACACATCCTTAAACTGTGTATCATGCATGGGTGTAAACTGCACGTAGATCATACATGTTTTTCCTGTCAACATGCACTTGTAGGGTCTTTCAAAGTGATCAGCCGTTTCTGTTTGATAGACTAATATTTTGACAGAACAACATTAAAAGACTGTCTAACAGGGAGAAAATGAGCATTACAGCATACAGAGAGAAGATGAGAAATAGACAATAAGTGGGGGAAAAGGGGTATGCCAACATGAAAGACGGCTACGAGAGAGAGGAAAGAGATACAGACAGACAAAAAAGCAATAAGAGAGAATGTGAGAGAGATATGAGAATGAAGACAAACAATGTAAAGATGGAGCACCATCCTCTGGCCTCTCCAGGGCTCAAACTCCCTCTGACAGCACTAGAAAGACAGGGGATCAAGCCTGATTCCAACCAGGCTTTGTCTCTTTACACCATGAAAATATGGCCTGGAATCCCATTATCCCCGGCTATAGAGATGCGAGGGCTCCATCTCCATCTCTTATTCCACAGCACAGAGGGTATGGCACCTCCTGCACAGTATATCGAAGTCTAGCTTAAAAAAAAAAAAATGCTCTCACCCATTCTCATAGGCTCGAGAGGCTCTTTAGTTGAAGGGCAAATAGAACTAGAGCGGAGAATGGATGACACTCATTTCGAGCAGCAGCCTTATTCACAATCTTCTGTAACTTTGGCATACCAATGAAAACATTAAACTCGCTTTGCTCCGGAGCAACGCGCAAACACTGGGACAGGAGCACTCACACACACACACACACACATGCATGTTCATTCCCACATGCGCTGGATGTCGCTTTCACACACGTACACACACACATCACTTGGAGAATTGAGTTGGTGACAAGAGCTAGATTTGATTTTATCCCCTCTCTGCCTTCTCGGCTCTCCTTAGGGCCGTCACACAAACAATCTCCCAGCAGCAAAAGTAGATATGAGATTAGTTTTGCGGGGTGTTGGCAAGTGCCACATGTTTGCTTGCTGGCCTGCCTCCCCTGCAAACTGCATCTGTATGTGTGTGTGTGTGTGTGTGTGTGAAAGAGAGAAAAAAAAGAGAGAAAATTATCACACACACGAGAATTTATAGATCAGTGCTCCCACCCAGATGTACAGGCACAGCGGCACACAAGGTTGCATCCTGCATGAGTCAAAGGCAGCCTCTAACATATTCATCATCACATCTCTCCACCACAAACACACACACACACACACACACACACACACACACTTCTACATACAGTATTTATGGACACACGCGCACAAACACCTATATCCCTGATAATCATCTCCTTTTGTAGCTGCCAAGGGCACAAATGTCTGATCTCGCGCTCACTGCGGAGGCTGATCCATGAAGGAGTCAAGGTGGAGTCAAAATGGTGTCAAATGTTTCCTTTGATATGGTGAACACAGACACACACACAGACACACACACACACACACACACCTCTCCTCTCTCGGTGCAGGAAGGTGCAGCTTTTACATGAACCACAGGCGTGATGACAACAACACCAGAATCTGCAGGCCGAAAAAGAAAGAGGTTTGTTAATTAAATGTATGAAGGAGGTAGAGAGGAGCAGATTGAGAGAGCGAGAGAGCAGGAGAACTAAAAGACAGAGAGAGAGGCTGATTAATTGAAAGTGAGAGGGGCAAACTGATTAAGAAGAAAAAGAGAGAGGGAGAGAAAAAAAAGGAGAGTTCATGTCATGAAAGCTTCCTCAAGAGGAGCGCTATCAAGCAAGGCTCTGGCTCTGATCACTCATGTGTTTGCATCTAAAGTAGGCCCAAAATGCTTGGAGGGCAATGGCGATGTTTCACAGCAGCACTGAGCATTTACATATTTTTATCCACCAACAATTTTCTGCCCACAAATGCACGTTTTCTTTTTTCCCCCCCTCCCCACGTTTGCTTTATTTATTGATTGATTCGAGCGCAGTAAGCGTAAAAAAAAAAAAAAAAAATGCATAAAAATGAGCTGAGGCCTGAGTTTTCGTTTTCGGAAGGGCATTTGCATTCCCTCCCTCCCCACCCCCACCGCTCGCCCCTCCTCACCCTCACCGCTCGCCCCTCCTCAGCGTACTGTACAAACAACCCATCCCCGTGCCTCAGCAACTCCAGCAGACACACTTAAACACACACGGAAATCCGATATTCCGACACGCAAACTCATAAACACACTTTTGCACAGCAAACCTTACAAATTCCCAACACATACATCTTTCACACACACGCACGCACACACAGTCTGTGAACTACTTGGCGGGTGCTGGGCAGTGTTGGGCTCCATCTGTGCAGGGAAGTTGGGTGCCTGGCATTCTCCTCGGGCCGCTCGGCCATCCATCCGCCCTGTTCTCCCCCATTTTCTCCCCCTGTTTCCCCCCCACCCTCTCCCCTCCGCACCTCAACCATTCCCATCCTGCCTCCTTTCATGTGAGGAGCGGAAGTGTGGCTGGCATCCACTGCTGTTGTTTGATACAGTGGCAGCGTGATGCCTGACTGCCTGCTTGGCTGCCACACACCCATGCACACAGACAGACACACTGCCGCATATGCACGCACTCACACACACACACGGGCAGTTTGTATTGGCTTTGTGTGCTACCACCTACTGAGCGGAGAGCTCTTCTGTGAGGAGGAAAACACTGGCTGCTTTAAGGGTTTCATGTCAAACACAGAATACTGTATGGAAATGATCGAGTGATACATATATGCAGAGTATAAACACACATATAGCACAGTGTATATTATTAAACTATGTTGTCCAGATTCCATGTAAATAATATAATAAGAAAAGATTGAATTTAACTGTTTGATGTCAACACAAAATATTTAAAGTGAATATATTTGCGCATCACTATTTGAGTTCCCCTCAGCATCCACTATTAATCAATCACTATTATTAAACTAACTATTAAACTAGGCTCTCTCTCAGCTCTGATTTACTGCGACTCCCCATGTTTGCTCTGACCCGCCCACTTCAGATGTTATAACCCACTTGCTTATCCTGTTTCTCTTGGAAGTATGGCATGATACTGAAGCAACGCACTCTTGAACTGACGCTTTATCTGGATTTAAAGACAAACAAGGCACAGCCAGTTATGTGACTGTGAAATATGAATGAGCCTTCACGTGTTTTGTGTGTAGTTTGACCTTCCATTCACCATTATTGGACATTTTGAGTATCCATAAGCAACCTCCTCTCTTTGACTCTGATGCAGACTGAGAACATCCCACCTGCTGGATTAGAAAACCCAGTTTCCTCCAAAACAAACAGTAACTGGTGACATAATGGTAAAATGTAATTTAGTTGAAGTGCATTTTGTAGGGTCATTGAAAACACACACGACCTTCACCAGAACCCATGAGCACATTATATTCCACTTCTGTCCTTATGCTCCTTAATATCAGTTAATCTGCCACATTTATACCTCTAACTTCAAAGTAATTCTATTTCTTGAAGCAAACACCGTCCTCAGGCGACCATCGAGTAGCCAACTGACTGTGTTATTTATAATTCATGCCACAGGCTTGCCTTAAAGCCTGTCAAGCTATTCCTCTTGGGGACTGACGAGGGTCCATAATCAAAGTAACTAACCTGTGATTTACTGAGCCCTGGGGTAAACATCTGCTGCCTGTCATCTGGACTGCTTACAAGACACGACTATTTACATGCGTTTAACAGTGGAGGACCTCAGAAAAAAAAAAAAAAAAAATAGAAAACAGGTGCGAGGATTTGTGAGTCCTCAGCAGTTCCTGCTCCCACCCTGCCAACCTCATCACCACACCATTCCGTGCCTGAAGAGGGAGAGAGAGAGAGAAGAGATGTGGGTTTCACTGCCTGGTCCCTGATTCATCTTAAGGTTTATTACCCTCCCTGTGCCTCTCCCTTCGTCCCTCCCTCCCTTCCTGTTCCCTCCCTTGCATCAAGTCTCTCAATCACCTGACAAGGCAGAGAACAGAGCATGGAAGGAAGAATGAAGGGAGAAACCAAGAACAAAAGAAGAAACAGTGAGGCAAAGGAGAGAAGAAAATAAAGGGAAAAAGGAGGAAAAAAGAAATTGCACTTCTCATAAATAACGTGGGAGGAGTTGAACCATTCAAACACAGCTGTATTATTGGGGGGTTTTTCTCAAAATGGTGAGAAACGGAGGAGGCGATTGAAACTTCTAATTTGGTCAAAGTTACCGTATGTGCAAATCATTATATAGAAGAGATCAAACAGCTGCACAGCTACAGCCAAAGATACCTTTTCAAATGAAGGGAGCGGCCTAAATATCTTGGGAAACAGGACGCATCATTTTATTATGTCAGCTTTTTTTATGCAAAATTGCTGATTTCATGTGCGTCTTGGGGCTGCACACTGTGCAAATTCATGTCCTGTTAGGATATTAAACGTTTAACCTAGGGTTCTTTCTTTATGTCTCTCTTTACAGGTGTGAGAGCACTGGTTGAGGTCCTCCCTCCCTATGCTGGTATTACGTTCCCCATTGAAGGGCAGCATCTTCTGAATCATTCCACTTCATCTTCTCTACCTCCTCCTCTCCAAATACATCAGGGACCCTACTTTCCCTTCAAACTCCCGGCGTCTTCTCACTCACTGAGCTAATAGTGACGGATAGAATGAAGGAGGGCTGCCATGAGCTAATCGATAATAGGCAACTCAATTACCATCACTACCGCCAAGCCCCTGACTGATGGAGCGCGCCACAGTCAACAGGAGGTAAGGTGGTAGTGGCCGAGGAAGAGGTGGTGGGTGGGGGGGGTTGGTGGTTGAGGAGAGCAATTTTGATGAAGTCCCACTCAAAGCTTGGCGCCGAGTTGAAAGCTTTTGATAGCCTCGCTCTCTCTCTTCATTGATTATCCCTTGATTTCTGGCCTCTCTTTCTCTCCCTCTCTCTCTTTATCCTCTTTTTTAACTCTCATGCACCTCTCAATTGTATTTCCCACCCAGCTCTGTCTTTATTCATGCCTCCATCTCCCCTTTCTCCCTTAATCTTTTCAACCATTTGCACTGTAATCAATCTCAGTGTCCGCCGCCGATGTGTGTAACAAACACCTATCAGTTTGCGGGCAGATGAGTAATGCAACACATTCAGGGAAAGTGTGTAGCCTATTAACCCAACCGAAGTGCCCCGGCAGCCTGACATAATCCACGTGGCCACGAGCAAAGTGGCTCCCGCAATTAGATAGATTAAAGCTAATCAATTAGTACACACAATCTTCAAAAATATAAATGAAATTAATCCCAATAAAAATGAGCTCAAATCATTAGCTTTCTTCCCCAGGCAAAATCCAATAATTAGAATTGTCAATTTGCAAATTCAGAGGCCGAGAAGTATTTAAATCATGTAGGAAAACACTTGACAGAGAGGGCCAATTAATTAAACTATTTCAACAACTTGTTTGGCATATTTTCGGTGAAAGGATGGTTTATCTGCGGTGCTTGAATGTGAGCTCAGCTTGAGGATGCGTGCGGATGGGCCTCGCAGAATCCTTTCTCCTCAAACATCGACACCATATACCAATTTTTCCACATGCATTTAAAATGTAGGGTTGTAAATGCAATGTTAACCTCAGCCTATATGCTGAGAGTGGCTGCCTGCTGTGGCTGGAATCAAGTTTGATGAGACTGAACCAAAACAGTAGAGCTCTGGGCTGGAACACACCCCAAAATGAAACGGGAGAAAGGCATTGTCACATCACACACAGTCAGGTGATCCATTGTTAATATAAAAAATATTCATAATTGCCCCTTTGACCAAGTACTGTGAATGCTTAAAAAGTGCCATAAAAACTTAAACGATGCTTTAGCTGCCGTAAAAGGATACGGTAGGAAAGCGATGATATTAGTGACAGTGAATGAATTTAATAGATTAATTCATTAACATGTTTCCTGGCTTCATGACATTTCTTTCATAAGGTATTTGATGTTGCACTTTAATAGCTTGTAATACATGTAACATGGTTGCCATTGGACACGCAAGGTAATTTAGTAAAGTTGTAAAATCTCTGCTATCTTTCTCTCAATTGCCAATTTGCAGGGTCAGTTGAAAAAAATGAAATTCCTTCGAGCTCTAACATGTTACGCTGTGGTGCAGGCACAAAGAGACCGATATTTAAAAATCTGGATAGATTCCACAAAAAATATACTGTATAGAGACACTGGTGCAATATATTGTCACACACAGAAGAGAAGTATTGATGGAAGTTACAATAAAAAACAATAATGGATCAGATACAGCTGTTTTTTTATCTATTGTTGCTCTTATTCCCCCCTCCCCCTTTGCCGGTCAACCTCATCCTTCTTTTCTTGGCCAAAGCCTGGATGCATGCTGGGAGCCGTGACCTGCTCCTTTATCAACACAGAACCAGGTGCACTCTGGGAGCTTCCTGCTTGCCCTTTATCAGCACTAGCTACTGAGATGTAAGTCTGCTTTGTGTGTTGCTGCATGTGTATATTTTTGCTGGACGCGGGGCGAGATCATATTTTTTTGGGTGCTTGATTGAGCAAGAGCAGATTATGGGTTTGCGCGTGCGAATGTGCCTGCGTGGGTGTGAAGATGCGAACGCGTGTGTATTTGTGTCCTGGCAAGTGTGTGTGTGAGCAGAGGGATCAGATCCCAAGCCTCTCCCTGGGGACTCAGGGGGGCCTGTCACTTCAAAGGGCCGCGGGGGCCCGTGATGCCAGCCTGCCCGCCAAGGGGGAAATCCTGTTTATGTGGCGGGGCCTCGCTTGGCAGGACGGGTGCCTAAAACCACAGCCTGGCGGTTGCACAGACTGCCACCAACCGGGCAGGTTTAAATCCTGAACCACATTGTGATGCCACAATCCAACCTCTTCTCTCCTCACAGGGAAATATGTCTGAATTAGAGAGGATAATATTTTGGGAGGGATTCAGCGCTTTGATTTGAAGACCTGAACCTTGTAAACCAAAGAACAAATGGTAGCTAGGGTTTCTTTTTGAATGTTTAACAATGAAAATATCAGACATGACATGGTAGGTACGATATTTTGCATGGTGTCCTCCTGCTTCTTGCTGTGCTTGCCAAGTGAGAAGCCTACTTTTACACCCTTGGTGTAGTCAACAAAAGAGAAGAAAGAGGAAAAAGAGCCCTAAGCCTTCAAAGTGGCTGACTGGGGAGACAGAGAGGGAAACAGCTTTGCCTTTAAAACGTTTTGAAACACTTTTATCTCATCAAGCTCGGCTGATCACAAAGAAAATTGATCTGTACTAGGGAAGAGGTTCTTCAATGCACTTTGTACTCCTCAGTGGGTTGCGCCTGACAGGTTCCTGCTCCGGGACTTAGTTTGAAGAGGATTTTGATGAGGCCGGGGAATGATGTTGATGTGACGTAACGATTGAAAGACTTTAGGCAAATATTTTAGCTTCAGGATCCTCTCAAGTAAAGCACCACTCTGATACCATAAAACAAATGTTATGTCTGCAGCTACTTTCTATTGATTGCAGCACAAAAATCTAGTACGACAACAATAAAAGGAGTGTGACGCTGACAGTCAAACATGAGCCTCCTCCATGTCATTTTGACTTTCTGTTTGGATCCCTTTGGTCACTGACAAATGCAGCCTTTGGCACCTTAACTAAAAACAGCAATCTCAGAATTACAGTAATATTTAAAAAGAAGAATACAATGAGGCAATGAAGCCCCATGTGGTGTATATTAATAGTATGACCCAGTAATGTCACATAAGGGCTTAGAGTTGTCCCTGCTTGCTTTTATGCTTCAGCGCAGACTTCTCACTTTCTCTTTGCTTAGCTGTGACTTTTTCCTACTTGTCTCCAGCTACAACACATTTAAGGAGATTTTCATACAACAACGCAATTATTTGGGCTGTGGTGATGTTCTTTGAACTGCCGTTTGCGAGCTGCAATGTTACCACAACAGTGTGAGTGAGTGCACTGGTGCACAGGAAGTCTTATAAATTACACAACTCTCAACACCTGTTTTCTGCTGCTGGGTTTGTTTCTTTATCAGAACTCACCATAACAAGATTTAAATGGGCAGCTATCTCTAAAAGACACCTTAACTTTGCCAAGACACACTAGAATGAGGGCAATGAAGTCATGTGCTATGAAGGGGATATCTATCTGAAGGGATAATCCGGGTGCTCGATTTAAAGATAAGTGCAAGGCTGCTCTCCAACAGGGGGCAACATTTCCAGGATTCAGCTCAGCCAGCTTGTTGTGAACACAAACTGCAGTCAGCCCCGGACGATACAACTAGAAAACGACTTTGAATCATTAAAAAATCTATGTGAGCCAGAAGTGAAGATTGCAGCTTATAAATTAAGACGTGAGTATTGCGAAGAGTCAAAATATCAATAAAATTCCCAAATTTTTGCAATATTCTAAATATCTCAATGCAGTCTGGGGTGCTAAAGCAGGATCTCATTGAAATGAATCGATGGACAATTGGGAAGTTGTGTTTTTTTAATACTGGACCGAACAGATTCAGCTGGTACATAGGACTCACACATGGCCCAACAAAAACCTGGGGCCTGAGATAGACCAGCTATATTGATTAACTCAATCTGTTCTAGGGATTGAGGCATCTTTGTGGGATAGATGGCCTCTGTGCAAGCAGATCTGGGTTTGAATCCCCAGTGGACCATTTTTGGTTCTGTCAACGACACTTACTGATGTGAACCGGCCTAAGATGATTAACCCACACGCAGCAGCCTCAGCCCCACAAAGACAAAACATCACAGCCTCAGTGTCAGCATGTTGACAACCTGCTCATGGATCATTCTTTTAATACCTCTGCCCCATACTCTCCTTTCTCTCCTGTCTCACTCGTTTTGAGTACTGCTGATGAAATGGAAATGCTGGTTAACGGCGGCATTAAATTCAACCCGCTGCCTCGTCATCTGCCTCCATCCAAAATAAGCACTTTCTGTAACACTAACCTCTCTGATGATGAAGACGACAAATAAAGAGAGAACAGCTCTTTTCTGCAAGAGCTGTTGACGGCAACGAGGCCAACAAGGTCACTGTTTTGACAAGTAGCAGAATATACAAGATGCACTGAATTCATTCTGCAAATTTATAAAAATTTCACATTATACATTTGCATTTATGACTGAGACCAAACCTACGCAGTTCCTCCTCTCTGTCATCAGATCAATAATAATGTGTATGTTTTATTTGCTATTGTTGCTGACAAGCCTCCTGCGTCAGTAGCCCCTGAAGTCTTGCAATAAATTTGCCTCATTCTTTACTGACAAAATTCAGAAAAATTAGTTGACAGTTTTTTTTATATTACAGGTATAGGGTCTATATTGCCCTTGTGTCCACTTAAAACCATTTTAGTTGGTGTGATACAATTTGATCCTATCAGCTATAAAACCTGGGAAGAAATTGTGCAGCGTTTGAAATCCTCCTCCTGCTGACTTGAGGCTTTTTCACAAATGTTTTTTAACTGCACTACATCAGATCCTGTGCAAATAATCAACACTTCCTTACTTCTCAAGCAATTTCCAACAAACCCTGGGAGCTGCAGTTATTAAGCCACTCTCACAAACTCTCACCAACTGTAGGCCTTTATCAACCTCCGAGTAAAATCAGTGAAAATGCAGTTTTTCAACAGCTTAACAACCTCTTGGCCTGGAAAAATAGTCTAGTCAGGATTTTAATCACACCACAGTATAGATATTTTTGTGGTCTTCAATAATATCCATTTTAACACTGACGGTGGAAATGTGTCAGTCAAGCATCTGTGGGTACATGGAAAGCATGTGGAGCTGCTCAAGGCTCCATTCTTGAGCTTCATCTGTTCAACTGTTTTGCCTGTCCAGTCTGTTTACACCTTCGTGCATCTTGTTTCCTCTTCTCTTTAAAACCATTTTGCACACTGCTGGACACAAAACCTGTCTATGTTGTCCAAGACACACCTGGTTTACATTGCTTTGTGTATTTCGATCATTTTAAGTACGTTGAATTGCCTTTTTGTTTAAAGGTGCTAGACAAATAAACGTTACCTTTACTCAAGATGGCCAAGAGTTGAAGGTACGGTTAATCGTCTGAGAATCACTGGGAAACAAGACTGGCAAATAAAAATAAATACAATTCGTTAAATAAGACAGAAATAAGTTTCCCTACTTCCGGTAAAAGTTATTCAATAGCAGTCAAACACAGTCAGTCATTCAGTCAGTGAGATAGTCAGGCGTTGAGAGGAGAGACAGTGAACCCACTCAGTTAATATACCTTTGAATATCAATGGTGTCTGGATTATTACAGTTTTACTGCCAAGGGGGTCAATTGGGAATTATTCTAAATCCTGACTCTGATTTTCTACCTGTCCCCTCACCATCATGAATATGCAAAGCACACAAGGACACTCTCAAGGCAAAACCATAAAATGAAGCCTTTTCTATTTCCTTGTCCTCTCCTATCCTCCTCTGTCCTGCCCCGTCCTCTCCTACCCTATCCTGTACCTCGGCTCCTGTATTATCTCAGGGACACTCACATCAGCCATTCTGGTCTTTTGTTTTTGGCAGGCTTTGGTAATAAACTGGGCCACTCGGAGGCCATCAGGACATAAGGCCCAGCTTTGATTTGCAACACCCAAGACCTTTATGTCTCTGCCAGGACACCTCAAAGTAATTGTGGAGGACAGAGCTCTTTTTAACCAATGGGACGGTGGTTCAAGCTGACACAAACATTATGCCATTTTAAGTCAAACTGCTGTCAGGATCCATCAGCTATACATGTTCATAAATCTATTTTTTTTTTTTTTTAGCAGATTCAGATTTTTTCTTAGTGATTAAGCAGTCCAGTGTGAATAGAGAGTCTTAGCAGGCAAAGACGCATAACTTCTCAGACGTCCAAGCGTGAACAAAGAGGTTTATGGAGTTTGTAGTTTCAAATTCAAACATTCATTCTTTGAACCAATCACAGTCACACATCAGCAGCTACTGAAATTTATTAAGGTTTAAATACGTTATTAAATAAATATAATATGTTATGATGTGATTAGTTAAGTTCCGTTTGAAGTCATAATGTTGGTAGCTAGTCTATACATTAACGTATGATCAGTATAAATGAATAAATATTTATAAATGAATATTTAGATGCAGAAAACAATGCCTACTTCCGCTACTATACATGCATGCCAGCAGGACACCATGGTAACCAAAGACACACGATGCTCCCACAGGACTGAAAAGGCTCATCCTGATCCTGAGCTTACAAGAGGACTGACTAATAATCAAGGGCTTTTTAAAACCAAAACATCACCCTTGGCCTGTGTTAAACTCGCCATGTTTACCTTCTTCTTCTAGTCCTTTAAAATCTACTGTCTTTCACTTGCGTCCTCCAATTTCCTCTTATCTCATCCTCTCCAATATCCCTTTTCCTTCTCTCCTTTCCATTCTTCTCCTCTTCCCTTCACTGGTTTGAATGAAGGGATAACTAGAGAAAGAGAAGACAAAGAGAGTGGGCCTCAGGTCCTTAACTAAGAAAAAAAAAACCCCACAGTGGTAATTGGCCTTTGTACACATTTCCTCTCCATTTAAATCACCTCTGAATTGCTGCCTGCGACAGAAACCGATGTTCTGGATGCAGTTGTGACACAGATTTTTACTGTGTGACAAGGCAAAACTGTCCAAGGGTTGTTCGGGGCCAGAAGCTGTACTGTAAAATAAAGCACTTCATAGCACTGCTACTGCTGATGGCGTCCTGTAATGCAGGAAGAAATGGACACAGACAAAGGGGGGAAAAAAGGAAGTCACGTGGGTGGACAAAAACCGGGAAGCTGACAGGAAGAAAAGATACACACCAGTGAAAAAATATGACAAAATCAAAGAATCCAAATAGCATTTCTGTTAGTCACATACACCAAGCCTCCGGGGGTAGTACCAACAAAACTACAGCTTTTATTTCATAAAGTCTTCCTGCTCAGTCCCTTGCCAACAAAGTATCGTGGGTGCTATTAGAGAATTTGTTTTTCATTGTAACCCTTTTTTTTCCCCCAAACCTCACTCCCACTGAGTTCAGGCAAAGCCTATTAGGAGCCTGTTGTCTAAGAGAGCAGTGACACAGAGTGCCTTGGGCTTTGGAAATGTCCCTATATATTCCACCTACACACTCTCAAGGGAACCACTTATGTGTTTTTATTTAATACGTGTTGGATGCTACTTTACTTATGCACACACGTGTGTGTGTGTGTGTGTGGTTCTTGAGAAGAGCAAAGAGTGGAAGAGGTTGTAGCTTGTAGGTGTGCATGCTGGAAGTTGTTTGTGTTGGTGGGGTTGTATCACATCTATCTGGCTGTCTGTCTGTCTGTCTGTCCACAAATGCTTTTATTTCCTCTGCAGCATAAATGCAGGCTCACATGAGTAGGTCTGCCCACCTGACTGTATGGCTGTATTCCCAGTCGTTGTCAGTCAAGGTAACCCGATAAACGTTTGTGTGTGTGTGAGAGAGAGAGAGAAAGAACAGTTAAAGACCAGCTAAGCACCCACCAGGGGCAGTCTGGCATGAGCACAGCCAGCAAACACAGTGTCCCTGCACAGCTCAAAGGGCTCTTCAAATCTGGGGTGTCTCCTTTAGATCAGGATCCTGTTTTGCCATATTTTTTTCATATTGCAACTATTCACATTTTAGAAAAATTTTAGCCTGACACACTGTGCTTACATTTAGCGGTATTCTCCTCAACCCCACTGTTAAGTCAACCTTAACTGGTTTCGAGTGTTACCATCAGTTTTGCACAGCAGAAGAAATGAAAAGGAAGGAAGGTGGTCTCCCCTGTATAGCCTTTAGATACACTGTATAATACCTGATTTATATCACACTATAATGTGGTGGTAAGCAGGTGAGTCTTTATTAATAGGCTCCTTCAAGATGAACTGCACAACTACACCTTCCCTGGAAAGTTCATCATGAGCACATGCACACACACAAATTCCATAATTTATAGTAGGTGCACACTTTTACTTCCAGACGCCAATACTTTGACTGCTTCACCCTGGAGCAACCACCGCATTTTTGGCAGCACTGGTGGTCCCTTCCCACTTTTCTTCTTCCTCTGTACAACATCTCGGGCTATTCAATAAAGAAGCTTCCGGGAGCACAGAGGAGCAAGACGGAAAAATAGAGTGAGCATTCAATTCTGCCTGAATTATCCCAGGGTTTGTGTGCTTACCCTGATAAAAGAACAGAAGAGAAATCTATGGCTTATTTAAAGGCCGCTGCATCACGCTGAAATCCGTCTTTCCCAAACAGGACCTAAATTTTGCATGCCCTTGAGGGAGCAGCTTCCACGGTTTACAGAGTAGCGTGGTACATTGTTAAGTGTGACACTGGTTGTTGGGATGTCTTGTTGAATTGTGAGGCCTCCATGCTTGTAGTACAGGAAGGGGACGGGTGGTCTTCAGAAGTGTGGCAGGGGTTGGCGTGTCCTCGCAGAAAGGCCACAGTTTTCCATTTCCAGCACTCATTTCCCCTGTTTAGTCAATAAAGTGTTGGTTTGAGCTCTTGTGAGCACAAACTGTTAACTTAACAACGTCAAACTACAGATTTCTGGAGTTTTAATGGACTTGGAGCTATGTTCTCATGTGGCGAGGAAGAGAATGGGCCACAGGGGAAACCATTTGGCCCCTTTTTTGTGAAAATCCGGCAAAGCAGGAGGAAATTTGAGGCATAATTTGGGAGCAGCGGCTTCTGGAGATGACACAGCAGAGAAGAAGAGTAAAGAGGAGGAGGAGGAGGAGTGGGCGGAGGAGGGGGGGCTAAAACACTGCAGATCAGCTCTTTACTATTAAAAGAGAGGCAAAAAGGAAAACAGCTCCCTTCCTCGCAGTTTACATTAAGTGGTCTGCGCACAAGAAAAACCAGTGATGTATAACAGTGGACCTTGCATTTAATTAAGCAGGTCCCCTCAGCTGCTTTCTTTTTTTTTATCTGCTAGCCCGCATAATCATTTCATATATGCCGTGATATCATCTGCTTAATGCGCTATTTTGCCATACAGTTAAACCTGGGTGATAAATCTGGCTGTGGTCTCCATTAATAGATGCACGGCCTCGCTGAATAATGTGCGCATTAGATTAGCAGCACTACAGAAGTGAACCACCGTGGAGAGAGAAATACTTCACGTTAATCTCTGCTGGTGGTTCCCACCGGATGAGAACTTAGTGCCCCTTCCTGTGGCTGCATAGGTGGAGGGTGGTGGAGGTGCGCGTGTTTATATGGGACATACAGAATGGTTAAAAAAATGGAGTAGAAAGCGTGCATGTGTGTCTGCAAACTTATGATAATTCATTTCAGTCATAGAATGCATCCGCATGCTCCAAGTGCACACCGGCACACACTGCTGCTGCTGCTGCTGGACACTCAAACTGAGCAGCACAATTCATACCGATTCTGAGCACGCAGGTCAGAACATGGCTTTTCAAAGGCATCAACACATTTTGCTGCTAAATCTACGTGCTTAAGAAAAAAACCCACATTTTCTGACATCACAGTCCACCCTCTTTCACTCCTCTTTTCTCTCTTAACATACTCCCGTTGCCTGATTTCCAGTGGGTGAGGAGCGATTTGAGGTGACCTCGTTACAGAGGATGACAATACAACAAAAGAACGGGGTTATGAAATCGAGAAATTCTATTTCCACCCTCCTGGCCATTCATCTCCCTGCAATAGTAGGAAGAGGATTCATTATTTGGTACTCTCTCTCCACTATCTATGAATTTGCATACTCTGCGTATATGGATGAGTGAGTGTGTGAGGGTACGTGTGTGTGTATCTTTGTGGTTGCGTTTAGCTGCACTTGTAAGGACAAAGACTGCAGCTGGGGTTAAAAGTGGGGTTAGGTGGAGGCTAAGGTAAACCTCCAGGATATTAATGTAATTTCAAACAATGTCTTTAGAAGAATAGGCTAGCTAATGTAAGTGTGTGTGTGCCCTTCTGTGTGGAGGGCTGAATATGTATGTGAGAAAATGAGAAAGAGAAGAGAGCGGGTGTCAGTGAAAGCATTTGATTGTGTAAATGATCAAATGTAAGAATCTGTACATTTCTGTGTGGATTCCATGCGGGTGTTCAACAAAAAAGAGTCACATGACCCAGTAGGCTGTCACCCCACGCAATAGCCTCACCACTAATGCTCTACGTTCCTGTGAACCGCAGCCATGACAAGGGCAGCCCCAGTTCCCAGTGAGGGTGAGTGGACGTTCAGCCCTCTGATCGGGCACTCAAAGCTGAGGCAACTAAAGTGCACTCTTAAAAGCGGTGTTGACCCTGAGGCCCACAGGGCGCAGTAAGTCAAATCATCAGCACAGAAAGAGATAGAGAAAAAGATAGATAGGTAGATAAAGAGAAAACACTTTAACATTTCAAGAGACAAAGTATGCGCAGCTGTATTATTAAAATAGTCGTTTGAAGTTAACTATTAATGAAGATACATGATGATACAACACATTAGAGTTGGAGCATAATGTAGCACACATTTATGTTTAATGATCTACTGTAGTGCCTGTGCTGTATAGCACATGTGGGTATGTGTAAACAGTGATAACTAAAATACTAGTTAGAGTATTATTGGTTTGGGTTTGTTTGTCTCATCATTTGTACACTGACCAGAGAAAATGCTTAAACACATGTATTTCTTCTCTTGTTCAAGATGAAACAACATTTTTGGCTCATAATAATAATTAAAAAATCACATTTTCAGACACAATTTAAGCACAATTAAAAAAAACTTTAAAAGAAACATTAAAGAGTCATTAAAAACACCAATGAGAGTTAGTAAGCTTGCAAAACATACATTTGAAGCGGAATAGTCCAAACTAATGTAGCAAAGGCCAATTATAGAGATATGTTTTGTCGGTAGTAATGACTGAAGCTTTAAACATGCTAGACCCTACATTTCCCATAATGCAACTCTTGGCATTTTTGAATGCTTAATCTGCTGGTTAAGTACAGAAAATTATATTTTATAATAAAAATATGTCATATTACAATGTTGCAGGGATCATTTCAACCTACAGTAAATTATTACACAATTTTGCAGATCCAGTTTCGAACTAACAGAGCTTTTGGGTGAGATTTTTTTTTTAACTATACAGTGACAACAAACAGCAGGCATCAGTTTTCAGCCCTATAAAAAAGTTTTAAAATCCCACTGTACACCACCTGGTGAACATACTAAAGCATTTAGCAACTAAAGAGACAGATATTTGCCTCAGAGGCTGGTGGAGACCAAAAATGGAGCAAACAGACTGAATACCGATTCATGCTCAGTATGTGGCCAGACACATGACTCCAAATGACGTATAATGATGGTTTGTTAGTCCTGGCTATAAAGTTCATCATATTAGGGTTATAATATGTCAATACTGTGTTTGTTGTTTCCATTTTCTTCCATTTGAGAGTCAGTTTGTAACAAATGTCATCAGGTAACCCTGATGACATCATCAGAGGTTGTTTTCTCAGACTAGAGGAAGCTCTATTCAGAGACCCCCAAAACAAATTACATCCGTTAACACTGGCTGAGTATGAGCACAACTGAGTGAACTTGAGTAAACTGAATGAGTTAAATCATATGCCATTTAAAGAACAATTTAAAAAGATACAAAATGATGAAAAGGTTAAAAAAAGACAGTTAAAAAAAACCCTCAATCTGCAATTATGTTCCAATTAAAATGTTGCGTTACAACTGCTAGGGAACTTGATTCATAATTATTACATACTTCTCTGATGCAAAAACATTAAATATTCAGCAGCAGTACTTTTATCTGAATTTTCAAAGCGATAATATGATGCTTCTGTCTTGTCGCACGCAAAATAGCAACAGTTGATGGCTGCTGATGACACACTATGTCAACAGGAAATGGGATATGAGTCACCCCAAATCTGATCCACTTTGTGTCTCTCACTTTGGTTTCACTTGCACTCAGAATCATGTCGCACTCCAAAAGCTGCAGGATAAGGAAGAGGTGGTGGTGGTTTGTGGAGCAGGGACAGACTGAGCGTTATTGCTTACACACGCACACACACACACACACACACACACAGTAATATGTGCATGCCTGTGTATTGAAATGCTGACTGTGTATGATCCAACCAAACATCTCCCTCCCCTCCTGCAGCCTCTGAATGCGAAGACGCACTTCGACATCGCCCAAGGATTTGTTAATTAGCTTGCCAACATCTGTCCTCTCAATGCAGGATGGGATTAGAATACAAAAAAAAAATAAAGCCCATCGTGTGATCACCTCCTATCCACGACAGCACGCGTAACAACAGATGTCAGCCACCCTCCAGCCCCACCTCCACAGCTCAGATGAATGTAAAAAAGACATATTTTTTTGTGATCATTCTTTAATTGATGTTAGTGTGTTGCTGAATAATGCATGCCCTTCTCCAGGAGAGGACTATACAGCAATAATTTGTGGGTATGTGTGTGTCCGTGAATGGGAGTAGTATCTACTTTGAAACTCATATCCTGCTTGTAATGTCCTCCACGGGCCAAAGGGAATTGACGAAATGATAACTTCTGCTCTTACAGAACGATTATAGCTACGATTAAGTTGCGCAGTACAGACCCTACAGGAGATGAAGGGCAAAATGGGGAAGACTTCCCTCTGTTCATTCCTCTGCTGGAAGCTTTGGGCACACTGAGCTCGATGTGGTCTCCCCAGACGTTGACAAATTAAGTAATTACATTTATGTGAGTGTGTGGGATTGATTCATCAGCCGGCGCTCGCTACTGATTTAATTGGGGAGCTGGTGACACATGCATCTTCCTGTGATAACACATCATTTTTTATCAAAATGAAATCACAACCCCAATATTATATAAAGAATCCAACATGGCCCTGAGTCAATGGTGTGCAATTTGGTGTATGTTAAAATCTGTCAATGACAATTATTCATCATTTGAGAGTTGCAGAAAATACGCTATTGTTTGGTAATTAGTGTGTAAGACATGACACAAAATCTGTAGAAACACCTCATCATTGATATTTCAGCTGTTAACACAGAATGTGCGCTAAATGAAGCAGTTGTGAATGCAAACTTTTAGTTTTCAAAGGCATAAAAACAAGTGATTTTCTTGAGCAGCTGCTGTGTAACAGCGCTTCTTGTTCTGCTTATCTGTAACAGCAAAATGCATTTTAAAGATATATTACTCCACCCAGAATTTTTTTTGACCAATATATAAAAATAAAACTTTTTTAATGAATGTATCTGGAAAACTTTCACTGACAATAAATCTGATTTCTCCACAAAATCAACCTATGGAAACTATAATATGACTCATGTGACTAAAAAAAATATGACTAAAACTTCTAACAGTAAAAATACTTAATTTCAAGTAATATATGTACTGAGGTGAATTGTAAAACATTGTGTGATAACTTTCAGTAATTTGTAAGTAATACCTTGCCCAGAGAATAAGGATGAATATTAACTCATCAGCAAACTTCCACGTTTACCTTGTGGAAACTACTGAAACAGTGATCAGTGTGTAATCAATAAATGAATGATGTCCTGCATTAAAAATGTTGCTAATGTAACACATAAGAACATGAGTATCATCGGGAAAAATCTAACCTAAACTATCTCTAAATCTCTAATTAACAGTAAAAGCAAAATTGTAAGCAGGAAAATGTAAACCTAACCAACAGATAAGTTAAAGTTAAAAGTTAGTTAAAACCTATGCAAATTAGGTTCAAACTAAGATTTCTGCAGAGTGGAGGTTAATGGGTTTTGCTTGCGTGGTGCTTGTGGAGCTTACTGTCAATGGTTTTCACGGAGACCATTTCTTAGAAATAGTAGAACTTGTGGAGAAAGTAGTCCTAGTGAAAACTGTTAAAAGTGAGAGTCTATTCACCTCAGTTGTGAGTGAAACCTCAATCTAGGCAAATAAAATCAAAATTGCTCAATATTTCCAAGAGAAAGTTTCAAGAATGTGGGGCTTTTTGGGACTTTTGGTCAAGTGACCTGTTAAACTTAACATTTCTGCTTAGAAAATGACATTAAACAATAAAACTACTCAGACATGTATGAATAGTTGAGCACTAGTGAGTTACTTTATATCTTTATGCTGTTATATTCACACGGCATCCATCATGTCTGAGATGGTGCAGCAATTATGCAGATTGTGTCTCTTTCAGAAAATCATGACAGATAATATTTTGGTTTCATGCCCGAGGTGGGCTAGTATTTTCTTCAAAGTTATATAAGCCCAATATCAGAACAAATTATCTGAGTGAAAATGTGTCATTTTCACAAATGGCACCAAGATCCTGCAATCAGCCACTTATACCATTTGAATACACTCTGAGATTATTTCAGGAGAAACCAGATAGGAAATATGGGAAAGGGAACGAAATCAAAAGAAATCTTATTTGACTTTTCATAGTGCTGCTAACATCAGTCGTGGGTAAATCGAGGTTCCCACTTGAAATATACAGCTTGCCGGCAATAACGTGCGTGTCGTATCACACCAAGTGCAGCATCCAACAGTATATTTCATAACGCAGCGCATTTGCATGAATTTCCCTCAGTGTGTCACATACACATCACATATATTGTTGCCTATAGGGTCCCCGCTGAGAAGTCGTAATGAGCTCTTCAACCCTGAAGAGGCAGGCATAACTCGCATGTTCTGCTGTCACTGTGACAATAGAGGGGTTTACCACTGCCAATGGCTCGGGGGGAGAGAGTGCGAGCAGGGATGCGCTGGGGAGATTGGGGTGGGAGGAAATACCGTACACAAAGAGAGACTGAGAAAGCATGAGAGCATGAGAGAAAAAAAAGAATCTCCTCCAGCCTGCCATGCATGCCCAACCGAGGCATGTTTCAGCGTGTAGAGGAGTATCAGCTGGAATTACACTGCTGCAGCTCGCTGAGCACTTTCAGGCAACATTTCCTACTGTGTCCCTCGCAGCAGTGCAAACCTTCTGTCCCACCCCTCTTCTAACACTCGTCTGTCTCTCTTGCATCTCTGCCTCTATTCCTGCTTGTTGCCCCTGTCTTCCTTGAACTGTGTCAGGAGGGTAAAGAGGAACAGAGCAGACAGGGATCATCTTTGCCCCATTTTACAAGACAAACCGCCAAAGGTTTCAACGTGGACAAACAGGAGTGTTATGCTGTCTCCGTACCAAACCTTAAAAGTGCATCAAACATTATACTTTTTCAGATTTCAGAGTATGAGGCAAAGACTGAAGTGCATAGCATGCTATTATCAGGAGTTACAGTTTAAAAATCAATCAGATGCTCTATGCCGTTCGTGTGTCTGACTTCCTGCTCTCTGCAGCTTGACACGGCTAATGTCAAAAATAGACCGGGTGCTTATTTTAAGCAGAGAGGAGTTGCTGCGCTCATGAGCATTGTCTAGACTGGCTGCAATCAGCTCTGCTGGCCATGTCTGTGGGTCTGCGGCCATGTGAGTGGAACATGGGGGATGTGTTGAGGGCAACAAGTAGGCGCATGAGCTGGTATCAAGTCAGGTGGAGATGAGTGTATGGGTTTGTAGTGCTGCTTTAAAGCAAGTTAAACTTGGTATAGTGCTTGAGTGGGATTGTAAATTGTTTGAGGTGGTAACACTCCCATCTCAATCACCGTTAGGCTCTTTATAAAAGCAGAGTAGGCAGGAAAAGTCAAGGGCTTATGTCAGCAGGGGGGAGTTTGAGGCTATTTCCTGAAAGCAGTAGGTACCAGTGTAGACCTGGTGCAAACCAATCTTGAAAAAGTTTCTTTGTTTATTTAGTTGTTCATTTTTTTTGCCAGCATCAGAACCAGTGGTGACTCATGACAAGTGAGACTACAGACACCGAGGGGGCTGCTGACCTGGGAGATAAACTGCTGTTGCTACATACCAGGCTAGAAGACACTATTCAAAACATCTCCCTTTGCTTTTAGCTGAAACCTTAAGAAAAATAAACCCATCTATCAAATTTAGATCTAATCTTGTAGCGAGTGTATGTTAAAGCTCTGAAAGCAACTAAAACTGCAGCAGCTCAGCTACTTATTTTGTCTGACTGCTTCGTCTTTTTCCAGGCATCCTCCAGTGATTTCTGTCAAACCAGTTCACTTCTCTGCGGCTGTAGTGTGAGCTCAGGCTTATCCAGTTTGGGGATTTTTAGTCTTAACTTCTCCTGCAACGTCCTCATTGCAAAAGAAACTTGCGTATGCAACTTTGAGCTTTGACGCCAAACTAAAGTTGTTGCTAATTATAGCCCATCCTGCTATGTTCTCATGAACTTCTCCACTTCTGTTGCATCACTGTCCGTTGGATTTAATGCAAGTTATGCATGGGAGTCAGGCGTTATGAATGTAAATGAATAACAGGAGGCAAAATATGTCCATTAAACAAAGACAAACAAAATTTTTGTTTACTTTAACAGGAGTCGGTGCTACGACTATTTTATAGGACAACACATATAATTATATTATAATAAGGTACCTAGCTGTGATTCCTGGCCAGTGGTACTAGAATTTATGTCATGGTCAAGTAAAGTTTGTAATGTTTAGTTTAGTTTAGTGTCTGTATTGTCTCGTGGTTCCTGTTTTATTTTGAAAACTAACTTCCCTCTCGTTTCAGGTGGTATCCCTTTCCTCTCGTGTTTCCCCGTCAGTCTGATTGTCTTCCCTGCCCTGATCGTCTTCACCTGTGTCCCTTACCCTCCTGTGTATATAAGTCCGTGTCTCCCCTTGTCTTGTGCCAGTTCGTCTCGTTTGTTATGTTGACAGCTAGCGTCAGCTCCATGTCCATGCTCCCTCGTGTCATGTTAAGTATCGCTTCCTTGTTTTTTGACTTGGGTTAGTTGTTGTTTCTTGCATTCTTTTGTTACTTTGTTTATCCCTCAAGTTACATTTTTCCTCCTAAGAGTGATTTTTAGTTTTGCTGTTTGATTTCTTGTGAGAGTGATTTTTGTTACTGTTTAAATTGTACTTCCTCGTAAGAGTGATTTTGAGTTTGTTTTAGTGCTTCACTGTCAGAGTGATTTTCTGTTGGTACTTTGTTTAAATAAACATATTTATTATTGAGAACCAGTCTCGAGAGTCGTGCTTTTGGGTCCAGAGATCGGTCTTGTCATTTTAGGCAGTTACTGCAGAGTATGTGGAAAGAATAGAGCACCTGGGTGCATGATAACTAGCTGCCCAATGAACAGGCTCAACAGTTAGTAGTAGATAAACTGCTAAAATTGTTTGGTAAAAGTAAACAGTGTAAATTGTTAGCTAACTTAAAAACACATGCAACATTTGAAATTGTTATTTAAAACTAACAATAATCCATAAACAGATGAAATGGGTAGCTGGTGTTTTTGATAGATGGTTAAATTAGACAGCAAGTCATGGATAAAGAGTTGATATATTCAGCTCATAAAGCGAAGTACAAGCTAAGTAAGCTAGTAAAGATACATTAATAGGAGTGCTTAAATAGCTAAGATAGTTAGCCCTAAGTAAAGGATAATTCCTGGAGGCATTCAGCTTCATATTATTAATAGCTTTTAATGACATCCACTTTAATACCACTTCAAAAGAGCACATGACAGCTGTTGATGAAGGGCTATGTGAGCTCATCTGACAGGCTGGAGGTGGTTCATCAGACAGAAACTGTTTGGCACCACTGATGTATGTCATAATATACACAACGACAAGAAAAATGGAAGAAGTGTTGGCAAAACAGCAGTAAATAGATTGAATGTGCGCTGTGACCCACAACACAGGGAAGGTGAGCAGATTAAAATGTAAAAATTCATAGTCATGGGTTAATGTAAGGTAAATGGGGGGGTTCTATAGCCACACTGTATATGCATACATACATAAATTATTTAACTGCATTGCGTTATTTATTTATGTATTCAGTGATACATTTGACTCATTCGATTAGTGACGCCGCTCTCTGGGACTCCATTCCACATGCCTCTAGAAATATTAGAGCTACCGCCTTGTTCTCAGGCACAGTGGTTGTTTTTCCATTAAAAGACAGGAAAGCTTTCTCACCCTCTGAGCTATGCAGGGTCTCAAATCAAATCTTTACAGTATATCCCTTTTTGCTCTCCACAACAGCAGCCACAAGTCAGTTCTTCGTTCCTGCATCCCAAAATGGTTGTTGAAGCAGCAACAAGCAATAGTGCAAGATAAATGAGGGCAAGCGCGTTGTAATTTCCATATCAATCACAGACAGTGTCAGGAGCTTAACTTGGGGAGAAAGAGAGGAAAATAAAAGAAAGGCGGAATGAAAAAGTAAACAAGCTTTTGTTGTTATGAAAAATCTACTTCAGCTTTTATTTAATGGAGTCCATTTTAAATCGAGAGCCAGGTAATGCACCTTGTGGCAAGGAGCCAAAAGCAAACTGACCGACTGACCAGGTGACTGACTGACTACCCGTCCGTTCGTCCGTCTGTCTCTAACAATCCTTGAAACGGCCTCAGCATCTCAACTGTCTTGACATCTGGGTGCAGAGAGAGTGCAGCTGTCATTTAGGCCATAAATGTCCGGCGGATTTATCTTCCAGAAACATTAACATTGAATCGTGGCTGTCAGCATGTATGTCACTGGGCCTTGATGTGGAGGTGGTGCAGCTGACAAGCTGGCAGGAAGGGCGAGAGGGGAGGATGAAAGCAGGGAGGAAAGGATTGAGAGGGGGAATGAGGGGAGGCCCTCAAGGCCCATAACAAGTTCTCAAGAGTTGGGCTGGTGAAAACTTTGCGCCGGCATTATCTTGTTAAGTGCGGGAGTCATTGAAGGACACCAGACAATTGATTGAACGGAGTTGACTTCAGCACAATTTCCTCCTCGTGGCGACATGTATCAACCAGGCCATGCGTCCCTATATTCTGCAGCTTAACTACCTCTCAGGTCTCCCACTGTGACAAATGGCTTCTGTCTCTTCTAATGTAATATTTGTTTCTACTTCTGAGAGCCTCTCGGCTACTCCACGGCGAGTCTGTCTGCCGACTGCTTCATTGTGTTAGCTGACTTTATTCCCCAACCGGCTGTCAATTGGTGGACCGTCTGAGTGTTCTCGTCTGTCTGTCTTTTGTCTCATTGCCGGCGTGGTCCTTTTTTTCTCTCGCAAGCTCTTTCTACTGCTCCCTCGTCAACCTCTTTCCCAGTCTTGCACTCACCATTTCTCTGCCTCCCTTGTGCTCCCTGTCTGTCTCCCTTCCCTCTCCTACTCTCTCATTCTCATTGCCTCTCTGCCATCCCGCTCCCTCTTTCCCCTCTCTGCACCTCCCTCCTCCCTGTCCTCTCCCTCCACTTTACCGCCGTGTCTTTGCTCCAGATGCTAGCTGTCTCAGCTCCGTGGGCCGCGTCTCAGTGATGGGCCCCTCCAGGAATTCAAAGCACCATTCTGGCATTTTCTTCCAAGCAATTGCTTTTTGCAGTAATAAAGGGGGAGTAGCTTTAGCATCTCTCTCTGAATGGGCTTACTGGCCCTAGGCAAAACAAGCACAAGTGCACATCCATGAATCCTCTCGAGGCCAGAGCACACCGCAAGACTCTGTCCGGATTCCGACCCAATTAAGCCGTCTCGCACAATTTACAAGAGTTGTTTCAAAGTCTTAACATTAATCACTTTTTCTTTGTCAGAAGCTCCAAATGAGGCCCTTGAATTTTAAATCTGGTGTTTGTGCTTTTATTTTAATAAGAAAATTCCTGAACTACATTGTCACAACCGAGCTGGACGTGCAGTTAACACAGAAATTTGCATGGCACAGTGGCCGATGCCTGTCTTTTGACTGTGACCTGTTGAGGCCTGCAGTCACACCCGACTTACAATATGATATGTAAATATTACACATGCTGTTTTAATGGTAATTAAAGTCACATTGACACCGAATTAATTCATGATGGGACACGGAGCATTTAAGGTGCAATTAGCCACGGAGGCAGCGACGGCGATACTTTGCCGAACTGCAAACTCCAAACACTTCACAATTTGTTTTCACATTAAGTAAATGTCACAGCATATTAGCATGCTAATATGGCAACTATGGTTTTTTTTTTTGTTGTTTTTTTTTTTTTACACAGCAGGATCCCGCTACAAAGGTTCAGGTAGAGACGACTTAAAAACGCAAGAACTGAGCGAGACACAACAACAATGGAGGAAAGGATGAAAAAATAGAATCAGTGAGACAGAGAAGTGGCTTTAAAGCAACTTTTAGTGCATCTCAGTGTAAACAAGTGCACCAACTGTTGTAGCTGTTAACTGTTCTGAGGCTGAGGAGCAGCTGTGGAGGAGCAGCCTGTGTGCTGTTTCGTTACAGATGAAGCTGTGATAACAAAACTGCTAAAAAAAAAAAAATGCTGGCGTGAAGCTGACTTGTAGGATTTACTGTGGCTACAGCAAAAAACCTGCTGTACTTGAAAAGCACTCTTCACCATCTTTTTGCCAGGAAATGTTTATTTGTAAAATGGCCATTACATATACTTTTTACCACAGCGAATGGCATTACATCCTTCTTTTATTAAGCAGTTTTTCCTCTTGTGTTTACCTAAAATCAATAGTTTTAACAAGAGGCAGGTGCACACATGCAAACACACAGTGGTAATATTGAAGCGAGAAGCACTGAGGCTGTAATTGATTGCATACCTGCATTTATAAGTGTTGTGTGTATTAAGCTTGTCAACTAAAAGGCCAAAATTCATTGATTAAGCGAGAGGCCGCAGAGAACAATGTGCCTTTGTCAATGTAATCTCAAAATAATTCTGTTTCACTTCTTTTTTTGTTTTATGTTTTTTTTTAGTTTCCTTTTTTTTTTTTTTTTTTTTTAGAGGACACAGAATCTTTTTTTTTTTTGGTCCATTATTGAAGAGTCCACAGCCATGGAAGCAGCCCTGTGTCACTGCAGTGAGGCACAGCAGTGCTTGAAACTAATAACTAACGTATGAACTAGCGCCAATAACATGCGGATGTTTAGTGGGTGCCTGGTTTGCCATTTTTAGAAGCCTTTTAGCATGCTAATATTTGCTAATTGGTAGATGCTGGACAGAATATGTATGAAAGAATATTCAACAAGAACATCAACTGGACTTTGTGAATCGCTAACTGATCCAATGAACAGCTGAGCTCTTCCACTGTTGACTGAACACACTGTTGTGTACTGGATTGGCTGTGATACACAGAACATTACTTCCTCATTAAAAAGACTGAAAAGGCCAACCAATCACATTTTGATAACTATAAATGGTAGCCTGCTGAGTCACTTGCCTAACATACAGTGCTAGTTTTGCTAGTGAACTTAGCTTGGCCTAGCAACGGACTGAACACAAGCTACTACTGAACTGCAAATGTAGCAGTGTTTTGAGCAATGACCTACTGACTGATTTTGAATCAATTTGAACACTAATATTACTGCTTAGCTTTGAAATAAAGTGAATCGACTATAGGTGGTGACTATGAATCTTTGAGACAAATAAAATACAATTGATTTGTGATGCTCTACTCCACTAACTAGCAGCAGGTGTCATTATTTTTATAGGTATTTGGTCATCAAGCAAAGTCCTGGATATTTTGAGGAGATAAGGGTGGTAGATGAAAAGTGAGGGGAACATCAAAGCTATTGAAATTCATATTTGGAACTGCAAAAGTGACTGGTCCAAAGTTTTAAATATTAATCCATCAAAAAACTGCAGATAAATGTTAATGTTAATAAATGTTAACTAAAAAACGACCATTGGTGGTGCTATAGAAAAAGTCATGGCACAACCGAAGCCAGCAGGCTACAACCTGAATGTACGTATTACATTTCATGACAAGCCGCACACAGTTGAGAAGATATTACAATAAACTCTTTCTACAATGTAACAGACATTTAGGGTAAAAAATGGGAAATGTTGTAATGCACTTGTCACCTTTAGCACTATGTCACTGTAAAACGCAACCCCAAAATGTCCCTGGCTTGATGTAATGGCCTGCCCACAGTCCGAAGTGTGCAGAGATCAACACATTTTTAAAAATTATGGTGGACTCCCTTTGCCTCGCAGCCAAAGCCAAGAGCAGCAACCATATGCCTGAAAATCCCCATCAACAAGCATTCCCTTAATTTGAAACTGTTCCTATTCACTCACTGCCAACAACAGAAGGCAGCGACGAGTTGACACATGAGTGCAGGCTGCACAGACAAACAACACCGCCTGTGGCCACACTGCCATCTCCCATTTAATGTCAATGGGTCCCTGCGCACGCTGAAAAAGATCCCATTGCTGCTTAATATTTCATAACGTAAGACGCAAAAATTCTTAATATCCCTTCCTTGCCTTACCAAACTTGACGTTTTCCATCTGTGGTGTGCTCATTATGCAATAACAGCAATTGCCTCCACCCTCCCCCTTCAAATGACACTCATCACGGTCTTTAAATTTTGCAAAGCTGTCTTCTAAAAAGCTGTTCAAATATGTATGCAGTCTCTGGCCCCATTTCCGGGGGTCCATAATGTGGCTCTGAGGTTTCTCAGTGGAAAAACTCAACAGGTTGACTCCCTTCATGAATTTACGTCCCCGGGCCATCGGCAGCGCCTTTCTGCTGCTTCCTGGCTGTGGCTCCTCTCCTCTCAGTCTCTCCCTCCCTGCAGAGGAAGAGGCCTTGAGGCTATGCTGAAAATAAGATAAGATATTCAAATATGTCCACGCGCTCACCCACAAGTTCTTGCGTTTTTCGGGGTCAGCCGAGTCCCATTTTCCTGGTTTATGATTCAAACAATCTCTGACAGAGATTTTGTGTGCGTGCGTGTGTGCACGTGAGCAGATGCAAGCCTCTCCATGTCGCCACCTCTGTTTGATTACGTGTTTTTGAGCTCGTGGAGCGACAGGGTGAGATGCCGAGGCGTGCTGCACCATCTTTTCTCCATGGATGCCCCCAAGCTGCGGTTCTCAGTAACAGTCAACAATCCATCGATTCAGCAGCGAGTCATAAACAAACAGGCAGACGGAAACACAGGAGACCACGCTGAGAGACAGGGTGATCTGATGGGAACAGATTTAAGCAGCACCAGAGAGCTTTTGTCCCTGACAGCAGTGGAATGTGTGTTCACGCATGTAAGAGTGTGTGTGTTGTCCCCGATCTTCCTGCCTTCTCAAAATCTCTTGCAGGGTGATGTCCATGTATGTGAGTAAGTAGGTCACGGGTGTTTGCATTTTTCTGTATGACCCTGAATAACTGCTTTGATGCAGTTTGTGCTCATGCGTGTAACCGGTGTAACCTATGTGCCTGCTTTGATGTTATGTTCATTAATACCACTAATGCATGTGTTTGCCCTTGAGCTCGCAGATCTGTCTGAGTATGTAGGTGCGTATTTATGTGCACACATGATTGCACTGAGGGCTTGAATGAATCAGCAGCCGCCACGTTTTTGACACTAAAGGTTGCTGTAAAAGAAGGGGGGGGGGGTCTGCACATGACCTCTCCTTCCTTCCTTCCCTTTTCCTCATCACTTCCTCCGCGTCTTCCTCTTCCTTGTTTTTCCATTTACCACTATCCATTTTGTCCTCACTCCTCTCTGTTTGCAGTTCAGACCAGGACCACAGCCGTGGCTACATTCCTTAGCTCTCTTGAGCTAAGATTAGCATACTGATTAGCTAGCCTTGTGGCTCTATCTTCCTCTGGGCTCACATGCAGGGCTACAGCCTCATGAATACATAATAGCACCGTTGGCAAACAAATGCATGGCTGACAGCTTCCAGAGGAGGGAGCTAGTGCACAGAATACAATGCTTTTATTTTTTTTCTTTTGTAATGTAATCAGAGGGTACTGAAGCATTCTCATGTGATTAGAGTTTCCAACACGGTATGAGCAGTTAAATTGTTGAGCTGCTGCCATTTATCTTGTGAGCCTCTCTCTCTCGCTCTCACTGTTTGTCTCCCTCTTTCTGATTCTCTTCACTACTTTCTTTTTCACTTTTTTGCCTGTTTCTCCTCTGATACCTCCTCTTTCTCCATCTCCTCTTTATGTCTATCTCCAAATCTACCTTTTCATTAAGCCCTTCCTCTTCTGTCCCTTTCCTCTCTTTTCCCCCTCTTCTCCTTTCTTATCGAGGCATTAGCGAGAATATCAAGCCGCCTCCTGCTCTTACCTCTTTCAGAGTGTTTCCCTACCACACTCCTCTCTCCCCTCTGCAGTCTCTCCCTCTCGGAAGGGCCTGAGTGAGGACGGCAGATCGTGTGAAGTTGGATGCTGATTCTAGGTGACAGGCACCATATGAGTCATAGCCATAATCACAGACACCCCCAACCCCCCTTTGGCTGCACAACACAGCAGCACTGCAAAGCAAAATTGCCCTTAGTACAAACAATAGCTATACATACACACTATGCATGTCAATTTCTACCATACGTACAATATGGGGTTTTTTTTCTTCCGCACTCCATCACTGCAGGAACAGGAGTCATTCAGACCAGTGAAACGTGAAAATGTATGGAAGCTGGCATAAAAGCTTCTAAATGCATGAGACATGGACCATTGTTCTACTCATATGCCCAGCTATGCATCAATACTTTACATAGTATGCATGTGCATAGTACACAGCATTTTATAGCCAACTCAATAATCAGTTTAGTGTATATCCGTTTTTTCCAAATAACATTATCATATGCAGAACTGAAAACCTAAAAAACAAGCACAGGGCCAATGAAGTGTGTAGATCAGAATATAAAGGCAGAAACCGAATAAAAACGCAATTAAGTAACATTTGGGAACATCTATGATTCATCAGTAAATCGATCAACATCAAATTAATAGGCAACTATTATATAACCAAAAGTTCCAGCTCCTAAAATGTAACAACTGACTGCTCGTTACAGTCAAACTGAATCTCTCTGTGGGTTTTGGACTTTGACGACATCATCTTGAGCTTTTGGAAATGTATCACTGGCATTCAAAGGCATTTCACTGCACACTGTGGAACATCAAGATAATACTGTTTGTGTTTTCCAGTAATAAAAAAGGACAAAATGGAAAAAAATAAACCAAATTGTTTGTAAATTCTGGCTTAATGTCTTGTACTTGGGAATGATACAGAGAAGAGAAGAGAAGAGAAGAGAAGAGAAGAGAAGAGAAGAGAAGAGAGCAGCAGGAGTAAACTGCTGAGAGGGCAGAGACCTCAGTCAGAATAACATACAGTAACATGCAGCGGTCAGTTCACCTGAGACCTTCAGTAGAAAAGAGACCCAAGAGTGATAGAATGTAAATGAAAAAAGGGAAAAATGAATAATGATTAAGAGAACATGTGCTGTGGAGAGACTGAGCAAACTGTGCAAATGATGGAGATAAACATTAAACAAAACGTGAAAAACGTTGGGTATCTGAGCAATACAAAGGAGGGACAAAGGAGAACTGGACCAGACGGCTGACCGGAACATCGAAGGACATAAGAACAAAGTAGAGGAGAGGGTGAGATATAACGTGTATATATATATATATATAAAGGACAAAAACAGAGAGACAGCACAGATGGGGAAGGTCAAACCAAATGGAAATGGATGAGAAGAAAGACAAAGCTACAAGAGAACGCAGTGAAATCTTGTGAGCTGCAAAGTTCAAACACTCAACAAGAAAAAAGGAGTGATTTCAGCCGTCGTGCTGCACCAAACAATTTGGAGCAATATGAGGCAAAGAGATTATAAAAGCGAAACGAGAGCGAGAAATCAAAGAATCACTATCGGTCAGATTATTAACTTTCAGTAGGGGTGAGGTGTTGCCGGGTAGGAGGTCGAGATCCTGGGGGTGGGTGGGGTGTTGGGGGATAGACTAAAAGACTCAGAGACTGCTGACTGAAACAAACATCCCAGCACCATTGATTGGACACAAGCAGAAGATCAATCAACATGGCCGAAGGCACAATAAAAGAAGAAAAAGACCCCCCTTATCCAGAAGCTCTCCCTCATACTAAAACATCATCCCCATTTCTCCCAATTGATTAACCTGGGGCTGGTGTGATTACAAAGCAAAGTCAATCTGCGGTCCGTTGTAAATGAAAAAAAGACGGAGAGCGAAGGGGGGGCCATGGCGCAGGCTGTACGGAAAACTCGAAGAAAATGATCATGTAATGAATCAGTTAATGTCTCTCCAACACCAGCATAGCTAATGTGCTCGAAGACACGATGATTATATTAATCATTAGCTCGACGGCTAATGAAATAGCTCCATTTTTTTAATGGGCTTATAATGGCTGTTGCACATATAGCCGCTGTTGTGTTTCCCCCCCCCTACACATAGCAGACTGGAGCACAGTGTGCCAGCTGGATTTCTTCCTCACAAGTGAGTCAGAAGCAGTTTGAGACAGAGAAGGGAAGCGAGAGGGAGAGAAGGTGTGAAGGTGCCAGGGAGGAAGAAACGAAAAGGCATTCTTGGCCAGAGAAGTAGCCTCTGAGACTGAGAGAGAAAGAGTGGGATTGTGTGATTCTCTGTGTGTGTGTGTGTGTGTGTGTGTTTTTCCATACATTTGCCTAATAAGGTTATCCGAAGGCAACAGTTCAAATGTGGCCTGGAGGAAAACTTCCTGTTAGTCCTACTAGAACAGGGCTTATCCGCAGATAAAACGTTCGCTTATCATGCTCCATCTCCTGAAACCAGCGTTTAGTCCACAGACAATATGACAGATGCATGACTGTCTGACCTCAGTAAGTCAGTCTGACAGCAACACAGCCCTCAGGACAGAGATGTGTGTGTGTGTGTGTGTGTGTGTGTGTGTGTGTGTGTGTGTGTGTGTTCGTGAGAGAGGGAGAACTAAAAGGGAGTCACAGGAGACTTAATTAGGCCTCTGGGACACTTGAGTTCAACCCAGTATCCAAAGAAACCAGACAATAAGACCCATTTCCCTCTTATCTGAGCCTTCTCTCTGCTCTGCTCGTGCCTTTCTGTGTTTGCATGAGTGAGAGCAGGAAGAAAAAGATTAAGAGAGTACGTGGGCTTTAGAGTGTGTCCGTGTGTCTGTGTGTGCGCAGCTGCGACTCCAAATGCGTTTCTTCTAATAACTGTTAGGGAAAAGAGGGGGGAATGACAGCTCGACAACTGGTGAGATCAATACGCCAAGAGCGATTGCCAATACCAGTTGCATAATTTCGTAGTCGAAGCGTTCCCACATGACACGGTCACCCGCTGCGCACCGGCGTTTGTCTCCAACGCCTCCAAATACCGATATGTGCGATCAGAGAGGAGCGCCGGGACTTACCGCAGTAGAGAACCAGCAACGCCGTCAGAAGCAGCACAGCCCAGAAAGTTGACGACATTCTCGGCCAGCGACTGGCATCTTTGCGCCGTGACAACCTTGACACCGAAGCCATTGAACAAAACGGAGCACTTCCTCTTTGGAGAGAGACACACAAAAAGCAAAAGGTAGTAAATCTCACAATCCAGCTCGACCACTTGCAATGCTCATAGCTCCGCGTGTAATCCCACAAAAAGACATGTCAGGATCGAGCAAACTGATGGAAAAGCAGTGATTTGGCTCCTTGGGTTAGTCGGATTGCCGGTGCGCAAAAGAAAAGGTCACATCTTCCTCAAGAATCCCAGGTTGGGAAATAACGCAGTATTTAATATTCGTTCAGAAACACAAGTTATTAAACGTCCCTTTAGTTGTCCCAAAGTGTGTTAACCTCAATTCCCGTCCTATATTTCATTAAAAGAGAAGCGCGGTGCGCAGGTGCCTGAAGATTGCGTTGAGTTAAAGCTCAAAGTGTTCAATCATCTCTACCGCAGCGTCGTAAAACCTCCTTTCACCTGTGGTAGGCTTTCCTCGACTCTCTCCAGCAGCACCCCCGACGGCAAAGCCCAAAGACCGGCTTTAAAAAATAAATAAAAGGGCTCCTATAAAATCCGGTGAGTGAACGTCTGGATGGATGAAGGCGGGTTGGTCGTAAAAGGGGGGAAAAAAGGACTTTTAGGTCCTGGGTTTGAGCACGAAGTAGATGAAGATCACAGCATGCTTGCAGGAGGAAACGCAGGATGGAGAATGGATGGGTAGAGACGGAGAGACTGTGGGAGAAAAAGAGCGAGAAGGAAAAGTGCGCACTGTGCGACTCCAAGTGATTGTGTCCAAAGTGAAACATTCAGATAATCGATATTACGTCAGCAATATGCCACTTGAGGTCGCGGTTTACGGTGATACCAGCTTGATGCCGCAACACCAAATAAATCGTTTTACATCATGAAAAACCGGCGTGAAACACGGCGGTGCGGTGTTTTCTTATTGATTTGATGTATTGCGCATGGAGTATGTTTGATTTTTTTCAATCGATGATGACTGAGTGATATTTGCCTACCGGCCATGTATTCCCTCGCTATGAGACACACAATTCACACACACACACACACACACACACACACAATTAGTGCGAGTAGTGTTTTTATGCTACAGCAAAGGTGTGTGTGTGAGAGAGACTATTTGTGTTTTAATTATTTCACCGTTTGTACCCATTTTCAGTGAGAGCGCACAATGTGCATTTTAAAAGGCGCTTGTTCCACAGAATTCACTACACACAATGTACCCGCTACTGTGTAGTTTAAACTATAATCGCTCAGGGCATTAAATTCAAGTTTAAATAAACTTTATTGCCATCTTGAGCGCAGTCATGTTGGTCACGTATTTCTTGCTAAAAATAGTCTTTCAGAATGAAACTATATGTCTCTTTCCAAGGCCGGGCGAATAAAATTACTCTGTAAAAAGTGTCATTGAGAAAAATGACATATTAAAACTATACTGCAGGACAGTGGATGGATGTAGTTAAAGTTTTAGGTACTTTTTTACTCATGTACTTCAATTTTATGCAACTTTATAATTCTTCTGCACTACAAGTCAGAGGGAAATAATTATTTCTCTGCCTTTATCTAATTTAAGCATTAGATTTGTAGTTTGATGATGGAAAAATGTGAGGCATCATAGCTAAAACTAGGCGCATTGACACTCACAAGGTACAGATGCACTTTTTCTACTTTTTCCTTTTGGTTCAGTGATTACTGGACATACTATGTCCACACTTTTGTTTGGAGCAGCTATTGTCAGCAGAAAGTAGCCAAGAGACAGATACTTTTCTCAGGAGATGGTGGAGACCAAAAACAGGGCAAAAAGAGCAGTGAACTGTGAGAACGTACTATTTACATTCATCAGCTGGCCTTGTGTCATTTCTTGACATTAATAGTCAGATGTTTGCTAACTAAGAAAACTTTTACCATAACAACTTACAAAGTGATCATATGTCAGTTTTGTGCTCACAACTTGTCCAAGTTCAATTTGCCCAAAAAGAGTTATCACCAGTTTTAGTAGGAATTCTTGTAAATCCAGGCTTTTCTACTTGTAATGAAGTATTTCACATTATACTAATGATTCTTAAACTATAGTATAGAATACTTCTTCCTTCACTGCTCCATGAACAAAAGTTAAAAAAAAAACCCCAAAACATAATGAAACAGTGCAGGGAACAATGTCAATTCAGTACCAGGGACAGCGCTACTTCCAGCCCCTGTGGCCAGCACTATAGAGGATCAGTACCATGGACAGTGCCAGAGCCTGACGCTCAGCCCCGTGACTAACACAATGGACTCATGGTACCTTGGACAGCACCTGTTCCTGAACCTCAGCACCACGGACAGTGCCACTGAGAGCTCTGTACTCTGGCTGCTCCTGTCAAGCTGGAGCTATGTCTGCTGCCAGTGAAGCTCTGGAGGCCTCTGTACGTTCACCTCAGTGCACCCTGCCATGCATATGACATCTGAACACTGTGCCCACACTATTTTGTGGTCCTTAGGAAACAAATAACCATCAGTAACATATTAAAGCCACAGATTTTGATCCTTTATCATCTAGTAGAGTTACAGGCATGGGTTTGTTCATCATTTCCAACAAGTTCTTTTATAGAGAATCCAGGTTATCCCTGCTTAGCTTCGCTATAATGTGCACTAGACTGGAGCTCTTGTAAATCACACTGTAAACCACACTGGCTGTAATAAAGTAGTTAATTGCTGTGTATGTCTCTACCAGTCCTTGTAAATCTCTAACTCTGCATCTAATTGCTCCATTCAGTAACCTTTGTTAGCAACAATGTGAAATATTGCCAACAATGTTTTTCCAAAAAAGATTATCAGTACCCCTCACCTTCCTTTGGCTATTCTCTTCCCCTCTTCTCAGCACATCCCCTCTCTGTTTCCTTTTTGCAGTGCTGATCTTCAAAACAATGAACTCAATGTAGACAGTCAATTAAATCCCTGGTTGGAAAGCACTGGCATATTGCCTTGTACATGGTGTTGTGTCAGAGACTGTGGCACCGACTGTGCAGTGAGGCCAAAGCATCCTTGGCGTGCGTGTGCGCACACACACGCAAACCCATGTACATTAAACTCAGAAAAACATTCTACCAATGCAAATTGTGCAATTATAAGCAGATATACGCTGGTATCCTCATTCTTTCTGTTTTTCTCTCTCACACATTCACACCAACAAAAGCAGCCCATTTGCTTTGAGCTTGGATATAATGCACGAGCCGTGGCCTACATGTGTTATCCCCCTCCTTCACTTTTACATAACAATTCTGAAACTCCAAACAGAATGAAGCACACAAGGCATGAAAACACTGACTCGGATATTGCTATTTTGGAAAATGTTATCCCCCTCTCTTCAAAGGCTTCAAAGTTGAACAAAAAGATACTGGCTGACTCACTCTTTTGGCTATGAACCATAATAAAATATTATCTTATTCCCTCTCAACATGAATCAATGCAGTGGCACTGGTTCTGTTGACTCTCTGTGTTCGCTGGTGCTTAGCGCTGGGGTCTGGCCTCTGTTGCAGTTCAAATGGATTTGTCAAATATCTGTGGAGTTTAAATTGTGTTTTAAAATGCAGATGAGGTTTTCAAGTGAAACATCCACGAACTGCTGCCAACTGCAACAGCGTTGGAAAAAAAAAAATCAGATAAACATACTCCTCTGGTAGAAATATGATCCCCCATCTGAACACAAGACTAGTACAAGTACAAGACTTCTGTAGCTGAGACTGAAAAAACTGTGAAGAAAGCAGTGAACGGTACCTGTAACTAATGCAGCAGAGACAGATGAACAAGCAGCAAAGGGAGCTCCATTGTCCTTCTTTGTTTACTTGATGTTTAATGATGCTTTTCAAAAAGATATGATTTCCGAAGGCGATATTCAAGGTTGAATTAAGTGCCAACCCCTGTTTTTTTACAAACTAGGCATTCATGCCAAATTAAACTAATATATGTTTTTTAATAACGAATGGTAGGTAGGTACATTTAGATAATGAATGTTCCTTAACTCATCTTGACAGTGACCCAAGGGCACTGGGAAAAATAAAACAGCATTAATGAAGAACATGAATAAACCCAGTATAAACAGCTCTGAAGTTTTACCCCCACACTAAACCACACTGTCACTCATCCAGTCAATAAATGTTTTACTGAGTACAAGATATATAAACAGTGGTGTCCAGACAATATAAATGGATGGCACTGAACTGAATTCAGAAAAGTTTAAAGGGGAAGTTTGGTCCAGGACCAAAACAATCACTATATTCAAATATTAAGTTAACCACTGAGAAATAATCAATGGCTGAGCCCAAGTTCAGAGCAGCATACAAACAAATAAGCAATCAGACTAAGCTTTATTGTTTCAAGACCTTAGAGTTTGGCATGGGAAGAATGTTTTTTATGCAATGACCTCCAATAATTTGCCAACCTTCCGTTTGTGGTTTCTTTCAATTCTCTTACTTCATTTTCCTTTCCTTTTGTACTTAAGTTGTATTTACTTAATCCTTTAGCACCATAATTCACCCGTCTAATTCATTTTGTGGTTAAAAGAAAAAAACAATAACATAAAATAACAATAATTGCTGCATCCATTGTAAAGAATGAAGATTTATTGTGAGTGTCTGCTGAACGTTTTCAGAACTGTTTATCAATGCATCATGCATTAGTGAAGGAGAGGTGCTTAGTGTGCTGCAGCAACCCCTCACCCCAGGGCGGGCAGGTACATTATGTGTAGTACTACACCTTCCTTTTTGCTTCACCTGCTATATCTTCAAATTTAATTTTTGTGAGTTTTCCAGATGGTTTCGTATTTTCCAGGGTGTCCTCTCTTGTCCGTAGGCCTATTGATCTGTTATGGCAGGAGGGTTTGGACCAGATTCAGACAGCCTCTCCAGCATTAACAAAATACAGTTCAGATGCAGCCTTTAGCCAACAGCCACACTTAAAGGTTTTTTCAAGAATGATGTGCTGTCATTGTATTTACTGATGACTGAAGTAGCCTACATTTCTTGACTGTGTTGTTCTCATACCATTATATTGTTTTGCTGACACACACGATGCTGTCAAGATGTGATTTACATTGTTGTGAGGGCACTGCGAAAACCTTTTTTCACCAAGTGTAATTAAGTCCAACAGTAAGGCTGTGGTTGTAATTGGCTGACTGATTTTATTATTAAATTATTCATTGAAATTTAAAAACCTTACACTGCATTAAAATAAAAATTGTGACTTTTGCGCATGATGCAACAGTTTCTCACAAAATCAAATAAACTTCATCTGTTCCATCTGATAGTATTTACCTTTAATATTTGTAACGATCACTTAAAAAACATCTAACATGAATCTGATCATCAATCAGCCCCTCTGAATCCCTGAAGTGTTCAATATCAAATCAATCTTTGTAACTTCCTGTGATCTCCACCGACTGGCAGGCAACTGGCCTTAGACAATAAGCAAATTGTTGTTTTTAGATTTTGATTTTCATACAAATTGACCAGTAGAACTATAACATATTAATAACTGGGTTCACTGTTTTCTGTCAAGCAAAGCAAGCAAAGCCAAGCTAACCAGCTTACCATTACCCACCATGTGAATATTGCTACAGACCCATATATTCCACCATAGTTTTCGAACTCTCTCTGTCATTTGGCAAATCCATGTTACCACATCTTGATTTCACCTTACATTCATGCACCATGCCTCCTTTGTGGTCTTTGAATGGCCACAGAAGAAACAGCAAGACTCAGCTACCAGTTGGGTATATATCAGTCAGACTGTGCTACAGCCACAGAGTATGGCAATACTATTCTTTCTTCCCAGACAATGGACACTGATGGCTGAGCTTTCCTTCAGCACTACCACCTGGACAAACTTTACATTTTAGACTTGCAACGGAATCACTAAAATATAAGCATGCTTGTGTTGTCCAGCAGGCCTCTAAGTGACACTAGCATGTGTTTACAGTAGACAACCAATAAGAAAGAGGAAGCCACGTTCTAGGTCACTGTATTCATGTATGTTGGGATTTCTTGATTAGAATTTCTGTATAAATGCATCCTTACCTTTGAGATGACATTGCAGAAGAAGCTGTTGAAGCTGTTGCCTCATTCTCTTTCAGTATCTTCCTGGCATTCGTTGAGACTCTGCCAGCTTCTTGTGTCCCGACCTCCACATGGTCAACCAACTTCAGTGGGGTCCTGAGGTCTGCCTCCTAGGCGCGTCACACCTATGGTTGTAATAGACACTTGAACCTTCACAGAAACATCATTCCATCCTCACTCACTTTTTGCTAGAGAAAACCATTGATGAAATAAAACATTTGTAAAAAACAAACAAACAAAAAACAGAACAACAACAACAAAAACAGATATATTAGCTCTTAGGTTAGCTGTTAGCCAAGAAGACTGGGAACTCTGAGAGCACTGAGGGAGAGTCTGTGTTTCCACAGGAACTTTTGCCGCTCTCATGAAACTAGCCTCCATTGATCCCAGCTAAACATGGTTAGCCAATAGGACAGCTAGCTGCACTGCTAACTGAGCTAGCTAGCAATAAGAGATAAAGCTGTGGTCTTGAAATTTTTTGTCAGTAAACCCTGGCAACCACAATTAACACATTCTGATATCTATAGTTTTTACAACACAAACCTTGAATTGAAGTCCTGCATTGCTGTTTTAATTAGTGATAACTGATATTTAGATGCTATGTTTACAGTTTTAACAATGCCTTTTGTGTCTTTCCATTAAGTTTTCTTGCTGACTTTTAAGAGACACGGGGTTGTGCTGTTACTGTAAGGTCAATGTTCAGACAAAAATGGCCAAGAATGTTTGGGCTAAATGGTCAAAGCTAAAGCTACTGAGGTGGTTTTATGGTGCATATCTTCAAAAGTATGGTCCAGTGTTGCCTATGCAGCTATGCTAAAGGAGTATTTAGTATTTAGTATTTAGAGAACTTGACTGGCTCTTATCACGGCTGCCACTTCAATACTTCTGGGTCATTTCACTCAGTTAGAAGCTCTCCAAAGCAAATGGGACAGGTGCTTCTCAGATACCATTTTGTTTTTAGGCAGATGAGACCTATATACACTACTCTTAAACTTACTATTCTTAGTTTTTTTCCCCCACATGAGAATTACAAAAATAATGACACACCAAGAGTCAAGATCAAATTTGAGGTCAAGACTCCACTGTTAAGCACTGGATTTATCTTACTTTTGTGCAATAATGAATTAGGCACCACATGTAAAATACCATATCACCTAGCATGAGCCTACCAGCAGCATTGTGTCAGTAATAGAAAACCTGGCAGGGAGCTTCCCTTTCTCTCAACGCTGCACTGAGCTTCTCAGTGTGGGAGCATCTGAGACCTGACCTTTCTCTGTGTTTCTTCCCTTTGATCCGTCCAGACACAAGCTACTTCCTCTTTATTGGGCCACCGAGGAGGGCTTTGAACTTAGCTTGCCACTCAGTGATTTAAGTGAACAAAGTCTTCTTATTGGTACCACAGCAGGCTCTCCCTTACTGTCATGGATTAAGAGAAAGAGGAAACCGAGAAGCCTTTTCAGCTTTCTGAATATCTCCAAGACGGAGGAAGGAAGAAAGAGATCTCAGACTTAATATTGAAGCTGAGCAGCAAATTAATTGCTGTGCTGATAACACGTCAGCGTAATAGTGCACATTCCTCATTTTGGCCCTTGGCAATGACATTTTATTCTCATTTTGGCTTTCAGTGAAAACAATATGAATGTGACATTAAAGCTTTCAAATACAGATAAATACAATAGGTTTGGGCTTTTTCGACAGCTAGTTGGCATTGCTTTTTAAAACAGAACAAGTAAAATTAACAATGAAATTCTAAACAAGTCAAGACAATACACAGCATTTCTTTCCATTACAGTAGCAATGCTTTTGCAACCACGTTAGCAGCTCTATGAGGCTGTACTTAGGCAGAGCACTTCTTGGAGCTTGACAGGGGGGCATGCTAACATGTTCACACTGACAATGCTAACATGGCAATGTTTGTGCATTCACGAATTGTTGTCATTACTAGCTATTATTCCTATTTTGGAGGTGTTCAAGCATTATCCCTAGACGATATTCTCCTCTGCTAGCCTTTGATACATGATTGAAATTTCCTAAATTAGTTCTTATTTAACTAGCGAAACCAAAGACACAACATCTAGCCACATGTTTGCTCACATTTCTGCAGAGCTTTTAACTTTTTTTAGGAGATACTGCACTGGTGAGAAATTTCTGTTTTGAATTTTCTTTACAATGCAAAGACTGTCATTAACAGTTTTTTCAACTCGTTGGACATGAATACTCAACTGAACATCATGAACATGGCATTAGCTGATACTGCTAAAGTTGTCCACCCTCTTGGCACCAGCATACATTCTGAGTGTATTTATTTTTAAAACAAAGTATTAAATACATAAAATACTGACATAATGATGGCATTACATGTGAACAACTGTATCTTTGCCAAAATATTTCAGCCAAAAAAGCCCAAAATTTTAACCTTGCAATGGCACCAGAGTCAATGTAGGTTTTTTTTTTGACAATCCAGTGGGTTTATAATAGTTTGTTTAACACAAGACAGTATTTAATTTTTTACAAGTATATGACAAAAATGCATCACCAAAATTTGGGTTTGCATGGTTTTCACTGGGCAGCGATATTTGCATTTGTATTTCTGTTTATGTGGAAACCAAAAAGAGTGCGATGCAGGAGTTGATGTCCAACTGATCAGTCATTTCTAATGTCTCTCATGGCATGGTGGATGTAGATATTCTATTGAAATCCGAGAAATAAAAATTGAAACTCTTTTCTGTGTTGACATATAAGATGAGACAACATATTCAGCCACAGATAAACGCTCCCATTACAATATAGTTTGTCACATATGCCTGCTGTTCCGATATACCACCCTTGCCGTATGTGTGAAAAATAAGCCAGTGTCACATTTCTGTTCAATTCATTACTGTGTTGCTGTGTGGTGCATGCTGATGATTCTTGAGGCCAGTGCCATAATTAAACTTTTCAATCCAGTACTCAATATCCTATATCAATCTGTGAAAATAAAATGTTTATTTTATTTGCCATGTAATGCATCACCGCTTTTATGACGTGAAATTGGAACATCATTTTTGCACTCTTCAATCTAGTGTTAACGCGTTCTGTCAGCTGGCCATAACCCAAACAGCAGTGCATCAGGCTATGAGGTGATATGATGATACAGTGCAATTATCTACACGACTAATGGAGATGTGTGACTACAATCAAAGTAGGTTCCATTCAAGGACCTTCCACTGACATCTCTGATTACCTGAGATCCCACAGGGAATGGGTACATTTGATGAATGCACATTCACTTATGATGCTGTGCGTGCATTGTTTCCCACATGTGGAAAATAATCCATTTTCAACATTACAGATGATGAAGCTGACAGTGATGATTACACGCATGAGATAAATATCTTGACCCTCCATCGCTGCCCGATCTTACATTGCATGGGTCAAGTTGACCAGGGTGCAAAAACTGGTGAACCCTCATCACCTGTGTTCTCTTTGTGCAGCAAATTAATATTTCAGCACAGCCATTTGACTAATGGAAATTCAGCTAAGGGATAATATGCCTTCGATCAGCAGGGGTGAATGCTGGTCCCAGGTAAACAACATGGTGGGAACAGAGTGACCCACCTGTTCCCTACACCGAACTCTCCTCTGTCATTTACAAATGGGTAACAGGTGCCTTTGCATGTGTTGCCTACTGGCTTGGCACCTTGCCCAAAGAAAAAAAGAACTGCATAGAGAGGAAGATCACATAACACATTTGTAATTGAAATAAAGGGCAAGTTAGTTACAAAATCTAACAGCAAATCCAGTGTTGCCAGGTATTATTTAATCAAATAAAAGGCAGTGTTTTTCTTTGGTAGAGTCCATATTATAACATTTTCTCTATCACAGATGCAATTGGTTATTGTAAATGATATATACAATCACAGTTAATATGGTCTGACTATTTTGCTACGTTAAATTGGCTGAAATAACTTATTTGGAACATGAAAAAATCAGCACAATCCTTAAAAGTGCAAAATCAATTTAGGGCCGCATAAATACAAAGTGAAAGCCTTGATAAATCATTGTCTAAAATTGTTAACAGAATATTTTGATAAATAGATGACAAGATTGATATCAGCCTCTTTTCTGTCCAATACCTTTGAAGCTACAGCCAGATGGTTACATTAGCTTAGCACAAAGACAGGAAACAGGGGAAAACTGCTAGCCAGCCTCAGACCAAACTTCTAAAGCTCACTAATTAAAATGTTCAGTCTTGTTTGTTTAATCTGTAAATAAGAAATAGTTATGGCAGATTTTCTTTACTTCTTTAGGGAGCCAGGCTGGTTCCTCTACCACTCCCAGCTTGTGTGTGTGTGTTTCAACTGTCTCCTGCAGCTAATTGCTAACTATGTATGCTGTTTGTTCTTTCTCAGCACAGTTGGTTTATCAGAGGCTGCCCTGTGATAAAGGTGGCTCATTTCTGGCGGAAACATGGTCGCACCAAATACTGTGTACTGTAAAATCACAATAATGAAATATAAGAGATGGTGATAATCCTGTCTAAATTTGTCACTGCACAGAGTATCTATATTAATATAAAAGTATAAGCTTCTCACGTTAACCTAAACAAACTAATGGATTCAGCTTTTTAACAATTAAAATATTAATTATTATTATGATTATAAAATCACAGCTCGTGCTATTTGCCCTGCATTGCAGAGATTTACTGAGCTTGAGCATACACAACATGCATCCAGACTCCATCCGTATTTGCCCTGGGCTGTTTGTCTGTCACCTGCTTCTGACCCCTATGATGCTGGATCATAGATTATCACCATAGTGATGGACTAGTTGCCCCAGATTTAAACAGGAAGCCTCTGTTTCTTTTTTTCTGCTGCTTCCTCCTCAAGAGGAACAGCATTGACAGCATTGCCTCTTTTTTTCATTGATCTCCAGCCTCTGCGTACTATGCAGCATTTCAGTCCTTCTGTTTGAATTACTCCTCTCCTCAAATTGCATACGTCTCCTCATGTCTTTCCGCCACCTCAATATTTCTCCTCCCCAATCCCCACTAAGTAGGATTTCACATGGCATCCGTCGCAGCTGGGCGCTGCAGGTAGTCTATTTGCATGGATTGTTCAAGAATGGTAATTGAAAGGGTTGCTCTCAGAAATCATGTCGGAAATCATTTTGTGTTGCTTTGTTGTGAGTATCGCTCTATTCATGGCAGATGAAAGAGGTTTTATTATCCCATTATGGGGCCTATGTTGCACTGACGTGATGGCTAGCATTTCCTCTCAATGCTATGTTTCACGGGGGTGTGAGGGAACTTTTTAATAGGATCCTGACAATGACAATTATCTGCAGGCAATTCTCTTTCTTGTGAACGAGGTCCCATTAATTGCATTTACGGACTCTGAAATGAAGTATGGCGAATGCTTTAAGTCAACGACTCCCAAACTAATTTGCATGGTAATGAATATATTTCTCTGGGAATCTGAAATGATCCCATATGAGCTTTTTGGAAGCAATGCTATGAGATACTTGGAAACAGAAGTCTGGGAATAGGAGGTGAGCATGAAGCAAGGCTCTAATCAAAGCCATTGTGTGTAAATTTCCCGTTGGTTTAAATCTGCCAGGCTCAGTCTAAAGCCTGTAAAAGGGCCATTTATAGAAGGGAAACTGTGCCTCCTTACAGAGGCTTAACTAGTGGGTATTGTTTTGCTGTAATAAGACTGTGTCCCAGTGAAAACAAATCCCTTTCTGAAAACATGATTGATTTCTAAATGGGTTAAGAACTTTCTGAATTAGATCATAAACAAATACAAGGCGAAAAGATTTACACTTGGAGAAGAGGAAGTGCTTTTCTATTTCATTTCCACATCATGCTTTGGGCTGTTTGGCAATCTGCTGGCTCATCATCCATATGCCATCAGGAACAGCCACCTTGTTGTGTATTAGATCAATCTTGGACAGGAGGGCAGCGGTCTAATCTCTCCTCCAGTCATAGTTCTCCACTAGCCTTCCCTTCTCCCATGCCGTCGCCTCCAATCTGAGCAAACTTTTTGACTTCCTTGACCACTATGGTCAGTCACTCCTTCATTCCCTTTGCATGCCATTTTTCCAACCCCGATGCCCCGTTTCTATCTCAAGTCTTTCCTCGACACCATACATTCCCCTCAGACTGTTTCCATTCTGCTGCTCCCAGATTTCCCCTCCAGCATTTTAATATCCTCTACTTGCTCCCCCAGCCCCTGGCCTCCACTTCGCACCCTTTCATATTTTCTGTCAAACCCCAGGACCTCTCTTTTGGCTGAATGCTACCCTGGCATCTCTTCCAAACCGCACTTTACAACTCTAACATTAAAGCTCCCCCAGTCTTTTGCACGTTCTACTTTCCGTTTCTTTCTTTTCACCTCTTATTTTTCCCTCTACCCCATGACTGAGGAATAGAGGAGTGGCATGAAGGGCACGAATCAGTATTCTTGGAAAAAAACACAAATTGACAGGCCTGAATCCTCAGGGTGGCTTTATGGATTCTCGGCGCAGCGTTGAGCAAGAGGCTTGCGCAGCCATGCGAGACCAGCCACTAGAAGGCTAAATACAAAATAACCCCAAAAGAGATCCGGGGATATGTGTCTGAGCTATCTAACAATCTCAGTCGGCTAGAATAGCAATATACAGTAAACTCAAGGGATGAAAGCATGCAGGAGGAATTGGTATTTTGGTGGATATTTCTTGTTTATGAGCACATGTGGACACAATTGGAAAGCTACATGAACGCTTGCATTTTCTGTGCGAGCATTTTTTGGGATTTCCTATCGGACTGCAACAAAAACCTAACCTTGCCAAGTCCTAACCTCTTTTCATATTGTACCAAAAATGGTTGACTGCCAAACAAATGTAAATCCATGGTAAAACAGTCTGCCGAGCCATACTGTTGAGTGCAGCTTGATTGGCCAGCTCCCAGCTGACTAAATAAAAACCTGGTTTGATCCAAGGGACAAGCAATGCCACTGAGCCGGTGTGTGTGTGTGTGTGTGTGTGTGTGTATTAGCTGTGTAATGTGAAGAGGCGAAGGAGAGCACAAGGGAATCGCTCCATAATCTACTCCACCATTCACAGTACCTTTCCCACTCAGTCCATAATACCCCCAAATGGGTTTTACAGCCGGGGCTCAAAGCTAGCCAGTGAGCTCTGGAGGCAAAGTCCCATTCCGGTGAAAAATGCCCAACTGCAAACAATGCAACAGAGATGCACACAAAAACACACACACACGAACAACAAAGTGTCAACGTCTGGCCAGGAAGTAATTAGGCAACGGTGAGCTTATGAGTATTGGTGTTGGCATATCAGTCTATAGGACAGGGGTGTTTTTGCTCAAATTACCTGCCAGCGGATTCTCTTCCTCTCAAACACAGAAACAATGTACTGGCAGGACAGAGAGGAAGAAAGATGGAGGGAAAACCTGACTGGTAGCAAAAGATTGGAGATCATATTTAAAGCAAGAGAGAAGCAAGGATGGGGAGTGAAGGTAAAACCTATTTGCTTGATACTCAATGAAATGACAAAAGATTAAGTGAATGGCAGGAAGAAAAAACAGAGTGAAGGAGCTCCACACCTCCCCTGTTTATTTTCTGTCTCGTAATTACTCGAATGATTAATGACCGCCATCAGGAGTTTTCATAGCGTGAGTGATGATCTTACAGGAGCTGTGAAGTTTGTGCTGCTGTTAAGTTTTGTCATGCCTGGATTATTGACTGTTCATGTTGTGTCTGTCCACAATTTGCAATCCTGTTAGAACTTTAAGGACCTGATAACAGCCGATGGGAGGAAATGCTGTGCATAATAGCTTGATGTTTTAGGGAATAGATTGCTAAATGGGCCAATTTTAGAGTGGCAACAGTCTGATGTTACTGTTGGTTTCTGCAATGCTGGTACAGTCTGTTCCCTGCAAAATTGGTTAAATGGAGTGTTGTGGTGAGTCACTAAGCTAAACTGTACAGTATGTACTCAAGTACTAAAGTTGTGCATTCAAATTTTATTTCATGTCTGCGTCAGTCATCTCTCTCTTGTACATTTTATCCGCTGTCAGAGAACTGACAGCTTAACATAAAGACTAGCTTGGCTCTGTCCAAAGCTCAGAAAATTTTAAACTTTTAAAATTTGCTTTGTGTGTTGAACTGAGTAAGGATATGCTTTGTTTCATCATTTGAAAGGGTATACATTCATGTCAAAAGGGTCTTTTGGAATGACAGGAAAGGATTAAACTAAATTATTTGGTCCCACTGTCGCATAACTTGTTAGGTCACAACATGCTAGCTAAAAAAAACAAAACAACAACATTTTGCATGCTAACTAGCATACAGCGTCAACCACCAAACCAAACAAACGAGACAGTCTCACTCACTCACCTCCCCTTAACAATTGTCACACCTCTATAATTGCACCAAACAATTGGCTAATAGCATGCTATTTCACAACAACCAGCTAACAGCATGTAAGGTCAAACAGCCCTCTGCTGTCATCGGCAGACTCATGGAAACCAACTAAGTTGATTACATTTATTTTTCATTTGGGCCATGACTGAATCATTCTATATCAAATTATCTCAAAGAAAAAAAAGTGCAGTATAGATCTGGATCCATGAAAGAGCAGTGGCCTAATCTATATCCTATCAACACAAGTTACGCACAACAGTAAACACTGACAAGTACTTTTTGATACACTGTTTGTCAGCTGTGAAGTGCCCTTGCATAGAGCCATTCTTGACAATAATGCAGTTAACAAATTGAAAACAATGCTGAAAATACAGTCGCCATGTTATTCTTTGTCCTCGAGGCCTTTGAGTTTTCTGCTTTTTATCAACTGAAGAGTCAACACAGAGCGTGCCACAATCCCTTTCTTTCACTCATGTCTGGATCTGTCTTACTTTGCCTCCCATTTTTACTTTAATTACGTTCTCCTTTACTTTTATGTCTGAATGCTTCATTCTCCTTATTTGTCCTTCCCTTCTTCTTCCTCATCTCCTTTTCAATCTAAACTATGTCAGGATGGACAGTTAAGCAGACAGTCAATGATACTACCAGGAAGAAATTTCTCATTTGCATCACTCTGGTATGCATATCCAGATTCAAATTTTATATTTGAGTGGGATGATACACAAAAATCAGAACCTGAGCATGAGAGGAGATAATTGCATTAATAACAGCTCCTGCGTCACACAATTTGGCTACACAGTGAAACATATTGTTATTGATTAGGCATGGTGTTCATTATTTATTTTCAGATGCCAAAACCACCAGTGTGGGCTTAATCAAACGCAGTCACAAAAACTAATTATCGTGCTTCCTGCACACTCATTGTTTTCATTTGGCGACACATGAAAAGCATACGATGCCAGGGAGATAATATCAGATTCATTTCAGTTAAAGGCATTTCATTCGGTCACAGACAGTTAATTCAACGGCTCGTTTGCTTGTGTATGGTTTTTGGTGCAGTTTCTGTATGCCGCTGAGTGAGATCTTAAAGATGGCACGCGGTGCCAACTTGTAACCAAACAGCGCAGTCAAAATGTGATTGATTTGTTCATTCAGCGAGTTAGTGGTTCATTTAATGAATCAGCCATTTCAATCATAGATCAAGTGGCCGAAATCCCCACTGGCTATACAACACTATCACAAAGATCAATCGATTCACGCCTATCAGACAGTTTGTTGAAAGAAAGTCTGTTTTTCTTATTTCCTCTTCTTCTAGCAGTTCATTCAACACAATATTGATTGCTTAAGACGGGGTTTTGTCTTGGCTAACTGTAATGCAACACTGTCACTTACTTCACCTCACTTGTTTGTTTATACACTGATGCAGAGGACTCGGGGTGAACACTGACATCCACATTTCACCATCAGATGCAAGCTTCAGCAGGTTAGTGCAGTTAAAGTGACAAGCCTGCATATGTGTGTGTGGCTGTGTGTGTGTGTGTGTGTGTGTGTGTGTGTGTCCCCAGGTGAGACTCCAGCCTTTCTCAATCTGTAGGTGGACAGCTGATAGGATTCGTCTTCCACCTCGCTTGGCCTTATGAGTGTCTGTGTGTGGGTTTCTGGGTGTGTGCACCTATCAGGGGATGTGTATGTATACCTGACAGCATACTTGTGTACTAGGTTTTTTTGTGTCTGTGTATGTCTGTTTGGGTGTTAGTTTGGCTTTGTGCATACCTGTCAGACTGTGGATAGTGTCTGGGTGTGAAGAGGGACAGTCTTGAGGCTGACAGCCCACGGGGGGAGCTTTTTTTTTTCTGAGGGCAAATATTGCAGAGGTGTAAAGCTTTATGCTGGCAAAGTGGAGTGAAGGGCTGGAGCTGTCAGGTGTTTCTCTTTTTTGCCTATCTGTCTTTTTCTGCCTTTCACTGCTGCCTCTCTAATTTCGTCTCAGCATCTTCGTCTTCCCTGCGCATCACCTTGCTTGTCTCAAATCAGCACTGAGTGCTTCCTTTCCAATTCAGTCTCCTCACCCCAAGGTAATTGCACATGAAGAATATCTGGCAAGTTAAAACAAAACAGCACAAGACCTGATAATTCATTGCAATCCTAATCTGTTGAAATTCTTTTAAGCGCATTGTAATAAGGGGTGACATGAAAATAAGGACTGCAGCTCTGCTTTTCAACCAGTATGTTAGAAAAATACCCTGAAATTAAAGCTGGCAGTCAGCAGCAATGCTGTCATTTCACATCCAAAATAATAAGAAAGTGTGTCACTGTCCAAATACTTGAGGAGCTTACTTCGTAAAGCCTTCCCTGAGCCAGGAACCCACAGTGGGAAGAGAAAGAAAGTCTATATTTCCATGCCATTACTCTACTGGGCTGAGCTCATGGGTAGAAAAAGCTCCCTAATCATTACTCCACAGTTCTCACTCTAGTCACCAATCATAGTCCCAACCTTTTCTATGAGTCAACCACTGTTTTTTTCTCAACCTCCCATCAACCTCACTTGGAAACTCACTGCCTACTTTCTTATATTTTATTTTATAATTTCTTCCAAAAAAAAGACAGAAAAAAAGAATTTCAATTCCATGTTTCTTTTTCTACTCCTTCCCTTGTTTGTACTTGCTATGGCACAACCTTTTCTTTCTTTATGACAAACTTTGTATTCTAATCAATTATATACATGTGTGTTTTATGTGTGTGTATGTATATTACATACACATAAAACTTTGTGTAAAAGCTTAATATATTTCCTATCTCCCACCTCGCCTTTTACAATGCTCAACATTTGAAAACAGTCATCTTGCTTCTAAGTTTGCAAGCAACATTGAATTGGAAAGTGTAGGCCAGTTAGCTTAGCTGAATAAGTCTCACCATCTTCATTGTCGCTAGTCTTTTTGTTTATTGTATGTCAACAGCTCCCACACACAAAGTTGTGTCCGTGCTTCATTCTAAATGGGTTCAGGGTCTAGCTAGCATTAGCAGTATGTGTTTCATGGGTCCAGCTGTGGTGACGATAAATCACCAAACTGAAAACTCACAGTAACAAAGCCCTCTCTGACCCTAGCATTGTACGTGCTTGTGTGACTCAAATGACAATACAGAGTAACTAATGTATAGAGTAACAGAGTAACTCAGAGTGCTCAAATCAAAAATGGTGCAGAGCAAAGATAAACGAAAGGAGCAGTTTGCAACCTTATTTCCATTTATTATTCACCTGGCTGACATCCAATGATGTAGGCTTATTCATGGTCAGATTTGCATATAAAATGGATTGGATAACAATGAGAGATTTTGGCTAAGATTAGTTTTTTCTCCCTCTCTCTCTGCTTCTGGGAAGCACAACACAGCTGAATGAACTACAATAGTTGAGAAACACATTTTGGGAAGTCAAAATTACAATGGGTATGCTGTATTTCAATTACGGAACACTCATTTATGAGCAGAAAGTATTGAATAAATGTAAATTTGAAGTGAAAGAGGTTTCAGAGAACTATGTTTATATCAGTAACCTTATGATTTTGGCTTGTAGATCTTGCCCTCAAATCCAACCGGATGTTATGAGCATCATCAGCAACAAGATGTTGTTTTTCCACCAACATCAGCAGGATGGGTGATGCATACAGTTAAATTTGCTTAGCAAGCCTTCTTGAGGCAGAATAGACTTTGTTACATTAGAGAGGATTCAACGGGAGGTGTATATTGAGGCTGAAGGCGGTGCCCCCAGAGAGTCACTAAGTGACTTCACATAAGATGACAGAGCACAGCAAACAGCAATAATTTGCTGCAGGTACGAAGAACAAGGCTGTGGTAGGAATCCAAACACAGCTGGATTTTTGCATCAGCGTCAGAAGCTAGAAATGGCGTTCTACAGGTGCAGTTAATTGGAATGAGAAAGAGGATGGTGATTAGTGATTGGTTCCTGTGCGGGTATGTGAGAGGAGTGATAGCTTTAGGCTTACTCGATTAGATGAAATGAGTAAGGAAGGAGTTGCCTGTTAAGATTTAAGCAGATAAGATAATAAAAGAGAACTGGGAAAATATTTGAATGGAGCGGAGTAAGGAGGCCGGGAGCGTGATGAATGAAAGAGAAGATGAGAGTGAAAGAATTAGGCTCCATATCAGGTAATCATGAATTATCTATCACTTTTAACATATTGTTAGGGTCAAAGAGCTGAACACCGAAGAAGTGCAACAATGAGAGTAAGTAGCATCGGTGCTTCAGAGGCAGCCATGAGCTGAGTGGTTATGTTTGTGCTTCAGTTCGATGTGAATGCTAATAGACAACAAATCACTATGCAGTTGTGGCTTTTTGACTGAGGACTATTGTGTTTTGTCACATGCATGCTGGATTTTATAGCAGTGTTTGAAAAAGAGGTCTGCGTCCTCAGGTGTGCAGAACCCACAGGTTCTTTATCCAGAGCTGCAGGTGGGTTCATCAGAATGCACAATCACGTTGCCAGGACAAGCTGGAGAATAACAAGTGATGTGTTTGTTCAACTGAAACTGCAGTTGGGATGTCTATTGCAACTTTTCAGTAAGGGCTCAAAATTAATTTTGTGACATGTGATGGAAAGTGTTGCACAATACTGGCTGGTGGGTGGACTTGGTACAAGGGGATGTGGAGGCGGGTGTAGGAGAACATGAGTGTGGGCTGTTCTGGTGAAAAAGCAAAGAGAGGGGATGTGTGCAGTCTTCAAAAGCAGACCTGTGACTTGGAACCTTCCACAATACACAAACTGATAGACACAATACGACAGAAACAACAGAGCAGAAGATTTGTGCATTATTGCACATGCATGCCACTTAGACAGGTTGTAATTTTACTGTCAATCCGAGTTCTAGCACAGGCTTTCCCTTTAAAATGACTGAGTATCTGCTGTCCTAGAGCGTTAGCAGCTCTCTAATGCACACACGCAATCACACATGGATTTTCATGCCAACACATACACTTACGCTACAGAATGCAGGTTCAAACACACACGCACACACACATATTTGTATTACTTAACTTGTGTGGTCCTTCACTTTGCATTCATTCCCAACACCTTTATCCTAACTACTGAACCAATACCGTTAACTCTTATTAAGATCTAAGCATAATCCTGTTCTAAATCTTAAACTTAAACCCATTTTGAATTTAAGTTAACATAAAGCCCTGTATTTAAAGCTGCACCGATGCATATTTATAAACAATTAATGGAATGACTCTATGTTAGCTGAAAGTTGTTGGCTATACTTGCAAAACCACAAAGAATTCTTACAAACTACATCTTTTGGATCCCAAATGTGGCTCTCATAATACCTTCTTCCCAGTTGCAGCAGGCCGCAATAGACAGACTAAGTTAGCAACTTGAACACTGTATTTTGCAGCTAAAGAGACAGATGTAGTAGGTTTTGATTCAGACAAAGCTGCACTGAAAACAAATGTAAGTACAATATTAAATTTCCATTTTCCTGGTTCCAGAAACATGACTCCACATTAAAAGTAACTGCTAGCCGTGTAAAAAAAACAATTGTTGGCTCATACATTTGCCACATCAAATTTGTAAGCTAATGATGGTAATATTGTGTTTGCAGCTATTTGTATTGCCCACCAAATCTATAGCTAACTATAAACCCCAAATCTAGGTTATAATCCAAAATGCATCATCCCTACAGGATTGAAAAAAAAAAAAGAAAAAAAAAAGAAAGATTTTCCTCATATTTCCACTCTCATGAGGACATTTGGACCTCATAACTGACTATAAAAGTGCCCACACACACAAACACTCTACAGCCCACTCTAACACACTGTGGTAGACCACGGGAAAACAGCAGGGAAGTCACAGAGTAATGGGACAATCCATCACCAGCGGCTACATGCTGCTGCATGGTCTTAGTCAAAGAAACCCACCCATGGAGACACGGAGGCAGCAGGCTGGAAGGAAGCAACCGGAAGGTACTGATTTAGAGACCAGAGGTGATAACTGGTGAGTGGGAGGAAGAGGTGGTGGCAGGATATTCTTGCCAAAATTGTTGAGTATGATCACTCCAGGTGTGTATCTGTGTGCTCTCTCTCTTTGGTGTATTACTGTGTATGATTAGTTATACAGTACCAGATCCATGTCAAAGTGTTAAATGATACAGATTTAGACTGAATATAACACATTCATTGTTTATTCTTCTTTTAATATTATTTATTCTGGGGACTTTTATTATTTTGTGCTCTCTCAATTATTTACACCAATTGATGCCGGCCCAAATGGGGTCATTTCCTCAATATCACTGATTACACTGAATAAAGGTTTTAATCAATGAATGAAAGCCGACCTTGAGAGTATTGGTTACAAATGACTCCAATGAAATAATAAGCCCTTTCTTCAACAATAAGCAAAGAGAAATTATATAATAACTGGTAATAAATTATGCTGCTTCAACACACCAGATGGGACTCCAGGTTTTTTTTTATTTCTTATTGGTAAAACTTTTAAAGCCTGTTTGATTCAAGCTGGATTTCTTCTAGAAGCTCAGATTTAAATGTAACTACAGAGTGTGACCTGTTTTCCAGCAACACCTGATATGACGAGGCATGAAACCTTAATAAGATCACTTTGTGATGACTGTGCAGGTACAACAGCTGCTACAAAACAAAAAGGTGCCTTGTAGAACAAAGAAAACACATTAATAAATGGATTTATAAAACCTGTTGGGTCAGCTGCTACAGGAAGTCAGCTGCTGTTGGTTTACTTTTGGATTGACTCCTTTTTTCTCTACAATCTTTCTTCATTCTTCCCATTTTTCAGTACTTCTGAATATATTTTTTTTCTGATTCTGATTCTGTTTTTGCAACTGATCAGGAAAAAATCCTACAGGAGACAGCCTAACCCCTTGCACAATCAAATGAAAAAACACACTCCTGCTGCCACGGAACTATAGCTATAGAGTCTGATCTCTTCAGAAGCTGATATGCCTTGATCCAATTCAATCTAGAGGCTCATTGAGACCTGTGTGCAGGAGACATGTGGCCAAATCACCAAGGAAAATGAAATTAGACTAGATTTGATAGAGCTGTATCGGGCAATGAAGAATCCTATCGTGGAATCAGCCCTCCATCCATTGTCCAAATGGAGACAGGTGATCAGCAAAGACATGGCCCACAGATGCAATTAACGAGAATCAAATGGGGAGAGGTCTAGAAAGTGTGTGCACACACACACGCACAGAGTCAGGAATAAAACACCCAGACCCAGAGCATTTCAAAAGAACACTAGAACAAGCAATGTATTGAAATCAATGTACCACACACACGTCAACACAAGACAAACAAACCCATTTTAAAAGGTCATGACAAATTCAAAAAACACACTGGCACATGCAGTACAGGCACATACTTGCAGGCACAAATAGAGCACATTCACTCACACACACACTCCACCTCCTAACGCATTCATGCCACGAATGGACAGATCGATTCTTAACCCGGGTATTCAATAGTAACCACATTAATCCACCACTGGGCACAGTCGGCGTGTCTACCAGAAAGGCACTCAGTCAGCCACTCTGCTGCTGCTTGGGATCAGTATTGGTTTATAGAGAGAGTCTGAGGGAGAGCAGGAGAGAGATGAGGATGAATGAATGACTGCAAGGTTTCCTAAAATGACACCATGTTTCCCTGCCTGCCCTTTGCAAAGATGCCTGCCTGTGTGCACCAAATCAAACTGCTGTATGAGGCAAAGTTCAGGCAGCTATTACAGACCATGCTGGCGAATACAGCTACACCAGCATCAAACCAGCCTGGATCAGTGTGACGTCCATGCCAGAAGGGGTGATAGCTGAGCACTAACTTGCATAATTCAACAGGCAATCAGCTTCATTACAGTGATAAAAGCTTGGCATCTTTGCTTGTTGCACTTCTGGTGCAGCATTTGGCCTAAAAGTCTAGAATAGGAGTAACTTTTCTCTTTATTGTTCTGAGCAGCAACCATATTGGAAACATCAGTGAAATGTATGAACTGTAAAGTCTGATTCTTAGGATGGACATGCACACTATGGCGTCAGTCTAAATGCATATTCATTCACTTGCACATGATTAATGTAGCTGAAGGAACAGTAAAGCAAAGACCATCTATTTACAACAAGTAAGTAGGCTTCACACACTGTGATTCGACCAAGTTAAAATTATGCACGTTCATGATTGAAAAAAAATAAGGAAATTACTCAGTTTAACTAAATCATATCAATATCAAAGCCTTTTATATTTACATGGACACCAAGGCAGCCATCACCAAACACCAATATACTGTTTACACACCATAGGAACCAATTAAGGTAATGGTTCTTACACGTTTCAGCTCATATTTTGAAAGTGTTATTGGGGAGTTGCATGGCAAGCATCCATGCTGCACAGTGCATAGACGCAGACAATTCATTTTGCCTTCATTTAAATTCTGAATGTCAAGTACAAGTCACTGAATTCATTTTATGGATGATGAAAGGTTTGTTTGTGGACTTTGAATCAGTTTTAGATTTCAGATTTGCTGTGTGTTTGCAAATTGTAACATAAATTTAGTCTGTCCATTTACAATTATGTTGACTTTGATTTAGCCCCATATAGACCCACTAGCTACAGGCATCACATTGGGATGAACTGAGCATTTTAAACTCTGTTGTGGAATCTGCTTTATGGTTTATGGTTTTACCATTGGAACTTTTCACCCACCTGCATCTCAGAAGTGCATCACTGTGTCATTCATCTTTCCGAACTTATAAAACTTTTATAAAACTTCCTCAATCATGCTGCTAATTTTTTAGATGCATAATATGTCTCTGTTTGTCTCCGGACCTCCACAGGTCTGTTCACGCCACCTGGCTGTCTTCTCAGTCTGACGATGTGTGCTCACCTCTCCTCTCAATGAAAAACAACTCTCTGGAATTCACTGAAAGAAGGACAATTCGAGCTGCCATGCCAGTGCACAGGCTGCTGGCAAACTCCTTAATGAACCCATTACAGCCAACACTCATTTCCCTGACTGAATTCAAAGAAAGCCCACTTTCCTGGAGAGCCCAATCCTCCCACTCTCTCAGCACTCATTTAGATCAAGTATACTTTCTCTCCTTGGCCCAGTGGTAGTTCAATCGCCTATTAACAAGAAAAGTGTGAGGCTGATACCTGAATCTGACGTGACCTGAAAAGACCCTGTGACTTTAAATCAGGCTATAGCTTTGGCCAAGATTATGGGTTTAGATAAACTGTTACTCCTAAATATCCATCAGCAAAATAATAAGTCTTATTAAGTGTAACTGTTACACGGAGCTGTGAATTCAGACTAGCTAGAAGGTCACTGCAGGAAACATCATGTTGCAACTGAAAACATGATGTACTAAGTGCATGAGGCCTAAGTCTTTTACTGCTTCTCTATAGTTTAATTGAATTAGATAAAAGGGAAATTTCTCTAGTGCTCACAGACATTTCCTTGGATAAATGTTCATGAGCGTAAATGTGAATAAAGTTTGATCTGGTGACTTGTTTCCCTTGTTTGTAGTATCCCCAATTGCTCTCTTCTTTCAGTCTTTTTGCTCTCCCCCTGCTGAAATAGCCTCAGGTGATTTTGTAAGCTTTTTTTGTTATTGATTTGAATTAAGGGGCTTCAAAACATGGTTAAATGGATTTTGATCCCAGCATAAATTAAAGAGCACCACATGCTTTGAAATGACTTTGAAGACACGAGCAAAGCTGCTGTTCAGGATGGATTACTCTTTAAGATCATCAGCTTTGCTGATATGCATGAGTGGCTTTCCACCAAGTGTGTTTGTGTGTGTGTGTGTGTGTGTGTGTGTGTGTGTGTATGATTTAGTTTGTATGTGTGCAAGGATTTGTTTGTGCCTTTAGAGTCCTTACAGCATGAAAGCTAGTGCATCTGTGTCCTATAGCTTTGCAGGAAAACTAACCTGAGGTGCACATAGAATCACACAGACAGAGACACCTCTGTCAGTAATTCTTCCCAGTGCTCAATAGCTTTTTCCTCCCACTCTCCGCCTGCTTTCTCCTGTCTTCCCCTGGGGATTCTCACATACTTAATTCATGCTGTATGAAACATTTAGCAGCACAACTCCTCAGTGCAGTTTCCATCCTTAATCAATGTGAGGAAGTAAAGCAAACAAAGCACGATTCACGAATCACTTTCTCCACTGATTCAGCCCATCATATCCAGAGACAAAGCCATGGTCACGACAGCACTACTAATATGGAATAATGTGGAGCTCCCTTGAAGCTAAGTAGCAGCTTTGCAGGTGTTTATTGAGATTAGAAATCAGCTTTCATACTTCGAATGCCTTCCAACCACTTTGAAATTGGAATGAGTAATAAAGCTGCTGCATATCATGATTGTACTATATTTTTTAATTATGAATGTAATAAACTTAGGCTGTGGACAAATCCTGTGTGATGAATACGGACTGTTTTCTGACCATACTATGAATGTCAACATTGGTCTGTTGGTCAATCCATGATTTTAGTTCAGAATGAAACATCTCAACATTTGTTTGATGGATTGCCAAGAAATTTGATTTTCATGGTTCCAAAGGAATAACCCTATTGTTTTTGATGATCACATGAATGTGATCACATGACCAGCAGGTCAAGGTTTTAACATATTTTGAAATTCTCAACATCTGCTTGATAAATGACAAACAGTCAATGTTGCCACATGATAAATCCTAATTTAATTTCCTTTTCTTAAGTGTCAACATGAGCCAGTGAAATGCATCAACAACTGGGTGGACTGCCATTAAAATGTAGTACCCACAGTCATTTCCAACTGGGGCTGGGATAACGTTGGTGACCTCTTAAAGGGGAGCTCCACCAATTTTACATCTCAAATTCTGTTTGCAGGTCTTGCAGAGTAGTACTCCATGTGTGGGGGAGAAAAAGCAGCATAAAACCTCCTTTGGTTCCAAAGGGAGATGGGACAATCTGATATTCACTTGAGGCAACTTTGATTGAGGTTGAAATTACATGTTTGCAAATGGAAAATTTCTGCGGGAGTGGAGTTAGAAACTAGTGAGCTTACCAGTTCTCTGTAGCCAGCTCTTCATCTCTGCTTGAGGCTAGCTGCTTGAGGCTTAATTAACTGCTACTAGCATCATATGCCTCCCACCAAAGTGTCCACAGTCTGGTTGAACTGTGGGTAATGTAATTTTGAGGAATGCGTGGGATAAAAAGGACAGTATTTCTGGTTCTGCTGTACCTATTTTTATCCCGTTTTTCCAAATGTCTGTCATGACTCCAACAATATTACAGCATTACAACACTAAAGTTAGTGCTGCGTGAGCTAAATGAAATGAGTTAATATTTCATCTAGCTTAATTAGGTTAACTTTTAAAATTTGTCCAATAATTGAGACTTATTACCCACAAAACCACTGACATCTTTGTCAGAAACATCTTTGTCAGAAACATCTTTGACACAACTGAAGTCGATGTGTTGTGGTTCTTGCTGTGATTTATATTTATAATGGTGACAGCAGTCAAGAGGTTGTTCTTTGTTATCAGTTTCGGAAATATAGATCAATGAGAAACATACATGCATTGGCTTATAGATGCAGATACAAGGTAAAAATGCTGTTTGTGATTACTGTATTCCACTACAATGTGTATGCAGGTGGTGTTCTTCTGTTTGACAAGTTGATGACTGCAGTTATCTTAAATGGTTATATTTGGCTGATTCATGGGCATATAAAGTAAGAAAGAGCCACATTTGAGATGGAAAAGTGAAGGAATTTAGTTGATGCTGTCCCCCAGGATTCCTATCATAGCAGGTTGGTGTGATTGGTTCCAGCCCAGCGCTGCCTGGGCCCATTCAGATAATAAAATGGCCCGCAGTCTCGGGACTCATACATACAGATGCAAATGCAGTGTATGCACACGCAAATAGACACATGCTGATAGGAAGAAGGACAATATTTTCACAGGCTCATGTGCACTGAAAAGGGCCCAACAGGCATCAACCTGCCTCATCTGAACTCTCTGGGTGGATGTGAATCGACTGCAGTGGAGGAAGGAAGGCACCAGTAGCTGCTTCCATCTAGTTTAAAACTGCTACACATTGTGAATGCACTCTACAATAAGGTCTTTCTCAAGATCGACTTGCCAGGCAATCAGGCCACTACTTCACCTTTGTAATAGTTTGAAAAGTTATAAAAATACATACTGCTTCCTCCCCCTCCACTGGGAAAGTAAAGAAATATTCTCTGTAGCGGGGTGAAAAGCATCACTGAGGTTTCATGAATCATTTTTAATCTTGTTAGGAGCTGTATAGGATGACCTTTCTCAGTGTGTCTGAGTTTACCTGCCAGCCACTGGCCCTACTGTGTAGTTTATAGGGCATGCAGCTCCTATACACTGTTAGTCGAAACTAAGGTCAGACTGAGTCATTTTCTGAACCACTGGGTGTGTGACTGGACTCATGTGTGCACACATACTGTACAGCAGCATGAAACTGTGCTCACCTAAACCTTGTTGGTAAAGATACAGGGGATTGCTCGGTTGCTGCAAAAGCACCTGTGCAGAGCACTGCAGACTTCCTCTCTGTAATACTGCAAACCCTGCGCAATGACCAAAAAGGGATGAAACTGATAAAATAATAAAGTATATAAACTGTACTAGGGCAGTTGTATTGTATTTTTAGGGTTTGAACATTTCATAATAGTGCATTCATCTTTACAAACTAAGGGACAAAGTATATTTGCCACTCTAGTTTCTCAAAGCACAAGTCATGGGAAATTACCCCTCTTTATAGCCTTGAAAATCTGTATGTGCTTGTTTGTTTATGAGCCATGTAATTAGCTCTTGGGATAGCAATGTCAGTCCATGGTCTGGCAGTCAATCCAAGCCACTATATCTTAACATTTGAATGAATGAACCGTTTTTGCACACTGATTATTCATAGTTTTTGTATAGATTCTTGGTCCACAGAGGATGTGTCTTTCTGACTTCAACCCCCCCCAAAAAAACATTCAAACTCATAGCCTCATATATATATATATATATAAATTTACCATGGCTATATTAATCATAGAAATGCAATAAAAACAATTGTTGATAATAATACAGAAACAGGAGAGAAGGAAGGGACATGATTTTTCATGGTAAGATTACTGAGAGCTTGCTTGCACATATTATTCGTTTACAACTTTTGGACTGATTAAGACTGTTAAATGCAAACAACCAAGGAACAATTACAATTGCATCAAATACACAATTGCAGTATTATTGTTATAAATTAGTTCCTGAAATGTGACTAAGCAAATAAGCTACATGTCTGAAAACATCTTCTCTCTGGAGAATCAGTATTAGTGAGTTCCAGCATTTCTAAATAAAAAGGAAAACAGGCAGTAGTCAATGATCAGTACATGTGGTCTATCAGTATACACGCCAGCCGCCACACGTAAAAGCCTGTATCCAAACTGCAGACCAAACATTGGGGCATCTCGGGATCTAAATGTCAGAGACAGTTTTCCTGCATTCTAGTGAATCTGAGTTGTTCTGAGGACAGAGGGGAAAGGGGCACTGAAAAATGGGACGCCCAAGAGAATTGAGAGGGTTAGCACGCAGCAACATCTTCAAACAAACTTGTGTGAAAAGTAAATGTGGGAGACCAACACATTGTTCACAGAGAGTGAATCAAAAACAAACAAACTAGATTTTGTTAATCTACAAAGCCAGCTTTTAAGAAAAGATAAGGTACTCTTAGCTGACCAGTTTGCTTTTTCTCATATTTTCTTACTGATTAAGATCCTTTCACACGCCATCATTGATAAAACTTCAAAGGTAAGTCTATTACTGACACTTTTGCAGCTAAGTTAAGGTATTGACCAATGGTACTGCCTGATAAATTAGAACTAGAAATACCAATACATTTTGCACTATTGCTGCATCATACATTCATTAGACCATGGCCTGTCTGCTGGACATTAACCAACCTAAATGATTTGTTGCAGACAAAGCTCTCATTTACATGACTGTTTGTCAGCGGGGAAGGTTTTAGGGACTGTCATCACACAATAATTGCTAAATACTGCAATACTACTAAGCACTAGATAGCTTAACACTAATTATTATTATTACACATGTAATATTACAATCTTTTGCTACTTTTGGTGCGTGTATGTCATTTAATGCATTCAGTAAAATATGTAGGATAATTATAATGCATAGTTTAACAGTTGACGCTGTCTCTGAAATATTTATTTAAATATACATTTATATTGAGACAGTAGATAACAGTGCAGTTGTGCTGAAAGGCATTCCAGTTTGTAAAAGGGGCGGGTGAGTTCACATCAGTACAATGTACCTTTTAGCAAAATCTGGATTACTTTCAGTTGGCAGTAGATATTACTAGGAAGCCCATTATAATCCATCCGAACCTGTATTCATCACATTAATAGTTTTAATTTTTATAAACATTTTCTTCAATACTCCACTATCGATCAAAAATGTAAGATGATGTTGTATTAATAGATTTAATCATTGAGGTACAATTACTTTCATGCTTATCCAAGGACATCTCAATGTTAAAACCTCTTCTAGGGGACTGATAACACTGTGTTTTTGGGCAGTAAAAACCTAAAAACTACCAGAACTATTTTCAAATCCATCCTTCACTTCTGAGAATTGTATATTTAGAGACAATCAATTGTTTTTCAAAATGAGATGAAACAGATGTGTGACATGAGAGTGTGTGAAGATGTCAATCGCACCTGTCTGATGTTCCGCACGTGGGAGTTGCAGTAGCTTCCCTGCTGAATAACAGATATTAAGATGAAACACTAAACTACAATGGTATCATGGTAAAGACTATACTTGCTAAACATCAGCATGTTAGCATTGTATTTGTGTGCACGTTGTCTTGCTGAAGTCGACATTTAGTTCAAAGCCCTGCTCTACCTGATTGTAGCATGGGAATAGACTTGTTAAGCTGTGCAACTACACTAAGTGAGGTAAAGTTCACAAGCATTAAAGCCAATGGAAAGATGCACGTGGGCACAAGCACTTCACTCTGGGCAGTGTGACCTTGGATACTTGGCAAGACGCATCTGCACCAGCTGAAAATGTTTTAGCATTAATTATGCCATTTACTTCAGTGAATAGAAGTAATAACACTTGACTACCCAAGCACCAGTTCTGTATATTAGAGGTGACTAGTAATATTTTTATCACAAAAACTGATGTGTAGTTTTCCACACAGCAAGTCAACTGAACAGGGTAGAAATTCAAAAGTACCAAGCAAATCAGTACAGGTTGACATTCACTGAAAAACAGACTCACAGGCCTGCAGGCAAAGACATGCAAACACCACTCTCTCAGATAAACACGTCTAAACAAAAAAAACCAAAAAAAACCCCACTAACATATTAGTGGCGTCTACATTTTCCATGACATTTTGTTAAAAGCCACCAATTGTGTCTAAAAAGATGGTTCCTGCTTCTCAAAATAAGAGTAATCACAGGAACAAGCCATTCTTCAAATATGGACAAATAGGTAAGCCTCTGAGATGTGATTTTATCATTTTAGTGGACTGTTTTTTAAAATTCGCCACGTTTATTTTTAGTATGGGTACCGCGAGTTATAATCAAACTGCTAAACTTGAAATTTTCAGCACCATATTTTAACCATTTTGCATCAAAGGATTTCTTGTCACCATCCTGACAGATAGTTCAAAGCATCTGTGACAACAATAACGTGTGTGGATGTTATGCAAGCTGCTGAAGACCAGTTGTTGCTCTATAGGCTTTATTAGCCTATTGCAGGATTTGATTTTTTTTTTCCATGGACACACTGGAAATAACTCTCTCCATCACACACATGCTTACACATGAGTGTCGTTCATCCATGTACTTTACAGATATCACAAATCATATTAGATCAAGCTTAATTGCTCCTATTTTCTGCCTTGTAATTACACTAATTGACATGCAAAATCTTGAGATCCATTTCTAAGCCAGTGTCCGTTGCCACTGACCCATGCAAAGACTTATCCCACCCCCACACTGAGAACTGAGCCTTGCGCATCTTATTTTGTGAGATGTCAGCTCCTGATGCCTATTCACATCCTGAAAACTATTCTGCTGAATGCACAATGAAACAAGGTTTGGTTCAAACCAAGACATGACCCAGTTAATCCTGCATCAGAGTCATCTTGTCTAAGTGTATTATACCACCCACTGCCAAAGACTCCCATTTGACCTTCTATACAAATGTTTTGTTTCCCATTTGAATACCGGAGTTTTAGTCCCTGAATATAAACAAGAAACTGCATTATATTCACCTATTTGGTGATTTCTGTTTTTCTGTGTAAGTGACATATAGCGATATTATTTGTTATGTCTACTGAATCAGATCTTAGTTTCTTAAGCTCATTAAATATTGTTTAAGCAAAACGACACACCCTTTAGATGATTTCTCAGTGGTTGATCTGTGTTTACCCAAGCCTTTTCATGTAGCACTGGAGGTGGTTAGAGCAGCCACAAGATTGATTCATTCATAATATCTGTGTTTGGTCTGTGGAGTGAAAGACTTTCATCCAATATAACAGCCAATATTTTGGTCAAACCCTAATTAAAACAAATATGCAAATGTTCCTTTTCATGTACCATCAGATATTATGGGTTCAATCACACTGCAGAGAGATCACTTGAGCTGTCTGGATTGACGCTTTGTAAGCAAGCCTAAATTCTGATCAAAGCGTATCAAAAACAAATATCTAATATACAGCACCACATGAAATTCTGAGGCAGATTATGTACTGAATTCTGTTTAATTGTGCCTAGTAGAGTAAATGCAAAACTGTGACTGGGTCCGAAAGTGATTAGAAGAATATTGATTGTGATGGAAACAAACAAAGACTCTGCAATTACAGAAAGTACGTTATTTTCTGTTCAGTATGTAGCATAGTAAAACCTGCAATGTCCCCACACTGTAGAGTGATTTGAAGAAAATTAGCCAGCTATATATTCCTTCATTTTACCAACAAGCAATTACTACTGCTTCCTTTAATTCCATAATGCTGTAGAGTAATTACTGAAGAAAATATTAAGAGGACGAGATGGTACACAGACTCAACAGTGTGCACTCAAACACACACAGAAATAAAGTGGTTGTTGTCATTAGAAAATGGTCATTTTCTTAATGGCAGAGGTACTTAGGTCTCAGTAGTTCTATATATATTTATTATATATTTTTTAAATCATTATTAGGACAACATGTAGACTTTCATTTAAAAATGAGATCTTGCTTCCTTTCTGTAAATCTTCTTTTTCTTGCTCAGCTGGACACACACTGGGTTCAAAAGGCTTTCCAAGTCAAGCCTAGTTTCAGTGTTGATGAGTGAGGTAGCAAAGGCAACCTGTTGACCATACAAAGTGAGGGCACTTTTTCCTGGCTTGTGTCTCTTTACCGTCTTTGTCTGCTCTGCAAACACATTAAGCCTGCTGCATCGGATTGAATGAACGGGGTTTGAATTAGAAATATAGTGTGTGTGTGTGTGTGTGTGTGTGTGTGTGTGTGTGTGTGTGTGTTCTTTGAGTGGATTAACACAGAGCAGGTCATAGCCTGCCCTCACACATCTTGCTTACCATGGTCTGAAAAGGAGGTTTGGTGGGTTAGCGAAGATCTTTATGTGTGTGTGTGTGTGTGTGTGTGTGTGTGTGTGTGTGTGTGTGTGTGTGTGTATTTCTGTTGTTTTACCTGCCTGTGCGCAGAACAGTGTTGCCAAGAATATACTGAAAAATGTGTTACAAGTCCATTTCATCTGTCTTGACATCATCACTGAGTGTTACACTACAGGCTCAGTTACACAATAATAAAAATTAAAATTTGGTAGTGAAATCATCTGAATCAACTTAGTGGGTTTGCTTGCCAGTGGAAAGTGAATCCACACTAATGTTTATACTGAACTGACACTTAACTTTGACATGAGAAACTGTGCCGTTAACAAACAGTGAGCAGTCTTAACAGTGCTGAAATGTGAGGGAAAGCCGAGCCGCAAATTCTAAAAGCTGTAGCTGTGCTACGCTAGTTTTAGTGAGCTCCTCTCTGACCTGGAGACTATTGAGTTAAAGGGGAAGACTTTTCAGCCAGGTTATAAAGGTAAAAATAAATATTAAAAAACTGGTCTTGTTGTCTCATTAGCTAGCCATGCTCCCAACTCATTAGCATGTTTCCAGTTAGTTAACCAGCTGAACATGTTCTCCCTATGCAATGCCTAATTTGGATGGATCTGCTGAGGCCAAAGCTTCAAAACTAACCCAATTTGAATCCATTATCATCATCATTTGTTTTTTTTTAAATAAATTTGTAAATGAATACTTTCCTATGATGACGTTGGTTGTTACAGTGCCTCAAAAATTATATATGTTGATGAAGCTTAAAAAACCTTAAACACAGTGTTTCCACATCAAGAAACAAAATAATTTCTAAACAGTTATCGAGAAACAGTTTTGAATAGCACAGGCACATTATGTCATCCTCTCATTTAATTTTAATTCAGGGAAGTCATTGTGCAATTCATGTAGGCTCCACCAAAAGAAAATTCCCCCGACTGGGGAAATAAACTCTTTGCTCGTTCAATCCCAGCCTGTCAATATCTCTGAGCATCTAATCTAATTTTTTACAATTAAAACAGACAGTTTCAAAAAGTCCTCTCCTTCGCATAATCGAAGTAAAACGCCAATCCTCAAATACAAAGAAACACTCACACAGACACTCACAAAAATAAATTAAGTGAAAGCACTCATTGCCTACACATGGTGCAAATGCCTCAGGTTTGTAGTTCATGGAGTACCTGAAGTAGGCCTACAAAAAGAGTGACAATACATGCAGTCTTTGTTGACAATGGTGAAATGTAACAAAGCATATTTACTTAAGGGCTGAACTTACAATAAACAAATACAATATTATGGTATTGTAATTTACTCAAGCAGCTTGATCATATTTGACTTGTTACTTGTGCTACTTCTTGCTCCTTCAGTTTCGATTTACATTTTTTCCTGTACCGTCTTACCAACTCTGCTTTCAACTTTCATGAGGCTTTCACCACTGCATCTGTCAATATCGAGAAACAAGTCTTAAAAAAAAGCTTCAATAATACATGCTAAGTTATATTGGACTCAACAGAACCTTTTAAAATCATAAAGTTTAAACCAGTCGGTAATACTCGCTGGCTAAACAATAAGATATAAAGTATTATTATAAACAAAAATGTAGGAATGCTGAAAGGAAAAAGAGAATAAAAGATTATCTGGTTGCATCTTTTGCGTTCATCAAAGGACTACCAATAAGCAATAAAACAAGCCAGATCCAACAGGTTATTTATTCAACAGAACTGCAACAAACTTCCATAAACCTGGAATTCTTTTCAAAGCCAATGAGTAAACCTCCTGCCTAGTCAACAATATAAAGCCTCTTCCACAAACTGTGAGCACCTTTTTCATCCTTCTCTACATTAAAATATGTGAAATCCAACTGCAGATCGATTTTGTCACTAGAAACATAGCACTGTCACCATATTTCATACACCCTGTCTCCTCCAATATTTTGTAACCTTATGACTTTAGAGGATATTACTGCCATGCTAAAGCCTTCATTGAGTCTTTTTGATATGATGCCTGCTAGATTTCTAAAGGAGGGTTTAAAATACTGTTGGTCACATGATTTTATGTACTGTAAATACTTCCCTGTCCACTGACCGCGTTTCTTTCTCTTCTTATAAAATGTAACCTTGACCCTCTGGATTTGAGTACCTTTAGACCTATTTCTGAATTTCAATTTTTACATCATCTCTTTTATGAATGATCATAGTATCTTTGATAAATTCAGTTTCCTGCTCACAGCACAGAAACTCTCCTCATCAAAGACAGTATTGATCTTTTACCATCTCACTGGAGATTCTGGATCCTTGTGGGTTTTAATTTCTCATGATCTCAGCTCTGTATTTTATTTAATCACCTGAAAAACTTGACTGCCCCTGGCTGGGTTAGGGTTAGAGAGAGATCCTAGTCATCAAATAGTGCAATAGTGGTTGGAGATTAACTCCTTATTTGTGGCCCTATGACCTGCGGTGTTCCCCCATGGGTCTGTTCTCGGCCCATTGTTCTGCATTTATATGTTGTTGCTGGGACAAACCAGCCACAAATATAATGTAGAGTGCCATTGCTATTCTGATGATGCAGATATATGTCCCACTAAAAACCAGCAAAGAAGACAGTTTTTCACACATAAACAGTTTACATAATTTACATTTACAACAACTACCTGTCTACAAATCTGTGACAGCTGCAGAAATCGGGGTAGAATATTTCACAGTGAGTTATTGTTTGAAAGACAAGTTACAAAAGTTGTTCAACCTTCAACTAAGGAGAATCTCAAAAATCAGATCTTCTGCCTCAGCATGATTTCGATAAGGTCATCCATGCTTTTATTTCTTCTTGTTTAGGCTACTGTAATTCTTTGTACTCAGGGTTAAGCCAAAAAACAATTTCCTACCCACAGCAGGTTTAAAATACAGCTGCTGGGCTGAATTATGAAGTAGTATTATTACTTTTAGGCTGGACAGCAGCTTAAAAAATAACTAAAATAAAGCCCGGCTTTACTAACTGCGACCTACTTTTGACACTTTGAGCATATTTTGGTACTAGTACTTTTTAAAATGCAGAATTTTTACATGTAAGAACATATTTTACACTGCATTATTAGAACTTTTAATTAAGTAAAATATCTGAATACTTCTTCTGCCACTTAAGTGTCTACAAGAGGTAGACGGATTCAAATCACCAAAAGAAATAATTTTATATTTGCAAATTTCCCCTCTGTGGGACTGATAAATGAAATCTTATCTTATCTTTTCTGAAGGAAGAGAGACATGAGACCAAATACCTTATGATATTTATAAACCACAGAAACAGAAAAACAGATAAAAAGGGGCATAGCATGAGCAGACAAACTTTGGCATTAAGTATGCAGGATGACAAAGAGCAAATCACAGGCATTTTCCTACAACAAGGCCAGCTGGGGTCCAATTACATTTCAAACATGGGCTTAAAACTAATTTACTTCAATTATATTGCAAATGACAACCTAACCCTGCCAGATTTAGTCTAACAAAAGCTGAAAAAACTTAATAACAAAGCAATATTAATAATGATAGCCAAAGGGATTAAACCTATTATTTGACCTGTTAGGCTATGGGAAAAGAAACGAAGAGCCTGCCTCTGTGCTATTACTGCTGACTGCAAAATTGCCCAAGTGAAGAACAATAATGAACTTCCATTACTTCCTGCACTTGTCAAATGGGTTCACATAATGGTGATTATTCATGTCACCTCCAGATAAATCTCTCTGAATAGTAAATCTTCACAGTATCTTCACAGTATAGGGAGTTTTTAAAATCTGGCATCTGTGCGTACATTTGCAGGATGGCTCACTGGTAGCGATGCGTTTTACGTCAACCAGCAATGATTGGTTTGTCTGAGCTGAATGGGGGAGCAAACGTAGTGATTGAGTAAGCTACAGAATATTGCAGAGATTTATGTCATAAGCGTTTGTTGACAGAGTTTGCAGCTAGTTTCCATTAAGTAGGTCAAAGATGCTACACAATAAATACATAAAAAATAATGAGGTTATAAATATTATCTTTCTTTGACCTTTCCACTGTTTATTGCGTGAGATAACTGTATGTCTGAACCTGCCTTAAGGTGATGAGACGTAGGGCTCATTAAGTCTTACATTAACTAGCAGCAGAATTCATTATCATTAGCCATGTATGCAGTGACACTGGCTGTTTAATTAGCTGATCAAGATAACATTGTACTCTAGGTGTTACAGCATCGTGTGTGTTTGTGTGCGCTATATGTTACTGAATTTTACATGTTCCATCAAGCCTAATGAAGACACAAGAAATGGAAATGAGCAATCACTCAGAGATATGAGCACATCATTACCAGACATATTCATGATCTTATGGTGTTATTAAACACTGATTTAGTTTTTAGCTGAAATTCATCTTTGCCGTTTGTCTCTAAGTTTACAAGACTTCAAGAGGAAAAAATAATTATTTTGGAGTGTGACGCTTTTGCTAAATAAGCAATGAGTTTGTTTAAATGTATTCATTATTGTGCATTAATTCAAGGGGCAATAATATCCCATTAAAGTTTTTGCTTATATGCAGTCATCCATATTACTGTAATTATCTGATTGTGTCGAACACAATCCTCCCAACGGGCTAAGCCACATCAATCATCTCCCTGCTGTCATAAACTGCAGTCACACTGGTCCCATGGCTTTTCTCCTGCTGCCATTTAACTTTCTCACAAGAAACAAGCTCGAGGACAAACATAAAACACAAGCAGACGTAACTGGTTGTTGTAACATAGTATTACATTCTTAACCACACTACCATACTTCATCGCTGATAAATATGTGGACGTGACTACAAATATGTTCTTAATGATTATCATAATTTTATTGCCAGACAAGAATGTCCCTACTAAGACAAATCAGCATAGGGCAACTATAATATGGTTGCCTTTCTCCAATTGCATAGCAAAGATGTGCGGCATAAAGAACATGCTATTTCATGCCATGTCAACAAAATCTGTGTACAAAATACACAAATTTACACTATCACCTATTATCACATTTATCCTATTATCACGTATTAGCTTATGTGGAGAGCGGATTCATAGTCAGGTGTCCTTCATGTTAACAAAAACAAAGTTGTGGTTAACATTATGAAGCGTTCACACCTTGTCCTGTTTTGAATTAAGCAACAAAACACATTGGTTAGGTTAAAGCAAGACAGCAACTTGTTGAGGTTTGAGCAATAAAATAACTTGTTTAAGTTTAAGCAACTAACTAACATTGTAAGGTTTAAACAGCAAAACAACTTCAGCAACTTAGTTACATGCAGGCAACAAAACACCCTGGTCAGACTCACAAGCATGTATAACTGGACTATGGCATACTTTGTTATGCACTGCATGCAATTTGTAAGTCTCAAGCCCTGTTATTGTGTGCATACTGAAGAGACTGAGCTGCACAAAAACTTTGGCACGTAGATTGTCAGGCCTGCTCAACTTTAAATTTTAGAATATTTGCAACACCTAACTGTGTGTGCAAAAAGTTTTAAACCCAGTTGCCCATGTTTTCCAAGCCCTCCAGGAAGCAGTGATGGGCTGTGAGGCAGTTTGGCTGCAGAGACCACAATCTGTTTTGCAGGATTACATGACAAACACTGTCCCAAAAAAACACTTCCACCATACACAATTATTCCGAAAGGAAACGTAAAACACTGAATAACTTTTACTGATCATAACACCCTGAAAAAACCCTTATCAAAATTTTGATCCATTAGGGGTAATACAGTTTGAAAAGTCTTAAAGAGCAGCATTTTTCATGCTTTGAATCTGAACCAGGAGCCAGCAGGATGTCAGCTGACTAAGCAAAAAAATTTTTTAGGTGTGTAGGCCTGAATATCTGGAACCCAGAAGAAGACAAAAAAAAAAAACCTTTCCCACCCCTGAGAGTAATTTATACCCAAATGAATGAGGCACCACCTTGGCAGTGAGTTCTCTGAATAGATCCACAGTCACACGTGGCAATGGTTCTTGTTCTTTTTCATTGCACTAGTAACTCCCATGGTGAGGAAAAATGGCACACCTCACACAGACCTCACACAAAACAGCAGGTGAAAATAAGCAGCTGGGGAACACCTCTCACAGAGGCAGGTTAAGACCTCCCCAAGGCCAACAGTCAGGTTATCAGTGGCAAAGACTGCCGGGCACAGGGAAAGTGGGTATTTCAAACTGGATTTAAAAAAATAATAGTTAAAAAGCTAAAATCATTTTGCAATAATTTTGCAGTGTCTTCTACTGGCCTCAGCTGTCAGTAGTTATACCCTCATCAATGTTGTTAGCCAATGGCCACAAGACATAGAGGACATAGTCACAGACTAACATCCATGTCTGTTTTGGTCCAAGGTTGTGTGGCCAACCTAACAAAAGCTCTGCAGCGTTCTCCCTCAGTCTCCATTACAATTGGTGGCCGGCAGGAACATAAATAAACATTACCAGTGGAGTCTACCTGTTGGCTCCTACAGTAGCAGCTCTCTTTATTGTCCAGCTAGCTGCTCTGCCAGTTTCACATGGCCATTAGCCAGGCGCCAGCACTATCAGCACCAGCCTGAGCTTCTCAAATGTGAGGTTATTCATAATGTCCCACTGGGATGTTTTTTTGAATTGAAACTCAAATAGCACACTGAGCTGTGGTGACACTGCCAGGCATGCAGGCAGAAGAGAGCAATGCGTATCTCAGCCAAAATCACCCATGAATGTCAGAATACATCAGTGGACAGTAGAAGTAAAGGCAGCTGGAGAGATTCAGAGAGCACTGGCAAGTAGTGGAAGTTTCAATTATCTGTAGAAATCACAAGTATTTTAAATTATAATGAGTTTGGAAATTGGCTCTGAACAGTGCTTATTTAATGCCAACATTGTTCACGATTTTTTACTTTACTGTGGATAAACAAGCGTTAATCTGATTGTTTTTCTTTGGGGATGAGCAAAGCTATGTCTGCCTTTATCAAATTTTTACTTGCGGTAATACAATTTTAGGCAACACACTACAAGAATAAAGTAATATCACAGCAGTTAGAAATAAGTGCACAAGTTAAACTTTTCTAATAAGACAAAAATATTTGCTATAAAGTGCGTCCTCGGAGCTGAGAGTGTCTATAATCAAAGCTATTTTTAAAGCGTGGTATTTCCATAGAGAGCTCTCTCTCTTTTTTCGTGCCACTGCAATATCCTCCATCGTTTCCTGTGAAACTGTCACTGTGTCCACATGCATAATGATTAGTTTCAACCATGCATGAAACTACACAGAGGGGGATTGGGACAGTGGTCACGCTCGTCAGTGGTAGACAAAGGATGGGTCCCATTAAAGAGATGAACTTTCACACACACACTTTCATACACACGTGCACATGCTCACTCAGTCATGCAGTCACACATACATAAAGAATCAGAAAAGTGGGAGCACAAGGAGTGCCTGGTGCACACTTGAGAATCTTAACTCGTTTTCAAAACGTTAAAGGCCACAGACATAATGACTTCATGATTTTATGTATTTTATATACCGGAATACTAAGAATAACACACGGGAGCAACAACACTTGGCCTGCAAAATGGTTTCACTGTGGCAATGCTAGGATTCCTGAAAAAGACAACCATGAAGATAGACTATCGTGGTCAGCTCGTTGCACTCATGTTTGCTATGTTTTGCACCACACAACAACAAAAAAGCGAAAAAACAAAACTTTGGCAATGGGAAAGAAGGTGCAACCATGGCTTGTACATTTTGCAGAGTGAGGTTGAGATAAGTAGCAACATCAAAGACGCTTCCTAGTCGGGTTGCTCCTATTGACTAACAGGTTTCTACTCAATATTCTATTGCTGGTTCTTTCACACTACAGGGTTTTCAGTAGTTAACATCAAACATATTTGATATTTAAGAGTTTTAAAACTGAGGTGACTCCAAAATTGAGGTGACTCTTTAATGTTGGTCACATTAAGAATGTGTCTGTAAACCCTTGGGGCAAGGTTAATGGGGCAGGTGATCTGTTCCTATCAGCCATGAGTCAGGAACAGTCCCACGATTGTGACGAGGGGCAAATCAGAACCAAAATCAGCCCAATTATCTTCTAGGGTGGGTCCTGCGTAAAGTACATCGCACAGAGGGTGAAAAATGTGCCACGTTCCAAGAAACCATTGAAAAAATATTTTCTGTCACTTCATAAAAGAGTCCTGTTTTTCATTTTGCATGAGGACATTTTGTTTTGCCCTGTCTGTCTGCACAGACAATACAAACGTGTCTACACAGTGATAGCCACGGTACATTTTGGCCTGCTCTGTCTCTCACCCCATTTGGTTATCTTTGCCCCTTTTTCCTTTCTATCTTTAAAACTTTTTTTTTTTTTTTTAAAAATAGCTATTGTTAAATTGCAGAGTGGTGGGATTTTTTTCTACCAAAATGAATGAGAGCCATCAAAATTTCACTGCACCAGCAGTTGTTGGAAAAAAATGACTTGGCCCTTTGAGGAATGAAGGGTCAGGGTAACCTTGGACAAAATCCTTTAAAAAGGACTGTTTGTGTGGAGATGTGCTTTGAGGTGCAAGGCAAGAGGAAAAGCTGTGGGAGTCAAGGCCCATCTCCATCTGTTGATTTTAATGGAGCTCTCCGAGCCCATATGTCAGCGCCAGGGCCTTGTGCTAAACATATTGCCACAAGGGAGGCAAAAATGCACATGTCTTTTGCTTTTCTAGCTGAAAAGGTGATACAGGAAGTGAAGTTCTAGTTGAAAAAAAGTGGTGACTTTGGATAGTGGTGCAAATTTTGAAATTTACTCACAAAATATCTTTATTTTCACAGCCTATAGAAATACATTACATTTAGGCTTTGATGCAGTATAAGGTTTTTTAAGGAATACATTTTAATACATCTACAGAATCCCAGTAGAAAAAAAATGATAGGAATAGCTTGACATTTTAGGAAATCACCTTCTGATATACCAAAATCTATATCCTTTTCATGTCTGTGCATTAACCATAGAGCTGTAGCAGGGACTCCATCAGCTTTAGCACGAAGACCAGGAACAGCTTCTGCTTGTTCTCTGTCTAAACTCCTCCTAAAAACAAAGCTTAGTGCTCCACATTTCTGCTCTTGTACTGGTGAAACAAGCAAGATGCCACGTACAAGTCTGCAGGGTGGCAGAGGTTGGAGGAAGAAAGAGCAAACAGTTAGCATTAGTGAAGTTGTGAAGTGAAAGTTGTCCTATAAGTAAACCACCGAAGAGGCATATAAAGTGCCTAACTTCTTAGCAGGGGCTTGGTTTTTAGAATATCTCAGATAATCTGGGAAAACACTTCTACGAAAAGAAACATCCATTTTCTGCCAGATTTCACCTCTTGCTACAGTAACTTGATAAGATGAGTTACATTAAGATAAATCACGAGTATTGTTTTTGGTTTTTACGCAGACAAATCTGTCCTGGCTTGAGCAGACGATTTCATTAACAGTTATTCGTTAACTTTTCTAGTACTTGCAATAATGACAAAGTTGATACATATATGTGTGTATCCGCATTCTGCATAGGTGCATATCATGTCAGAGGAATAAAATTGGAGAGGCAGAAAGGAGATATAGCATCCGTCTTCAATAAGAGGAGCTAGAAGACACCAGCTGAGGCACAGGACAGTGACAGACAGGATGAGATGGAGAAAGAACAGATAGACTAGGAGAGCGGGAGACAGGAGTCCCCAGTGAGCACTGACTCGAGCGGACCTCCAGGTATACCAGCCCTCACACACATACACTCGGCTACTCTCACATGTTTTTGAGATGAGACATTATTCAGAACCAAAAATTCTTGGTTCTGTGCATTGGCTTGTTATATGTATTGGCTATATACAATGTAGTCAGACTTTGATTAAAAAACACAAAAAACATTTGATCACGTATCCATCACCATGTGCTGCTGTGTCCCTGATGATGCACTGATAGGAAATGAGTTCATAGTGCTGAGCTGAACATCTGCTGTTGGAACAGTAATAATAAGTGTCCCTGCATATACTTTGTACCTATACTGTAGGCTTGGCTATTTTATGTGCAGGAATAAAAAAAAAATGTTGGGAAAATTGAATATTATTTCATCTATTCCACCACTGCCTGAATTGCAAATAATGTTATGTGTCGTAAATGTGTAAAATAGCCCCTTATTTTCAGTCCGGAGCATGTTTATGTTTGTATAACCCTGATTTCTTTGCTGCCCCAAAATGGATATTTGTCCAATTGTAGCCAGTGACAACATTTAAATGAGTAAACTTAAAATTATAATAGGCATGTCTTTTCAAATTTGAACCAAGCTAAACTAGCCATTTCCCTCTGTCAGTCTTTATGCATAGCTAAGCTAAACAATTTCTGGCTTTAAACATGAGAGTAGTAATGAACTGTTCATCTTACTCTCAGCAATAATACTGAAACATGAGTGTTTCCCAAAATGTTGGGAAATCTTGGGTGCTGCATCTCATTTACTTAAGCTAGCAGTAGGGTTCTGATATTATCTGATAACTTAATGGCATTAGATGTCAAATAAACATGCTTTAAACTAGTAAAATCATGCAATCGATGCAACAGATTCTCCGCCCCATTGCTTTGCATACAGCATGCATGCCCAATACCACAGCTCTGTCAGCTGGTGCCTAGTTTTGAGTATAAGCAGTACTCCCCTTAAAAGGACTCTTTAAAAGTACTCTGTTGCAATACATACAGTTCCTAGTAAAGCAAAACTCTCATTCTGAGCCCGGCAACACCTCTTATCAGCTAGTATCCCTTGCACGCCCACTCATGGCTTTTCTACATCACCAAACCCACTACAGACTGCACACTGAGTGCAATAGAAGCATTGTGGCCTCAGTTCAGGGTCCACAGAGTTACTGCGGCAGAGGATTGCTTACTTGCAGCTACATATGTGGGTGGTGACATATGTTTTCTGGAGGTCTCTTGCTGTGAATATGGATGAAACCACATCAAATAAACACTGCGCGGTTGGCGACAAGGACCGTCATGCAGCATGCCCGGAGCCATTTTTTACACGCAAACATGCAGACTTGTGTATGCTGAAATTTTTTGTTCCATAGCTCATGCCCTCATACTTATTTATACTAGGTTTTCTGCAGCATAGACAATAAGAAATTTTTTCACAATCACTTATTTCCCTCAAGATAGACATGGACGACACCCAATGATTGAAATATCTGTAAAAACAGTTCTTCCGAGAATGCTCCATACATGAGAATCTCTAAAAAGATTATTATGTATTCAGCCAATCATTGGTCTACCTATCAGACAAGGGAAGAGCAGTTGAATTTAGAAACAGAGCTTCCTTCACTCTCTGGTTGTGAATATAACAGCTATTTAACTAGATAATATAGTAATTGTCATAATAATAGTAATAAAAATAATAACACTCACAATTTAGGTGGGGCTTCCTCTGTTTTTAACTCTTTCTCCCCAATTGAAACGTTCTCCTGTCACTCTTCCAATTTCATAGTGATACAAACCGAATGGGTGTTCCTCAGTTTCTGTGTGAGACATGTGTCACAGAACCTGGCAACCCAACCAAGAGGCAAGCAGTGAGCGTGCTCAAAATAGCCAGTCTGGCGTATGCTACTTGTCAACCATTCATTTATTTGAAACAGCTTCCATACCTGCTATTATAAACACCCACTTTAAACAAATGACAGTGCACAAAGTGAATGTAGGCAGGATGAACAAAAGCAAGTTGTATCTATGGGTTTTGTTTTGTACACATAATGGCTAATGTGGATGATGGATCAATTTGTGTAAGCAAAACAAGTGCTTCATAAGTTCAGTAATCCAAAAGCAGAATATTTAATGATGAGTAAATGAAAGAATAAACACTAAACGCACAGGTGCCAGGTAACTCCCCCAAGGAGTGCTGTAAGGGTAAATTGTACAGTGTTTTCTGATCCAATAAACAACCTCCACAACATGTTATTCCCAGAGGTGTGTTTTGTTCCGATGTACTCACTCCCTTCCCTCTCCCCCCCACAAGCCCAATTCTCATTTACATTAGAAAACATATCTTGTAAATTAACGAGCAGAAGGTTGCAATCAAAGACGTTATGCGGCATCTGTCCCTTAAGCTCCTAAAGCAGAAATGATTGGAATTCGGGCCAGTATGCCAAGAGTTTTCTTCCAGGCTGCCTCCCATTTGAAGTTGTAAGTTTGTAAATGGTGACAGGTGTTATGTTGATACTCTTTATGCTGTGTGCGAGCTTGTTTTAAATGGCAGCTGGTGAATTGTGGTGGAATAAGCTGTTTTTTTCTTTTTTTCGACAAAGAAAGCAAGCGGGTTACTTTTACAGCAGAGTTTGGCGATACTTCACCAACAAATGTAGGATGGAAAAATCCGGTGTGTATTTGTGTGTGTGTGTGTGTGTGTGTGTGTGTGTGTGCGAACAAGTGAGCAGGAGATCAGCCAAGTGGGAGAAAGAGTGGAGAAGAGAGAAAGAAGTTCTTCAGATTGAGATAAAAAGAGTATCAGGTCATGGAGGAGAGCTGGTGAATGTTTATTTAAGAGCAATAAGTGTAAAATCAGGCCTTTCCTTCTTCTCTTGCATACAATGAGAATAAATCAGCTCAGTATCTTCATATTTTTGAGCTGCAATAGCTGACAAATGAGCAAGAAATAACAATTATAATGATAAATCATCACTAATTTAGTCACCTACATATTGTATGCCTTGGCCCATGATGAGTCTGAGTCCTGGGCTGTGGGTCAAACACCTTTTCTTGCATGCATTTAACTGTTATAATCAAGGGGATGGTATAAACAAAAGCCATGCTATTACTTACACATGTAATGCACAGTTTGGCTTATAATGCAAAGCGTATTTACTCATAGTAGTCCAGTTACGTACAGTAACTACTTAACCCACGGATTGATTGAGTTCATTTTTGTAACAGCCTTTACTCCGAGCACATGAGGATGTAAGTGACACCCAAATTACGTGAACCTACTTCTGTCATTGATGCACAACCATAAGAAAAACAAAACAGTCTAGCAAACTAGCTTAAATTAAGTGAAACTGCAAACTCTCTCAAACATTAAATGTTGGGTAAATTGCCAGAAAACTAAAATTGTTAACAACTAGCTAGAGCTAGCAACAGCAACAATGCCATATGGGCTTGTTGAAATTCAAAAATAATGATCTTTGTGTATCAACATTCCTTGATTCTAAACACACATCATGGAAGTTACGACAAAATTTGTAAAAATTGTAAAAATTAGCACAATAGCTACAACGTTTTGTATTTCTCTATCACAAAACATGGGGGGAATTTTAAAAATTCATCTCAGCTATAAGTATTTTTTTTTCTTCTTTTATGTGTTTTCTCCTCTTTCAAACACACATGGGCATTGCAGTTAAGTTAAGAGAGGATTGGCTCATTTCCTCACACAGACCTTGCACAGGATGAAAACAAACTCAAACTTGCTCAAAACATTCAATTTGTGGGTGCTGCTTGAACTTACAGTGCTTGTTACCTCTCACAAAGCTCTTTCAAAGACTTCTCTCCAGTCAGGCATGACCATCCCCCGTCAGTTTGCAGTATCTTCCCTCAAAAGTCACAAATCCAACCTGCTGGAAGATACAAATACATTTAAAATCTGAAAATTTCACTACTAAAGTGTGATTTTAATTTTGACCTTTTTTTTCCACGTGTTGACAATGGTAAACATATGCCCAGAGATTTCCTGTATTGCATAATGCAACCACACCTACAGTCTGCCGTTTGGCCTAATCCAGAGTGGGGAAAATGAATCATTATTCTTTTATCATCTTTACTCATGTATTTCTGTTCAGGATCACAGCAGGCACTGGAGCCAAACCCAGCAAGCATTGGACAGAAAATTGGACAGAAGGAAGGGACACACCCTAGACAGCAGTGCTTGAACTGGGCTCAGCAAATGGGCTACAGGGTATTTGCACTTGCCTATCCTTGACTGTAATGTTGCTCTGCAAGTGGATGAATATTTACCATATTGAAGCAAGTATTTCAAGTTATGTCATTTTACTTCTACAATCTTTTTTACCTAAATTATCTTAGTAGAAATATACTTTTTAAAAAAATGTTTTAATATTTTTTTCCCCCACTTGGCACAAAACTACAATACATGGCCTTGAACTCCATGTCTGAAAGCTGCCACTGTCTGGACCAGGACAGTCCGTCAGGTCCAATGGGAAAACTGTCCCCAAGCACAAAACACAAAACTTTAAAGCAGCAGCCAACTTCCTAGATTCCTATAGCCAGGTCCTCCCAACGGATCAGCTGTGAACTTTATATCTTATATATCTTTTAATCATAAGCTCAAAAACTTGATGCCCTGCCATTTTCAGGAAAATTAATTTTAAAAACTAATTAATTAAATAATTAAAATGAATTATTTTTCCCTTACTTACTTGTTTTTAATTATATTATTTTCTCAAGCTGGTTTTAAAATTTACAACACAAAGTGCACATTGTGAAATTTGTAAAGTTGTAAAAGTACGCTGTAGGTACTCCTTAATTACTCAGGGCCTTTCACTCTTATTCCTATATAATGTTTATGGAGGGGGTGGGTTTTGTATGCATACACAGGTGTCACATTTGACAGCCAATAGTCTTCTGATCCTGTATCCAGTCTGTCTGTATGTTACCTTCTACATGACTTTTCTTGTTTAATCCATTCTTGTTGGCTCACTCTTAGCACATGTGAATTTGCATGAATTTCATTGCATTGCATTTCATTGCTCTTGGTGCTCCTAGGGTGCCATTCCGGTGGTGAAAATATGGACTCAGTAGAGCAGATTGCCCACCAGTCTGAAGACTGGCCATTACCAGCCTCTCCATGCTGCAAGACACTGAACCACAAACTGGCTGTTCCATCAGTGTGTGAGTGCATATGAATGTACCTTGGTTCCCTTTCTAATGGGCATGAATGGGTGTGTTCAGTGTTTGAATGGATGAATGCTGACATGTAGTGTAGAGTGCTTTGAGTGGTCAGATGACTAGAAGGGCATCATATAGATGTGGTCCATTTAATATCCTTTTCATATAATGGAGAAGTGGTGCCTATATGCTAGAAAAGCGGTTTTGAAACCTTTGTGTGTAAGGAGGACATTAATGTATCATAGACATTTGGAATGAGGTCTTACATGTGAATTGTACAATGATTTCTAGCAGAAGATTGGCAATAAACAGGAATTTCTTCACCAAATGTTTTAATAAGCCATTCAGTATCCGTGTTCATTAAGTTTTCAGGGTATCTTGGACACTGAAAGACACAGTAGTAAAAACCACAACTATATATACTATACAACACCTCTACCTGGAAAAAAGATAAAGGTAAAGTACTCTGTAATCAAAAAGACAGTGATCATTTTGACAAATACTTTACAATAAGTGTTTTGATAATAAGATTTCAGCATTATCTTAATGAGGAGAATTGCTATCAGCAGATCATATGAGTCAGATGAGGTCTGGCATGCTCTGCTGATGTCTTTCAGAAGATTTAAACCAAAGACAGTATTGATGTTTTAATATAAAACTCCTGCTTTTTTTCATTCTTTTCATTGTCAGGTGCTGTTATTGCGTATCTGCTTTCACTAGCACTTGTATTACTGTTCTACAATTGACATGCACAAGGAAACTAAAACTGAAACCTGGTCATTTTAACAAAATAACAGCAAGAGCAGCAGTGTATCACAATGGATGAAATTAATTTTAAAGAGGCTGAATTGGATCAAACTGTTCTCAGTTGGCACTTTAGTAGATTTTTACATATTTGGAGGTCTTGAGGTATTTTTATTAGTAGTTTTATTTCCCGTATGTTTTAACATCAAAAATAATGACATGAAGGGCTGTGAAAAGGTAGGGCAGTGACCAAAATAAGACTTGAATCTCCAAATAACAAGTGGAACAGTTTAGAGGTTTAAAATGATGCAAGAGCGGTAATGAATCACCCTGTTTCTGGAGCTATGATGACACCTATGATATATTTTAGTGGCCTCAGAGAAGCATATACCATAAAACTGACCATAAAAAGGTTGGAGCTGCCATGGACGCACACTGCTATGTTGTTGCTGTATGTATTCTTTCCTGATTGATGGTGTGGTGTGACAACAACTTGTCAATCACAAAGTAGCCACAGCTTAAAGAATTTTAATTTAAATTAATTGGGACCGTAGTTTACAAATTGAACACCACAGAAGACTTGAAACCAGCAATAGAGACCATAAACACATTGGATTTGGCAATAGTTACACTTTTCACATCTGGAAGCAACATATTTATATAGTATATGGCTCCACTACTATGCCTGTTTATTCAGAGAAGACACACATTTTATCATGTTAATGACAGAGGTGTTAAACCAAAAGATCAAGAACCTGGCTCCAGACGAGATCGCGGGCAACAACCAAAATTGTCATTGGTATTGGTATATATATATGTTGTGGCAACAGGTAGAAGTGGTGCTTCTCTGCATTTTTCATCAAAGGAAGACAATGACAAACTACATCATGGTTGCATATGGAGTGATACAAGTTCTCTAATAATCAAAGCCAGGATTTAAACTGCCATCTTCTGTCTTTCATTTCTGTCAGGCTGTGGAAGTGACAATTTGACAAAACAATGTGTGTTAATGTTCTCAAACGTTAATGATAATTTTTTTTTTTTAATTCTTCAATTTGAAGGTGTGGCATAAAGTATGTAAAGTTGTGAAAGACTATTTGTTGGCTACAGCTAACGTGATTACTGATAATTGTAATGTAAATAATGAATTTGAGTTGTAAGCAACAGATAATGCAGAAAATTGTTAGCTAGAGCTTACTCTGTAGCTAATGTCATTAGTCAATGTGAGACAAATCAATCATGTAGGAAAACTGAAGAGGGGTTTAGCTCTTTGAGAGTCTTTTCCAGCAGCTGAGTTTAGCGACAGTGGTTAGCACTGAGGCTAGCTACAGCCTAGCCCAGTCAAACAGTCTCTCCTGTGCTGGAGTCTGAAGAAGAAAGCAGGTTGTTTCGAATGCAGCAGGCTGTTATACAAGCAAAATAAAAATAATTATTTCACCACAATGTTCAAATACTGTCACGCCATAAAACATCCAGCAGATGGAATAAGCTAACAGAAGCCCAATTTCAGTTTGATTTTTTTTATATGTGCTAATTAATGCTAATGAATGTTTTGTGTTTTCCAGGTGACAGACTGATGGAGCTCTGCGAGGGCTTCAGCTTACTTAAACCTGAAAATCATGCTGGTGGAACTGAGATGGTAAAAAGAACAACAAAAAATAATTTGTCCAAATTATATGAGGCCTTCAGTGCTATATGTTTGTAACTTGACAGAAAATGAAGCGATACGTATGAAACAAGCCAGTAAAATATCTATGCAGTTCAGCTGGAATGAGCTTGAAATTGTTCTATACATTAACAGGATTTTTCATGCAGCTCATTATCGACATTACATATCATAAATGTAACTCATAAAATGCTTTTTTATATATTTATTTTCCCCAACACCATTTTAACCTCCAGATGCTCAGCCCTGTTCAGTATGCAGTGTATCAGTTTGTGCGTGAAGTACTTGATTACCAATCCTCTGCATGCACAGAATTAACTACCTCTATTAAGCTGAACTTTTAATCGCCATAAACGGGTTAAAGTTGATGACGTTACCACTTTGACTGAAATGGGATTCTTCCTTTATTCAAACACAGCCTGCGCTTTTAATTGGCTACTTGTAGCCTTCTCTTTGTTAAATCTCACTTGCTGATGCTGCGTTAAAGTTTGCCAAATGGTGGTCAAATTTGATATATGGGCCTGATGGGGGTGTGAATCGGATGCATGGAGCATCTGCTGAGAGGAGATGTTCTCTGAAGGAGGGCAGTTTTGTTGGCTTTTTGAGTAGACAACTTGTGGCTCATGTTACTGTTTAAATTCTAATTTTACTTTAATTGCCACTGTTAGAAGATAGGAACCTAAAATACTTAAATCCTCAAGTACCCTCCTTTAGAACGACAGAAAGTCATGCCAAAAGCGTTCAACATTCAACATCAGTACATTAATCAACAGCATGACATCCATAATGAACATGGTCTATTTGTTGAGTCATGATTTTAAATTATTATTTTTAGACCTTATTTTTTTAAAAATCAATTCAAATCAGTGCTGTTCTATTTATTTACCTCTATTTATACACTGTCAACATCAGGAACTTGTGTCTGGAACCAGTATAGCCGCATAAAAAAGTAGTACATTAAGATGGGCTGTGCCATTTTATTCATTAACCTGCATTAATAATACATATTGAGAATAAATAATGTATGGCCCCATTTTTCTATAGCACAAATTTGAGTTTAATTGAGATTTTTCTTTTGCAGTTGTATCATTTAGAAACCATCAAAAGGACTTATTAGAGTTCCTTGACTTCACTGATTGATGTCCTTTTAGATCTTTTCATCTGGTATACAGGAAGTATTGATCACTGTACTTTAGTGCTTTGAAAAAAAAAAAACACGTCCATGTATATTGTAGCTGCCCGGGAGCCCTGAGGCATTTTTAAGTCTTTCTGCCCTTTATCATGACCCAGTGTCATGTATTGTAGCTCTTTGATTGAGAATACCTGGGAACAAATTGTCCGTTTAGCAGCACAGACAAAGAGATGAGGCATGATGGGATGTTCTTTGTAGTGTATGAAGCTTTTGATCACAGATTGATTCCTCTGCAGGGTTAGAGAAACTAGGCATGGTTGAGAAGGATTCACTTATCGGGCACTGTTGGAAAATGTGCTATCCTGATTCCATGACACTAACCTGAGTTTTAGTTTCTAGTTTCTTTTTCTACAGTCTGAAACATTTAGAATTGTAGGCAGTGCATTTAAATTGAGGTTGCTGACTACACATTTTTTTATTATATTTTATAAGATGCACAGCATTAGTATAATGTTACCAGAAAATATTTTTTCTTTGATCAACTATCAAATCAGGTTGTGGGTGTGGAGTTAGAAAGTATTGAGTTTATTAGACTTCTGTCATCTCATCTCTGCAAGCTAGCAAGCTGACGCTACATTAACCACAACCAGCATAACCCAACTGTCGAAAGCCAAGTTACATTAAGTTAGTCTGGTTTTCCTGCATCTTGCACAAAATAAAGTACAAAAGTTCCCATTGTTCCCACAGACTGCAAAAAAAGTGTTCCTCAGTATTTAGGCACCAACATCAACAACTCTAACATGCATCATAGCAACATGCCAGAAAGTTGGCGAAAGTTAGCGTGCCCAGTGAGATGTTATATTTCCATCATTGGCAACTAGTGCTGGACTCGATAGAGAACCATGACTACTGCAGAACTTATTTGTCATTGACACTATTTGGTTATTTAAACATCAAAGGATTTTTCATGTCTTGCTTTAAAACTGCATCTTCAAATGTGCGTACAAGCATGTGAGTATTGTATTATAATCAAACATTTAAAAAAAAATCTGAACACATCCTCTGAGGGCATTCCAGTTAAATTGTTTTAATGGGAGAACATTTCCAAGGAATTTAAAGAACAAATTTTGCTCGAATGGAGAAAACTTGTCTTTACAGTTTTAGAAAATCTTGGTTAAGCATTTTTGCAGTTTGTGATGGTTTTTAAAATGGGGTCCAAAATGGCTTGGGCCTGTGTTCAGTATAGGTTATTGAGACATAATGAGCATCGTGCTAACATATTTAGTTACTAACAAACAGTATGTATGGTATATGGTATATGGTATGTATGTGAGAAGTTGAGTTGTGTTACCACTAAATCTGCTGTAGCACTGAGCCTCTATTAGAAACTTGCTCCTACAGTCCAGAACCAAAGGATCATACACTGGACATCAGTCTCATCACATCACTGTCACACTTGTGCACAACACAGTCTCTCTCTCTCTCTCTCTCACACACACACACACACGCACACACACTGCCCTCTGTGCTCACTTCCCCTCTCTTGACTGAATGCTTAGTCTAGCTGTCTCCATGGGGACAGTCTCCTAGCTACACACACACAAACACACACTACCACGCACACACTTGTCCCATCCCATTTCTCCCCTGGCTGATCAAAAGCAAAGCACTGTCAATCATACACACGCCCCTCCAATCTGGACTTTGTCCTTGGTTATAGAAAGCAGTCATCCTCTTTCTCGCTGTCTCTCTATTTCTTTTTGGTTCCTTCCATCCTCTCCTTCATTCTCCCTCCTGTCTGTCTCAGCCTCCCCAGCCCTCTCATATCAAAGCCAGCGAGGACAGCTGTCGGGCTGTGGATCTAAACAGCGGGCGGCCGTCATGGCGGGAGGTGAATTAATCCGCCCTGGCATTTTAAACCCCCAGGCCCCTTCCAAACAGTTACATCTGTGTGGCCCCTTGTATCTTCACCAGTTAATGCGAGCCAGGCACTGATGTGGACAATGACACAGTTAAAGTAATCTGTCATCACTCGGCAATTAAAGATAGATGCGGACAATTTCCACTTGTTCACCGTCGGGTTTTGGAAGGTGTCTGCGGAGTGTTCCTGGTTATTTCTATGATTCGAAGGGAGATTAGAACTGTCACTGAGAGAGAGGATGCTGGTTTCATCATGACCTGAGATTTTTGGCAGTCACTTAGGCAGATATTCCATAATATTGCTTGGGTGTATATTGACTGTTATGGTTGACTGTTATACTGTCAACAAGATTATTTTTTTCCTGACAAGAGAAAGAAACTGAGGAGTAAGAAGAAATAATCATATCATAGCTTTAAAATTTTTTGAACAAAGGTCATCAAATAAGTTCAAAAAACATGGTCTGCAATTAATGATTAATAAATATAATTGCTGGCATTACTGGCATTTACAAGATTTACTGAGCGATCATAATTTATGTAAAATGCTAGATTAAAATAATGCTCGTCATTATTATTAGGATTATTACAATCATTAAATTATTTAAATCATTATAATTTCCTAATACTTACATGATTTATTATGTTTACATGTTTTGACCAACCATGATCAACAAAAAATTGTAGAAGATGGATGTAGCCAATTTTTGGCACTTTTTAGTTAATAATCACTTTTCACTCAATTTTGATATATGCCAAAATAGCTTTCACTGGTTGATTCATTTTTTGTTCATCTACCTATCGATAAGTCACTATTTGTCTCAACTTCATTATGCACATTTTACCTGTGTTATAATACTAAGGATTTCAGCCATGGCTGGTTATTGGTGGTAACCACAAGTGCAGTCCTAATTCTACAGCAAACACTCCCCAAGCAGCTGCGCAGTCAGAAGAGCACCTGATGTGTCTGTTTACAGTTCAGATCAAACTTGTCCCTCAAAATAATTGCAACCATTGTATCTGTCCTGAATGGCTATACGAATTTTGCAGCATAAAACCATCATTTTATTGTAAAAAGTAATTTAAATCATTATAACTGTTTAAAAATGTTTCTTCATGTAAAAATTAAGAGTCTTTGTAATTGGGGCAGTTTGCAGCATCTAAACTGACACACTGAATGAAAAACCTCTCAGCGGGTTTATTACATTTGAGTTAGAGGAGCTGGTGTTTTCTGCCAATCACAGAGCTTTGTTGTGACTGCCTGTGAGGACTTGGCGTTTGTTGAATTTTTAACAAATTCAGTTTAACTAAATTACATTTTTGCCAAACACCTTTGAGGGGATTGTTATTTTGAGGCACTACAGACTACACATTTCAAAACTGCCCTTAAAAATGGATTTTACTGCATGTAAAACATAAAAATGTACATCATGTTTTCACACAAAATCCTTAATAACAAAATACATTTTACGCTTCTATACAGGACCCTTGATTTGTATATGAACATAGAATGGTTTGAGACATTGATGAAATCATCTGATTATTAATGAAATGCTACAGTCAAAATGACACAATATTGTTAAAATTATGTGTCTTTTACTGTGTTTTTACATTTCACCTATGAGATTTAAGCTACATATTACAATTCACCAATGGAGAATTTCTTTGTGGTGCCATTAGATATAATTAAGGACGTAACAGTCCTGACATTGGTCGCACACGAACAGGACTTAATAATAGAGACGCCTTGTGCGAAGGTTTCTGGCGAATGGTGGCCGCAGAAAGATACACATTTTTCTTCTGGCTGCAGCTCAGTGACTGAGCAAACTAGGGTGTCTCATTTGGCTGGTCAGATAGATCCCTACAGTATGTTTCTGGCCAGGCTTATCTACATGGAGCTGTAGAGGAGCATTACTCAAAGTCAGGTCCCTGGACCAATGTCCCTGATCTCAAGCATGGTGCTCAGCTCTCTGTTGGCTGGTTATCTGACAGAAGAACAGATTATGCTCCAAATGGATAGATTATGTAGTCTGGAGTGAGAAGAGTAAAAAAAATGTATATCCATAATTAAGGAATCACATTTTTGCCTGCTAAGTGTTCTTCAAAGCAAGTTACATTTCAGCTCTCCATCATGGCTGGGAAGTAATTCGTCATGCTGTGCAAAAAACAAAAGTGGGTTTGTATCTGGTACCAATGAGTTTTCCTGCAATGTGGGGCCAAGTTATCTGACTCAAGTGATCCACCTTAGCTGAGGTAATCTCGCCTGCCTCCAGAGGCTGTGTAGATAGACACATCAATGAAGGCTCGAAGGCTAAAATCTATATGAGAAAGTGAAGCGAGTGAACGAAAAGGCAGACAAACCTTCCCAAGTGTGGCTGCGGTCTCTTGGACAACCAAGCTCATTGCCTCTTTCATTGTTAGCCAACATTGTTCATGGCTGAAGCTTGATCGGACCTTAGAGTTCCACTTAAAAGCCTTATATTGAAATGGAAAATGACAGCTTAGCCCACTGTCTTTTTGTTTCCTGCAGTCTTTTGTAGCTCCGCCATGCATCAAGAACTTAATGTGCATATGGCTCGTTGCTGTTTTGGCACAGGGAGACAAGTGTGACTTTTTTTGGCTGAAACTGTTCAGCGGATAGAGAGCCCTATGGCTTTCTGGCTGGGGACAGTGATTGAGAAAGGCCAGCTGGCTTACTCCAGGTCTGGACATGAACTGACAGGAGAAATATGGTCTTGGGGACTGCCAGAGGAGAAAGGGGCTCTGGGAGAAATATCTATTGGCCAAGGTTGGCCAACAACACTCAAACCATTCATGGCTTAAAATCGAGAGAAAGGGTGAAAGCACCCAGATACAGTCAGACTGACGGCCCAAAATAAAGAAAAATGACACAAGATACCCTGATGATACTAGTGCCCAGTTCCTAAATTTTATTATAATGAAGTAGACTTGAAGCAACTTAATGAAACAGAACAGTAACAGTTTTATCTGCAGGTAGAGGCCATGGATCACAAGACATTGGTTGCAAACATGAACTGTAGCTTTTTTATTTGCAAAACTGACGCATTTTAAGCTTAGTGGGGAAGGAAATTTGCTGAGTTTCTTCGGTGATGGAGATGGGTGGTTGACCATTATCCAATTAACCCATGTTGTGAACAGTAATGTGGCTTGATATAGATGTTGCCATATTTCACTTGTTGTAAAGATGCTGACAGTTATTGCCACATCCAATAACTGCAACAAACAATGAACTAAATTAAATCAATACCATATGGTATTATAGTGTGCATATGGATTATGGTACACAGTTCATAACAATATATAGTTGCTCCTTGAGCATGCCAATATTTGTTTGTTTTTGATTTCCATAAGAGCCAATCTGTTGACGCATTGCACCACTCTTAGTCCTCTATTTGACTGATATATATACACACAGAAACTGCCATATCTGCTCATGCTTGGGAAGTTAAAACACACAGATGACTGGAACATATTAAAGAGAAACATCACTGAGTCGAGTACATTAGGCACTGCCACACTGCAGGTGTAGATGGGCAGCTATTAAAGCACATTTTGCAGCAATGTCCATTTTCCCAAATGTACCTGCCATGATTGACTGCACTCATGTTAAATTAAGGGCACCTAAGGATGATGAATTGCTTCTCCGCGATTAAAAAATAATGCTCCATCACTGTGCTAATCATTTGTGATGCAAAAGTGGTTCTGACAAATGTGGTTGCCCAACGTGTCTGCTACAGAGTTAGTCCATTTAGCAGCATTTTAGACACATTTAAAATATACAGTGGATATAAAAAGTCTACACATTTTCATGAAATTGCAGGCTTTTGAACTGTTAAGGCAGGAAAACAACAATGGAAATGTCAGTTTTGTTTAATTTGTAAATCTGCATTTCAACTTCAAATAACTAGAAAGACAACACCCTGATTGCATAAGTATGTGTATCTTTTGTGTCTCCAGCTGCATTCAGAGTTAACCAATCAAATTTAAAATCATGTCTGTAGATTAATAGCACATACCTGCACATGACTGATTTAAACCAGACTGAAGCCAGATGTTGTTGTATGATTTGCTTGTTTGGGGGTTGCATCCAACTAGGAAAGCTGGCCACAGAGAGTTACTGAAACTGGGAGATCTCACTGTTGAACAATACCACTCTGGAGAGAGATATAAAAGAATATCAAAGGCTTTAGATGGACCATGGAGCACTGTCAAAACCATCATCAATATGTGGAGAAAATGTGACACAACAGAGACATTACAAAGATCAGGGTAACCGTCAACGGTTGATGAGAGAATAAAGAGAAAAGGCTTCCAAGACTCCAACAGCAACACTGAAGGAGATACAGTTATTTCCACCACGTAGTGATCAGTCATGTGCGTACTTTTTAGCATTAATTATTGGTGCAAAGCCAATACAGAGGAACAAGGTTGTAGTATCATGCTTTGGGTCCTCTTCTCAACTGGGTCAGGGGCTCTGATTAAGACAGAGGGGAACATTTGTAGCTCAAAATATCAAGATACACAAACTGCTGGACTCATTCAAAAAACTGATGAAAAGGAATTTCCTGGTCCAACATGACAATGACCCAAAGCACACATCGAAGCTCAGAAAAGGAAAATCGAAGTCTTGAAATGTCCCAGTCAAAGACCAGACCTCAATCCCATTAAAAACATGTGGAATGACCTAAAGAGAGCTGTACAAAGGAGATCACCTTACAATTTAAGGCACTCAAACTTTTTTGGATAAAAATTGGATAAAGTTTCAAAGTCTAGATGTGCAAAGTTAATGCAATGAGGCAGTTGGGCATTTTTGTTTTTTGTTTTTAAAATGTTCTTAATAATAAACTATTTTTTCTCTTGATTTGCATTTGTTATACAGATCAAATTTGTGATAATTCACTGTCTACATTTACATGGTTGTTATTTCTGTCCATAAAACCTGTGATTTTATAATTGAAGGTGCGCAGACTTTTTGTATTCCCCCCATGACCCTTTCCTCTTTGCTTTCTCCTGAGCTCAAGGTGCACAGCAGATGGTCTAAAACAGTTAAAGGCACAGTATGATAATATGCACCACTGGTTTCTTAAACAGAAGTAGATGCTGTCTGTAATCAAGTGCAGTGAAATGCTCTATCAACCAGTGGAGGCCTGCAATATTTTTGAGCATTATGTCATGGAAAAAAGATTCTCGTCTTACTCCCCTGAAGCAACCTGATGAGCAGCACGAGCCCAAAAACGTGCCTTCAGTCTACATCTCTACTGTACCCTTGAGAAGTCATTGACTTGGTTTTTATTATACTCATTATTTTAATTATTCATTTATTCACTCCTCTTGCTCTAAATCAACCTTGTTCACAAGCACCCAATTTTCAGGTTAATTGCAATTTATAAAATGATAAGGACTCACACCTGCCGCAACGCTAACTCCCTCTCACAACCTGAATCAGAGAGCAGCACTCATACAGTACATGAGTGAACGAAACCCCATGTAAAAACTTTACGTATTAACTTAAGGGAGAAAATGTGGAGCTTTTACTTGTTTTATTGTTTGTAAACAAAATACCTTATGAATGCATTTTTTGTTGTTGTTTGGGAAGCATTTTAGTATTGACCAATCATGTTTGAGCTGGTGATTGCAGATATACAAATGAACAATGGGGTTGTAGATGTCTCTGAACTCCAGCTTCATTCACGTGTGTCAAGTTGCTAATCGGACTGTGAACCATAACCATCAAGGGAGAGGAACTTCTGAACACAATATTCACGTGCCCATCTATGTGTTGAAACAGCTTTTGTCCATATTGGCTGTGATTCCCATGTAAGAGATTGGGGACGAAATCCACAGTCCTCATTTAGTAAAACAAGAAAGCAGCTAATGCTAACATAAGACTTCTGCATTCTTCAGCATTGTAAGAGCAATCTTTCAAAGTTATTGTAGTCTCGGTACCAAATTCCCTCTTTGTATTGCTATCCCAGCACCGAGGCTTAGTATGGAGACACTATGGTGTCTATGGAAACACAAAAAGCGAATTTAGTACTGAGAAGAGTGGAAAAGTGGAGATTTCCACTGTATTTGTCTAACTGTTGAAGCTCTGTTTTAGCCTAAACTGAATTTTCAAGATGATGATTTCCACATGATGACAACTTTGAATTTTGTTCCCAATCTCTTACATTGTAATTCAGTTGGGAGGGATTTCATGACAGCCAGTGTGGACAGACAGAACAGTTACGGTCACGAAAAATTGTTTCAAAGTACATGTGGGCATGAACACGAATGATTTAATAATATGTTAAGCGAATTTTCAAGGAATATATGAAGGAACAAACACAGAGCCATAGTGAAGTATTTGTAAGATTCGTAAACAAATAAAAACACTAAAAGAAATGTCAGACACAAGTCCAGATGAAAGAGCAAAGCGTATTGTATTCATATTCCAGAGTCAAACAAGATAAGCAGGTGGGACATACTGATTGCAGGAATTTGATTTGATTGTTGTAAAGTTGGTGAGTCAGAACAAACACAATGTTACAATGTTTCAGAGTTGGATGCTCACCTCCATTCGACTGCCTGAGGTGGTGAACACCCAAACATACACTGAAGTACCATGCTGTTGCTGAATAGCTAAAAACTGAATCTTCTCCGTGCTACTCAAAGCTGAAGTTTGACTGATGGGTGGAAATCAGGATATTATTGCTTGCAACTGGTGCTTTCAAACCAATGTCAGTGGGTTTTTAAAAAAGAAAAAAAAAAATTTCACTTCGTCTTAACTTTAAAGGATGTAAAACTGTGATAAAAATCTTTTTGGCAGAACAGATCATAATAGTGATTTGAGAGAGGACCTGGGTACCGATGGTAAAGTCAGTGGTACAAGTAGTTGAACAGGGACGAGTAGACAAGCATTAGCTGTTAAAGCTACTTCAAAAGCACACTGAGGCTAAAAATACTTATGGAAAACAAGTGGTGAACACAACAATGACATAATATCACCTCAGGTTTTATCACCAGATGATAATTCTTTGGGGCTTCTACAACCACAAGTGGCCCTTTTCACATTGATCTTACATGGTCATTTGATACACACAATGTAGATTGTGTCTATTTTAATAAAGGTTTAATATGTTACAAAGGGTGCCCCTGCCTATATTTGCTGTTTTTCTGGGGCAGTTTTTCAGTGCATTTACAATTCAGTGCTGAAATAAAAATCAAGGAAATATTGAGTCCTCTGTTAGTATCAAATCTATTAAACCTGAACAAAATTACTTATTACACTTATAATTACATGATATAATTTTCTTTTTTAAACTGAACTTGGTCTATGTATCTAAATATGTATCACATTGTCTGTTTGACTCAAGTGTCATAGAAAGTGCTGTATGATAAGTCTCCTTAAAAAAGTCATTTTTTTCCCTTCATCTGTCTCTGTGTTCAGAAAAAAAAAGTTTTATATAAGTGTTAATGCATCCTTTATGAATATGCACAAGGTCAGATCCTTTGCGAATGTGGAGCTTATACAAAGCGATGTACATAATTTATAGCAATACCACACAGCTGTTTTCTCCTTTTGCTCTTCCGATCCTCAGTTATTCACCTCAGTTGCTGCCAAGTTGCCTTGGGTTTAGAGCCAACCAGCGTCATTGTGCAGTATCCACACACATACACAAGCACCCATCATTTCCCCGCCACAGTTTATATAATTCATATTCCATCCTTGATTTCCTGACAACTTGAGAGCTTGTCAGTCCGAATGATTTATTGATGGGAGGTTTGTGGGTATAGTTCACCTGTTGTGACCTCAATACTAACTGGCAGTAGAAGTTATGCAAATTAAATGGTCCATACAGTGCACTTCAAAAGGCTAGAGAATGTGATAATCAATATTTAAATATCAATCACACTGTGTCTACACTTGGCAGTGAATGGACTTTAATTTACATCCAATCTCTTGCGCAGTGTTCAGAGCCCTGCACTGCCTTATAGACAATGCAATCAATGATTTTCTTTTTTAACTCATTGCAATACTGTCCATGGTCTTTTGATGAGGACTAATATTCTCAGAGTGAAATTTACAGAGCAGTGATCAAATGGAGCCACTTCAAGAATCTGTCTTTGTAAAACACACAAATGGCTGGCTGATCAGCATCCTCCAACAGGCTGCGTTTTATTGTACAATAATTCACAGACTCATTGCCATGGATAAGAGGGTTTTACATAATGCCGCTTGCTATTCATTCCAAGAACAAAGTGGAGCCCCTCCTCATGTCTCTCTCCCAAATCTGCGGGTGAGCTTGTGATTAATGTGTAATTGACTTGATGAATGGGTTTCCCATTCCGTGAATCCATCAAAATACTGCCTGATTAAGCGTCCTCTGCGCCTCTGATTAAAAACCAGCAAGATCAGCTTCATTTAAACACAAGCACGGACCCATCATGTTTCAAAATCTGGTCACGCCCACTGATTATCCCCTTGCAATGTGGGGTAATCAATGCACGGAGAGGCTGGGTACAGGGGGTGACATAGTTGTGGTTGTAAGGGGATGCTTTGCAGGCGGCGTGGCGGAGAATCAGCCCAGTTTCAGCAATCAGTCATGCCAACAGAAGCAGAATAGGATGGATAGGGGAGGAGGAGGAGGAGATGGATAGTGGAGGGTAAGAGTTTGAGAGGTGAGAATGAGATGGAATGGGATTCAGACGGGGACGGAGAGCTGGATACAGAAAGTACGACAGCGAAGGGAAGAAAGTTTGATATGAAAAGCATGGATGAGAAAGGAGGAGGGGTGGAGACGACAGAGAGGTGCTGACAGAAGAGGTGATGAGCAGACACATGGAGATATGGAACAAGGTATTACGAACATAAAGATGGGGACGAGACTGCACGTGACAACCCCCTCATCACCTCTTCTTTCTATAGGAATCTATATAGCTCGACTCCATTTCTGCTCAAAGTGTCCAAAAGTAATTATAAAATGATGATGACCAGGATGTCATCCTCTTAACTGCCAGGGAAAAAAGATATGGCAGCCTTCACAATATATCTCACCTGTATCTGGCTACTGTTTGACATTTTACTGCTCTAAAAATAAGTTACTTGGTAGAAGCTGAATGAAATAAAATTTCAGCCAGCAAGCGCAGCAAATGGTCTTGTGTTTGTTTTTTTCATTACAGTATGTGTATTATTCTGAATTATACTTTTCAGACTATACATCAGCCATATGGCAATGGTATAAAGGCCTCAATTCCCATGGGGCTTTTCTGTGCTGTGTGTATTTATGATATGATGCCAAGACAGCTCTGCCATACCCACAAATGTTGTAAATAACAACCTCCAGTGTTATTTTTATATTTGATTATACTATAACAGTATAATTGGAATATGCTGCATTATATGCCATTACTGTAACTATACTGGTCATTGATGGGGATAATTAACCAGCACCTAAATAATAACAAAAATCTGATTGCTTGTGATTTAAGTTATCTAATTGCTTATTGCCAATGTGAAAACATACAAATAACATAATTTATGACTCAGCAATAAAAATCCATAAAGAGACTAGAGGAAAGACTTTGCTGCCTTATATTTGCTGCTTTCTCTTAATGTTCTGTGGACAATGGGTGTGCTCCAAAACCTGACTGGCACAGTGCTGATTCCAGCCAGGTGGGCATGGTTTCCACTCCATTTCTATCTGGGACACCAATAGGCACAAACCACTCGTGCTAATTTGAGTCCTCATCTCTGTGCAGCACAGAAACAGCGGTATACTGAGCAATACAGACTAATAAACACATTTTACATGTGGCTTGTATTTGTGGTATTGTCTGCCAACACTTAAAGGTTTGAAAAGATCAAAGTTTGGCACAACGTCTGCACTACCTGTTGCCTTTTGAATATCAAAAGGTATACATAACTGTATCTTGATAGACATGAACTGTATCTTCATAGTCTAATGTGCCACCTGCCCTTCAGTTAAACACGTTTCCCTATCCTTGCTGCCATGTAATAAGGGACAATACCAAACGAGGTCTAGCCATCAACATAGTGGAAAAACCCAGGCCATGTAGTAGGGGAATATGCTGACACGTATATATTCTGGAATTCTGGATGAAGACATTTTGGGCAATGTTGTGGATCAATGACCAGGCCTTTCAAAGGCAATATTGATTTTTTTAAACAATTTTAACCTCAATCCAATGAGGTACTTTGATTTTTCTTCCTGTCTTGTTATTTGAGCCATTAACAATGTTGTAGGAAACATTTTACCACAACAGATATCAAGCGTCATGTTATCATCGCTTAGAACTTCGTCCAGTCACAAAACCCTGTTATCATGTCCTGGATTAGCATGAAAAAACAGTTAAAATAGCAACATCTAAGAAATCAAATCTTTGATTAGGAAAACGTCCTTGTCGAGTACCCCAAACAGTGGTAATAAATGCCCTCTGGTCTCATCTCTTGTCCACAATGAAATGAGAATATCCCAGATTCTCCATATTTCATTCCCTTCGTGGTCCACTCACCCAGTTTAGTTTCCAGAGCTTGGGAGATAATGAGACTTTGGCTTGTCTGTGCATACAAGAGCATTCATTAGCACTCAGATGAGCATTAGCAGTAAAAAAGAATTTCCCTCCTCTCCCTTCAGAGAGAGGTCCTATTTCCTTGGCAGCCATTAGTCAAGGTTGTGTTTTCTTTCCTCACCTCAAATTGTTGATCTCCTTGTTTTCATCAACTGTTCAACCTTTAATCTGCCGAACTCTCTGGCTGTCTTTCACTGTTTCTCTCCCCTTTCATTCTAGCTCTCTTTCCCTCTCTATGCGAACCCCAACTCTTTTACTCTCCCCCATTCCCGCCACCCACCATCACTCCCTCCTACTTGCACTGAACATCAAACAGAATCCATTTCCCCTGGAGAGCAGGACCAGCCCCTGTGAGCTACTCTTGATCTCAGTCCGAGCATCTCTGTTTGACAGCTTACAAATGAGCCTGAACCCCTTGTAAACAGGACACACACACACACACACACACACACACACGGATGCACACACAGATATCCGACGCAACCGCAAGTGTAGTGCGGTTGTAACCTCTGTCACGAACCAAGACCTCTGCTGGCCTCTCTGCTTCCTGGAACATGGGCAGATTGCACTGCCCTGCACACTGATGTCTGTCTGACTGTCTGACCTCTACCCCTGTGGTGTCACCTTTGACCTCTAATGGTGGATGTAGCCAAGATGGGAGTCCATAAAAGATGCGCTTATTCCACAATATCTGTGCAGCAGACTGTAGATGGCACTCAAACATTTAACCACAACAACATATACACGTATCAGTTCTAGAAAGCATTTAACCCCAACTTTATAATTTAGTCCTCTAAGTAATTCAATCACCCTGCATTTCCAGGCACAGTGCTGCAGTATTAGTATCACTGGACTTGTATTGTAACTGTGGTATCGACCCACTGCGCCTCCTGACATTAGGTTCACAAAGTTGCCTGAACAGCTCCCAACGCGCTTGTGCAGTTTTGCCATGAATGAAAAATTCATAGGGAAGCCTGGCAAAAATCCCGTAGCAGCTTGATCCCATAAATATGTATTTGTCCGTTAACTATTGTGTTTGCCGTCGAGGAGGGAAAGAGGACTACGGGAGTATGAGGCCACAACCCAACAACTTTTTTAGGTGAATAATGAAAACTGAATAACCATAACTGTACATCAGATGTCCTCACATAGAAGAAAGCAAGTGTTGAAATATTTGGTATGTAAAAGATTGTAAAAACACAACTCATGTGTTTGTGATTCTGTGTTATTTGTGTTAGGGTAGGATTTCCATTTTCCTTTTGGACGAACTAGATATATATATACACACACACACACACACATATATAAAATGTATCAACTAAATTTATCAACTAATTTGAGTTAATTTTAATTTTTAATTTTATTTAATTTTATTCATTTTTATTTTAATTTTGGATATCTCTCCAGAACTGAATAGTACAGTAGATGAGACACAGTTTAGAATAACACATTTAAGCTACAGTTTATCTGCAGCCATGCTAGCAGCTCTCTTGTAGTGAACTTCTGTTAAATGTCAACATCAGTACTCTAACATACTTATAGTGACAGTTCTAACCTGAAGAGATTTAGCGTGTAATACATTTACAGACATACCAAAAGTATGTCTACCAACTTAGTTAAGTGTGTTAGCATGTTAATAATTAAACCATGCAGCTAAAGCATTAGTTTTGCAGGTATGAGGTAAAGAAAAGTAATGGACAAATTCAATGTTGAATATGCAGTTGTTATGACAATTCATTCTGAGGGAGACATGAGGAATCTAAAATTGACCCACATTTACTCTAATGTGATGTTCCATTCACATGAATCTCGTGGTGGAGCTAGCGGGAAAATCAGTGGAATTACTACAGTGATGAAGAAACATCATCTGAAAAACAATGTCTCTGATAATTTGTGACAGCCTATCTAGTTAATGTTGAGATGAGAACACATACTAAAATATGTTTACCGTCATAGCCTAGCATGTTAGCGTGAATGCTAACATTTGCTACCAAACAGTACAGCTGAAGCTGCTGGGAAAGCCATTAGTTATCAATATACAGTCATAAAGTATTAGAAAAAACTAAATTGTAACTTGATGAAAACACTAATAAAAACAGGATGAGCATCAAATCAATAGAATCTGTCCTCACAAAACAAGCTTGTACAGCATCTCAAAGCTGAGATGTTTTCAGTCAGGAACAAATTAGCAGACCAACCCACCAGCTGACCAGCTACACTGACTTTGCCACTGACACAGTAAAAGCAGTAGCCCCATGGATCACCAGATAAGGATGGCTAATTCATTCCATTAAAAAAAAACATGGAAAAGCTGTAACAAGTACCCTGACTCTTCCTACGACTTCCTGCTTTATCAGGGTGAGTAATCAGGTGTGAAGGACCTTGGTCAGCAAGATGACAGGGGGCCTAGAGCGGCAGCCCAAATGTTTGAAAACAGAAATCATGTTAAAGCTCTGAGAGCATGACACAAAATATGTGGTCTGATGAAAGAAAAATTGACCTTCAGCCTCTGTTATATCTGACAGAACCCCAGTGCAGCACAGCTCATCATTCATCTAACACCATCCTACTGTGATGCATACAGGCGGAAGAATCACAAAGAGGTGGGGGGGCTTTCTTAGTGGCAGGGACTCGAGACAACTATGGGAAGAATAAACTGCGACATAGACAGGCACTCTGATGAAAGGAAATAGATTATAGATCGTAAAGAAGATTTTAGTTCAAACAAGACACTCTGTACCGCACCGTAATCATACAACAAAATAAACAGCAAATGCTTTCAGGACAAGAATGTAAAGGTTGACGAGTTTTCCAGCCAAAACACCAGACTTTAATCTTGTTGGGAGTCTGTGCAATGCATCAAAATAGCTGCTCTCAGATCCTCCCGAAATCTGTGAGGAATAATCAGGAAATATATGACAGAATGCAGATCGGCTTGGCAGTTTTGTGATCCCCTCACCATCTTATGTTTTTGAAATTCACTTTCAGCAAGTCATTATGCAGCTTTAAGTGCACACTGACGACTTACAAATCTCCAGTCGGGTTGGGCAATGTTATGCTCTTTACCAGGAGACGAGAGGGGTTTATCAAAAAGCAGAGAACTTGCTGTATCATTTACAGTGAGGTCCTGTAATATATCTGGCTTTAGTAGGATATTGAAGGCAATTTTACAAATCAATGAGCAGGTCTGCTCTGTAGCAACATTACATTCACAAGTTAGGTGGGTTTGCTAGGATGTTTGATTTACTGGAATGGACAAAAACTGTTACTTCATCTATAAATAATTAAAGAATTTAGGAAAAAAAGTATAATGCCAAATCATGACATTCTCCTTAAGTATTATAAAATGACATATACTTTTATATAATATTCCAGCCACATCCCAGTCACTTTGTACCAGACTGAAGTATCCCAGCAATGATTGGATGGGTTGAGATCAGTTTTTTGTTTTTTTTTTTTACAGGCATTCATACAGAGAATAGATTCTACTAATTGGACTGCCATGAAATGCAAGTTCTCTTAAGAATGAAGCATCATAGGTCCCATCAGAATGCTAGCATGCCACACTAAGATGGTGAAACATTTTACCTGCTAAACATCAGCATGTTATCATTGTAACTGTGAGCATTTTAACATACTGACGTTAGTGTTTGGCTCTATGCGCCACTGTGCCTATACGTACAGGCACACAGAACCACTACTATGGCTGTAAACTAGCCTTGTTAATACCCCATTTCTGTCAAGCTTGCAGTCTCACCTCATTATCCAATGTCATTGTTAAAGCACTTTCAGTTTTTTTACAGGCACTTTGATGGTGCACATGTTGTGAGTTTTACAGCATCATACTGAGAACATAATAGGATTAATTACAGTACAAAAACTTTAAGTTTCAATTAGCAGAAGTACTGAAGACAACAGTTAGATTTCACCCAACAGCAGCTGTTGGTCGTATCTGGTTAATATAAGGTATCTGTTTTGTTGCATTCACCAACACACCAATCTATTGCATGGAGTTGATTTCAGGGCTTCATGCAGATAATGAATGGTGTTATTTACTGAAGGGAGGCCACTGTGGAGCAGCGAGAGAGAGGAGATGGCTGGGAGGCAGGCAGATGTGCGTGCATGTGTGTGTGTGTGTGTGTGTGTGTTTTTAGCACAGTGGCCCTGAGCTAATCTAGCCCGTCCTGCTCCCTCCCTCTCTCACACACACACACACACACAAAGTACTCCTCGACATAACACCTCCCAGGCACATGCAATTGCGCGCACACACATACACATGCACACAAACGCACACGGAATCACACTCCTACGCAGCATCTGTCCTCTGCTGGCTAAAGCAGCCCATGAGGTGCTGTAGTGATGAGCAGCTCCAGCAGCGATTTGGCTAAAATGACAGCAGCAGCAAAGCAAAGTCATTATATACATGCATTTCAATGTGTGTGTGTGTGTGTGTGTGTGTAGTTGTATGTGCATTAGTGTGCTGCTTTACATTAGTTTTCATGTCTTGAGATGCAGTTATATACCACTGTGGATGTTTGTGACATGCCCATTTGGTATTATATATTTTAAGCTTCCATTACAAGTCTGTGTATGTGTGTGTGTGGCTGTGTTTTGTACGCATGTGTGTATATTTGCCCATGTGTGTCTACAGTAAAGGTAATATGTGTGTCTATATCTACACATGTTGGAACACTTATTTGTGTGCGTGTGTGTGTGTGTGTGTGTGTGTGTGTGTGTGTGTGCGTGTGTGTGTGTGTGTGTTCCAGCAGTTTTTTGGCTTGGGGCTGACAGTAGTGATGCAGCAGAGCCCCTGAGCAGGTGTTGTCTAATATTACAACAGGAATGGAGCACACAGAGCTGAACAACAGCGCAGTTTAGCTCTGTTTGCTGCTCTGTTTGCTGCTCTGTCCAAGCTGACTGATAGTGAACTGCCAGCTTGTCCGTCTGCACAGGTCCACACAGCATAGCAACAATGATACAGCAGCCACAGTCTCTTTTTTGATTCAGCGGTGGAAGGCACATGTTGGTTTATGTGAAGGAGACGTGGCAAGTTGTGTTGTTCATGAAGGTTGCTGTGTGAACGCATGTGGGTGTTCACAGGGCTTATTTTTAAAAAGACGCATGTCTGTATGCCTTTTTACTGCTCTCCTATGATGAGGACACAATCCTTTATATTGGTTGCGTGGATGTCATGTATGTCCTTGAATGAGTGACCTCCATTTAAAAGGGACATTTTGTAATTGTCAAAATGTACTAAATGCTTTCAAGGACACTTTCATAACCAGTGTGCAGTTCAGCGAAAACGATGACTATATGTTTAGGAGGTTTTCATACCTATAATTTTTATTTGATTCAATTAACTGTGATGATGTTTAGTTAGAAAATTATAAAAAGACTTTTTATTCTTTGTGGGGATTTTTCATTAAGGGATTGATGGAGAATGTGAGGATAAAGTGTAAAGGAAGCTATACTGAACTGAGTTTTGGGTTGTACTTTGTATTTTGTTTAATTATTTATCATTTTTTAAAATCATTTTTGACTTTGTTAGGCTTTGTTTCTATCACACCAAAAAACCCATCACACATAACTTATTTCATAACTATTATGCGTTACTACTTACAGTTTAGCTTAAATGCATTAAAGCCATTTTTTTCAAATAAAAATAACATCCTTTGCATTCCAGTCAGGTTTACATAATTCTAATTAAGCTTCACTCCAACAGCTTAAGATCAACTAAATGTGTAGTTTACAGTTGGAAAAGTTTGTGACATTTCTGCAGCGCACCGATAGTGATGCAATTTATGCCAACCGGTAACGATTGGATCATCAGAGCTAAAGGATGGAGAAACTGGGGCTACAGAGTAAGTTCCAACAACTAGGAGGAGCATGGTGGAGCCTATGGCATTATTAGCACATTGACATTGTGTGTGTGTAAATGCTCTCACTGCCTGAAGTCACACACTACCGGTTAAACAACAAAAAAACAAAGAGACAACAAATAGCCTACATTCCGTTCAACACAGTTCAACATTTTTAGAAATACAGCACACTTGCATGGATCTACTAGCTCAGCTGGAAATAGGGGGTAACAGCTAGACCTGCCCCTGTTTAAGGGTAACAAAATCCAAATATCTCAGCCTCTAACAAATTTTTTTATTCACCATGGGCAGTCACTTCCTAGAGTCTTGTACTTGAGCGAGAGGTCCTTAGGCAATCAACAGAATCTCAAGAAAGTGCAAGTCCGAGAAACAGTCTGACATGCTGGGTGTTTCTACACTTCAGTCTTTCTTTTCTGTTACCAGATAAAAGATAAAAAGCGGATTTTGTTACGTTTGGCGAGAGCAAGGCTAGCTTTTCACATGATTCTGGTCTTTATGCTAAGTGAAGCTACATGACATTTAGCAGTAGCCTTATATTTAGCATACCAACATGAGAGTCGCGTTACTCTTAGTGAGAAAGCAGGTAAGTGTATTTGCCATGATATCAGACTATTTCTTTAATCTCAGCTCAGCGTTTTACTTTATTTCCATTTGATGACCTCCTGCTTCTGCCATACAGCTAACTTCCTTAACAGCACCAGAATCCTAAAGCTGTCTGTTCCACCCTGGCTTTGTCCATTACTTCCCATTTAAAATAAAAAGCTTTTAGAGTGCAGTCATGGCAGCATCACATTTAACATGTAAATAGATTATGGCTAAAATAAGCATGCTTTTCATATCTGCTCAATCCCTCATTCATGTTAACCTACACTGGCAAATCAGTACTACACTACTACTGATTGTATTGTGTTCACAATAATTGTCATGTCTGTAGCAGTCGCTGATGTCAGATGGGCATAATGACCGTTCTCTATCCCAGTCAAAAATGGGAGGAAGCAATGACAAATGATATTTCAGAACAAGCACTCTGGATGTGAACAACTCCCATGTAATAGCAGTGTGGACACATCAGGTACTCGAGTATTTTTAGAAGCGTCATATGCCTCCCTTCACTGGCAAGACCTGTCTGATTGCAGTAAAGCTGCCAATTTTGCTCTCAAAATTTCACTCTATCTGTCTAAATTATCCGTGATTTTTTTTTCATAACCCCTGTCTTCCTCTTCTTCTGCTATGGCTGTCTTTGTCCATTTGTGTCTGACTTTTTCTGTCATTGCCATTGCCTTCATTTCCCTCTGTCATTTTTACTCCAAATCATCACCTATGCCGTCCCTCCCTCCTGTGTTGTTTTTTTTTTTTCAAATCTCCCCCTGTCCACCCCTCCCTACCTGTTCTGTCTCCCAAAGTCATCCTAATTAGTGTTTAAAGCTTCTGCTCCCCCACGGCGAGGTCGTCTGTGCCTGTAAGCCACCACTGCCTTGTCTTTGCCGTGCCAACTCTAATGAAAGAGCTCTATCTGCTGCCATCAATGCTTGTGTGCGTGTGTGTGTGCGTGCGTGCGTGCGTGCGTGCGTGCGTGTTGTAGGTGAGAGAGAAAAGAGAGACTACTCGCACATCATTAACAGCATTACCTCAATTACACAGTCTGACAATGAGAACTAGCTGAGAGAGATGGGGAGTGAGTGAAAGGAGGGGGGATGGGAGGAAAGGAAGGAGAAACTGATGGGGGAGGAGAGAGGGGGCAAAGGAGAGGGAGAGAGGTCTCACTCAGCAGAAATGAAGAAACTCAGCAGCAAAATTGTAACCGTTTTATTCACCTGTCAGGAAAATGTAAAACAGCTACTGTACACAAAACCAATTTCTCGACTGCACTGGATTCAATCCTCCATTTCTGTTTAAAAAACATATTCATTCATATTCAACACATATCCGCATTTGATTGAATCCACGTTGACACCTCACTATGACAGAGCGATAGCAGCGCATGGAAGTGGGTATTTCTGTGAGGAGCCCTGATGCAATCATACCAGCCTAATATTTTTTTTTTCTGTCGTCCTCCATCTGTTTGCATGACAGTGCTCTTCCCTGCCTCCGCCACAAAAGGTAACTAGATTTGACTCTTGTCATGATTTTCCGCCCCTCGTTCCTCCTCCACGGCTGCTCTTTTTTTTTCTAAAAAAAAAAAGGAAGAGGGGAAAAGAAGAAGAACTGATGCCTGTCTTTTATCTATCACTGCATTTCCTCTGGGAACAAGAAACAAAACAACAAAGGTCGGATAAAAAAAAGAAGCGAAAGGGGACATGATGGAGGTGGAGAAGACGCTGGCGGAGGGAAAAATGGTTCAAATCAATATCATGAATCTACGGGGATTTGAAACGGTGCCCAGGGACAGTTTAGGAGCAGCATATCCGCTGCCGATTGTGTGTCTCACCCAAGGGGCAAGGCCAGTCAGGGCTGCTCGACCACAGCGCTCAACAAATCAATAGTCCTGCATCTCATGTGTGTACGTGCGTGTGCGATCTGCCCACAAGCCCAACATTCATTGAAGTGTTTGGTGGGGGGTGGGGGTTAAATAAATGTTGCAATGGAAGTCCTGAGGCGATGAAAAGTTTAGCTGCTTTACTGAATGTGAGTCTCCCTTGTAATACAGTAATTAAGCAACATGCAGTTTTTTAAGCTAAAGCGGCTCTAACTATAATAAAATGGCATTTTGTCCACTAATGTAGGTTTTGATGACATGGCGGAAATCACTGTCATTATATTAATAGCATTTCTTTGCTCACATCTATAATTTGTAAATGTATACAATATAACACATAAATGAAGCCCAGCTCATACCCAATATTTGAGAGTCCCACCTCTGATGAACCGTATGATACTAACAGTTTCTAAATGATCAGCTCAAACATATCTTTGGTATTTCCATCCATCCATTCATTTTCTGTAACCACTTTATCCCTTTCAGGGTTGCGGGTATGCTGGAGCCTAACCCTAGCAATCATTGGGCCGGAGGCGGGGTACTACACCCAGGACAGGGGCCAGTCTGTCGCTGGGATCTTTGGTATTTCCATACAGCAGTTTCTTATTACAATCAGCCAACATATATAGAGATAGAAACATCAGGAATAAGCAAATATTTGGAAGAATATCAGCTAATTTATCAGTGACATTCAATGTAAAGCAAGTTGTTCTACTGTAACATATTTAAGAATGTCCTGAGCCAATAAGTGCTTTTTCAAAGGGATGATTGTCAGTAAAAATGAGGCAGATCAAAGTCTTGTGTTTTTCTTTACTGTATTTTACTGTGTTTTGTCCACATTAGTGGATCAGCCTTGTAGTGTCGCAGCATTGCTCACTTGCAGCACTTTGCTCCATATCTGATAGAGAAATAGAGGGTGTGAAAGTGAAAATTGTTAGGTTGCACCAGTGATTGGTTCAGTTCTGACACCCAGGTTGGCAAATTACATGGATTGGCTAAACTCCAACAGTAATGATTGTCTTTTTTCTTCCTTTATTAGGAAAGAGCGGTGTACAAAACCGTTACCAAGATGTTCATCAGATTTCACTAGCAGTAACCAGTTTCACCCAGTTACAGGGACAAACATTGGCAGTGAGAGGTCACTAATTACCCGTCACTAATTAATGTTAATTTGAAGAAATATGGATCTGGTTAAAGCACTTCCTGTATTGAGCTTTATATGAGGTGAGAAAATCACCTGTCTGCAACAGCACAGTACAACCATCAGTCAATTCTCTGTCGCTGATCTGTTTTCAGTTCAGTTCGGTTAAACTTTGACTTAAATCAATAATTTAAGCTCATCAACTTGAACCAGGTCATGACACATGGTGTTAAGTTCTGTTTTAATGATTTTATATGTTATTTCGCTATGTCAGATAAATAGTTGAACAACTTTCAGGTCAGTGCAACTTTTGGATCAGACTAATCAATGGCAGTTCATTATTATTAAAAGACTTGAATTAGGGATCATTCATGCTAATTTACCTGGGGAATTGGTATTGTGCTGCTACCATGTTTGCTACCAAGTACAGCTTTTATAATTAAACTAATTAATTAACTTATTTGATGAGATATTTAAGAGAAATTAAAAGCATATTATCCACTTTATTTAGCAAAAAGAGAGGATAAATGTTTAGCCATGATTCAGCCAACCGTAATTCTTCAATTCTCTGCAGTCTGTGAAGACCTGAAACTATAGCAGATTTGAAGCATCAAAAAGCATAAAGTATAAACTGTATATCTTAAGATGCTTAGACGGCAGTTCAGAGAGTTGGGATAACATAATTCCCTACCATGAAAAGGGCGATGGAATACATGCAATATTCAGTTATGATAAGGTTTTGTGTCAAACATTTGTTGGCTTTGATGCCATTGTTTGTGACACAGCTCTACTGAATTGGATGATATAGTAAAGTGTTCATGTTATGGAACAGGCCTCAGTGTCTTATAGATGTTTAATGTTACATTTTTGAGGTGAGCCACAAGGGAGCACGTAGTGTGGCAAACCGTGCTCTGTTGTGACTTCAGCTTGCAAGCCAAGTCACAGATATACTGGAGATAGTGAAGCAGTGGCATGGCAGAAGTAGAGTTATCATATTTTTATGGCGGTTACAATACTCAACATTTGCCACAGCACAGACTTTGACATTTGTTGTTGTTTTTTAACTTAACTAGTGCAGTAGATGTGTTAAATGGCTGACATAATGTAGGTGGGTGTTTCTTTTCTTTAACAATTTGCTAGTTGCTAGTAGATTGTATCGTTCTATGAGATGCTCTCAGCTCCATACCAGCGACATAAATTTACTTTTTACTAACATTTAAATGAGCAAGATGTGAAATTTGAATGTAAAATATGGCTTAAAAACACTAAACTGCCAAAGGACACACGATAAAAACAGATCTAAGCAGATTTAAGAAAAAATAAAGATTATAATTTTCAGCATAACTTTAAACAAAACCCAGATGTGCATTTTGTACACACTCAACACTTCACATCACATCTTATAGGCTCAGGCAATACTGTATGCTCTTATGCGTATCTATTCTCTCAAAACTGTGGTAATTAGCATACTGTACTGCAGGCAACAGCTGGTGCTCCATACTTGAGTGCATTATCTGCAAGCTAGGGAACAAACACGTGTACTCTGTTGTTGTTTTGCGAGTCAGAATCATTATTATTGCAAAGCTAAAAAGGAATACAAAAATCAAGCAAGACAGCTGAGGGTGCAACAAGAGAAACCATTTGCATGTGCAGTTATTCCCATCAAGATCAACCATGTGGCAGAGGTCATTTTGTAAAGTGGGTAATTATACTGTTATCCATCTTTGTAACATTGTGCATGTCAGATGGTGACAGACGATGTGCTTCTGTGTGTGTGTGGGTGTTCATGTGCATTGTCTTCAGTTAGAATGTTGGCCATTTCTTACTCAAACTGCTCAGCCACAACCCTGAAACAAATGACAGGTGACGTGAATAACACTGATCATCTTGTTACAGTGGCACTTGTTATTAGGTGAGATGCATAAGGAAGCAAGTGAGCAGTCAATTCTTGAAGGTGATGTGTTAGAAGCAGAAAAAAGAATCCGTGCGACTCTGACAAAGGCCAAGTTGTGATAACTACATGATCAGAGCATCTCCAAAACAGCAGGTCTTGTTAGTAGTTCCTACCAAGCAGTGAGTAGTAGCTACACAACATGGTCCAATAAAGGACAACTGATGCACAGATGACTTTGTTATGGGTGCCCTAGACTCAGCGATGCACATGGGTAGAAAAGACTAACATGTCTCACCCAAGAGAAAAGCAACTGTTGCACAAATTGTTGAAAGGATTAATGCTGTGCAGGCAATGATAAAAAGGGGTCAGAACACAGGGTGTATTCTGGTCAGGTCACGGACCCCTGCCTACTGCTGAAAGCACACACAAAAAGGAAGAGGGTGGGCTGGTCTGATGTGGATGGTTGGGTGTGTGTTGTTTACCTGGTGAACAGATGGCACCAATGTGGATCATAGGAAGAGTACATCTAGCAAATCTACCATTGTTCTACCACAACAAGTACATCTCCACATTGGGACTATTCCCTGTGATGGCAGCAGCCTATTTCAGCAGGGCAGGGTTTGCACCCTACCATAAAGGCATGGTTTGAGGAACATGATAAAGATTTCAAGGTGTTGACTTGGTCACCAGATTTTAATTCCATCAAACATCTGTGACGTGTGCTGGAACAACAAAAAGTCCGATCCATGGAGGCTCCACCTCAGGACTTAAAGGCTCTGCTGCTAACATCTTGGTGCAGGTTACAACAGGATTCTTTTAGGAATCGTATTAGGTTTTGTTTCACTGTTTTGGTGGCACAAGGGAGACGTAAACAAATTTGGGCCTGTGTTGTGAATATAGAGCTTATACATTTCCTTTTTTTGAGGAGCTATGCTGTCTTGTGAGCACCACCTTGGTGCATGGTGGTACTTCAGTAAACCATATTTACTTTCAGGAAATGTTTCATCTTAAACACATGTCATATTTATCACATTGAGACATTATACTTAAATTATGAGACGCTACACTTTAAATCAGAGATTATTTCTGTTGTTATTTCCTTTAGTAATGGCATGGTGTCCAAGTCAAAATATGTTCTTTCAAATCCCCAGCAAAAACTAAAATAAAGGGGCAGACAACTAAACTGAAGGCATTTAAACTGTATTTTGCATGGACTGTCACAAAGAAGCATCGACAGTAGCACAATTCTATATCTATCCTATATTTTATATGTGGCTCCAAAACGCATGCATCACAGAAAAATAAACATTACTAACACCTGAAACCGACTTTGAGTCTGTCTCACATGGGACAGGTTAGTGACACACTTTTGTCATGTGGTCACATGATTTTGGTTTGTTTAAAAGGTTATATTTCTCCCATTGATGAAATTAAATTATATCAATCTAATTCAACAATAAATTAATATTGACATTAAACTAATATTACATCCAGTCATTGTATTATTTCCATCTTTTCCTATCATCACAGTTTTCCTTTTTTCTGTCTTGTTTCTGTTTGTATTTTTGTGACTTATAGGTACTAATGCAGTATATGTTCAATATCAACAGGTAGAAACTTATTTCTCCTGTAGTAATTGATCCACGAAGCCATTAAACACAAATTTACTGTCCATAGGCTGGTATAAGGTAATTGTAAAGTGCTCCATTCGTCTGCTGGTTGGTTGTAGCAGTGGAAAAAAGAGACACTCACCTGTTGAATTTCCCCTTTGGTTCATTTCGCTGAGTAGTACAAAATGGCTTCAGGCAAATTTGATGAGTCATCCAGTCAAAGTGATTTTTTTTTTGAAGCTTTTCTTCCCTCTTCCACTTAAAGCAATATCCTCTGCGATATTGACCTAAAACACTTGTCTTCAGTGAAAACTCCATCTGAATTGAATCTACATATTAAGTCATGTGCTTCAGTACATCAGAGCAAGTAGATCTAATTTATCTATGATAGGGCATTACAACATCTTTTAAATGGTCTGAGTTTTAGAAAAGCAGGGTGACATTTATTTTTTACATTACATTATTGGAAAGACAATTAAGCAATTTTAGCAGAGGCTTTCTAGTTTCTTTGCAGATTACTGTACCTGACAAGTAGCTCTTACTGCCTTTGCTAGGACCAAGCAGAAAAAAATCTATCTGTGATTCTTTCTTTTTGTCTTAACATATCCACATACAGGTGATAGAGGTTTTACATAAATTTCATTTCTGTCTCTTGTGCCATATGTATCCATTTGGGATGCTCTGCCTCAGTCAGTCAGTTTCTGCCACTGCCACTCTGGCACTTTACTCTGCTGCCTTTCTGTCATTTACTATTGCTATGTGTCATATAATTATTTTTTAGTTTTGGCAGTACTGTCATTTGTACCCAATCAGTTTGCCAATAAAACCAGTAAAACTGTGATGCTGCAGTGCTTAAATGTCAATGAAAAGCTTACTCTTAGGGAAACATGACTAACAGTGTCCAGCTCGCAGTTCTGTGAGTCTGTACTTGAAGGCATCATGATGCCTTGAGCTAAATCCTAAACTCTGCATGCTAGCATGCTCACAATGACTATACAATGCTGATGTTCAACATGTGTTATGGGTGCTTTGTTCCCCAGGGTAGTTAAACTTTCTGATTAGCACAAAATAAAGTACAACTGCAGCCAATGGAAAATGTCATTAGAATTAGTAGTATGTAACTAATTGGAACTTTCAACCTGATGGTGGCAAAATCACCAAGGTTCCTACAACACCATGGAAGCATGAATGCACTAAGTTTAATGGTGATTTAACCAGTAGTTGTTGAGACTTGTTAACTTGGTTGGTCGTGTTGAAACCACAAATGAAAACCAGAAGTGGTGGTGACCAAAGTCATTATTCATTGCCTGCAGACTGCGGTTGTCGGTAGAAAATTCAGTGCAATCCATAAAATGGAGATATGTTGAGATATGTCACTGGAAAAGTGAAAAATTTGACTTTCTAGTAGAGTAGCTACAACAAAAGTCAGGGGATCACCAAACTGTACAAAATGTTAGGACAATCCATCCAATAAATGCTGAGATATTTCATTCTAGACTAAAGTGGTGGACAGATCAGCTGACACTGCCGTCCTTTAAAAAAAAGTCTTGTGAAAGAGCTTACCCATCATCCAAACTGGGCTAGGGAGTGCTAACGGTCATTATTTATTTTCCTTGGTTTCCCACACACATTATTGTTTCTTTCACAGCAGTGTTACTCAGAACTCCAGTTTAAAAAGTCCCAAATCTGCTAGGCTACAATTTTTTCCATAGGAATTCCAACCAGAAAAGGACAGATTTGAAGTCATTCCTCCTACTGCAAATAGTCATCCCCTTAATGCTTGTCTTCTTCTTCCTCTACAGTGTCAAATCCGTTTATAGTGTCGTATAGAATATTTCAATACACAGGGCTTCAAAATGAACACATGTAATATTAAAAAGACAGAGAAGATTAAATCTGATGGTTCTTTTTTCATGTCGCATTCACTGATGCACTAAAGAGGTCCATTTCCTTTTAGTGTTGGCCAATGAGCAGCATCATTGGAATATGTGGAGATTATGCATCTGGCTCAAGGGCATCCTAAATGTTGCAGAAAATCTTATTAAGCTGTTCTATTGAAAAAAAGAAAGAAGATTTTCTATTGATAGGTGTTTTCTGTGTTTGTGTAACTACTGATGGTGGCTGTTAATTGACCAAAACCAAAGGCTCACCTTCAGGGAATGCTCTCCAGATTGTGGGTTGAACAGGCTGTCACTCACTGTTTAGACAAACAGACAAGGCAGCATGTATGCACACACACGCACACACATCAGTGCCCATGCCTACATAAACCATTAACCCCAGCACCGCCATATACCTCCGTATAATTGCATTCTACAGGTCATCTGTGTCAGTAAATGCATCAAATAAACCATAACTGCCCTGATAATCATTCACTGCGCAATAATGGAAAAAATGATAAAGATCGTGATGAAGGAATCACACACACACACACACACACACACACACACAGAAAGCGCTGTCACTCCTCTTGAGGCAATGTACGGCAAAGCAACGGGGTCTTGACCTCTTCACCACACACTGATGCTTCAATTACTAGACCATAAGGCCTTAGGGTACACATTTTGAGATGGCGTTTTTAACCCTGATTCATTCCCTTAATTCACAGTTCTAGTAATGATCCGGGGTCAACTTAAGATGAAGGGTCAAACGCAGTGCCCAGTGAGGAAAGCGTTAGCATGTAATAACTTGAGGGTGCAACATGATTTTAGGAAGATCTATCGAAAGGAATAAAATATGATGTTTTCATTACTGTAACTGTAACTATGAGAGTTTTCTTTTACTCTGAGTGAGACTTTATATCTACAGTGGGAGTGACCTGCCTCCCTATGAAATAAAAAAGCAATCAAAAGAGTGAATATTTGTAATTTTTTATTTTTATTTTTCAAGTTGACTTATTTTTCATATATTAGTGTCTGCATTTAGGCTGTATTTATTTTTACTTATATTTTATTTCTAATTTCTTAGAAATAATTGCATTTTTGTTTGTCTTTTTCTGTCCGACACTGCTTTTTATGGCTGCTGTGTGTACTGCATACTGCCATATTAACATATGCCAATATTAACTGTGTTTTACAATGTAATTCCAGTGATGGTTTCTCATAACTCAATAGGAGACTATTTTCGCAGCGATCATGGTAAGCAGAGGATTTGCAGTGCAGATGGCTTTGTTTCTGCACTCCATTGTGCGAATTTGATTTCCTCTTTCTTAACCTCACTGTCTATAAACTATGGCAGTCGGAGTCGATAGAGATTCAAGGCTCAGATAAGGCCAAGTCTTCCTAAATTATCTCCTAAAGACATGTTACATTACAATAACTTTTTGATTTTCCATTTAAGTTGTGGAACAATAATTTAAGCCACTGGCTGACACTCAATGTAGAGATACAGCTATTACACATGCGTTTCTTTCACTTGAGCTCTTTTGTGTTTCCCTTTGAACCAAATTACCTGCTTTTTGAGAGGAACCCAGACAATAATGGGCACAGAGGGGCATAATGGAGGCAAAGGATAACTGGGTAAAGCTGCATTGAATAGTGCTTAATCGTTTTTGACATAATCTTGATTAAAATACAGTTTTGAACATTGTTATTTTCTCTGTGTTGTTTTGTGCTCCTTTGAAATTCAAACTGCTTTGACAAATTATGGCTGAGTGAAGGAAATGCTTTGGCAGCCATTTGTAGATAAACACTGTAGGTGGAAGTACCTCAGCAGGAGTTTAAAATCTTAACAAAGTAAGAAGAAATGTCAGTCTCAGAAAAGGCTCCGGCTTGGAACAATGGAAGAACAAAACTTGGGATGAACATGATGGGAATGCAGTTAGACAGCTTGATGTTTGAAGTGCATTTTCATGTAAGAACTGGTTTACTGGACTTAATAGGTATTGTTCACAGAGCAGGGATGGGAAAACAGGGTTACATCCCATTGATAAGGAGCCAAGCATGACTATAAATTCAAGCACAAAGCTCAAGGATATGGAGTGACCCTGGGCGGTGTGTGTTTTCTACGTGTGTATACGTGACAGGAAGGGAACCGGGTAAGGCTTCTGTGCCGAGACTGAAATCCACTTGGAAAGTTCGACTGTTTGCCTTAGCCTGCCTTACTTGCCAGATGGCCATGGTTTGAGGTCTGGGACTGCTGTGGCACAGTCCATAAGGCAGCCGTCTCTCAAACCCATGTAAGAATCCCCGTGTGTGGAGTTGGTTTTTGTCTTCTGCAGATTCTCATTGTCTGTAACAGGCTCTGCTGTCTCACCGCCTGAATTATAGAGAAGATACACAATGATGGCAGGATGTCGGTGGTGGCAGCGGGGTGATTGATTCTATTAATGAAGCCGATATTTGATTTTTCTTTTTCTTTTTTTTACATCACTGCAGGGGAGCCAGTTGGTGAGATGAAACAAGGTCAGTCATGTCTATACATATGTTGAACCGGCCATCCCTGACCAGCAAACTGTCTTGAATAATGTACAAGCCCATCAGCTACGTCTGTGCTACAAAGACGAGCAAGACTAAACGCAAGTTAAAGTTAACAGTGTATTATCAATTAAGCATGGTCTGTTAAATCAGTCAATAGTTAAGGTTTCACTTGTTAATATTTATATGTACAATCCGTAACATTTCCCCACTAAAATGTATAAAAATGTGTGCTGTTCATATTGTTGACTGTCGATCTTTAAAGCTTGAGAAATCAGCGAGTTATCAGAGAAACGCACTGAGCAAACATTAGCAGCAGCTTGGCTCTCAGGCACTCCTCGACGTCCTATGTCTGTCAAACATAATCAGAGAATCAGAGAAATACTGATTTCGAGCATTAAACTACTTCAGAAAACGTAATAATCGATTTTTCTAACAGGGTTTTTTGTCAGGGCCACAAACCCTGTTATAAAAACCAATGAATACAATGAAGGATTCCTTACTGGTAGAACCTGACTGCAGTGGCGGCAAAGACATCAACTCATATGTTCCAGTGCTATCTCATGACATCACAAGACTGCATCTTTTGCTGTTGTTTTAAACTGAGAGAAACCTGGTGGCAGATAACCGATAACAGTGAGGGCTTATTTCGAACAAGAAAATTATTACTGGCACAATTAACAGATTTAAATACATTTTGTCAATCAAGAAATTGTTTTTTTGATTCATTTGTACCAAAAAACTTGCAATCTGTTATGTCTAATTAACAAATATACAGCACCCTAAACCCACTTCACCTGGATCTCAAGAATCAGAAGGTGAGAGTCAGCAAGACAGAGGCATTAGCCTGACAGTAAGAGAGATTAGTTTAACACCTGATGCTGATTTTCATGAAAGAAACATCTATGCCGGTTTGTTTCACAGAGCCATCTGGATCTTATGAAAATAAAAACAAACGTGAAGCTCTATACCACTGTTTAGCCTAATGATCAACAAACCTTACTATTTGGTAGATTGTTGTAGACCTGGAGGTTAAAACCGACAAGCTCCTCCTCCCTCTGTCAGGCTCACCTGCTAAGCGTGAATCCATTCACATTTATGTTAATTCGTCTTATTCTAATTAAAAAGAACTAATAGGTAGTATTGATAAAGCACCAGACCATCAAGCAGGATCAATAAGATGTAGTTGTATTGATTAAAAAAAAAAGAAAAAAAAAACGACACTGGTCCACCACCAGAGTGAGTGCTTCATGCAAATCTTATTTATTTTTTAAACGCTGAAAGAAAACAGATTTTTTGGCATGAGAGTGTGAAACAACTGAGCTGTAAATTGTCATCTACAGTTTGCTGATCAGTCTGGCTTCCACTTGCAGGGTCATACACTGTCACTCTCTGTCATATGGTGTTCACCACACGTCTTAATGATGGGCAAAAACCTTTTGAACCTCCCAGTTCTCCGTTTTCCAGAATATTTTCCTTCCTCAGCCACTCGTTCAGAGGTTAAATCACATCATCAGAAAGTAAAAATTGCATTCAATTTAAAAAACAGCTAATTATTTAAGTTCCTCATTATTTGTTGCCAACTTTTATGTAAGTTGAGAAAAGGGAACATCACAGATCACGCTATGCCGCACAGAGCAGGCATATAATTGTTACTGACTTCCTGGTTGCTCGCTTCTTCTAATTTTACTTCTTCTGCTCGTCTCTTCCCCTTTTTCTTCTTTCCTGCCTGTGTTTACCTCCATTTTGTATTTTATGTTGACCCTTACCATACTATTTATTTTTCATTCTCTCCTCTGTCTCTCCACGTTATTTTCTCCCCCACCCACTGCTATCCATCTCTTGCCCTGTCACATCTTCCCATCCTCTCACTATCCATCCATCCCTTTCCTCCCTCCCAGGTGGACAGGCTACTCTGACCTGTATCTGCCTGGCATGGATGATTCCCAAGTTTGGTTTAAATGCCCCAATTACTCTCCTGAATTATGATGCCCTGCTCTGGGCTATGATGCTCAGTCTCTGTGGCTCTCTTATGAAAGCTGGCACAGCACAACAGAAGCATTTACAAAGGCCTGATGAAGGGCGCATTCATGTGAGTTCAGTTCACCAGGCTGTGGAAAGCTGATGGTTGGTGTGGAAAGATATAAACCACATAGAGACACTCTGACCTGCTCTGACCCATCCCTGTTGTAACTCCTTACTTTTATAACACCTTTCTCTTGTTTTTCTAGTCTCAGTGTCTACAAAATTAGAAAACATTAAATTTACTGGAAAAAAAAGCTACTGGGCAGCATAAAAAACTGAATTCTGCACAAAACCACCAAAATACTTTTTCCATACAGGCAGATGGTTTTGGACAATTTAGTTAAATCCAGTCAATTAAGACAATTAAGTCCAGAAACATAATATTTTATGTTATACATGTGGCATATTTTCCATGTTTGAACCCTAACTGAAAAAGGTACAAGTGTTTGAACAAAAACACTTATTAGCCAACACCAGAACATTTCCAGTGATGTAGAAACCAAAATGGTAAATACATAAAATTATTGTTACTATAAATTACTGGAGGAAAATAATGAATGAAGCCTTTTCATAAGGGAGGGGGTGATCTGCTTCAGTCTAGTTTGGCATTTTCCAATAACATGTTTTTACAGCAGCCAAGAATGGACAAACCAAAGAGTGTCTCTAGAGGGAGCTTTTAACATTTTCACAGCAACTGTAAGTTCTCCTTAATGCTTGGATGGGGAGGGTGAGCAAAGGGTTGTTCAGCCGATTTCAATTTCTTCTAGAGCCGTCTAAATCATACAGACTGCTTCTTTAAATGCAGGATAAATTGGTCAATTTCTCTACTGAAAATTTGCCAGGTGTCCTTGAAACTTGACATTTCTCTGAGCGGTTTGAATCTTGAACTATAATTTTCAGCGTCAGTTCATGTAAAAGCAAGTTTGCACTCATGCTGGGGACAAACTTATCTTGTGAATACAATGTAGACCACAAACAGAGCCAACAACCTTAAGCTCATGTATTGGTTGAGAAAAGTGCACATTGTTTCCGCTTCCTCTACTGAGTTGTACCCATTAAGCTCTGACCTTAAAAGGCCTAAAAGGAACATCTGTTGCTTAATATGAAAGATGGAATCAAAAGTAAAGCAAGTGAAGCAGCCCACACTGGAGGTGACTTGATACAATACCCTAGGTGCACTCACATGTGTTGCACTCACACCGTTCTCTCTGTTGGAAAGTAGGGAACACATACAGCTCACACTTGGATGAGCCCAATAGAGCTCAACCCTCCCATCTATTCAAAGCAACTGTGTAATCCAACCTCCATGGTTATATTCCTCATTTTTACCACCAGTGTAATCCTACATTACAACTGAACCCACTAAACCTCGTGTGACATATGTTCCACACTCTGAAAGGTAGTCTAATCATCCAGCTCTTTTTCTTCACCCTATAATTGATCATATCACATGTGGCCTTGATTAAACACCCACTCGCACTTCAGAATTAATCATGCATTGCATGAACTTAGCATTAATCACGGTATAACCCCCGCTCCATCTCCATTTCTCAGTCGGACTGTAATGGGATATTCATCTCTTCAACAATTAATAACATCGGCATGGGGGCTCCTGCACACTAGCCCCATTCTCTCTGTTCCCACAGTGTTATTTTAAGCTGGTCGCGGGCGATGATTGAGGGGTCGCAACGAGAGCTTAAATGGGATTTATTAGCGTAGATGCCAGAGGTGAAGAGAGGGGAGAAGAGGTGAAGAAGCAGTGAGGTGACTGTGAGATTGGAAGAAGTGGAAATAGAGAGTAGAGAGAGAGCAAGACAAAGAGAGAACCCGGGTGATAGAGTCATTGGCATGTTTTCACACGTGTGCCCACTGGAGAGGCATCAATCTCCTTTATCTCATTTTGATTTTTTTTTATATATCTCGGTGTTTTTCTCTTGGTAATAACCCCCTGCCACCTACCAGGTGATTCATCTGAAACACTCAGCGGCAGAGCTCCTCTGGGGTTCATAGAATACCTGCCACTACGATCCACAACCGTACAGATATGACACACACGCACAAAGGAATAAGAGAGCTGGAAAATAGATTATTATGCTCTTCTCAAAGATTCACTTGACCGTAACAAAATGAGAGGAGCCTATCATAGACCGGTGCAGCTGTAGAGCATAAAAAGCACCAAGGAGATGATTGACGAATACAGCAGCTGCCATCTAAAACTCATTCTTCAATATTGAGGTCACATGCATCTGATGAGGAGGGATCACTCTGTGACTTTTTCCACAGACTCTAACCTCTATGTAACAATGAAAAATAGAAAAAAAAATTGCTGTGGCTAGAAAACTGCAGACATGCTAATAAATACAACAGAGGCAATAAAGTGACCATAACTGGCAAGAAAAGACTGCTTGACACATGTCCAAGACTCCATTACAATGTAAATGAATTCAATAGTATGACATTTTGGGAAATACAGTTATTCATCATCCAGCAGAGAGTTAAACGGGAAGATTAATACATGCTTATACAATAACTATGAAGCACCCAGAGTGGGTGGGGTTTTACAGAGGTTATGTTCTGAACTGTATCTTGGTGAGGCTCAAGTTAAAAACAAGTCATGCATGTAACACTAATGTAAACCCACACCTTGTTGCTTTAACACTTTTAGTAATGTTGCTTGTAGAAAGCCAGGCTAGATGTTGCTCCCCTGTTTCCAGACTTTATGCTAAACTAACCAGCTTTTGGCTGTAGCTCATTAAAATGTCTCTTCAACTTAAAGTGTAACCTTTGAACAATGAAGCAATTGAAAAGCCATAAGATGATTGGTGCTGCAGCAGTTTTACATGGTCAGCAAGAGGCAAGCTTATGTTACCAAGATAATGCTGTGTAAGTGATGTTACTGAAACTGTTCACTGACATGGGTACTGCTGTTGTCACAGCGCACACATTTCAAAGGTCTTTTCACAAAAAAGAAACAAGGTGTAAACACACTGTACCTGGAAGACGTGCCAGTTGTTCATTCCTATCCCAGTCACAGGTGTCGTGTGGTCTTCCTCCTCTCTCTCCAGCGTTAAGGTGTCTTAACAGTACCTGTAGTACCTATGCTACAGGTGATTGCTGGTTACATACTGGCCACAAAGATAAAATGTATGTTTTCCAAGGCAAGTTTCTCTAAAGTAACCAACCAAATAGCTCTCTCAATCAAAATTCATTAATTTTTTTCCTCAGATTCATGTCTTTCACACCATGCTTTCCAGGCTCAAATGTAGGAAAATCAGTGTGCCAACATCCTGCAACAACCACATGTGGCCACAGTGGCCACTGTACGATAAATGTTGATTTTCTATCTATTTTTCTGTTTCAGTGTTTACTCAAGGGATAATGCAACACATATTATTTGAACCAGATAGATTTCAATTGGGGAAGAAACATCATTCATCATTCACTCGTCAAGTAGCATAACTGCTGTTTCCTTCAGCCACAAGCTAAATGGGTCACTTCCTGTTTAAAATGTGTTGGATAAACACCTTATTAATGTGAGCTTTATACCCATTTACAGCTTAAATGTAAGTTTATAGTAATTTCATTAACGTCATTAATCTAACACATCCATCAGTAAATGTATTTCCATGAAATATTTCTGGAGTGATGGGGACAAATTTAAAACAAAGGCATTCATCAGCTGAAACCACTCCAAGTGCAACTAGGTCAGTCTTAAAAAAAATCTAACCCAGTTTTAAAATTGAAGCCTCGCAAAGCAATAAATTAAATAAAGAGTACTGCAAATAGACACTAACATCTATAGTCAATGTGAACACATTTGATAATGTCAACTAACAAGCACAATGGCATCTACCTCCTGCTTTTGGGATCACCTTTCACAAGTCCCCAGCTGTGAATGCATTCTCTTGGCATTTCTGGTGCATCCATCCCGATGCCAAACACAGGATGTTTCTTGGCGGGTGCAGACAATGCGATCAACGCCAGGTTCTTTGAAGCTTCTTGGCACTGGTGAACCGCTCCAGATGTGCTGCACAGTGCCCCAAGTGGACATCTTGTGAAACCACAGAGACAGATGTATTGCCGCCCTGCTGTGGTGTAAGGGTACGAATCCAGGACAACAGAGAACACAGGGTGGGATGTTACTTTATTGCAAAGGAAAATGACTAGTGAGTGCTGAATAGAACAAATACAAAACATATTGTGCTGCTGTGAGTTTAATTTCTCTTTTATTGATCCTTGTCTGTCTGAATGTATAGAGAGGAGCATGCTTGGAAGTTGTTGCCCAAGGATGGCACAACAAGATGAGCACTTGCTGAATTCACATTGTAGTCAGGCTGTTCATTTGGCTTTTTTCACACTTCCTTCAGCAGAGTGTAAAGTGTCCACATGTGAGCCTTGAATTGTCTCAGTTGTTACAAAATAAAACCTCCATGACACACGAACGCTGCAACATGAAAGGTACAGTCCTCAAACGAACAAGGCCGAACTTGAATAGAGACAGAAACTCACACTTAAATAATTACAGGCTTACAAAGAGATGGTGCATGACTGTACACTTGAGAATGAGACTGCAGGAAACTGAGCAGCTGTACACAGTAAATTGAACAAGTCTGCACTCACTGCCCAACAGGTGGGAACAAAGACAGACACATCTTTCTGCTCTTGTAGTTGAAATTAAGCATTTCTTTAAAGCCTGTGCCAGTCAATACCATTTCACATTATTCTTGTACACAGCATCCTCTGCCATTCATCCCTTTACAAAAAAATAAACAAAATTGCCCTACCTTAAAAGTTGCCTGCTTGACAACAGATGAGATTAAGTATAAACCCTAAAATTTAGCAGCATCAGTCTGTTGACGTTTCATTTGGCTCACAGTGAATGTTTTCAGGACTTTTTCTTGTTCATCACAGGATGTTCCAGAGGTAAACATGGATATACAGTATCTACAGATAACTAGGTACATTATTACACTATGTGCTGGTTAGCATGTGTTGGGAGTTTAATATTAGAGCTTGGATCCTAAAACTCAGTGGAAGTATAATGTATATAACATAATAAAGTATTCACACAAATTATCAAAATGTGCAAAACATATGCTAAAACAATGAAAGCATGTACACTGGGTGCAGTGGTGAAGTATAAATTACGCTTAGTTACTCAAGTACTGCATTTAAGCACAAATTTGACTTGTACCAGTAGTTGCTTTATAAATAAGGTTTTTTTAAAACACATAAGGAGTTCATGAAATATGTTTTTTTTATTAATTAATCCACCTAACAATACAGTGGAGCTGTCATCTCTCAGAAAATTCCCCTGTTTTGATAACTGTTGAGGTCATTTTTCTCTCTAAAACTGTTCATTGTTCAGTCTTCTAAATCGTGATGCTATTCCTTAGACTCACTCTAGTTTATTTTTAATCATTCTGAGTTTTGCACAATTGGTTTGCCAAAAAAGGCTTCTCTCTGTTTTCCGGGTAATTGTGATAGCATTTCTCACTACTTCCCACAGATTCAGAAGATGAATCCATAATGAGGCTATATGATTAGTTGCATTCCTAAATTTAAACCAGACAAAATTAACTATACCTCAATAAAATAAAATCCTGTTTTTCCATCTAATCATCAATTCATGATAATCTAATGATATACTGTATAACAGTATGATAGGCTCAGTTTCCATTTCTTTGTAAGGGGTACTTTTACTATTCATTTTTTAAGTACTTTCTCAGGATTATACTTATATATATTTACTTACTCCCTCTATGACTGTTAAGGTGGCAGCATAATATAAAACACAAAGACATCCAGCCATCATCTTTTAAATAAATCCAAGATTGAGAATTTAATAGTTTGAGATGCCATTGTTTGGGGTGAAGCTCAAACGCTTGCTGTGCAAATACCTAAAAATGTTGCACCTAATAATTTAACCATCATTACGTGGACCTTTGTGTTTGTGCTCTGTGTGTGTGAAGATACATCATCTCATCTGGAAAAGACGAGCAGGTTCACCTAAGGGTGAACCTGCATTTGGAGTACCCAGGCAGTGAAGTTGGATAAAGGTTTTATGCATTGTTCTGTCAAAACTGTGCGTTAGGATATTCTCCAGCCACCAAACACCCTGAAGCGGTACAGAACATTAATGGATGCTACCTGAACCCCCAATGGAGATTTTATTGAATAATTCACGCCAAGGCCAAGAACACAGCAACAATCACCAACATTCATTGCAAGTTTGTTTTCTTGACTATATGCATTATATATGACTCACCAAGCCGTTTGTTCGACAATGCTTCTTGTGTCTTGTGAGTGGCACAGGAGAGAGAAAAGCATGCGAGTCCACGGTATGATAAACCCACAAGTGCCTTCAGTATTCTCTGTTGGCTGTTTGGTTGTGTGTAAGACAGAGCTCCCATTGATGAGCAGCAGCCTACAGTGATAGCACTCTGCACTCCTTTTCATGCACACTGCTGTGCCACGGGGGAACAGACATTCAGTTTCCACAACTGAATTCTGCAGTGAATTAAACGTCTTGAGGTATTCCAGTTTAACTATTAAAAAAAAAAAAAATCAGTGCAGCAGTCAGCTTTTCTGTGTCATGAATCCACACTGCTTTTGAGTGTGACAGTAGCTTTTTAGCATATCTACTGAGCAACGATGGCTGTGCTTTATCTGTTAAATAAAATAATACATTTATCATACAATTCTGAATCTTCACCTTTAATAATATCCTGTCTTCATATGCTGGTATTATCCCAGTAGACAATAGAGTATTATAGCAATAATAGAAAGGAAAATATTCCTCACTTTGATTATGGGCCCGGCTGTGATACGGCAGTGTCATGTGTAATGCCCTTGTACTGAGGACTGATTAACTAAAGAACAGTCATGCAACAGGGTAATGCTGTAGAGGTCTTGGCAAATCAAGTTATAGTGGCCTAAAAGGCTCTAATGTAATAAGAGGACCAATTACATTGTTCAATTTCCTCTACATTAGAAATAAAGATTTTACTGTTTTCAAGCTGATGAAACAACAGCGCCCATCACTGAATTATTTCTGAATTCTTATAAATTTCAAGATTTCAGCTGTACAATCAAAAATATCTACACTCCCTGTGAGGATTTGTCACTGTAGTGTCAGTGAATTGCTGTTTGTTTGGTTTTTTTTTTTACTTTTACATTTATCTAAACAAGAACGACAACAAAAAATGTGCAGTATGCAAAAAAATTGCATACATTTTCACACAGAATCTTATCGACAAACACTAAATACCTCAGTCCCTGCAGTCATAATCATACTTCTGAATTCTGAACGAAGAGTGAACATGTGTGCATTTAATAAAACAGCATATGGCTACATTAGCCAGGAGGAGTTAGCATTAGCTGTTAATGGCACATTGTCTTGTGAAGGCTGTTTCTCTCTAAATATTTTTATGTTTTTTAGGGCACGCATTGCCTTCTTAAGACACAATGAATTATGTCAACAAAAAACAATCTGTATTCCTGTGTTCCAATAATCATGGTGCTGCTACCTAATAGTCAATGCCAAATACATTATATTTTATATCTTTTTTTAATGTTTTTACTGTCTTTTCTGAATCTTTTTCTCCCTGTACTGTGGTAATTGTAATGGGTTGCTTTTATCAGTTTTTTCACAACGTTTGTTATACTACAAAAAACATAAATCTACCTGATTTAGCATGACTAGCTTACCCTTGATAACCCTTATATAAAATAAATACTGACTCTTAGCTTGTGTATTATAGAAACTAACAGAGCAATATCACAGGACATGTTTGAATATTAGTTAGTGAAAACTTTGCTGACACTTTTGTAGAGTGTGGTTGAGGTCCATAAGTCTCTCTTTCAATTATAGACATGACATTGATTTGCAATGCTATGCAGATGACACCCAACTGTGTGACCCAGTAAAGCCTTGGTACCCCCAGTGTTTTCTGAAATGGCAAATCAGATATCCACAAGTTTTTTGCAGTTGAATGGCTCCAAATTAATGAACTATAATTTAATTAGAATTAAACCCAGTTCCCTCCTCTGTTCTTGGTGCCTTATCTAATAGTGTTCAAAATGAGGCCCTTAACCACCTGGCTGTTCTATTGATTCTGCTCCTTTGATGATAATAAGACTTGGCAGTTAACTAAGATTAGGTCATTCATTTTTTTTGTAAATTTAGAAAAGGTCATCTATGATTTTACTGTATTTCCTCTAGACTTTACCATTGCACTGCACTTTATTCTGTTATCAGCAGCCAAACATCCATCCATGCATCAAGACAAGCCACCACAACGATTTATTTTAAAATTCTACTTGTTTTTAGATCCTTGACTGGTCTTGCTCCCACATAAATTTGTGATTTGGTGACTCCCCTCCCCAGGAGCTTGAGATCCTGTGGAGGGACTGCACTAATGGTTCCACAATCTCAACTTGTCACAAAAGATGACCAGGCTTTTGCTGATGTCTTCATACTTCTCCTGTCTGGGGCCTTTAACTGTGAAACTCCCTGCCTAAGATGTCAGCGAGGCAATCCCATTATTTTCCTTTAAAACTGTTTCAAAGACTTACTTTTATCTTTTGTCTTTTTCTGGAGGAATTTGTTGTAATAATTTAAATTATTTATTATTATGTGTACCCCCTCTGGATCTTATTAGTACTCTCATTGTGTTTTTGAAAAGCACCTTTTAGCTTTGCTTTTGAAAGGTGCTTGACAAACAAAGTTATTATAATTATCAGCATGCTTTCAGGCCTGGAATTATCATTTTAGGCCTTTTTGGCTCTCGATAAACACAAATTTATTAGACATCACAGCCAAATTGTAGAGCACGAAAACCAAAACCAATGATGCAATAACAAAAAGATATAATTACACTGTATGACGATATCAGTTTGCACTCAACAATTAGTCAGTGTATTGAAAAATACATTGCTGTGTTTGTGTGGACTGAGTGTTGAACTTCCAGGTATCCACAAAAATTCTGTCAGATTTAAAAAAAAAAATGTAACCAATTCATTACATTAATTATAATGCTGAGGAAGCCTCATATGCAGATGATACAATTTACCACCAAACGAGCTTCATATGCAGGTCGCTGCAGCTACTGTAACATTTTTATCTGCTTTCCACCTGGTTAATTTACCGATATACTTCATTACAGTGACTAATGACCAGCTGTATATTTAAATGTACACTCACTCTGGTCAAAAATTATGGCCACACACTGCGACATCTAGCTTTCCGTGGTATAATTCCTCACCTGGACTTCTGTAGGTGACCCCTAAGCAGTTCTACTATAGTTGGGTTAAGTGCCATCTTCAAAGGTAATGCAATTTTTGGTTATCAGATCACATGTACCATTATGAGATTACAGTAATCTTTTATTCCCTCTAACCCTCTATTATTGGCCATGTTCCCCATCACTTCAAGCCATAGTGCCATTCCTGGTGTCAGTTTTGTTGTCAGCCAGCTCTCACAGTAAGTAGGTCTGATAATGTCTGCTGCAGATAACAACGGAGGGATTCCCTGAGCTTGTGTCTCTCATGCCTTCCCAGTCCATTAGCCAGCCAGGCTGCCTGTGCGGCTGACAAATGACTGAATTAGATCTGAGTGTCATTCGATGGAGGAAAATATCTTTTCTCTCCCCTTCTAGATCCTTGACACATGCTCTCTTCCTCTGTTGGGTCTGAGTTGCACTCTCTCCCTGTGATGTTGCTCCGTCTGTGAAGTCTATTTCTTTTTTTTATATTTTTCCCCTCTTGCTATTTCTCATCCGAGCTGCATCTTCTCAATTCATGACACCAGACCATTCCACTTTTCCTCTCTGTGTGCGATTGCATCGCCTATTATTCTTGTTTTACTTTAATGCAAACTTGTTTTTCATGTGATGTTGGGCTCATGATGAAAGATTGCCATGTTGAATTTTTTAAGCATAAGTGATTTTTCTTTTCTGATCCTCCAGTCCAAATGTGAAACATGTGTCATGTAAGTTCAAAATGTTAGAGACATTAGCAGCTACTGCCAAACCTGCAGAATATTATTATATAATTATTATATATGGTGTTTAACATTTTTAAGGCTTGACAAGTTTGCTATCTACAGTACATTTGTTTGATTTATAATTAAATGTAGAAGCTATGAATTCTCTTTCATCTGCTAATTGCTGCTTGTTAAATATAAAGCAGCTCAATAATGGAAAGTGCAATTTTTCTAATCCAACATAGAGGAAAGATAAGGTAATTAAAAATACATATGATTCACTTCAAAAGTGCGAGTAATTATCATTTGTTATAGATATCCTGACTTCAGTTGTTAGTGACAGTTATCTTTGGTCTAGTTCTTCTAATGTAACAGATGCTGTTAATACTACTTTATAGATTTCATCTAATCTTCATATCTGTCCAGATTTCAACGGTATAAAACAAAGAAGAAAAAAAACACGTTTAATGACAGTTTCCACCAACAAGCACATATGGTTTCCATTGACACAAGTCAAGGTGGACTACGATTATAATTCTGACACTAGGCAACCACTGATATCCCACAAGGTTATATTTTGCACAACCCAGCATGACTCTGGACAATCTGTTCACCCCCCCTCCACCCACTCTGTTTAAAATCAAATACTTTGAGTATTTTCGTATATTTAAACATTTTAATACTGCTCCTCTTTTTTATTGTACATATTTAAATTCTTCATGTGTTTTTTTTAACGGCATTGTTTTTCTCTCTTCTTATTATGGACCTGATTCTGATTCTGAAAAAAAATAAATAATAAAAAATGCTGAACATGAGACTAATTATGGCACTGCAGTGGCCCATTTTGTAACCTGACAACTCATTATTCTTTCCATGATAACATTAGTTGGAAGTCAGAACATCACTCTTTATATTTGTCAAGCAGCAGGTTGCATCTTCAAAGGAAGTGACTGCGGCCCTTTATTGAACAACTTCCTGAGTACTACCTGCGAAGTTTCAAATTTTCATCACTCTGCATTGATAACTCAGAGGACAAACTGAGTCAAAACACTTTTCTTACTAATTTATTAAAACAATATTTGTATGCGTCACTGGGCCTACTATGTACATAAACTGCATATTAAGTGTTATCATTGGACAGACTAAACAGAAATGTAGATGCAATAACATCATATAAAAAAATTAAATTACTTGAATTTTTTAATGCATCCACCCCAAATAGAGGAGGGGGTTAGGGAAAATTTGCTATATTGTGGAAAAAATAGGGTAATATTTAGCTGTATACATTTTTTGCACAGTCAGAATTTATGCGTTTTCAAATTGATGATCTATTAAAGATGTAATCTTTCACCCTAACCCACTGCTGACCAATAGGTGTGAGAACAGGTTTTTGACTTTTCCTCTAAAGTTTATTGAAAATATGATAAATGGCATATTGCAGCTTGCCATTTGCTCGCCATTCCAGGCATGTTTGGTTTGTTATTATTTCCCACAACTGTACACGTCAAGACGCTGCTTCCACTCGTAAATACATAATACTACATTTTGCATCGCTTTCAGCAACACTACACCACTGTCATCAGCAGATGTAATCTGCATTTCAGTCATGTGATTCCAGGTGGCTGCACTTGGAGGGAGATCAATACTAAGCAAGCTCCATCTGCTGATGAAGGCCACCAGATGTGGCTGAAATGGTGTGCTAGCAAACTGCCTTTTCCCAAGGTCACTAGTGAACCTCCATCACCTGACCCAGACTGGAACCCTAGGAAAAATAAGTGAGATGAATAGCAAGGGGCACCTCGCTTTTAGACAATAACCTTTAACCCTGGGCCCCTTGCTCTGACAATCTCACAGGCACCAGATATCTTCTGAAGACATTAGAAGTGAAAACCACCAGCTGGAACTTATAAATGAAGCAAAAACACTTCTGAGGTATGCATGAACTTACAGGACACCTCATGCTCTCTATAGTGCCCTATAAAGACATTCTTTATATGTATATGTATTAATCAATCCAGACACTACACCGACTTCATCCAACACAAACAAATCTTACTGGAAATTACCTCAACAGCTATGACTCAAGTGGTCTCACCTTGAGGTGTCTTTTTTTTTGTTAGTACATACAAAACCTATTCACAAAGCCACCTCTACTGTCTAAACTCTTACTGGTGCCACTCTGTATATCCCAAACTTTTAATTATATTTGATGAGCTGCCATAAAAATCCAATTTCACTCAGTGTCTGCAGGCCCTTTCTTATTGCTCTGTTCCAGGAGACCTCGCATTGCATGTAGACTACAAACATCCACCTGACTGAGAGCAGCATGGACACACTTGAGATCTCTGTGTCTTTCTTACTCCCTTTCTCTTTCTTCCCTCATTTGTTTTCTCTCTTTTCTCCTTATCGCCTTTTGATTCAGTTTGTTTGCACTTTGTCGCAGTGTTTGTAAGCCCTCTCGTGTTTCTGTCAAGTCCTCTCATCCTTTGTATATTTCTACACATCTCTCTTTCTCTCTCTCTCCATCCTTTAAACCGATCTTTCACTTTGGCCCAGAAGCAAATATGGTTCATTACATTTTTAATGTTGTTTGTAATAGCTTGGCGCTCTCAACATGTCAAAAAGCAAATCATGTTTCAGAGTGTTCGTTTATGTTTGCTGTGCAGAGATTTCTGCAAGTGTTGCGCTAAACATGTTTTTGTTTTTTTTTTAGCCACGCTGACTGTAAGCATGCATGAGGTGCTCTTAATGTGAAAAGCTTGACTACATCTGGAGATGCTCCATGTAACTATTTGTGGGTCCCTTACGTCGATTTAAAATTCTTTGTCCTGCTTATTATATTTGAGCCATGCAAAGACAATGTTATACTCCTGGCTTTACTCATAAGAATTCCATGAGTGACAGATAGTTGGTTTACTTTTGGCCTTAGAGTTTTCATCACTTCAGTATTGATTTCTTCTTCCTCTGCCAATACATCATCATACACCATCAATATACACCAAAGTGCATATTATCTGAATATTGTTTTACCTTGGAGACGTTGCATATGAACAAACACATGAAGAGGAAGAATTTTCAGTTTCAGGTTGTTTTTTTTTCCAGTTTTATTCGACAAACACGTCTGCACACAGCTGTGAATTTGCAAAAATGGAAAACATTTGCGAGTCTTTCTGAGATCTAGTTACATTTTCTTTTAGAAAACAGTAACCACCTCAAAATTATGTGCCTGATTCTTCAGCAAGTGCTGTAATTGATCTTGATGTACACATATATGTTTATTAGCTCACTTGCAAATACACTAATGTTATAGCGTACACATAGCCAACACCCCATGTTGCTGCACACACACAGAGCTAGTTATGGGCACCATAAAGAGCTAACTGCTAAACTGATCAACTCTGAAATCAAAATCTCTGAAATGTGTTACTCACCATTCCTATGCTTGCAGTGAGTCAGTGATTGTTCATATGGAGCCTTTCTTCAATAATAACTTGATCACTGTGCTGTACACACCTAAAAAGACTGACAAGGGGCAGGTCAATGCAAGTCTTCATAAACTAAAATCCATCAACTTTTCTGCATCAAAACACAGTAAAAATACATTTTGACAACATTGGAGCTTTACAGCACAGCCATGACATGGTTAGCTCCTCATTAATGGACATGTAAAATCAAATTTGTTTAATCCAGGAAAAAAAAGAAGTGTACAAAAAGACACAATGTGTTTTCACAGAGGATTACGTGCCAGATGAGTTCTGGGGGCAGAGGGCACAGGGGAAGGGAGAGGAAAATGACTGCATCCAGGCATGATAAACACCAGCCATGGTAATTAATGGGCTCATTTTGTTAAACTTTGGACAGAGACAGGCTAGCCATTTTCTCCTGTTTTCAGTCTTGATGCTAAGCTACAGTGTCCTCCAGCTGAAAAATGAATATCAATTGTATTTAGGTTTTGTTACAGGAAATATTTATTTTTTTCCAGCTTATTATTTAAATTTTGTAATAGTATGAGGGGGCTGTATTCCTCAACAATACCCTTTCCAGGGGCAAAACAGATAGCAGTTGTTACATTTTCAAAATTTTAGCTTTCAAAAAAATAAAAGGGGCTAAAAGATTCCTGTATGAGGCTGATGTCAAAACAAAAAAACCAAACTGTTCCTCATGTCTCTCCTATCTGCCAACCTGCCCAGGCCGAGTGCCTGAGCAAAACACAGCTCCTCCTACCTGTCAAAACACAAAGCTGCTCAGTAAGCCCACAAGATTTCGTACAGGGGCAGGGCTCTCGCTGCTTTGTTGTAGGCAAAATCTGCCTTTCTTCTCACTTCAACAAGGTCTTTGAAATACCCAGCCCCAAACAAACAGATGAGATACAGACAGCGGAGGGGAAACAACTGGAGCACTGGAAGGAGAAAAAGAAAGAAAGAGCAAAAGATATGAGACACATCCTTAAAATGGAAATAGAAACGGAGCAGGACTGAAATGAAGTCAAAGAGAGATGTTAGATTTAAAAAGAAAAATTAGAGATCATCACTTGACAGCTGGTACTGCATGTCACCCTCCACCTGCACCTGCATCAACACCATGTCATTACAAATGTCCTCACTCAAGATCTACAACTCTAATTGGTCCTCCCAAAGATAGAAATACAAGAATACACACACCTTTTGCCTGTGCACTGACTGAATTATGTAAAAGCTTGCCAATTAAATATTGAAATGAACACGCAGGGATGAGAGGATTCGTGAAGAGGAAAGGTACAGAAAAAGGGAAAAGAAAGATAAAAAAGATAGAACGGCTCAAAGAAAAACACATAATCAAGGGGTGTGTTGAACTGCAAGTGATTTGCAGTTTTTGTGTGTGTTGTAATTACATCAGCAGTTTTTCCAAGTATCCCCTCCATGCATATTTTAAGTGCCAACACTCAAGAGTCAAAACTGATTTCTATTTTCTTTCTCAACAGAGTATTTTTTTTTTTTTTTTTACACTGATGCTTATCAAACCTACAGTAAACATCTTCTATCCAACAAACTAAGCCCCACCTCTCTAAGTGACAGGCACATTTCTATTGACATGAGTCTTAAAATCTCACAAAAGACAGGCAAGTCTTTGCTTTCAGTGGCTGAGGTCTGGAAAGTCTCAATAGACATTTTCTGCAGACGGGCATGAGTCCAAGCAGCCTCTTTTGATAGCTGATTGGCAACTGATATGAGACATCTGACTGAGACATCAGCATGAATACATACTTCTTATTGAATTAATATGGCACCATTGACTATAAAGCCAAAACATCTTTATCACCCCTGGTGGCTGGCTGAAGTAGTATCTGTCATATACTTGTATAGATATATACCATGTCTTAAACCCTGTCCCCTTCATGTCAGCAGATGAACCAAACTAAAAAAAGAAAAAAAAAAAAAATCAGTAAGTATTAAATAAGTTGTTACCCATGATATTTTCTTTCATTTTTAGGTAGTTCTTTTACTTTGGGTAGAAAATACATCTTATATATCTTCAGGTGTTCATCTTTCCTGATAAGTTTTGAATTTAAGGAGTTGTCTGATGCTATGGAAAGCAAGTACAACACCTGTTCGCCTGTTCTTGTGATTGAATCAGGTGGGCATATAGGACCTTGATACAGTGGCTTCACACCTCAGTCTCTGCTAAACAACGGTTTCAAATAACATCACCAGCACAGGATGGTAGCTCCCATATTGGGAGCTGTTGGCATTTTTATTCAGTGGGAGGAAGTGTAAACATGTCTGTCTCTGTATACAGTCAGTGTGTTGCAGTCACAAGGCTTTCCTTTATGTTGTGCAAATTATATTCAGGATCAAACATTTCATACCTACAGCACTCTTCATTTTGGGAAATACCTCGATCTGTCAATTGCTGTAAATATGTAAATGTAATATTGTAAATATGAAGCTAAAGACAGCAGTTGGCCAACGCAGCTTAGCATAACGATGTAAACAGCTAGCCTGGCCTCATCCAAAGGTGATTAGGGCTATTAAGGCTATTTGACCCCTTTTCTCTGTTATAATGCAGAGCTATCCTAACCACCATACATTACATCTTGATTGCTTGATATGAAGTTTTATGGGGTGGTATATCCCAGAATATTTCCTAGCTTTGAGCACTAACATCCTGAAGTCTTGTCGCATTTTTCCCCAAGTCAGGGGTCTTTATATTGATCTCCTCATTTAGTTCTTGCTAGAAGTCAAATAAGCATATTTCCAAAACGCAGAATGATTCCTTTGACCCTATAAAACCATTTGTATCGTATTTGCTACGCGAGTTTCTGAGACCTCTATCTTATCAACATGATCAATACTTTCCTTAAAAACCTCTAAAACTTTTTTTTAATCTTCCCCTCAAAAACACTCAATGTATCAAATGTAATACAAAAAAATCATAAACAAAATGATGGCAAATTATATATATATATATATATATATATATATATATATATATGTTTTGTTAAAAGGTTTAATAAACATCTTGGTTCCAAAAAATTTGGATTTTCTGGCTATTTTTTTATGTATCAGGCTTTACAGGGTTAATATAAATAGTTGCTCATGAGATTTGGATGGCTTGGCAGGAAGCAATTTCATTATCTTAACCATCCCACTGTGCTCAAGGTTTCCTTCTGCTGGACATAGCACAAAACCCAAAAAAGTCTCATGTTAAAGCAGGAATTTGAAGGATTTAGGTTGGCTTTGTAAAGTGAGTGACCATTCGCACCTAGAGGTCCTCTCTCCAAGACATTCCACTCCTTACTGCCCACATGCTGTGCCCACACACTCACACCACAGGCAAGAGAAGAAGAAAAAATATTGTCTGAATATCACTGGAAATATTAGTCATATGCAAATAGGGCCTTTTGCAGAATTTTAACCAGGCAGTGAAGCAGCTGATGTACCAAACAGTTCATCCTGATCTCATTTGAAATTGGCACTTATGAATGAATTAAATTAATGTCCATTTTTTTTTTTTTTTTGGTCTGATATGGACATGAAATGTAGCATGAGGTGATGCTTTTATGACAAATTGAGTGAAACCGTGACTAAAACTTTACCCTCACATTAGCCAAAACAATTTAACGCAACATTAACTTCAAACACAAAGCTGAAGTAAGTAGATTTTTCTGTATCACCATGTTTAGACAAAAAAATACAAATAAGTTGGAATATTATGACAAATAGCACCTTCACTTTTAACAGGCGATGATATGAAAAACCTTGCAGCAGGACTCAACCATGCAATTAAAAGTGGTCACATTAGATAAAAAATAGATTCAGATGTCCCTGGCCTCTTCCAAACCCTCCTTATCTCAAGTGTACAAGCACAGGTCATGTCCCTTCCGCTGCATTACACATGCACACGTCCTCAGCATAACACCGAGACACATGGCCCGATGGGAGTGTGGACGCTAGTGCAGGGAATAATGTGGAAGTTTCATCTATTACAGTGCTTATTTCCATGTAAAACAAGACTTAGGGCTCAGCGGGAGATTTTTATATTATGTTTCTGTTCATTTCTAATTTTGCTAACCAAGTTCAACCATAAACATCACACATATAAACATTTTCCACGCGCTGTATGCAATGTGCTTTCTTAGTCTGTCACAGTAATATTCCACAGTCCTGGGAGAGCGTTTCTGTCTGTCAATCATCTTGAAGACATATGACAGCTTTTGACCCACTCTAGCGCTGCGGCTCATATAACAAGCTTACTAACTGGGAGATAATAACAGTGAAGCACAAAGCCTATCTTCTGTGTGTTAGTGTGCCCCCGTGTGTGAGCAGCTGAGTGACTAAAAGACAGAGAAAGATTGGAAGGTGGGGTCACGAGGCCCCGAATATCCACTTAAAGTCACGTGAAAATGAGAATTGTTCAAAGCACTCAAAGAGTCCACCTCATGCATCCTCCACTATTTTTCAGCATTGGCAGTGACTCAGACCAGGATTGCCAGTCAAACGCTGCGCCCAACCACCACCATCAGCCGAATAGAATTCCAGACTTCAGTGGCAGTCGACTGATGATCACTGACATTGAGAGAGCTCTGCTCAGTGACCCCTGCGACCCAGAGCCTTAAATCTCCAAACGAGAAAAAAAAAAAGAGCGAGGAGGAGCAGTTTATGATATCGCACTTCAGTGAGCACTGGAGAAGAGAAAAATAAGTATCAATTTTACGAGGGGCTCTAAATCAGGATGGGTTTGGAGAGACGACTTTATCGTTCAATCTGGCCGCCTGCTCTGGAGGTGTTAGCGAGGTTAGACAAGCGAGCGACGAGCACGCCCGCCTCGCCATAACAATAATCATCGAGCTAAGCCCGCAGCTCACGACCTGTAAATTGATTAAGGAGAGGATGGTGACAAAGATGCTCTTCGAGGTTCTCTGAGGCATTGTGCGATGAATTTGCAAGCCTTCATTAGATGGACTGTCTGTCCGAGCGTGCTGAATCCAGAGTGGAGATGATGAGAGGGTGTGAGGGGGTAATGGGAAAACTCCAAACTCATTGGCGGTGTTTATACAAGCTGTCTACCATGAAGAGAAGGGCCATGGCCTGCTTTGTCCCGAGATGAATAAAAAAATCATCTTCTCTGTCTGTTTCATTACAGAGAATCATTTCTCCCAAATCAGAGCAGATAAATCATTTAGAGAAAAACGAGGGGGGGTGTATGTGTGTGTGTAGCATTACTAGGCCTGTGTGTATGTCTGCCTTTGTGCCTGTCCACCCGTGTACGTGTTTTTGTGTGTAGGTGTGTTACAACACCCATGTTTGTGCATGTGTCTGTTTGTGTGACTGTCAACTTGAGAGTCAACAGAAGGCATGAGGAAGCGGATGGTTACGTATTTCTGTATCGCGGGGTCTTGCCCGAGGAAGCATGATTAAGACGCTGAATCAGACTCCCTGTTCAAACATCACAGCAGAATCATGCAACTTTAACTTCTTCCGACCCGTTGACACAAACAAGTTAGACATGACTCCATCCAACATTAATAAGCCCCTCCAGGAAACTCCAGGATGCTGCCACAGAGGACATGTTTATGCGAGATAAACAGTTTCCATGCAAATATTGCAAGGTCTTGCAAATTTGGCCTATCTTTTAAGGCATAACTCATCATTTCATGAATGACCAAGATGATAATTATTTAATGATTTCTAAAAATGTTATAGTTACCCTTTTTTGAAGACATGCAGTCACAAACTAGGAAAGTTAAAAAAAATAATTTTATCTGAAACAGTTAAACTGCTTTGTAATTTTCAGATTGTCACTCATTTTGTGATTCATCTTTAGTAAAATAGTTATGTTTGGGGTCTGTTTGAATCTACACATAAATGGTAGAGTTAAGGTACAACACCAAGAGTCAAATCCAGCAATATTTGCAGCTGCAGCATGAAATCGTAAGGTCGCTGGTAAATAGTTGATTCTACTACTGTCTGGCAAGCGATACAGAAGTATCTGCTGCCAAAAAATTTATAAAACATGAGCCAATCTACCTATAAAGCTATTATACTTACTTTTTTATGGATGGGAATGTGAGTTTGGAGGTCTGGACAGAATTAGATCAACAACTGGATGGATGCTTATTCCGACTGGTCGTTTTTTAGTCAAATGTCTAAAAATGGTCTTGGATGACCAAACACAAAAACTGATGGCAACTGCATTCAACATTCAACTCTTTTGTGTTTAGTATGTTCACATGCTGGTGACCACGATAAACACTTGCATCTTAACTGCTATCACATTGATTTTAAGCTGTATCAACCGTTACAGCTGAGCAAACTGTAAACCATGATTCTGAGCAATCAGTAATGTGATTTTTTGTAGTTCTAATTATTTTCCAATGCTTCTTGGCTTGACTAATTAAAAATACATCAACATCATTAAAAGTAGCTACCTGTTGTCATGTTGTGGCTGATTGGTGTATAATTTGGGGACTTATGCGTTCAAAGCTAGAGAGTGTTGCTCAGGTAACTAAATACATATGAATGATTGTTTAGCTAGAAAGACTACTTCTGTCACGTTGTCCTACTGTCTTCATTCATTGCTTTTATATGTATAGGAGCCAATTACCAGTTAGGTATCCTCCTGGTGATATGATAAGCTAAACCTTTAACATAATACCTCTTGAAGCATTCTAGACATTCAGTCTCAGCCACACACAATTCTATGTACATTTGCGAGCAAAGACACTAAGATCACTAAGTACTCTCTTAATACAGTATTCTGCTGTATTAACAATTCTCTTTTCCTCTTTCATTAACAACTCTCACGCCATACATATTAACTACTCTGCTTCAACACGCAGCCCTTCAAAGCTGTGCTAACTGAGGCCATGGATGAAATTTCAAGAACAAAAGTCGTGACATTTTTTTAAGCTATTTCCAGAGGCTACCTTACCCAGAGGCATTAAACTGAAAATCCCTAATTTCATCTTTTACCTACAGCCATGTTGTCTTTGATTCACTGTTTTTCCTGCACACCAAAAGACAATGTTTTCTGTCTCAAGAGAAAAAGAAACAACAGGCATGGTTCTGTTTGTACTTTTTAAAAAAAATATCCCTGGGGAGGTCATATTGCGCTGCTACAGTTGATTCCTAGTGACACCGAGCCACAGGAGCAAAAGAAGCAAGGAGGGTGGCTGAAGAAGAGCTTTATACCATTTTTCATAAGGAATGGTTCACGCCATGTTCAACTCTATATCTGTACCATTATCAGTGCAATTTCTTAGAAAATGTATAAGACTGTCATCAAACATAACAGCTTCACCCCTGGAGTTCCACTTCAGCCTCATCCTACAATGTTGTGTTTTTACAGGCATTGAGTTCAGCCCAAAGCACACACACACACACTTACCTAAAAAAAAACACATCACAATTTATGCCAGATTTCTCTAAACAGCTTGTGCAGCATAATCCAACTGCTCCGTACCCGCAGCACAGTGGTTTGACTTATTAAACTCCACAAGTTAGAGTGGAAAATTAGCATTTGACATTTAATGCTGTGAAAAACCCAGTCCCTGATAACTTCATTAGCCTGGGAAATGGCTGCGATGAAACTACAGGGAATAACTCACATGTTGGTGATCTTACAACTGCGAATTCAGTAAAGATCCAAGTGACACCAGGGCTCTGTACTGTAATAATGTATGGGGGAAAAAAAAAAATGAATGGGGCTTCTTAAATCAAGTAAGAGTAGCAATACCACAATGGAAAAGTATTCCATTCATGACATTCATAATTTTACTCAAGCAGAAGTGAAAAAAGTATGGAAATAAGTATCCCAAGTACAATGCAGTAGAATAACTGCAGTCAGAGAATTCAGTTACATACATGGTGTATTATTACTGCATCACAATGTCAAGGTGGAGCTAATTTTAGGCTGAAGCAACAAAAGCACCCGGATTACAATTCGGGAAAGTGGTTAAATGCTTCAACTCATTGTGTACTTATTCTGTACAAAATTCCTTCTTCTCCACACACATTCCACATTCCACCCTCACCGGAATAGTATGAAACCAACAGCAGGACATGCATTGAACCACCTGCACATTCATGCGCATGCACGCGTGTTCAGAGAACAAACTAAAAGGGGACTCAATAGTATAATACCAGACATACATACCTTTAGGTGAATATTTTGATTTCTAATAGATGGAAAAGCACAGGTGTAACAGCTGAAAAAGTGAGAAATTTAACAATGCCAATATTCAGCCTTTTTTCTTTTCATGCATGGCTGAATTGGACTGACTTGGAGAATTGTGCAGGAATGTGGAATATGTCGATATGTGATTAAAGTGTATTGATAAAGGCCACTTTAATCACATGCTCCCAGGTCTGAATCTCTGATTAAATGATTGACGAATAAGAGCATGCAGGGTCAATCCAGCATTTTCTGTGGTTGTAAAATCCAATCTCTTTCTCCACACCTCTTTCTCTCTCTCTCTCTCTCATTACACTCGCAAATTCTCAGTCTGGTGTGTGCTTTTCTTTTTCAATTTATTTTTATTTTATTTTCTTAACTTTCCACTTTTTGACACCCTGTTCTTCCTTACTGAGCCTAGAATCTGTTATCCAATTAAGCTGCTCTATTGCTTGTCATCAATATTTCTTCATGGTGAGTTCCTTTTTTTCCAATATCACCTATGCAATTAGAACTTTTCCTTTTGTGCTTTATCATTGTTTATATGTGGGGAAAATAGAAACCCACTTGCACACACACACACACACAGTTGTAAATGTTGTCACACAACATTAACACAGAAATATACAAACTCTTTCCACCTTTCACACTATGTGGACCAATTGAAAGTGGAGAAAACCAAAGCCATCCCAGAGCAGCCGGGTATCTCGTCCACTTAAGGACTGTATTAACCTTTCCACAGATGTCAGTATATAATAGGTGGTACCGTGTGCCGCACACTGGCATTTGTCTTGGATAAGGTGCAGAGGTCCTCCTGCTAAATGCCACCAGTAATGAAGCAGCTCTCTGTCTGTGCCTGTGCTTCCTCTAATCTGCAGTTAATGTCCCTCTGGAGGATATGTATGAAAATGTGTGTGCGTAGACCGTAGAAAGACAACAGTGTGGGAATTTTGTGCAGAAGGGAATAGGATGCTTACATTAATGGTGGTCATCAAAGTGAGTTAATATGTATATGAACTGCTTGTGGCTTCTAAAAAGTTATGTTAATGTCAATCATTGCAAGTGTTGCAATTTGCGTAATACTTTTACAGCAGATAGTAAAATGAACTTAACATTTCCCAGCTACTTTATCAGACACTTTTGATCCTAATGACTTCTTTATTTATGAATAACTTGTCCATTTCCTTCACAATCAATCATCCACCCAACTAACAGAAGCAAACTGACATCAGCCCTGCTTGATAAATAATTTCCTTTAATCAATATTTATGCATGAGCTCATAATATATACTATGGTTTTCATGTTATTTTTCAGCCATTCTAGCTGTGGGATGTCAGTGTTGGTCTGTAAATAGGTCAGTTAACTCAACACTCAATTTTTCAACCGATGGATTTCCACAAAATTTGTTAAACTTGTTAGGGTGAAGTTGTCAATATTCATGGAATTCTCTCAGTAAAATAATAACCAATAACTTTTGTGATCCCCGAACTTCCCCTGGCATGCCTGCTCTGCATTTACCTCTGTTTCATCTTCAGCATTCCTTTTTGCCATTCCCAAAGATTTTAGAGGGGTGTGAATCAATTTAATTCTCAGCTCTCACCTCAGCCTTTCAACTCACTGAATATCACTGGATCATCGATTCTTCAAAGCCCTGAATCAAAAACGCAATCTATGGTCATGTGCTCAAAAACTTCTGAAGCTAGTTTGCTTCAGCTGTTTGGATGGATGATTGGTTCTGAAGGTGACAGACAAGTTATTTAATAATTAAATTAGTCATCATTAGGAATAAATGCAATAACTGCAAAATATGGTTATTTTCAAAGAAAGCATGCAAGACCCATACTAGAACTGCTTACAACTAAGGCCTTAGCTAATTAAATTTGAATTTTGAGAAAGATGCTGAGATTAATTGAACCTTTAAACAGGATGCAGTACAATTAAGAGTTTTCTCAGAGCCATCATTTAGTGGCCATTAGATGAAGTGCATCTTGAGGCACTCCTGCTCCACCATCACCACTCAGCCATGGTAGTAGCCATTTGGGATGAACATACACTGAATGCATTTTTTATGATTCCAGCTGTGTTGAGCTTGCAAAGAAAACCCGGGAGGTTGGAAGGTTTCAGCTCAAAATCAAAGGCATGTGATTCTGGGGTAATTCTGAAATGGTAATCACAGATGTATTTACACAGCCTGACATGAAACAGAAAAAAACATGACATAGATTAGAACTTTTAATAATCAGAAGAAGCTTTTTTGTGGAGGATAAAAACATGTCTGGTTCCTCAAAATTTAAAACCTCTTGACAAAATACATACAATATATCAAGAAACATTATTGATAAGTTGTCTCAAATGCTTGCGACCAATACCCTGGGATCCACAACAGAACAGTGAGAATATCTCATGAAGGTCTTTTCATTATCAGCCACTCTCTCCTTGCTTTTCTTCTCCCTGGATGTTAAGTTCCAATGATCAGCCCGAGCACAGGAGAGAACCCTGCAGGCCTGACCGTGCACAGACACTAAATAGGCCAATATTGCTTCATACAAAGAGGATCTGCCCCAGAAGTACCTCAAAAAGCACAACATATTGTTCAAAAGATACAGTATTGTGTCAGATGAAATCATCTGACACAATACTAAAGAGATGACCCAAGAATGGAATCTAGTGGCGATGGTAAAGAACCTTGAATTGAAATCATGCCCTAAACAGCAAACAGCTCACTGAACAATGGGCCATACATCACGTCACAAGACTTAAGTAACCATGCATTCCTGCTGTGATCACAGCATTTGAAACCCACACCCATCTGTTCAGTATCTAACATGAACACAGCACTTGTGGAAAAGTCAGAGAATCACCAAAGGCATTGAAATTTATCATTTGGGTATCGTGAACATCTATACAAAGTTTTTTGCTATTGTGCAGAGAAGGTTTTGAGATATTTCATTGGATAAGAGGAAGGTTTGGTTTGGTTTGACTGTGGCACATCTAACCTATCCTCAGGGTGCCATGGTTACCTGTGCCAAATTTCATTGCAATCAATCAAATATTTGTCAAAATAACAACCTCGTAATGGCAGAAAAGGAAGAGGCTTACCAAGTAATTTGGAATTATCCTCTGGCCACCATGAATCCCATACTCTTTGTAACAATACACAATGAGATATTTTCAGTCTGAGCCAAAGTGGTAGACTGACCGACCAACCAAGATTACCATCCACAGATACAGAGTGATGCCAATAGTATGGTATAATAGAAAATAATAGTATTATATACAATAGTATAATAGAATAGCTACATAGTTGAATAAAGAAGCTTGTAACTTTAATTGAAAAACATTAATTAGAGCTGCAACATTTTTTTATTATTAGCCCATTTTTTAAGCTGTAAGGTTTCTGAGTTCTTCATTCAACACATAAAATTACAACACAATGTTCTGCTAAATTTCCCATTTTGCAACAAGATGAGTCTAGTAGGGGACAGCTGTATGCAATTAGTGGCTGCACCTCTAACATAACCTGCTACCTCCAATATACAATAACACGAAAAAGAGAAAGTGAGAACTAATGAGACACAGTGAGAAGAGCACAAGAGAACATCCTCCTTCAGTCTCTAAATATACAATTAAAAGACTGCTGGGTCATGTTATATTACAGCACAGTCAGAGTATCTAAGTGGAGAAATGTGGCAGATGCAAGAGTTCACTGGCAGGGCAGCAGAAACTGTCAGTTCAGGAACACAGGAAGCATAAGAAAGCTAACGTCTGGCTCCACATGCTAGCCACGGCTCTGATGTCCACATGGACTCGACTCCTTTCCCACTGACTTCTCTGAGCTGAAAGTTTCTTAGTGTAGTCGGTCAGAGCTGCAAAGTCAATCCTCATCTGGCCTCGTTCACAAAACACATTGTATTGTATTTCTCACTGTGTAGTTCGATAAACATCGCTTTCATATTTTCTTGCTCTTTGTTCTGACTTTTTTTTATGTCAAAACACTTTTCCCCAGTCATAGTTTCATGGTCACACTTGTGATGATATGATCTATTTAACAAAAAAAAATATGAAAAGACTAAATCAATCCATCGTGGAATAAATGTAAATAACATTTTCAGGAAACTAAAAATACTTTGCGATTTGATGACTTACTAATGTGAAAAACAATTTTAAACAAAGGTAGTTTATGCATTTACCTTTTCCACTGAACTTCATGATGAACATTTTGCTCACAAATTATACCTGCCATTAATTCCTGGACAATGAAATTGCCGCAATGTTTACATATTTCCTAATGTCAAGAAATAGTTTGGCATTTTGTGAAACAGTCAATGACAAATCAACACCAGTCTTATATTTGAAAGCTAAATAACAAACTGGAATTAGCTTAGCATAAAAAAGAGCAGAACTAAGCAAGATAAAACAAGTCAATCAGTGTGAAAAAAAAGACCAAAAGGCATCTTAACATTTTCATTGACTTCTAGCCTTTGTGCTAAGATAAGCTAAAGTCTTAAACTCAAACTTTGAGCAAGAAAGCAAATGAGTATAATTTCTAAAAATGTTTAATCGTCTGTTTCAATACGAATTGTTTCTGGATTTACTCATTTAGTTCTACAGATGCCAACTTCACTGTAATGTTGCACACAGTTGTAGTGACTTAGCAATAATACCTCCTGGGTTGATGACAATGAAATCATCAATGCATGGCTCAGTTTTGTCTTAACGACATGCAATTTTTTTTGTACAGGAAACTGTCAGGCATTTTTAATCAAAACTTACTCACTCGCTTAATTAGTTAGAGAACATCAACTCATGCTCGTACAACAAAAATATAAAATATTACACTACAATTAATTAATCACCAACTTGTTCTAGCTTTATATTTAGCTTTTTTTTTATTGTAAAAGTTTGATATTAATGGAACAGTAACATTTTTGCCTGCAGGACTTGACATGCAGAGATTTCACACTTAGCCTTTATAATTAGATTCCATCTGTGTACATCAGATATCATATACCTGTCCTGTTCATTTTCTCAAGTGCCTGGATGTGAACGAGAAACTGCTGAGAGCTACCTGACATTCCTGTTAACGAATGATCCTTTGCCCCATGAGGTAATTCTTCCCACCAAATACCAAACTTGCCCTTGAGTATGCATTGTGGGGAAAAGACTAACCAGCTTGAATGCAGTGAAACCTTGAGAGGGAAAGACATGAATAGCTCTCTCCCTCCAGTCTCTCAGTAGCATCTATCAAGGTGAGAAAGGCAACAAACTCCCTCAGTGGAGCAGCACTCCGGCCAGCAGCGCAGCACTGTTGTCACATGGGGCAGCTTACAGCTGTGAATGTGTGTAACAGCATTTAGCATGGTGCAACTGAAAGAGAAATTGTGCTCAAACAAACCAATATTAGGGGGGTAGGGGGCGCAAAAAGCACAAAAAAAAAAAAAGAGTAGTTGATTTTCTCCCAACTGCCAGACCGTCCATTATTCCTGTCCTGTGGCAATGGAGGGGAAGCCAGCTGGCTAGAGACCTCAACAATAAACAAACACAACATTGTCTGGCTTGAACAAACAACCTGCAGTTTCCCCAGAGCCAACCTTTCCTCCCCAGCGATGATGAATATTCTGTCTCCTGCACGCAGTCATATTTTTCTGTTGGCTGTGGAGGGTTTTTTGGCTGCAGGGCCGGATATTGATAAAGCTGGAACAGGATTTTCTGCACTGTATAATGTGGCTATCGCTCAGTGGTGTGTGAGGAATGCTCTGTGCCGCTGTGGATATAGATATCCAACCTCTGGCTTTGACACACAGGGTGACTGAGGTTTGTGTGTAAACAGTGAAGCAAAACGACTTTGTGTGCGTTTTTGTGTGTTACTCAGTAATCAGTAATCTCACGGTGTCTCTCACCCCAGAGCTGTCCTGTCCTGACACGTGTGTGCTGTATGCCGCTCACATTTACACACAACACAGAGACTAGCTCACACTGTTCTATTTGAGCTATTTACCCATTTAATCCCAGTGTGTGTGCTGCATTTCAACTGGCAATAATGAGCGGTGGCCACAACCTGCTGTGTGTGTGTGTGTGAATGCAACCTGCAGTGAGGTCTATACTGTAAACCATGTCGAGTCACCTAGCACAGCTCAGCATAGTGGCACCTAACTGAGGTGTGTGTTTGTTTCATAAGAGGCTCACTTTTTAGAACTCCTTCTGTGCCTCATTGAGTGTCATATACAAGCACACACGAGCATCTATGCATAACTACAAAAATGTGTGTGCACTTACAGTACATGCACACAACGTTCTGCCTTTGTTATTTCAGGAGCACGGAGTTAACTGCTGAACGAATATTGCTTTCACGGCTGGAGGTTATGTAGCAGTAAATAAATATAATTACTGTATAAAGCGACACTTTCACCCCTAACACAAGCCAAAGTACTACAGGGCTAATGTTCTGCCCTACTGCTTCTTTCATTATTAAGTTTCCATATATGAATGCGGCAGTCAACAGGTCTAAAACATGGAGCAAAACACGCCCAAGCTTTGAGGGAGATAAAAAGAATGCACTTTTTAGGAAAAAAGACAACTTACTGTTCAAACACCACTAGCAGTGAGTGCTGAGCACTGAGAATGATTTTTATGTAAGACAGACTAAAAGTGGTACAGTAGAGCACTTTAATGCTCATCTAATTCTGAAAACAGTTCTATACTACAAGGAAATGGACTTCAGTTGTTCAGAAGTTAAATGCTGTGGGCAGGTGCAGTGCAGCAAACTATACCAATACAGTGCTCTGAAATACCACCAGTAAGCTGCCAACTTCTGCAGAGTCCCTTAGGGGTAATTGTTTTGCAGGGAAACTTGTTGTTCAGCTAACATTAATCCTTTATCAGAAAACAATGAGTCTGGTAGCAGAAATTCTCTGTGTGGACCTGTGCATGGGCAGAAAAACACATACTGCATAATGATTCCACAAAAAACATGAAGGCAGGAGAATACACTGTGAATCCCATGAGTGCTTTAAAGAGCGGAAGCAGAATGAAACTCGATTCACCTGAGACTGCTGGCAAAACAAATTGGGAGTGTACACACTCCTGCACACACACACATTCACCAACATCCAGTGCCTATACCTCTATACTTTTACAATCCATTGTCCAAACCAGGTTATGTGGAATACCAAATAACCAACAAAGAGCACAACGAACTTAACCTTTAGTGAAACTTAAGTAATGAACCATAAAAACATAAAGATGGTATTTCACAAACTAGCAAACAAAGCAAACTTACAGGTTGTGGACACATTCCAAAACTCTTGAAGGTCAGGCCTGCCTGCTTCTTTATTCAGAGAGGATTTGCTACAGGTGAGCTGGCTTCCTATGTAAATTTAGGGGCTCCACCCACACAGGAAGCAGTTCAGGCCAAGTAGAGGAAGGTAGGTGTGGGTGGGAACTCTCAGAGCTCATGAATACTTTTCTCAGGGTCACTGAACCCAGGTCCAACCCAAGGAGACAATAATCAATAGTGTAGAAAACTGTACACTTGTTAAGAGCAACAAACTAATATTGCAATAAAATGAGAAATAAGATGAAAGAAATACATACATTTAGATTCCAAATATATTAAATAATCTGGTCTGTGACTCTACACTTCTACATGCTAATGTGATCACATGACAAAGCTACCGTGCTAATACTCAGATGCAGTATTTGCCATTTTCACTAGCTTATTTCAGCCATATTGCAAGTTAACATAATCAACACTAAACACAAATTACAGTCCAATCTGTTAAGAATATTAGTTGTAACAAAAGATTTAAGTATTTAATAAAGTGATTTGTGACCTAATCTGATGCTGGATTTTATGAAATCAGTAAAGTTGTTACAATTAATCCTGCGTGGTTATGAATGTCTGTACCAAATGTCATGGCAATTCTTCCAGTCATTGGTGAGACGATTCATTTTTAAAAATAAAATTGAAGTAAGAGTTGAGGAATCACCAAAGTCATGTGTTCATCCTCTGGGAGCCATGAATGGAAGTACAAAAAATTGTAGTGACCCAACTTGGCTATAAATTATATCATTGTGGACCAAAGTGGTTGAAAACTTAAGCAGTACCAAAACAAAGCAGAGAAGAAACTTGAGCAGTTCCAGTTTTCAGTTAACATCTTGCATTCAGATACTTCAACAGTGATGATGCGTCATCTTCTTATAAGTTCTCCAGGAACAACACTATTGTCAGTGATTGTGAGTGAACCAGCGGGTGTTTGTGTTTTATCTGCCCTTTCTAACCTCAACTCTGACATGCCCTCTGTGCGTCACATCCATAATGCAGCTGATGTCCTCTAATGACGAACATGTAGATCTAATGTAGCACAGCAGCAGCCTTGGACCAAATAAATATTTAATAACATATTACACTTAATGGCTGACTGGCTGCTCACTGATGAGCTCCTGGAATGCATGGCATAACGAGCTGTTAGCCAAGATCTCCTCGCTCACTTCTTCTCTGCTCTGATCACCCAGACTAAAACCATTACATTATGCATGAAAGGGTGCAATGAGAAGCTGCAAATTGCTCCAAAACAGACATGTTGCTTTACTAATGGCTGGATTTATGACGCTTAATGGTGTCCATGCTATCAGCGGTCACTCTTTGAATGGGTAATACTGTAAAAACTAAAAAAAGAATTGAGGAATCCATGAAATATATAAAATCACATAAATTAACTTCATTTTATTTTTTGTATGAAAACAGCAGTTCAAAAAATAAACATGGAATTTTGATTCTACCATTTGATTAGAGGGGAAGTGAACAAACCCAAAACAAGTGAACATGACAAACTAATAAAATTCTAGAGGATGATTTCTAAAAATATCCAGCCCTGAACATTAATGACTAAAAATGGTCCTCATTACTTTAGATTTTTCTCCTCTACTTAATACATTATTAGATTTTTACCACTTCCCCATCACAAATAAACTAAATATAAGCCTAAAGATAAGTGAAATCGTGTTTATTTTCCAAGTAAACTGTTGAAGAACAGCAGGCTTAATGATATTAGTTTTAGTTGCATGCTTTAACAGTACTACACAGAATGAAGGTTTCAATGTGTTATTCATAATAGGAACCAGAATTTAGAGGGCACAGTGAAAGGCATGCTCTCATGTTCACTCTTTCAGTGGAAATAGAATGTGTGAGACAGACTTTAATTAAACAATGTTTATTGCAGCAATAGCTTTTCAATTTTGCAAAATGACACTGGCTGTCTTGTTCATAGTGTTGTTAACTTTACCAGTCAAATAAGTTGTTTTCAGTTCCATATGCAACTGAACTTAAATACCAACAACGACTTTAAAAACACCATATCAAAGGAATGATTTCACATTCTGGTTCACTCATTCACAGTCTTAAGAATGTGAGTTTGGTGAAAAGATCGATAACACTTTCAAGTCTTGGAAAACATGAAGACACAGCTAACCGCTAACCTCTATTAAACGGGGAACTAGCAAGCATGGCTCCGTAGTCCACAAGCACTTCTGAAAATTGCTAATTGAGCTTTACCATTCTTTTTTGTTATTGGTGCTTAACCAAACAGACATGTTGTTGTATCAGCAGATTATTTGAATAAGATGTGAAATAATAAGCTTTACAGGTGCTGGAAGGTGTAATGTGTTTGCTTTAGTCATAACCAGGCTAGCTGTTTGCAGTCTCTATGCTAACCAGCTAGCTGAAGCTTACAGCCAAGACAGTGGAATCATTCTCTTCTCTAACTTAACCAGACAGTAACACTGTAATAGCAACAACCTATGACATTAAAACAAATTTCTCAAGAATGAGCCCTCAAACTAGCTCATGTCGACAGAACTTGCCAATTTGAACAAGATTGGATTGTCCACTGGTTGTTCACAAAGGTAGTTTGAGGCTTATAGTCACTCTCACTAACCCTGCTGCATTGACTGAAGCATACTCTGTGATAAATGGATCAGTGCATTGTGTTTTAGCAACAATACTCGTAACTCATACAATAGGGTACAGTAGTAATACTTTGGTGCAACCTCTGATCCCACCCATTCCTTTCCGCCACACATTAACCACATAACTAAAACTGCTTTTTTCCACCTCCACAACATTGCTCGTCTCTGCCCTGAACTGTCAGTTCCTGCCGCCGAAAAACTAACCCATGCCCTCATCATTTCCACACTCAACTACTTCAACAGTCTTCTATATGGTCTCCTACTCAAAACCATCAATAAAGTCCAACTAGTCCAGAACTTAGCTGCCCGGCTAATCACCTCCACCCGCTACTGCGACCACGTCACTTCAGTCCTCCACAGCCTCCACTGGCTCCCTGTCGAACAGCGCCTCGACTTCCAAATACTTCTCACTTAAAAAGCCCTCAACAACCTTGCTTCACCATACTGCCATGACCTCCTCGTCCACCCCTCTTCCAGCCGTTGCCTCAAGTCTATGGATGCTAATGCACTCATGACTGTAAGAACCAAGCTGCAGAGCTGGGGCACCCTTCCTGTGGAAAGCCCTCTCCAACCATGTCAGACAGGTGAACTCAACAACATGCAAACACACCTTTTTTAAACCGGCCTTCTCCATCAAACAACTCCCCCACTCATCTTGTGTACACCCCCAACCTATGCTTTACTTTTGTGTTATGTATAGCATCTTTCAGTGTCCAGACAAGGGCTTTAGACATTTCATTTATTGTTATTATTTTTATTATTATTATGATTATTATTATTATTGTTGTTTCTGATAGTTATACTGAGGTGAACCTCCAAGCGGTGCATCTACCAGCTGTCGAGCTCGTGCTGAGTGGGCTAGAGTGAAGGGGCCTCTTTCCAGGGGCGCTTACTCCCTCCGGATGCTTTCAGTTACATATATCACTCACTCAGCAAAGATTATGCCCACTTGAAACGAAGAAGTTGCCACGGCAACATGCAAACCCAAATCAAAAAATCTAATATTAGAAAAGTAAAAGAGAGAGGGTTCTCTCACCAATAATCCACAAAGCTTGGAATTGATCTCCCAGCAAGTGAAATGAAATCTGAGCAGGCTTTTAATGTAACAGCACACTTGACACCATTTAATGCCTTCAGCTGGAATAAAATGTAGTTATAAACACAACCAAATGAAAATCAAATGAAAATTCTACAGTTTCATGTTGTTATCATGCTGTATATTTTGACACTTCTAGCCAGCACAGTAACTAAAGGAAGTCTGCATTTTGTTGGAACATTATGAGCAAAAACACCAAAATTTAAAAAAAAAAAGATTGAATGTGTTTACACTTGGCTGGTAACTAATGGACTCGTTCCTCACACTAATACATAACACAAACAAAACTGTTTCCGATGTGTTTTCTGTTTTGCTTTTCATTGTTTGGAGAATCTTTCAATCATGTATTTTTTTTGTGCCCACACTGAAAAATTGACATCACCCACTGCTTGCCAAATTAATCAGCTCCCAATAATCACATGACAATAATACATGGAAACAAGCATTCATTCACTTTTTCTTTTGCTGTTTTTTTAAAAATTCAGGTAGAATTTGTGAAACACTTGGCTGGAAAGCTGGCTGGTGACAAATTCTGGCTCTCTTCTTCTCAAAATGCACCTCTACGGCAGTAGTGTTTATGTGGAAATAGGCTCTTCTCTATTTTCTCATAACATATTCTGCCCTGTTCAGAGTCTCTCCAGTTGTCATACAGGAGATTTCTTTATTATAATTTTTTTAATATGGGGATTTTATAATTATGAAAGTTCTGCAGAGCCTAGAAAAACGTTTTCTTTTGCAAAGTCATCATGGGCTGAGCACAAGGGAGAAATACTGGAAAATGTATTTTAGCCACTTTAACTAAACTCTACAAATTTGTCAGCTTCTGGTGTTTTTGGAAGTCACCAAACATCTACATGCACATTACTGCAACCCTCAGGACTGGAGTAGTGTCTGGCTGACTGATCAATATATTTTACATAAATGAAAATGTATTCAATGTGAATTTTATCCAGTTATAAAACACCAAAGATAACAAGTGTAAATGAGGATTTTCATTATCTCCCTGCTATTAAAACAGACTTAAGAGAAGAATTACATATTTGAAGCGTAGATTTTTCTTTTTCTAACCTGAGTCAAAAGTATATTTACTACTGAACCAAGCTGAAGGAATACCCGAGAAGTTGTAAAATAATCTCCCTGCTAGCTGTAAAAAAAAATAAATGTCCATAAATGGCATAAATCAATCCTTGAACAATGCTCATACAATTGAGTGATGGAGGATTCAACCTGTTTGTGTGTGTGTTTGTCTGTAAGTGTTAGAGCATCTGCCCTGCGTTCAAATGCATGGACTAAAGATAGGGCAAAGGTGCACATCACCAACAAGAAGGAGATTATAACTGTCTCACCTGTAAAGAAACCTGAGCAACAAAGCAGCAAGCATCAAAGTTTTACCCACAGACCGATACTGTGCTCGGCCATAGAAAAAGAAAGAGGGAGTCTCCATGGTTACTGCGGCTGCTGTCATCTTCAATCCTGTGACCTTTTACACACTGCAGATCAATAATAGCGAGGTATAGTCTCCCAGGTAAACAAGGGAATAGGAAGACGGCTGACGGGAGTAATTGCTGACATTTCTCAGGCAGATTTCTTAGGCAGTCAGTAAAGCTCTTGGCTTCAGAATACAGTGGAGACTTGTCTAAGAAACTTGTGTAAGAGACTTGGAGAACATCTTTTTTTCCTCTCTGTCTTCTCCGAAATCTCAAGCCGGACCACTCAGCAGACTCCTTTTTTCTGCTTATTTGTGGTGCTGTACAAATTGGAAGAAGGTGTAATAAAATGACAAAACTTTAATCTGCTGTCAGTTCTGGCGCACCATCTAAGACTTAGCTCAGACTTAACTGTATTTTTTGTGAAACTAAGTGCGCAGTGTCTGAGAAGGCAACAAATCCATAGTCAAATGAAAGGGAGATTATAAATGTAGCCATACTATCCTTCTTTATTACACCAAAGGACTTCAGATGGAGCTACTGCTTATTAAAACTCTTCTCACGGGCTGTCTTAGAGCGAGCGAGGCAAACCCTTGGCAGAAGAGTAGGGGTTGCCTTGGTGAGGCTCCGTTTGAAGTTGTGAACTCCTAATTTGTTTTCCGTCCTAGGCTGCCAAGCCAAGCCTTTTCAAGATGCCTTTTCAAGCTCTTCATGGATGAGGTTGCTTTGGTGCAGATGCTGGGCCGAAAAGAGGACAAAGCAGAAAGAGAGATGGAAGGTGAGAAGGAGAAGGTGGGGGTGGGAGGGGGAAGGTTTGGGATGGAGACAGCTAACACAGAGACAAAAATGTATTGAAACAGGAATGAAGACTGAATGAAGAAAAATGAAAAAGTAACTGGAAAAGACTGTGTGATTACAAAGGAACCATTTCTTCCCTTCTTTTTCCCTCCAACACTTTGTTGCTGTTAACTATTGACAGCGTGGAGAGCTGAGAGCATTTGGGTTTCTGAGCTGTAGCACAGTAGTAGTCAAGGTTAAGCCATGATGTGTGATCTCTTGGGCTGCTGTGCATTGGCAAATTAAGTGTAAACACATGTACATATATATATATATATATATATATACACACACACACACACACACACACACACAGTTGCCAATAACAGATTATCAATGTAAATGCACCACTTATTGCCATGCAATCAGGCTGAATCAATCCATACAACTTTAATACAGTATTTAGTAGGTGTAGTGCTTTGCTTCTGTTGTATTCATCTTCTTCTGTCCTTTTCTTCCTCTTTCTTCCTTGATTTTTTTTAGCAATGAAATGTGTATAATTCACCCAACAGGACCCTTTTTATGGGTAAAAACAAGACTAAGGGTCTACAGCCAAGCTAGCAGCTCTGTGAGGCTGTGGTGCTTTGAGCTAAAGACTGGTGTTAGATCAATATAATGTCTACCATTTCAGCTTTTTGTGTTGACATGCTAACGTTTGCACCAAGTACAAATCACAGCTTCGGTTGATGGGTGCAGTGTGGCATGAGTTATGCAGATATGTTGTCATAATGGACAGGGCATGTAGTAATTTTATTCCCATGATGGCACTGAAGGAAAGTTCAGGATTTTACACAGTTGTAAATCATTCAAGTTGAATATCTCTAAGCTTACAAATGCCATTGTAACACACCCAATAGCTGATGGACAACACAAAAGAAGACAGAATAATCACCAAAGACAGAAGGGTTCATCCTCTGGGGAACATGACTGTCTTTAATGATGAGATATTTCAATCTGGATCACAGACTTACTTATTTGTTGGTCACACGGCTTACCTTTCTCTGTGTGTACATGATAACTACAACTGTTTTTCATTTGTCCAAATTGTAAAAGTTAAACACAGAAAGAACTCCTGTTGGCTATTAATTCCCCAAAGAATGCAAATACTGGCATCCTGCCTGTATGTAATCACTTTTTGTACCTGTGTTGTCTGTATATTTGTATTCCATCATTCATCCATACACTAGCACATATTGAGCATGTTGTATGATCGTGTACAGTTCACTCGAGCTGCACACAGAAACACTGTCAGAACCTTAGTATTTTTGACAAAAGCTGTGTCCAGCCCACAGCAGACCTCTGACACCAACAAGGTTTTAGCAAACACGAGGCTGATCCTTACACGACACCTTCTTTTTCTCAGTCCTGACATTTCCACTTCTGTCCAAAATTATATTACTGCCAATCTCTATTATAATGGACTAAAAAATTAAGTGCTTGCATGACTCAATTGCCATGGCAACTGGTATTATATCCTTGAGCTGCCTTCATTTCTTCAAATATATATATTATCACTTGTGCGTTCTATATATGCATCTTTTTTTGTTGGCAATTTGCCATACAGAGTTGAACCATTGTGCTGCGCACACACACATACTGACATGCATTCATACACACAAGCCACTTGCACAGCGTGAGTCCTCCCAGCCAGGAGCACAAATGCAACAGAAAGAAAACGGAGAGAGAGCATGAAAGGTGGGTTTATTTTAGAAAGCGGAGTTTAATACCTAATTTCAATTTCAGCAGTGAGACGGGGGACTCGGCAGGGAGCCGGAAACCTGGTGGAAAAAAGAGGCCACAAGAGGAACGGAGCAGTGCGCCGCAGACAGAGGGTCAAGCTGCTGTTATGTTCGACTCCTAAGCCCTTCTCAGTGAGGGGGAAGAATGACTGCAGTGGCTCTGAAGCCCGGCCAAAGAAACACTCACACAATTAGTGCTGGAGTTTAGAGAAAGGTCAAGGAACTGAAGAGCTCCTTTGATGAAAATAATTCAAACTAAAGTAAATGTCATAGTTCTTAACCAAGCATTCTGCAAGATAGTCTAGATAGTCTACAAAGGTAGGTAGGTAGGTACTGTAATTGATTGTTAGAGTTTCAGCTACTGTAAATGACCCAGAGAAGTCCTGAGTGTAAGGGAGAGTCCCAATATAAACACACATCTTTCAGCCAGTTTTTGTTATTTTTCAAGGTGTGTTGTTCTCACGGTTTTAAAGTGGACGGGGCACTGTTGTAAAAGTGTGATGTCACATTTTTTAAGTGCATCAGTCAGGATTTGACAGCATCTGAATAAGAATCGTTTTATATATATATATGAGTGACATGGTTATTTAAGTGTGTATGTATGTATATATGCCATTGTCAGTCATACCTGATCACATCACAACCACAAGGTCCTGAAGAAGCACTAATTAAGCACTAAAAATTAATAAAAGTTAACCAGAATTTCCCCCAATTAAACTTTATTTGTTGTATATTTTGTAATTAATATTTTAAAAAGTCCATATAGGTGCTTTAACCATTCCAAGTAAACAAATATAAAATGCTTCTTGGGCTCCCTGTGAAGAACACAGTAAACATTGGCTTTGGTGATCATATACACAACTATATTCAGTGTTCATCTCAGGAGGCATATCTTTTTATTTATTCTAAAGTGTTTTACTAAACCTAATGGATTTAAACCACTAAACAGTTACTGAGTGAACTGAATGTTGGAAATATGCCTAATATTTTATTTTTTTCTTGTATTTCGGATACTTTGGTTACCCAACTAGTTAACTGCTGCAAAACATACATTATGATATATACAAAAAACCCTGTACATTTAATTAATATAAAAGACTGATGTCAAACCTGGGAACCAAATCTGATGGGTAAAATGTAGGAAAATACAGAACTTAAAATTATGGCTAAAGTTGTTTCTCAGAAAAAAAACCCCAAAAAACAATCAAATAAAACTGTTAAAATAGCTGAGCTACAAGACATCACCACTGCCCCAAACTTACCTGAAACCTACCTCAGTTTTTCAAAATATTTTATATAGCCTACAGATCTTGGAATATATTCACACCAACACATTTTACATCTGTCTGACAAGAAACTACAGTCCTGTATCGCCTCTCAGTTATCCTCAGGACTTTAGTTTTTCCAGTCCAATGGAAAGCACATTGCTTTTTGAGGTAAATGCCTAAAGGGAAAGTTCAGACTTTTTGAAGTGGGTCTGTATAATGCTGTGTTTTAAAGGGTTAATTCTGATTCAACAAAGTGCCACAGTTGTGCAAACAAGTTAACAAGTCCACTTGGTGTTGGCAGCAACTCCTGTTTTCTGGGAGGTAAAATAACTGTTTTTGTCCAAGGAGTCTGGTGGCAGTTTACTATCAGGAAGGGCTGTCTGATGACAAGGTAAACTGGCGAAAATATTTTAAATATAGTGTACACTTAAGTTGATATTGATTTTTTAGGTGTTTTTTTTTTCAGATACTGCCCTTGCAGCAGTACATTGCTTTGTTCCCTGCACTGGTGCTCCTGCTGCTCCTCCAGACAGGGAGTTACCGACCACCATCTCCTGTCGGTAATAGACTGAGTATGGGTGATGCCTCACACAACCTCATTAGAACAAAAAACCAAACCATCCCTTTAACATTCTTTAATGATTGGCCAAACATGTTTTGCCCCCTCTCTTGCCTACCTGTTTGATTCCCTAACCTTAACCCCAAAGAAAATCGGGCTCAGCGTGTTATCTTCTATGCTCTGTGAAGTCTGTGAAGCATACCTGCCTCATGTTTTTATGAGGCTGTGTGTGAGCTCCATACAAACATGCCTCCAACACAGACTTGCTGGATCACTACACTCAAAAAGCCAGTCTTCTTCAACACCTTCAAACATTTGGTGTTAAATCAGGAGCAAAATAGGGTTGAAACCAGCTGTATTGTCTGTTAAGTGAAGTAATACAATGTAGAATTTTGAGGAGTAGTGACTGAGCGACTGGAAACTGAGGCGAGGTGGATGGAGCCCGAGTTTTAAATATGTGGAAATGGATTGCCCAAAACCCTTGTGCAACCCAGCGGGGTGCCTGAACAAATCGGCCTCTGAAGTGTGGAAATCTACAGTACAAATGAATAGTGTTAATCTGGTGGGTTGAGTGCTGCACACTTGTGGAGACGACGTACTGTGAAATCTTGTTTGTTACCCCTTTGCTCTCTCATACTCTCGAAACCAACTCCCTCTGACACCCCTCCTCCACGCGTCCTCGCTCTGCGTTATCTTCTTCTCTGGTCTATATTCCTTCCCTTGCCTCCCTCTGTCTTTCTCACACTCTGTCTGTCTGAGTTCATCTGTCCCATTTCTCTCGTCTCTCCGCATGTTTCTCTTCAGCTCAAGTGTTTAGGGCCTGAAACGAAACAGGCAGCGTCTCTGCAGGAGGCTGCTGGTAGGGTTGAAATCTGCCCAGCTTCCTCCCACAGTCTCCTCCCTGCTCCCACCTTCTCCTCCCTCCAGTCATCCACAATTTACACAGCGCGCTGAAATGTTAATCTGCCAACGTGATTCTGCATGCAACATTCATGGGACCCCCTACCAAGAACAGAGGAGATGGCATACGCTTCCACATGACTTCGCAGTATACATTCAACTACATTGTTTGTTCTTTCTGGAGCAGATTGACTCCTTCTAATAACGATGCATGTCCGTGTGTTCATCCATGTGGCCTCGTTTGTCTTGATTTATATTACACGAAGTCTGTTAGTTTGTGGCATTCCAAACAGACTTCTTGCTTGGTACAGCTCTTTTAAATTTACCAATCTTTTTTGGTTCAGAATATGTTTTTTGTTTTCCTCTTCAGATATTCCTCTTCTGTTTTAGGAGAAATATTTCTATGTCAAAAACTGGCGTGGTTGCAGTGCATGGAGGGATGATAGATTACACAGTGTCAAACAAACTCCAGGCTTGATCAAAAGCTGTGTGCTGGTGGAGGAGCAACTCTCCAGTAACTGCAGGTTAACATTTCTGCACAAAGTGTCAAAATGCTGTCATGTTCTCAGTGGGAATGGCAAACGGAAAGGTTTTACAGAAGACATGAGAAAACTGGAAAGATGAGGCAAAATAAAAAAGAACAGTTTTATTATGGTCTGTTGTAACTGGGTAGGAAAGATATATTTTGAAGAAACTGTGGTGTATACGGATAAAATAAAATCATATCCATCAGAACCCAGAACTAAAGCCCAATGAGAAGATTCAAGTAGGTACTTTTGTTGACATCAAACATCTGAAAGTGCTACTTTTTTTTTTCCAACTTCAGACCGAAAAATGCATCTACACAGTACTGACTTCTTTATCAAAATACAAAGCATAAACACAATAAGATCATTACAGGTCAAGTTAAGCTAAAGGACTGTATGGGAGAGTCGTGGAGACATGAACAGAAACAAAATGTTTGTCTTGAATCTCATTGTTTCCAGTCGCAGAACTAAGATTTAGTTGTTCCTCCCTTCTAGCATGTTTTGGTCACAATGCCTTAATGTATGGTGCAGCTGTAATTATGTGCAATATTAACACTGAAGAGTTTTTAAATGTTTTCTCAACAAAGAGCAACTTTGGCTCCCTTTCCTAAACTCTACCTCTGGCCTTAGTGAGAATCCTTTATTGCTCTAACAAAGATTATTTAACTTAAAGTTAAATCATGATTACAGCTTTATTCACCCTGTTGTTTTCTTATTCACTACTCACGAAAGCCCATTTTCAGCATTTTGACTTGTCATACAAGGAAAAGCACATGTGTTTCTAAAAACATTGATAAAGGCTCTGTTCAGTGAGTCAACATGTTCGATACCGGGATCCTGAAACTGGAGCAGCTAAATGGAATGCATCCATCAATTACTTAATTATGTACAGCTATGGCATGTTTGTGGGCTCCAATACAATATACCCATTTCACACAATCTTGTACCATATGTTAAAAGATGATGCTAATGAGAAATATGTCAAGCCTAACCTCAACACCTAGGAAAAATAGCTTAAAGTATAATAAGCACGTTTTGCTTTACGAAACCATAAGCAGCAAACATTGAGGCTACAAAAACTTCACTGAATTATTTGTTTCACTGCCGAAAAGTGTAATTCAGGGAAGTCAGACCAGTAAAATTAGCTCCTGCATTGCCAGGCTCGCCTTAGTGTCATGGTTGTCAATTGCTCAATTGCTTTTTGTATCTTAAACTCCTGATCAAACAGCATTTAGAGCGTACATGACGTCTGTCAGAGTGGAACGGGATAAGCAGGTGGGATATCAGGTTCGAAAAAACTGGATTTAATCGCTGAAAAGTGGGTGAGTTAAACAAACATGGAGCGTTACGGCTGTTGAGAGCTGGATCACAGCTGCAAGGTTCAGATGAGCTCGCAAAGACAGAGTAATGTACAATGCTGATGCTAGCTTGCTAACTAATAAGTCTGTGATGCTAAAAGTTGCTAAAAGATACATTTTGTGGTGGAAGTCTTAACAATAGTAGTTAAGTAAGTAGCTAGAGGGCAATCAAGCAAACATGTATTGAAACCAACATCTTGAACCTCTTACTGACTTCTCAACATCATGTTAATTTGCTAAATTCTTTCCCCAGTGCATGCATTCATCAATCACCCCCTTACGTTACAGTTGTTGTGCTCTTTAAAGAAGGTTACCTGTCCTAACATTAACAAAACAGTTACCTGTCCTAACATTAACATAAGAAATTAACAAAAAATTGTTAATTTATAAAATATGACGTAAGAAAATGTCGTATAAAATTATTTGAAAGTGTTATTTTTTTTCCTTTCACCTTGACTTTAATAGCAGAGGACAGAAAATAGACAAGGAAACCAGTAACTACCTTGAGTAGCGGCAGCATTATAAGCATAACTGCCGAGTGGGCTCCACCTGGTTAAGGGCTGGTGACAGCACCCTGAGGAGTTCAGCACATCGAAGAGCTGCGCACACAGACATGAAGGCCAGACTATCATGAACACCAAGCAACAACAAGACTTTGAAAATCTTTAAGTCACACCAGAAGCCATTTTTTGTCTCAGACTGCTGACATCTTGACACAGGGGTGTGCAAACTTCACCACTGATCTCAGACCAGGTGTACTGATTACAGGATTATTCCACATGGAGAAATCCAAGACAGGAATAAATTCAGGTGAGATGTCACTGTGAGCCAGATTGCAGCAGTTTATCAGGTTGCAAATGTGATGCATTCATCACCAGACATGTGGTGTGTATATCAAGCAAAAGAGCAGTAAAAAGAGGACAGACAGAATGGATTTACACAAGCCAAAAGAAGGGTTGTGGTTAAGCAAATAAAATACGAATAAACTTTTTATCTACAGGAATATCGTTAACATCAGACATAAAGTACATCAGGCAACTGTCTGAAATGAAAATTAAACCAAAGACCAATTCTTAGAAAGAATTTGAGGAAAAAAAAACATTATAAAGTCTGTTTGTAATGTGATCAGATACTTGTGCTTTGTGCTGTGATGAAACTAGAATCTAAACTTACTATCCAAATAATAATTTCACGACAGCTGTGTTACTTCAAAATTACAATCTGCAATACATTTCTGCATTTGACCTATGATGCCTATATATATTGTTGACTTGTGTCCTCCCAAATGTTTCTAAAAGTTTCAAACCAAGAGAAAAACATCAAGGTAATGGTCCGTTATTCATTTCATTTGCTCGCCTGTCAGTGGTGTCATCACATCCTCTTTGGGCATGTTTCAAGGTTCTGGTTGTCTGCCAGAAGCCGCCATAAATGGACTTTTTTCCAGTCTGAGCCCATATTTTTTTGTGATCATGATCGTTTTTAATAGTACATCTTAAGTGGTGGAACAAAGGATTTTTTTGTTATTGGACGTCTGGATCTCAAGTTAGAAACATGCTGACAAAATGTTAGCAGCAGATCAACTCAGCCCCTCTGGGACACCAGAGAAGCCAGAGAAACAGACTTTTAACGAGAAACTGTGAATAATTGAGCTCAGGGTAAAAACGTCCTGAATAATCAACACTAAATGAGTCTTTACTGGGAGGAGCTGACCGCAATGACGGCAACTCCCATGATCCAAAGTTTCCAACATCTTTTGGTTCAGTTTTGATTGAGAGTGGCAGAAAGTGACGCATCCTACATTTAATGATATAATTGTGTGTCTGTGTTCACTTGCTTTCTTCCTGCCAACCCCACACACAGTTTCCTGTGCACTCTCATTGGATGCTGCTCTTCTCTTGTCCCACATTTGTTTCAAAGGTGCCCCCAACTATGAGCGCCTACAGATTTTGGCTCAGGCAAAATCAAGCACGTACTAAAAACTGTAGTAGCGTCTGGAACAGCTCAGGGTGACCCGTCTCTGAACAGCTTGAACTAGAGGACCTGTCCTGATGGGCCTCTGACTGGAGGGTCTTTGTCTCGGATCAAAGAAATGTGATTTTTCCTAATAAGATGCCAGATCATGAAGCTCTGATCCACTTAATAAGCTGAAGCAAACCTCATGCATAAATCAACAAACAATCTTGTCACCTTTACTTTGGTTGACTTGCAAAAGTTGCAGAAACATATTTTTCTCTCCAAGCAAAACCTGTGAGCAAACCACTCTCGTCTCCACATTTTGACACTGATGTGGTTCGTCACGACTCCCTAATAGGCAAATCTGAAGTCTGGTCTCATGCCATGTCCGTCTTTTTAAAGTGTCAATATCTTGCATTGCATATCCTCTTCTGCTTTTACCCGTCCTGTTCTTACCTTTTTTCCCGCCCCTCCAGCACCCTGACATGAAGAAACCCCCTCTGTGGATTACACCAGCAGGTCTCATCAAAGCCAGACAGCCAGACTGCTGACTCTCAGACATCCCTAATGTTTAGATAAAGAGGAAAAAAGAAACTCATTCAAGAGCAGAAGATTTCATTAGTTCACTGTATTTGCTGACATTTCAAAAGAAGTGATTAGGCAGGTTATTGCAATTATAGCAGGTACACACACACACACACACACGTAGCCAACAGTTTTATACAGAAATTAGAGGAAAATAATTAGATTTTGCTTAGGGTCATTGTTTAGAAGAGGCTGGGTTTATACTACTATTTCAAGACATTACATTTGTTCTATTTATGTAATTTTTCAGATAATGGTGTGGCTCAGTTCATAAGCCTTGGTATGTTTTAATGCTTTGGTATCATAATCGATGGTCTCCACAGCAATCCTTCCACTCTCCTTACATGTTTTCACGTCAACCTGTAGAAAGAATATGTTACTGCATGTCAGTTACATAAGTTATGTAATGTGTGTGTTTGTGTGAAAGAGAACAGTGTATGTAACACGGGTGTGGGCAGAACAGTACATGCAGTCTCCATGTGTTTGTGCATGCGTGTGTACATCTGGCACAAATGTGCTTTGTTTCCTGCAGTCTCTAGTATCAGATGTACTTTCACAGGTTAATCTTACGTAAATCCAACAGCTGCTGCCCGGCATCTCCGCTGACAGCCAGGTGGGAGCAAGATATAACCTTTCAAACTCCATTTTGTTTTCATTTAGATGTGGTCTGCAAAGCTCCAGGAGAACGATGAAAAACACATTAGTCCTCTCTAATTAGCCAGACATGACGGTATTCAAACACAAAGCTTTTACGCTTGAGAAACGAATCAATTCAGTCTGTAAAACCCTCATTTCATTTCATTTACAAAACAGCATACATCAATATTGAAACATAAAGGCAAACATTCGAATTAGTGCTCCTTTGTCACAGCTAACTAAGCTCTTCTTCTAAACAATACGTGCACATTTGGCTGCTAACTTAAGAAGCTCCTTGTTGATTGTCCTGTGGGAATTGTACCTTTAAAAAAACCTTGCTGATGTATATCCAGTGTATGTTAAGGTAAAGAAAAGATGCAATTCGTGAAAGAACCAGAGAAGAGTTGAAAGACAAGACTGTGGAAGAAGCATTCAGATCTACTTCTTCATGTATATCACAGTGTAGAATTATACTGTAACAAATAAAAGTCAACATTCAAACTGGAATGACCTAGAAATGCTAAAGTATTAACATCAAAGTAAACTTTTAGAAGTAAAAGCATTTCAAGTCATTTTATTTCAGGATAATGCAAGTCAGAAGCAAGTATTCTAGGCGAATACTGATTGGTCGCTGGGTGTCCAGTAATTCCTGAATCAATGCCTACAAAGACATTTTGATCAAACTGTTCTAAATGATTGCACTGGCTGTTAAGATAAATGTAGTGTAATAAAAAGAGTAAAACTGCATCTGAATTACAAGGAAGGTTTACATAAATTATAAACACCCAAGTTCTGTACTTTTAAATTCTGCAAAAGTGCATTAGTTAATGAAATGTACTTTCCCATACTGACAGGACTAGTGGCTCTGTAAGTCTGTACTTAGGCATAGCTGTATTTTGAGCTAAATGCTAAAATCAGTATGCTAAAATGCTCATATTGAAGCTGCTAACATGTTGAAGTAGCCTTAGCTACAGAGTAGCTACCGTGTTCATCATCTTAGTTTAGCCTGTTAGCATGCTGAAGACAAAACACAAAGTAAAGCTGAGGCTGATGGGAAGGCCATCCAGTGGTTATTGAGGCAAACACAGCAACACACCGATATTGCCATCCCGAAAACCTCGCTGCTTTTTAAGCAAAGCTAAAAAGTGATGTACAGGAAGACTCAGATCAAAACCTACTGAGTAAACTGAGAACACAAAGACAAGGAAGGATTAAAACAGACTCACAATAATACTTTCAAATATAAACTAATTCATGGCCGCAGCGCAGCTGTCAGATAGGGAGATTAGCATTGGAAATGTATGCAGTCTGTTGAGAAATCAAGTGTCAAGGTAGATGTATCACTTCAATTAGTTCAACAGTCGCAAATGATTGCACTACACAGCAGTCAAGTAGCTGCCGCGCACCCACTGCAAAACTTTTTATCCTCTGATGCCAGATTTTTACTCTGAGAAGGTGGAAGAGATGCACTTTACCAACAAGGTATCACAAAGGATTTATTCTGACATTGCAGCGTCCTTCCTCAATCCAAATTAGCATGGCTGTATTTTGAAATGAATGCACTCTCTTCCACTCTGTTTTATATTTGTAAAGAAACGTCTTCAAAACTTTTGAGGATGGATTTTCTTCTGCCTCTGAGTTTAATCCAAAATTGAAAAGTGAGCTTTTCAAACAAACAAACAAAAAAAGACATTTCATCACCGATATTCAGTAATGTTAATTTCTAAAATAAGCCTCACAATACATTTTAGAAAGGAGAAATACAATTCTGCCAGTTTGGATTCAAGTGAGGCAGCGCAGTACAGAGCATTCCTATACAGTAAAGGAGTAACTGAGGTGGAACAAATTCAACAAATCCACCTTCACATGAGAAATAGAAAATATGGCTTCAGTGGTGTGGGAGCTGAAGGCAATGAATGACAGAATGACTTGAATGACATTTTTATTGAGCCTGCTTTCACACTTTGGATTTGTCACCCACATTTCTGGTTTTGTCAGTGATTAAAAAGTCTGAGTCGGTCCTGCAGTTATGCGAGGTCAGCATCATGTAAACAGAACAGAAACACCCCATTTTAATGTCATTTGTCCTTCCTGTTAGCATTTTCTATATGGTTAGCTGTTAGTCTTACTTACATGGCCTTAACTAGCTATTTTTAACATACCTGTAGTGGTCTATAACAAGCAAGATGCACACATAAGGAGTATTTTCCCTTCCTTCCATCCTTCTTTCCTATTTGCACAGCCCAATTGATTGTATTAGTGTCAATACATGTTTTTATTGAGCTGCCAGCAGTGCTGGGTCTTCAGCCATGTTTTCAAGGTCACAAAGGACTCCAGGGCTCCTTTCTGCCAAATGAAAGATGTAAGGAGTTTATTACAAAATTTACAAAAGGTTAAGGATGGGGAAAACCATTTTTTAGTGCAACTTACTATGCCTTTCTCCAGTAGGGTGCCTGCAATGCATTATCCATCTCACCCAGGCCCCACAACCAAGTGCAGGATGCCATCACGTTGTTGCAGAAATGTGTTTATAAAAAGCAAAAACATATCCAATTTAGTCACCACTGGCACCATTTATGAATGAACCAAATCATGCTAATGGATACTAGTGGATAGAAACAAGAAGTCATTTGCTGTTGTTTTTGGTGTTGATTGTGAGGAAAATGGCTAAAATCTATATATATGGATGGAAAGACATCATGTGACCTCTGATAAAATGTTTAAATGCTGCTGGTTCTTAGTGGTAACACACAGGCCTTGTAACCAGTGTTACTTATTTTTCATGCCAGATTTCCCAGTCAGACACCGAGTGAAACATATTTTAGCAATTACATCCAAAACAAAACAATCAACCCATGACCTTAAACCTGTGATAATAACATAGTTGTACAAGTCAGGGTGCACTTGTGAATGTTACACCACTCGAATAAATAAAACGACTCGAATAAAGAGCTGAATCTGAATTCATTTCAGGTTTGCAGCTGCTGACGCAGATGACCTGTTCTACTTTGGCAAAGCTTTGCAGTTTGGAGACTTTTCTGGAAAGAGAAAATCCAAAACATTAAAGATTGTCCTTTTAAAGAGTGAATCAGTCTCTGTTGTTGACTTCCTAGAAGCATTACTTCAAGGTGAGCCTTCTTTTATTTTTATTTTTTTGATGGTCAGTGACCTTGGGCTCTAAACGGACTTCAGTGTGTTGTCCAGGCACTTTAAATAGCTGACTCCAGCACAAGGACAGACACTCCATGAACCTGGGCCACTAGGCTAATATGTTCTGAGCCACACTCACCAATCGGCTGGAAACTTCTGTTTTGTTCTTGTCACATCTGACAACTTAAATTTAAGTCTTAATGAGTTAAGTCAACTTTGAACATCGTAGACAATTATTTAGATAAGTATTATTTCTTCCATTCTGTTGCAAACTTCTCAGAAATAATGTTTTCTACAAATAAATGGGATGTTCAAACATTTTTGTAAAATGTTTTTCTCTCAACTCTTTATGACAGTGTTCAAATCATCTCTGCAATGAGCACGAGGCTAAAAGATCCTATTGTCGATCACGTCGGCCTGAACGATCTTGAAATCCCCGCCAATCCCTAAAACCACCACCTCCATGAAATGCAGCAGTTTAGCCCTCGTCTGAAATTCAAATGAAGATTAATCAGAACTGCTAACAAGGCAGCTTGAGTAACAAGCCTCCCAAAGGCTGTGTGATTCACCAATCCACAAGAGAAAGAGGAGGAGAACGAGGAGAACGAAAAGAAGGGATGGAAGAAAGCCTGAAGGGCTTTCTGTCAGAAAAGTTGGGGTTAGGGAAAGGGTTGGGTTAGAAAGTCTTTCTGGCAGAAAGCCTGAAGGCAAACTTCTCCCATGTGCTAAACTTTACAAACCTCAAATATCAATAATAACATCTTAAATAACCACAAACCATACTGTGATAGAAGATGGGAGAAAACAAGCGTGGCCCAGACAGCACGAGGATGGGTCAGCGCAACTCCAGTCTGTTGGCTGCTCCAGTGTTCTCTGCTCTGGTGGCAACTGTCAGTTAAACCGTTTAGACAATGGTCCAACTCCAACTACTGACATCCATTGTGATTGACTTTCCACATACTTCAGCCTATGGATGCCGTCAAATGCTCTCTATTTAACTAAGTTTACAGATCTGCAATATTCTCATTTTTGAGGTAGAAAACTTTTGAATTATAGATTAATATGAAAAAATTACATCCCTGGCCGACACTGCTGATGCCATCCGTTGACTCTGACCCTTATTTGATTGTGGGAACTGGTCAGGTCTAGAGTCTTTTCAGAGACACCTATGAGTTAGTCAGTTCTGGTGATGACGTGGGTTTCCAAAACTGAAAACTGCGGATTGACATCGAACTTGAGACGGTGAGGTTTATTTGCAATCTTTAGCTCTAATTTATTCATTTCTTCACGGCCTTTTATGTTTAAACTTCCACTAGTACGGGGCTGAGATGCACGCATTCTACTGCACTCCCACAGACCAACACTGAATAAGTCCTTGTTCTTAACTAATCAGAAGCTGTACACAATTCCTTTGATCAACAGAATGACAACAACAACTCATGTTCCCCACTTATCCTTCAGCAGTGCTTGTGTTCACAATATTTGTACTTAGAGCTATCAAAGGATCTGTTGTGTGAAGGACTGAATGGGGGTTAAGGCTGGTTTTATTAACTGTCCAATTCTCCTAAATCCTGTCCAGCTCAATAAACAAACATCTGAGTGTTGTCCTCTTCCCTTCGTGTTAACACTGCATCAACCTGCTCTATTTTTAAGCCACTGCCCACGTGCGCACTTGCTGTTTTCCTGCTCCTGCATTTTTAGAATGAAAAGAGCCGAACAGGTGGAGATCTCAGGACAGAGCTGTGTGGTAGCTCACAGTCAGTGTAAATCCGACCAAGGTGGTCTGAAAACTCAACGGAGTACCCGAATAACACTTAAGCTCAGTCTTCTGAAGGCTGCTGCAGATTAGACCTCTTTACCTCGCCTTTTCCTCACACTGGTCCAGTGGGAAGCTGCTCGCTGCTCTCTAATGGCTCTGCTAGTCTGGTAGAAAAGTAAACTGGCTGCTAAAACATCCAGAGTATAACACAAATACAGAGATCCACAGTCAAACAGCAGTTCGTGTGTGTTTGTTTCCGACAGTTGTGGGATTTGTATTTCTGCTTGCATGTTTGTCTCCGCGCACACGTTTCCCGGTCTGCACAGGCCAGTTGAACCCCCTGCGATGCATCCTCCACCACCCCCGTGGGAAAACTAAAGCAGCCAACCATCTATCGCCGCTCAGATCAAATAAGCACAACGCTAACCTCCTCACCTGCTGGCTGCTATGGCCTGACTTGTTGGCAGGGTTTTCAGCCGTGGCTGGAAGACAGAATGGATCTGAGCAACTGAGGGGAAAAATGTCATTAACTGATGATGCCCCGAGTTTCACAAACAACCCTTGAGGGCGGTCAGCACTCTCAAACTAACCCTCACCCTGTGTGGTGCAACTACACACCGAGCATTTGATTTCCTAGAACACAAGTAACAAGAAACCAGCTGCAAATAAGGCGATGCTAACCTGACATTATATAGAAGCGTCACTCTTAACCGTAGGTATCAGGAAGCCCATTTTCGTTTCACTCTGCAGCATCACTGGCATCATCACACACGTGTATCTAGAAGTGACCAAAATAAACTTGCTTATCTGTGGGGTTTTTTGCAATTTTTTGTAAAGTCCATTTTTTTCTATTTTGTACAATTTTATCAAAGGAAGCATCTTTTAAATTAAAACTTTGAGGGACTGTGGGCTCAGTCTCATGCTTTACCGTGAAAATATCTGGTCCGATGCTGCCCGTGATGACATTTTACGGCTGAAGGTTAGAACTTTGTTTAGTTAATGATAGTTGACACAAACATGGCGGTAAACAAATGTGCTGGCATTCGGAGAAGCCCGGTTGGTGTGGCGATTGGGATAAAATGCTTTATGTTTATCAGCTTGTGCAGTCATGACAACATTTATTGTGTATTGTGTTTTGTATTGTGGTAATGTACATGATAAAAAAACTATTTTTCATTTGTGGCACTTATCTAATGTCTCTGGAGCAGAAAAAAATCCCTTTGCTAGTGCACACATGACAATATTTGACCAAAGCTGCTAAAGTGCCTGCTTAAAAAAGACATTTAACCTTTAGGCCACAATTCACTGCAGCAGTCACAGGAAACCTTGTCCTTATTAAAGCATAAACTCCTCAATAATCAATGAACATTCTGTAAAAATGAAAAATAGAGCATTAAATATGTAACATGTACGTAAAAACACAGACCCGCACATATTTTTAAGGAAAATATATCACAGTGCAGCAAGCCTTGAGCTCAAACCCCGTTTTTCTTTCTCTTTGCTTTTAACACACACACGCACACACACACACACACACACAACACGCACACACTGGCAACTTGCCAGGTGGCACATTGTCACAGCGTGAGGTTTTGTGGTGCTAAAGGCGATGCAGCATGGCACTCTGTAAACTGTCATTTGGCAGCAGAAATGTCAGGACTGGATCAAACCGAGGAGGATCTTTCTCTCCCTCAAACACACACAAACACTGGAGTGCACACACACACGTGCGCACATGCAAACAAACACATACACACAGACAAAGATACGCATGCATTTAGTCAAACACTCCCATTTGAGCACATACTGACACCAACATATACAAACAGATACAGCGCACGGGTGCATACAAATGTATCCACACAGTGTTTAAAACCCCTGGTTCTTCTCTGTACAGGAGCACAGGGATGAGGTTGAAAGAAAAGATCTAATACAGCAGTTAAACCTGAAACTAATTCAACAAAGGCCAATGAGTGGATTTCCCATTAATGTGTGTGAATGAATCTACTGCCCAGATGGCAGGACTGAATTGGTTAAGCAGCCAAATGAAAAGCTGAAGTAACAGTAGCGCGTGCACACACACACACACACCAGTTAATTACATATCCTGAGTGTGTCATTGCTAACCACTCTGTCTTTATCGCTACAGAGTCACTTAGGCTTAGGCCAGCGGGGTCGGCTGCTATTTTAGCTAACACAGCAGCTCGGTGGCCTAACTCTGATAGAGGGGGGGCACACAGGCATCCACACAGACACATGCAGCACTCCACACACACACACCAACGTATGAGGGTTAAGACATTCGAATTGCAGTTTTTAAATTGATGTGGGCCTCAAATGCCGCGTTTTCCTGCCCGAAGCCGCTCTCACCTGATCGCCTCGAAAAACAGCCACGGCAGCACTGAGGGGATGAGAGCAACTTTTACTGTAGGTGCTGTAAATCTAGGTAGCTTATCCACTGCAAGAAGCTCAGCCTATTTTGGAAAGATTGAAGAAACTTGTGTTCATTTCAGACTAAAATAAGCTAATTATGCTCAGTCGTCAGTTCCCAAACTTCGGATGTACATTCACAGCCACCACCTGAACTCGGGGCCACTCTATCGATATGTTCCAAATGTTTCCAGTTCAAACGATTTTCCGCTGGTTGCCATTTAACACTCCGAATTACACGAAAGCAGATATTGTTTCAGCAATGAGTTCATACAGTCAGAGTGTAAATGTTTAGATTAGTTTGGTCAAGCTTGCATTTGTAGGCTACAACACTACCTGGATATTTAAGCCATTAATCCATCTAATTTGAACTGTTCATCGAGTACTTTTAGAAAACCATCTGACCTGTTTAGTCATTATTTGAGCTCTGGTGAATGTCACCTCGTATTGGTTCAGATGTTACAGTCGACTATTTATGTGGACTTTATTTCAAATCAAAATCATTATTCATATCATTATTTTATATCTGAGCTCTATTCCACAGGCTTTCCATGTACCACCCTGGGGTTGTGCGTGCTTATGATTGGGAGTCACTGCTCCTGTCTGAGAGCCAAAGGTGACGCAGCAGCTAATCATATCAGCCTTCAACGAATGAGACAGATGGTGTCGGGTTTCGTCACGTTCATGTCTAGAAACCTCTCAGTCTCCTTCAGTGTCAGCCTCCTCTGTGAAATACATTTGCGGCCTGTAAAAGGCACATTAGACTGGAGCAGATTGCGGGACACGATGTGGCGCCGTTCCTGCCTGTTGCATTATTGGGTTACACTCATCTCTTCGCAGCTTCCAGAGGTGTCGCGGTGAGACTCATCATCAGTCAGCTTACTGCTTGCTGAATATTCGGGAAAAATAAATAAATAAATAAACATGTGTCAAAGACCTGCAGCTGGTGCAGCTGTACCAGACAAATAATCCATGGTGGTGCTTATGAACAACTCTAGTATCTCTCCAGTTGCACTTATATGCAACACATGAGCAGCAGTTCTCTATTCAAAGTGGGAACCAGGTGTGCTAACCTGACACAGCTGTGATGAGTGGAAATGTAGCAATTTCTGCTTTTGCACTTAAAGTTTAAACCTGGTTTTAACCATCACAAAGAGAAAAAAAGAGAACATCTACTTCTGACGTGGTGTGATGGTCCTTCCTCGCTGGTCATCATTCACCTGGGAGTGGGCAAGGTTGACACCAACAAGCACTCACACTAAAAGTAAGCAGACGGAGAGGCAACAAAACGAACCAACATCACCTTAACAACAAACTTAACGGCACAAAAGTTGGGTTTGAATGTTTTTTGCCCATTTTCTAATGACACGGTGAGATGAAACATGCCTTTTTGACCCTTTCAGATCACATTCAGACTGACAGAGCTAAAAGTTTGGGCTCAGATGAGCGTTGAACCTGCTGCTATCGTTCAGACTGCTGGGAGACTTCCCATGATGCCCTGAGCTCCTCTCTTCTCCCCTCCCCTTATTTGCTATAAAACAAAATATTACATGTGCTTACATGAGCATGACACAACCAAGAGAGCAAAAGAGCAAAGATTCATTAGTTAGCTAACTGTTAGCTTGCTAGCACCCTCTCTCATCTTTCTCCGCCTGCTGCAGTCCTTGTTCCTGCTACTGTAGAATGTGGGTGATGAAGATGCTGAAAAGTCCTGGCTAGCATCCAGCTGTTAACCACTGAAAGCCTCCATGTTTGTTTTGTTTGCCTACTTTTCAGTGTTTGAATCACATTTCTCCAAATGACATGCTCCACCTGCCGATCCCGTTTCACTCAGAAATACTCTGCAATATCGAAGCTACACACTCTTTATTGCCACGTCAGCACTACTGACAGAACTTTGCCCTAGAGCAGCTCTTAGTGCTCAATGGAACTAACATATAGCAAGAAAAGAGCCTGCCGTACCAGCAGAGATGTCTCGTTGATATGAACGAGGGCGCTGAGTTTTGGGTTTTTCTTGTCATGCTGCACCAATGTCTGTCTGAATGCAGTCTAACTGTGGAGATGGATTCGGAGTGACACACGAAAAAGTCTTGTCGATCTTGGTCACCACGATGCTGTCAGTGGTGATGAGAAGACACGCAGTAGATCTGATGGGAGTTCACTCCTGCTGAAGTTTAGCTTGATGGGATGAATAAGGAGTCATGCTTAACTTTTGGGAGGGGTGGGTTCAACTCTTTTAATCTAGTAAATTCATCCCTCACAAGTCTCCTGAGTTCTGTGTCAGGCTCTAATTGTGTGAAGTCAAGTATAAATATTCACTTCCCGTGTAACTCCCGGGTATTGACGGAGTGGAGCTTTCACCTGCTAAAGGTAAAACCAGTGGCACGGCAAAGTTCATCGCTGTTGAGTTCCATAATCGTCTGCCCTAAACTTCTTGATTCAAGCTGTCACACACTGTGATTTGAAAATGTGACTGAAGAAATTAAAGGACAGATCAGTTCTTTGTTGCAAGAGTTCAGATGAAGTGCATTCTTTAAATAGCCCTCCAATTTAATCTCTGAAGAACACACTGTTTCACATCTTAGGAGCAGGCGAGGGGAACTTTTTCAGTCGCTAAGTGTCATTGGCTGATAAATCCCAGTGTTGCTAAGCTACTTTTACTATTTCCCCGACTGACTAAAATAAAACATGGCTCTTAAAGTATTAAAATGTTGTAAATCCAGTTGTTATAGGTCTTATTTTTCACACTGCAGTGACCAGTTGTGGGGACTTGTCGCTGAACAGCAGCTAAATGTCTCTGAGAATTCATCTCCTTTGTCCGACCCAAGGTCCTAAAGCTTTTTCCAATTTGTCTGAGCTCCAGGCAGGAATTTTACCTGCCAGAGTCAGAGCCGGCGTTTAACGGCATATTAAGTTCACCAAAACACCTGCGCAGTGACCATGATAATCTCACAGCTAAGATTAGCTGTGCCTGCTGTGTTTCTTAGCTGAAAGATTATCACGGTCAGTGTGCAGGTGTTCTGATTTATCCTCTCAGCTGGACGAGATAATCAAAAGATTACAACCGAAGAGAAATTGCTATTGTTATGACGATCACAGCCGACAAAATACTGATGTAAAGTGTGAAATGAAGCACTGAACACTTGAACCGGGCAGCTTTTGTCAAATCTAAGGGGTAATTGACACCTATAGCTGTGAGATAAATGTAGCAGAGTACAAAGTACAATATTTGCAACTTAATCTTACTGATTTATGAGTATAAAGTACCATGAAATGAAAATATAAGAACCTCAAAATTGTACTTCAGTACTGTGCTTGAGTAAAAGTTTGAGTAAAAGTAAAATATTAATTAACTTAATATCTCATAATTGATATTTACCAATTATCACTTGGCAACTGACTTAGTGATCCCTGTCAAGTCAAACATCTTTACTGTAGCTTTAATTTAATGAAAATAATTAATTTATTTTTTGTACATAATTAGATTTGATCATTCCTGCCTAAGGCCACGTCAGTAGAGCTCCAATGAAAATGTACCTTCTCTGCAACTGTTAAATTCACCTTAAACCTCCCAATAACTTGGTTGCTCCCTGATTGTTAACGTACTTTTGTGTCTATCAGTCCTTTTAAACAAGTGAACGGATGAATAAATAAAAATAGATACACTACAGAGGGGCAGAGGTCCAATATTGTGCAAGTCTCCAAGCACAGCCTCGAGGTCTCCCAGATTCATGTCTACAAATGCGGAACCTGGGTTTAACAAAATGCTGTATGTGTGTTCAACAAGAGGACATCTTTACTTTAGGTTTACAACTTACTGTAGTGTTAGAGGCATGATATGTGTGCATCTGTTTTCTGATTCACACATTAGGTACAGAAACAAATGCTGTAACATGATGATGGTGTTCTGTATGACGCTTGAGAAGCTCGTGAGAGCTTAGACAGTTACTGATCCCTGAGAATGTGGGTTGTGATATTGTGTCACTGAATTTCTCTGACTGTCGGTTTTGTCATCACTGAACTTGACTTTACTTGATTGTGACGCATACGGTCAAATACCGTATCTAATGTTAACTCATGCGGATCCGATGACCTCCTTCCGTCAGAGTTCATAAAAATGGAGCCAGCAGTTTTTCAGCCACCCTGCAGACACAGAGACAAAAACAAAGGTAATAAGTAAATGAATCATTTTTCAGTAACTTCATGCTGGGTAGTGTGGTGATTGAATTCATGTGTTATCTGAGGGGCCGCACGAGTGATCAAAGCTTGATTGTTGTGACAGAACCAAATCACTTCCTGTTGCAAAGCTGCATTTTTGCTGTCACTAAGAAGACTGTTTTTATTGTGTATGAGCTCTCTTCTGCATCCCACACAAGGGCTGCAAAAAAAAAAAAGAAATTGTATTTTTGCCAAAACAGTATCTTTTAATAAGCTTAGTCATCAATTAACATCTCTCCTCCCACACAGCGTTAGCATGTGTCTTACTAAATTTTAGAGTCATTTTCTAAGCTAAGAGACAGATTTCTAAGACGGCTGACAGATTGACAACAGATTTTCCTGCTTTGAAGAAAGGTGCAGAGGAGAATCACTTGCGGAGATGGAAATATAAAGATGGTTTTACAGCTTACGTGTTTTGTCACTTTCAAATTTGCCACTCTTAGGCAGCCAAAAATCATTTTCCATTCACCATCCAACATATTTGGATCCCTCCAATGCTTCGCCACAAACTTTAAATTGAAACTGATTTACATCACAGTTGCCAGTGCCTCCGCAGTGCATCTAAAATCCTCCCTGGAGACGCCCTCAATCTGCGCGTTATCCTTCATTGTGACAATAATGCCGTTTCTGTGCAGCTCCTATCCCCCCCTCCCACAATAAATAAATAAATAAACAGAATCAGGAAATTGATTTCAGACACGGGCTTAAAATTCCATGAAAGTGCCGTGAAGTCTGTCTCGACATCCCTGCCTTGCTGATCCCAGAATGTTGTAACGTTTGCCAGCGTGAGCCCTCGATGAAAAGGACTCACGCTGGCGAGTGCTGGTTTATAGGCCTGTAAATTGGGGGAGTTAGGAGGGCACGGGGAGGTAAACAGCAAAGGCCGATGCTATAATAGTGACACACTGCACAAATAAATGTCAAACACATAGGAACAGAAAGGAAAGTTTGTTTTGCTAATATTTGCACTGGATCTTTTCTTTGTTGGCACCTTACTCATCTTTCATCACACATTACTGTGCACATGTGTGCGCACACACGCAACTGCACAAGCGGGTGAGTTCCTGAAACCATTGTTGGTTTTAATGTATTTTTAATTTCCCATGAAGTGACTGGAGTCCTCAGTGACCGGCACTCCATAATTGGCTGCCTGTGTGAACATCAGTCAGCCTAACGAGAACGAGGGAGCCTCGACTGCTGGCTGCTACATGTGCGCGCACATGCACAGGCGAACGCACGCGCAGGTATGTACTCACATTTATAAGTGAAAGCAGTCTGGATCTCTTTGTGTCTCTTCTGTCTCCTTTCCTTCCTGTACTCGGAAAAACACACACACGCACGCACGTACACACATGCACGCAAGGAAAGAAAGTGTCATTAACGAAGCTGGTGCCGCCATTTCCTCCAGAGGGATCAGACAAGAAGTGTTTACCTGTTAGGCTGTGTGTATGGGAACAGTCTGAATACAACCGATACAATTAGCTACACGCTGCACATCAGCCAGCTGTTAGCTATGGCCGGCTCACCTCGTGGCTAATGCATGGACAAAAACACTAGCGCGCTAAATGCATTCATCACACAGACACACACGCAACAACAAAAACCACGAGCAGCATCCTGGTTTGATTGAAAGCATTTGCATATCATCTGCGTTTTCATCACAGTGAAGAGCTTCGTTCCCGGGTCACTGGGGGAGGGATCAGTCCACTGCAGGTATGTGATGCTGCACAGTTCCTGGGCTGTTTAGACAGAGAGGCACAGGAGACATGATGCTGGGATATACACCGTACCTTGAGTTTGACTGCAATTGGACACGGAGCATTCAGAGGTGCAGCGATTTGTACCCCACACACACACTTGCGCAGACACAAACACCAGTGTGCACTTCAAGAAAACACACATGAACAGCAGGATGCCTTATTCAAAGCAATTTTGTCATATATAGGATTTATTTACACTTTCTATTTACAGATTTTTGTTTCAAAATCTTCTCTGTACACATTTTTTAAATTCAAGAACCACTACTCCTGTCACCCACACGCTCTAGTATTATTAGATTTTATTTTTCTGAGTACTCAAGAGGCAAAAGACATTGGGGATTTTTTTTTTTTCCAGTTTGGTTTTCATAAACATATTTTTATGTCTGGAAGTAGAGAAAAAAAAATCTAAAAGAAATGAAAGCAGCTGCAAATGTTACTTTAGGATACCCTCCTGAAGATGCTCCAAAGAATGTTTGAAGTTCGCCTGTGTGTCTGTGTGTGTGTGTTCTAATAAAAAAAAGGGCTCTAGCCAGATACTACCTCGGCCTTCATCACCATGGAGACGATGTGTGCGTGCCTGTGTGAGTGTGTGTGCGTGTATTCAGACAGTGGGTTACAGGCAGGCTAACTTGACACTAGTAGCGTGTGAATGTGTGTTTGCTTATTAAACCATATCTTTTCACACAAGTCTGAGTAGGCAGCTACTTCTTGTTAAAGGGAAATTAGTGTGTATGGCATTACAGCAAAAATAGGGAAAGTCTTCTAATGATATCTAAGGAAGATGGGGGGTGGGTGGGTTGATTAAGCCTACTCTGTTTGCCCATGACTCACACACACACACACACACATATTCACAGAGAATACAGTAACTGTCAACCTGCAACACATTTGTTGCCCCTGACATCCCTGGTTGCATCTGGCATCACGTCCTCCTCCCCAGTGTTCAATATGAATGTGTGCAATAAGGCAACATAACTTCTTGAAGATTAGGGCTTTGGTTAACAAATGAATAAAATAATAATTGACTGTTCACAAATCCCTGCCCCCTCTTGCTACGCCTGTCCAGCTTTCCATTCCCTGCACATGTGCAGTTTAGTAATATGTGTCCTTGATTTCACAAAGACGTGGACAAAAACAGCTCTGTATTTCTAGCTAGCTAATTAAGCTAATGCTAGCTCCATGACTGGATTTTAAACATGGAATTTTTGTCGTTCATCAAGGCATAAAGGGCTCTTAAATATGCGCATGATGGCTACATACCAAGATTGTGCTAGAAGACTCGAGGCTAAAGCTGCAGGACCAAAGCAAAAAGTGATCATCCTCAGAAGTTAGTCCAAATATTAAGTACGATAAGTAAAACGTGAGATCAGACTCTGTTTAGCTGCATAGCCTAGATACTTGTTTGTCTAGACACTATTTCTCAACAGCATGTTTTCAATTTTCATCATTGTGAGAGAAAAGTTGTTTCGAATGAGGACTAACAAATGACTTTGGCAAATGTAGCTAACGTTATCTCAGGCTGAGCTGATTAGAAGTGCCCAAATATACACACGGCCAAATCCAATCAGGAGCTGGATAGAGGTGCCAACGTAAAACTCTGATGGCATCCTGGACAAGGTTCTGAGCAGTGGACGCTCCAGTTCTGAACAGTTTTTCTTTTAAGTCAACTGTGACAATACATGATGTGCTCTTTGGCTTTGAAAGGGACTCTATGTCACAACTGTAGGTAGGAAGCTAGCAGCTAGTCGGCCATGTTTCAATGATTCTTTACTTCTTGTGTTTCTGGTTCTGGAGAGGCAAAATATACACACCAGCCTCCAAAACACTTAAGATGACAAGGGTTAGTCTTACTACAGCCCCATGTGCAATACACTGTGGAGAAATTCAAAGCTTAACAGGCCTCCTGTGTCTAGTTAAGGTTGCTAAGCCTCGACTGGACAATCACTGTTGGGGGGAGGGCTTAGCGAAGATCAATTGCCAACTATTAAATGCCCAGAGTATTATTAAACAGTTCATGTTGGTGGCTAACAAGCCCAAAAAGTAGATGTGCAAAAGATTTTCTGTCTTTTCACAGCAAAGTCAAAATGTCATACTATTGCTTGCAGAAACCTAAAAACCTTTCAGTCCATTGAGGTCAAAAACATAACTACAACGTCGTCTCATGTCTCCAGAGTCAGGCACAAATCAATAGGCTTGTCATGTAAACAGCATAAAAAAATAAAATGAAAAAAAAAAGGAAAAAGATAAATCTTTAAAATGCTGATTGAAAGAATATATCTCATACAAAAAAAGAGAGAGAGGGGGAAAAAGGCGATAGACTTTTAAATTAAGTGCAGTTTTTCCTTGTCAGAGAGCATGGGAGATGAGGGGCTTGGGAAACTGGTGCAGATTGTGTAAAAAAAAAAAAAAAAGAAAAATCCCAACGTGTGATCAAAGACTGACAGCTCTCAGAGAAAAAGCGCTGAAACTTCCAAAGAAACACAACCCCGTCCTTCTCTCCTTCCATCTCCCCTTCACACACCTACGCACACCGTCTTTGCCGGCTGGAGTGACAATAATGGATCCTGGCGGAGTCGCAACAGGAGGCTCCGAACGTTAACAGCCCTGTGTTATGTCATGAATGTCTGATTACGCCCCACACTTCCAAACATTACACCAATATGGTGCTGTGACTTCCTATGTGCTCTATGTGAACAGAGCAATGTTTACATGTGGGGTCATGTGCACTGGAACGAGTTTGTATCTAAATGGACTTCCTGTCTGAAAAGGTGAGTGTAACAGTTTTCATCTGTTGAGTCACGTTTCTAAAAGACACTTCTGTTCCTCTTCCATCATATTTTTATTAGTATTGTTTGTTCATGACACTGTGGAGGATGTGGAGATTGATAGATCCAAACAAGGAGTGAAAAGACTGCTTTGGATTGTTAAGTGTGTCCAATACATCTCCAGGATGTCACAGTGTCCAATATCGCTGATGATCTGCACTTGGTGAACTAGCAATCTGTACAGAATACAAAGTTAGGCTACGTTTAAATACGCACTCTTGCTGCAGCACGTTACTGGTTATACATGATTCAATTAAGAGAACCAATATGGATCAAACATGTGTAATTACTTTTTTAAAAGGATCAAGTCTTCTTTACAGATAGAAGCTGCAAAGAAATACACCTTCTTTCATATGTTTATGCTTTAAAATGAAGCGGCAGGGAGATTGTGGGGATGACATTCGTAAGAGTCACTGAGCAGTGATGTCAGTTCAGACTGTCTTACTGGTGCTGTTTCACTTATGGAACGTTGAGTGTCGTGTTTTTTGTGTGAACCCATATGACAGATGGAGAGGAAGAGGTGCGAGAAAACACAGAAAGGATTGAAGAATGTGTCTTAGTTGAGGCAAAATTGTTCATTTGGATATTAACTTTTTTTCTTGAATACCAAATTTAGCTTCCTTAAGGATCATTCTGATACTCGTGTGTACATATTTGTAGTTTTTTTTCTCGCTGCAGTGTATGAGTTATTAAACTGGGCCTTATCGAGTGGATTTCTATCCATCGCCGCTTGTGTGTTAATGTGTGTGCTGAGGTAGTCCTGGGTTCAGAGAGGAGGGGTGATTCATAGAGATGACATGTCCCCTCATGTATAAGACGGTGTATGGAAAACCTAGCTAACCTAGCTTTCACTCTTGATGTCTCACACCCTTTTGTGATGTCTATGCGGCTGCTGACTCGCAGCCTTACCAGCGCTTGTCTCACACTCGGATGCAGTGATGGTGCAGACGGAGTTGGTGTTTAGGGGTTTTGGGGGGGGAGGGTTAGCTGAATGAGGAAGCCATGCTTTCCCACACACACTGACAATCTCTCTCTCTCTCTCTGAAAAGTCCTGGTGTGTTTGAAACACAACTGCATCCCACCTGGGCAGCAAGCAGGAGAGAAAAGAAGGACATGTTCCTTCAGGTTGTGTTGCACCACTAGAGATGGCTCAGATATGTAAACCATCTAGCACTGTGCCCTTTTGCCATCTTTCTATGTCTTTGCAAACAGGAAAAAAAAAGGTCACATTTTTGCCTCCAGGAACAAAAAGCTGGGTATTGCCACGGTACTGGAATTAACAATTAGCAACATTTTTCTGAGCACCCTCCCTACACACTCCCGGCAATGCTGAGCAACAGCTCACGATCCCGCGTCAGGCCTGAGGTTGTATTTTGAGGCGTCGGCTTGAGCGGACTGAACTCAAAAACAAAGCTGCGGTCTTCAGCGGTGGAGAGGGTCCTGCGCTGGACTGGAGGAGTGCACATTTCAGAGCTGATCAGAGAAAAATAATTTAAAAAAAGGGCTCCACATCAACATGTTAGAATGCTACACCGCACATCCTCTCAGTCATTGGTTGATTCGAATCTCTTAGTAGCTGAAAGGCCCATTGGGCGATACGAGAAAGGGAGGTTAAGAAAAGTGGAGGTCCTTCCACGCGGGAATACAGGCCTCTGAGTTCAATAGGCGGCTGCAGGGCAGGGATGGAGCAGTGAGAGCAGGAGGAGGATGGGGAGCGGCTGCAGAGAGCCACGCTTATCATCTCTTGTAGTGGTTTGGCGCGTCAGCAAAGGCAAACTTCAACCTGTAAGCTTCAGCCAGCAGTACGCTCACTTCCTCGTTGCCCCAGTGCATTGTGGGAAGGTTCTGCAGGAGGATCATCAGACCCTGTTGGATAAAGTAAACAAAACAGAAAGAACAGATTAGTTTCAAAGATACAAATAGATAGGTTTGGGAGAAAACACTTACATTAGTGTGAGAAGATGAATGTACAGCTGTTCAGTAAGACAAGAGGGGGGCCAGTGGTTCATTTATATATTTACTTTATTATATTACAGAGCCAAAACCTAGCTATGCAGCCTAGCTTGAGGTCAGTATTGGACTCTTACATCTGCATTTTGAATCCTCTAAAACTGAGAACGACAACAAGCATGAAAAGTTATTTAAGTATATTTTATATGTGCACATCAGCTTTACTTAGGTGTGTTTTGAGTTCATCACATAGACTATTCTAAAAATGGCAACATCTGAATGTGTAATGGGAGTATATGTTATTCTGTTCTGGGTTTCACTTTTGCAGGTGACGGTAATAAACTGCTCCAGCTTCAGGTCAATTATGGGTACTGACTAATACTTGATGCAAACACCTGTGATTTAGCGGTATCATCTGTATAATATATCCAGATACATGTATGTATGAATGGGGTCCAAAATAAAATACACAGATCCAAACTTTTTTCGGGTGTTCACATGCAACTGCAGGGGGAATTCTCATCACATGCTGTAGTTGCATTCAGGATCCAACAAAGTATATACGAGTACAGGTCTAGTATGTACGAGTGAAACGTTAATGTAGCAGACAGGCACGGTTACACTTGTTTTCTTCCTCTTCCTGTGTGTTTGTGTGTGACAGATGTTATTAACTCAGTAAAAGTGGTTTAATAACAGCTGTGAGAGAGGAAGAGGGGAAAAAAGATAAAAGAGGCGTTTGTGGGATTGGGGGGAAAAAGGAAATCAGGAGAGAAGGAGCCGAGTGTCAAGTACAATTCAGTGAAGCTCAAGCTCTTTCCCCAGATTCCTGTTCTGTACATTACTATGTAAGTAAGAGAACAGACAACAGCAACACACACCCTCACACACACATATACGTGGGTTCAATCTCACAGACTAATACCCCTCTCTCAAAGGGGAATGAGACTTGTTAGTGGTGAGACAGACTGATCTTCTGTGTGTGTGTGTGTGTGTGTGTGAGTGAGTGAGTGAGTGTACACGCGCATGCTATGGATCAGCGTCCCGGGAGCTTTCATCATCGAGGCCGAAATCATTGCCGTGACAACAGGGTTTACAACCAATCATGGTGTTGATAATCACATCGGAGGACGAATCACGTCGGGTCTTCTGGTGTCTACACTCATCTGACTCCTGAGCAGTTTGCTGCCGTGTGAGAAGATGTGACCGTGTTACAAATATTACTTTAACACTGGTTAAAGTATTTGAATGTAACTGTAATAAATTGTCAAAGTGCGTCAAAATCTATATGCACATCACACCTTCACTGTTCCACAACTGCTGAGAAAGTCAAACCACACAAAACTTTAAGTGGGTAAACTCACTCCAGCGGGGCACTTTGTGTTATTTTACCCTCCTACGTATTAAATTTAAGGTGTTTGGCTCCATTAATTTTTTTTTCCTTCCTCGCACGTTTTTAATGAGCCAGTGAGACGACCCTGATGACTTTTCAACAAAAAGCATTTGTATTCTGTGTGAGGGCGGAAAAGTACAAGATTTCTTCAACTAATTAAGCTCAAAGCTGCCATCCCAGCCAGATTTTACAGACTAGGCTGCAGCTGCGTATCACCTCGGCCTCTTCAGTAACTTAAGGATGAACGTATCCCTCATCTCAGTTTTGGCACATACCACATTTTTTTATTTTTGTTGTTTCTCTTAGTTAAAGAGTAGCCAGTGATTATTTTGTTGACTGACTTTCATGAGCCTTGGGCCCTCGAAATGTGTTAACTCTGCCGGAGCGTTTCAAAAAAAAAAACCAAAAAAAAAAACCCAAACCTCACAGCCGGGGAACGAGCGCTGCTAAAAATGCTAACAAGTTTGGCCTCCAGTGTCGTCAAACATGAAACAGGACTCTCGGTTCATGATCAGATTACTTCTAAAATGCTGCTTCATATCACTCCCATGAAAATACAGATGCTTGTTAATCCTGAAGTTGAAAAAAATAACAAAAAAACTGCTAAAATTGCTGCTCCTTTGAGGAGAAGACCCGGACCTTGACTTTGAAAGGTTGACCTGATGACATCCCCCTTGGTTCAGAAAGACGCACTCCTCTGAAGTATTTTTCACACTGAGGGCTGGAGAGAGACGGAGAGCGGAAGAAAGAGAGGAGGCAGCCTGATCAGAATTCAGCTTGCCTTTCTCTCATCTGTATTCAACGGAGCATCACTATCAGCTCTCCCCTTTCATCACTCACCCTCTCTCCCATTCGCACGCGCATCCGCAGTCCAACAATGTTGCTCACAGCTAAAGGACTGCATGTGAGCACGAGAGGGTTCATGTGTTGCAAATGTGTGCTTATGTTAAGTCTACTCACATGAGGATAAATTAGAAAACTAAAATAAATAAAAAATAAAAATATAACAAATAAAAACATATTTGAACTGCAAATGTCCTGCTAAACATCTGTTAGGGACTGAAGGCTAAATAGGAATATTTCAACAACAACAAATATTTTGCTTTAACACAAGAGAGGAGGTAAAAAGAAATAAAAAACAGCCACCTAATTGAATCACATGTAGTTCATGTGTCTGTCAGTCTGAGAGAGCATAGTTCATGTGTATGTATGGTATGTATTTATGTGAATGTGTGTATAGAAAGTATTCTCTGCATAACCCTAGTGGTCCTGGGTGCCTGCGGCTAGACACCATGTAGTTCCCCTACTGTACTTCACTGCCTCAGGCTTTTCAGGAAAATGGAAAGCTTCCCTGCGGAATGACAACACTGTACCCTGGCTACACATGACTTGTAGTGAAATTAATATATGCAGAAGCACATAGCGGGACCAAAAAGAGCCTCCTCTCAGTTGCAGATTTGGACAGAGATAATTGAGATGCTGTTGAGGTTGCTTTCAAGCAAACCTTTAATACCAATGATGGGAAATGTTGCACAATATTACTGCCACCAGCTGTGATGTCTATTATTGTCTAAATTTTCAATTTAAATTCATTATTGGAAACACAAGGGCAGTGCATTTGCGACATCTGTTACTGTATAAGAAAAACATCTAGTGCTTACTATCCCCCACTTAGACAAATACAGAAAGAGGTGGTGAGCTAAATTTTGCACACTCCACCTGATTCCAAATTGAAGTGAAGGCCAGTTAGCTTAGCTTGTTAGCTTCATGCTTCCTTTAGAATACAAAGTTTACAGCACAATGTGTCATAAATGCTGGATACTGTGTATTAACAGACATATTACAGCACTAACTGTACATATGACAGTGCTGTGCTGATGACAGCAACACCTGCCCACGGGTGTCGGACAAAAACCTACTAAAAGCAGAAATATTTGCAGAAAAATATGAAAGATTAGTCTCCTCAAGGAAAAATTGAAAAATATGAACAAAAGCTGTGGATTCTGCTGTGGAGAGTGCTTAAAATGACCTAACATCACATTCGTTTAGGGTGCCTCACACTGCATAAGGGATCCTTGGTGTTTAGAGGTGGGTCTCTTTTTGAGGCAAAGAGAACTAAAACAATTTCAGGATCTGTCAGATGATCAGTTGATGTTAATACATTCAGACCTTCCATATAAAATGTCCTCCTTGTACCATAGTTCGGCCTTCGTAGAGGATAAGTGGTAGGAGGGAAATTTACCATGTGCTACCATATCTTTATAAATCAGCAATAGGCACTAATTACTGTGCTACAGGAGAAGGACCAACCGCCGTCTAATCAAGTGCTGCCTCGAGTGTTACAGCCGTGAGGCAACACACCCAAACAAACGACGTATGCACGCACGCACTCACGCATGCTCCGCCACATAAGCACACACCCACGGTGACTGAGGAGCTTCATTAAGAGCATATTTCTGCATGGTAACCATCTGCTGGCTATCACTTCTGTTGGGCTAATGACTTTAATACGGTTTAATTGCATACATCTCGCTGTCAGGGGGGAATGCAGCACTCACTCCACTCCACACAGGTGGCAACACTCCACGCTGAGAGGCCACAAGTGTCTGTGTGAATGAGTTTGTGCGTTTGCATGAGAGAGCGCGAAGAGGAATCTGAGCAATCCATGAAATTCATTGTATGTTTACCATGTGTTGGGGGGTTGTGCAGGGCTGAGTATGCAATTAGAAATGTGACTGGAGAGTATGTGGTGTGCAGAGACGTACGTGTGTGTTATGCTGTCTCTCTGTTGTAGGAGGGAATCAGTAAAAGAGATGTTACTGTAAATTAAAGGTACAAGTGTGTGTTTGTTTGCGTGTGTGTGTGTGTGTGTTGGGATGCTTGTGGTTATCCAGGCATGAGTATCCATCTATCCCACAATGCTAACAAACACATTGATCCACCATTACTGTATACAGTACGCCACAAAAAAAGGCAATTAGCTCTGCATCTTCCACGCTTGGCAAAGCTTAAAGTGGTTAATGGCTATTGATACTGAGGGGAAAGCAGATTGTCAATGGAGTCAGTGCTAAGGCTCTTTCTTCAAAAAGTGACTGGGATAATATAATGGTTGCACAGAGCGAGCCAAGGCCACACCACGGAATTTACCCACTGCGCATATAGTGACTGTTTCAACCTGCAGGTGAGTTCATTTAATAATACACTCATATTGGCACTTCACTTCATTTGTAAAGTCACACATAGACAAATGTCAAACAATAACCTGAGGTAAAGCAGCACGGCTGACCAAGAAGACACCATTGTGAAATGTGCTCTAACAGCTTGTATGTCAGCTAGAGATGAACCGAGAATGCAGAGAAATATGGCTTCACATACATAACACATTAACACAGTATCTGGAGCAAGCCAGCAGTGATGGTGACTTCTGCTGAACTCGTACACTTATGCAGGCAGGCACACACACACACAAGCACTCACTCACACACACACACACACACACACACGCTGTATATAGACATAGATAAAACACACAATTAAAGCCCACTCTTCCTGTGAGCCAAATAGTCTATTTGCTGGCAGAATGAGATGGTGTTAAGTGAAGTGAGTACAATGAGTGCCCAAAGTCCTGCGAGGTGCCTCGCTGTCTTTCCTGCGGTGACAACTACAGCTCCCTGCAGCAAGCAGCGAAAGCCCTGGAGAAATTAATGGGTGAGAGATGACAGGTGTTGATGCGCACAAACATGCCAACAGACACACTTATGGGGCTAAAAATGGCAACCGTCTGCAGTGACGGCTGTGCTTCTTTGACATGTATCATTCCACCTTCGATCTCCTTTGACCATCGCATCTAAATGAACACACACATGTAGACACGAGGTTGCACACGTACACACACACTGTCACCAACGCGCACAAACACTCCAGGTTGCTGGTGGTGGTAATGGTGTTTTGCAGCACCCTGAGGTGTAATGGGCCTAGGCACTGCTCTGTCAGGACCATTAGCTTTCTGTAGTTCGTATAATTATACAAAATGGGCACTCTGGCAAACAGTGGGTGCTAATGTAGGAGTGGGGCACTGTAGCATGTGGAGGTAAGAGCTGACTGAGGATCACACAGCCAAGTTGTCTTGTAAAAAGGCTGGCAAGTTAAAAAAAAAGGTAGACAGATTAATGCACTGTTAGAATTTAAACTAGTCCACAATGGCACAGCTTTGCTGTAGTTGCATAGCACAGCAGGGCGCAATTCAGCTTAACAGGTAAACTGATGTGGTTGGGCGTTTACATGACCTGGCATTCAAAGTTCAGGGTTTAGTCCAGTTTCCACACTGTACTGTTCACTTTTCAAATTCAGGGTTTACAGTTCCCCAAATTGCTGCTTTACAACAGCCAGACTGTACATCAATGTCTGCTTTGTGCAAACATTGAAATATTTTTAATTCTCCCTCAGCATTGTATTCAACAACATTCCATAAAAGCACATCTTTGCTGGCTTAATGTGCAAAAGACAGATGGGTTGAAGTAGAAAACACAAAAACATCATTGTAATCATTGTTTGTATCCTGTTGCATCACCAGTCACTGCAGGCGACGATACATTTCAACAGGTGGCATCCATGTGCAGTAGCGTGCAGTTAACTCTAAACCTAAGTGGCTGAGTGCACTATTTTATAAATATGTAGGTAAAAATAAAGTCTTTCGAATTAAACATCAAATTATTAAATTTTTTACACATGAAAGAGAGTGAGAGAGAGAGAGAGAGCGCGAAAGAGGCATCAACAGCCTGTAAGGAACATGCAGAGTGAGGTAGAAGTGAATTTCAGGCAGCCAACTTTACAATATATCATTTACTCATTTACTTTTTTTAGACCAAGAATGATTTAAAAAAAAAAACAACAACAAAAAAACAAAACCTCATAAAGACTACCTGATAACAAGAAAGCACAAGCATGAGTCAGCTGCTGTGCTTTGAAAGAAACAAAAGAATCGGGTCGAGGCGTCTGTCCAAGCCGTTGAACCCAGCATCAAGAGACGAACGCTGTATTTAAACAGTCTTTTTTTGCTCAGGAAGGATCCTAACTGAGCGAAATGACCCAGAAGTATCTCAGTGGCAGCCGTGGGAAGCGCACACACACTTTCTAAATGCTAGGGATGCTTACTTTCTCATCTTCTTTGCAGTACGCTGGACCATCCCTTACAAAAGTAAAGGAGATGATGCTATCCCACAAGTCCTTGCAGCAGCAACATTTAAAGCATCAGACATCAGCCCCTAACATAAGCACAGGGCCTAACGTAAGTCCTGTCAGATTCTGTGTTTAGCCCTCATGAATTCTCCTACACGTCGTTCCTTGACCTTAAGACATTTTCCACTGAGGTGAAGGAAAGTGTGTAGTGAAGACATAGCACGCCATTTTTTGGACTATTCAACCGCAGCCACTTTGTTACTGTGAACTCCTGGTTGATTTGGTTCAGCATCTTGGACTGAGACTGTGACCCTCATTTCAGTTTGTGTTGTTTTTTCTTTACGTAATAGATTGTGTTTACATTTGAGGGATGTTACGGGTGTAGGGGTATTCTACAATTCTGTGTTATACTATTTACTAGTATCATTTTACATTTATAAATAACATGACATTACTCAAGCAAAGATGCAATTGCAGCACCAACATGGATCAAGCAGTAGAAATGTATGGCATTCTATTAATGGACTATTGTAACTCTGCTGTACTGAGCGGAAGAGGAGACAGCGACACACAGTCACACTTCCCGTCTTTTGTCTTGGAAATGCCAGCAGCCGTCTCTCAGGAAGTTTTCTGTCTGTACCAGGGGTAAAAGGAGTTCTGTAAGTACGTTGTCTGTAGCCCATTAAAAAGAGACTGTGCAGTTTCTCACATTTTACAGTACTATACTATTAAGTTTAGAACCCACCACTTGTCTTACAGTTAAAATATATTCACTTTTTCTATTGGTAGGCAATTGGTGCAAAGTACTCAAACTTAGCAGGGACCGTTAGCCCATGCAGCCATATATACATTCCCAAATAATTATTAATAATCAAGTGTAGTAAAAACTATTTTGTACATTGTTTCGATTTTGGCTGGAAGGTTTAAAACATGATTTATACAGACAAATGGAAGGAGGGCACTCCAGAGGACAAACAAAAAATAATAATAATTTAAGCCGCAGTAGAGACATGTGGGTCACCTGCCAAATGTTCATGATAAAGATGCAAAACGAAACCCAAAGAGGTTTCATTTGCATAGAACATTCAGAAATTAACGGGATAAAACATATTTAGCAGTGGGTTAAGATAACATGCAATCACATGTGGTTTTACTGGAATTAATGCTTAAAGCTCTTGTTTTTTTTAGTTGCTATAATCATGTATTGGAGTAAAATCAATGCACTGGTGTAGCAGTCAACAACAATTCAACCCTGTGCTTACAGTAACTGATTATGATGGACAGTTCTGAATTGATACTGACTCCTCCTCGCATAACTTTATAATCACAAGTCATTGTGTTCTTCAGCAAACAAGTTTAGAAAGTGCCTGAGTCTTTAGTGCAACTTATTTCATATTGCAGAATGATTCCGCTGACTTATATTGATGTTTACAGACCACTGAGAAGTTAAAAGGTTTGACATTTTGGGAAAAACACTTTATTTTCTCACCAAGAGTTATGCTAGAAGATTTATACTACTGTCATATTTAACCAGTAAATATCAGACTAAATAAGACAGTCTTCATGTTGAGTGAAGTTTATTGGCTGTTAGCTCTAACTTTATTTTTAGCGTACAGACATGAATGGCATCAATTTTAACATCTAACTGTTTGCAATAAAGCTAATAAGTCTATTCCCCATATTGTTGTACTATTCAAACATAGAATCAACTACAAACAAAGCTACACTGAGACGATAGTTTAATGTCTGGAAGTGTCATGCACCCTTAAAAAGTACTGCAGAAAGAAAAAAAAACATTTGACATTCATCTTTTTTTAAACAGATCAATGTCAGTCCAAAACTGTGCAAACGAAACAAATTCATTCTAAAAGGAAAAGGATAAGTAGACATGTGGGATGTGGGTACAACCTTTGGTAATTTAAATACTGTGGGAGTGTGAATCAGATTAAAGCTTGAGAGAATGACAGATTGGTTGAAAGCAGCTTTCAGCGCGCATGAAACCGCAAGCGTGGGTGTTGGTGGTGAGGTCATCATTTGGATACTCCAGCCCCTACTGACACCTCAAAGAAAGAAGTGCTGCATTTAAAACTAAAAAAATGAAAGAGTCATTCAATATCGTCCTATGAAAACGACCTGGACGTCTTTGCTTTTCACAGTTCACCCTCACGGTTTACGGACTTTTAGCCTTGCGTTTATTCTGTACCAGCCAATGGCTGCTCAATAACAAGTTCAGAACCTCTGGAAAAATGCAGCCAGAAGCAATCTAAGTACTAAAACAGTTGTCTGAGCTTACTCTGTGTATGAAAGCATTCACTCTGATATTTCACTCTGCTTGAGCACTTTCTCTTTTCAGCACGCCCAACTTCAAAGTTCAAGAGCAGTCAATACTTAACTATTTGCCCCTTTTTCTTTAACCATTACCACCCAAAATCTGCCAAACATTAAAGTTTTCACGCTGTTTGAAACACGGAAAATGATTTTAAAAATTGTCTGAGCCAGTCTACGGCAATGCATGTCTGTTGCATATCAGTGATTGTTGAATACCATGTTGACTATTGCTCCATAAAACTGGCAATACAAACAGTTCAATGGGCCTTTTAGCATGCGGCAGCCCTGTGAACTCTAACATACTAAATACCCCAAAAGAAAAATAGTGCCTTCACAGTTTAATTCCAGCTGTCACCCACTGCCAAGTTCAGAGAGGTTAATGCCACTCTTATCAAGAGTTCAGGATCCCTGAACAAACCCAGGAGCACTTTGACTGCGAATAAGAGCATTTAAATTTGAAATCCAATATTTATGTCTCAGTTCATGACTCGGTCCATTCCACAAATCTCCTTTCTACTCTTTTTCTTGAAAATCTATTTCTCCCTCTCGTCCTCCTCCTGCTGTTGCAGTCTGTTTATTCCTTACAAGCGGGTCGATATTGCTGTTTATTTGGCATTTTTGTGTCTTAACTGAGTTGAGCGAGGGGGGTTGCAGTTGGCTTATGGGCTGACAGAGCAACTCCTGTTATTCTGTTATCTTAGGGCAAAAAAAACATAAAAGTCTGACTCCTCCTATCTCTGTTTTCCTGTCTATTGCGGATAAACCTCAGCCAACGATGATGTCGGTAATGACACTCAGGTGCGAGCTAATCATCCCACACACGATTGTTTTGAGTTGATAAATGCTTTTAGGGAGACTCCCAGCTATGGCACACTTGTGCTTGTATTCACTGAGAGCAACGGCAGCTAATATACAACTGCGCTTGTGAACGTACTTTGGCACACGCACTCACTTTATGTCTACTCAATGCCATTCCATGAGTTATCACTACAGACTTTCAAAGCAGCTTTGGTCATCACAATCGTACGCCACAATAATTCAGCTTTCGAGCCTGTGCAAGTTCGCTTTGCAGCGAACTTTAGTTGTCAGTGATGGAGAGCGTGCAGGTAGAGTGAGAGCAATGAAAGACGGATGTCATACAATTAAAGGCAGGATGGGGTGGAGGCTGCATAATTACTTCCACCATATTAAGTCCGCTGCTTTCCTCTCATTTTTTTCCCCTTCTATTGTTTTGACACAAATAGATTCTCATGCCACATCGGGCTCAGCACTCAATCAACGGGGTGATTATTAAAAGTTGTTTACCAGGGGTGGCCTTGTCTCACTTTCTACACTATTGACTACAGTGCCATCCATCAGAGAAGCTGCAAACCCTGGAGAGGGTCTGCTCGATACAAGCCAAGTTTGGGAGGAAAGTTTGAGGGGAGAAAATGAGGAGGTCTTGTCTTGATAAATGGGTGAAAAGGACAGAATTAATCAGGGGAGGGATCCAGCTCTTTACTGGAAATTGCATGGTGGTGATCTTAATGATGACTTGCTGTTGCTCACTGACACACAGTGAAAAGGCTTGTCTGAGTCTCCACATACAGGAATGAAATGCATGTATTGTGGACACAAAAAGCTCACATTGGCAGCAGTGAAACAATGAATTTTAAAATACAATGGTACAGTTACTGTTACACTAATATAACAGAGCAGACAGCTAGACCAAGGCATTGGTGGGTAAATTCTATGGAATGATGAATGTCTTTTCAGCATATCACATCATTAAATGACAGAAATGCAAATGTGCATGTATAATGCATTGATGTAAATAAAGAGAACTGTCATTTTTCCAGTAGAGGGCCCTATGGATTACATCGTTTACAATACCCTGCAGCATTTGTACTGGCACAGTAAAACATCTAGAGTGACCAGACGCCCTGATTAAATCGTGAGAGTTCCAATTTTCAAGCATTTGTCCTGGCATCCTGACAGGGACACTCTTTGTTCTGATAATTAGACAGAATAAATTTGTTTCCCCAAAATAAACTTTTAAAAGACATCCTTGTGAAATGTGTCACCAGACAAAACAATTACTTTATGAGACTAATGGTTGGGGTAAACTCAAAAAACTCAAATATCAGGCTAAACCAGTGCCACAAACTACTTAGACCGCTAACCAGTGGTCTAAAGCATATTTACTGGTATAGTGAAGAAGGTGGGAAGTGAGCAGACAAAATATATATACATATATAAATGTACTTGGGTAGCATTCAGACACAAAATCAAAAGGATGCTGCTGTGTGAATGGCATAGGCATATTTTTCTATTAAAGACATTGTGTTGAAAATAAGTTAATTTCATAAAAGTGTTTTCTTTTATGTTTCAAGATAAAACAGATGGGCAAACGCTGCAGTGTAAATCAGTTCAAGACTTCTCTATAATATGTGCACTTCAAATTCTGTTTTATTCTTTGACTGTACACTTATTTTTATTTAGGCTCCAGTACAAGATGCTGCTGTGCGTGTGTGCGTGCGTGCACAGTTGGAGGCTGTTTGTATATTGTTTCTGCAGTTTCAAATAAAATATACATAATCACTGTCTTACAACTAGAGAAAAACATAAATGTAGAAACAGAATAAAAAAGTAAAAAATGACTTTAATCAAACTGAACTCAAACTATCTGGCTAACTAACATTTTGCAGAAAGTGGAACTGCAAACTTTTCCTGCTAGAATTGGAGTTTTCCATCTTCTGTACAATATAAAAATGAATCCTAAATGAAGTTGTGTTCCCAGTCACGGTGATTGAAATAGTGCTGACATTTCCAGAACACGCTGGTTCCTCTGGAGTGCCCTCCTTTTCTTTATTGCCAAGGCAGCCTAACCCAAGGCGTTCTCCACACATAACTGATCTGAGGACAGACGCTGACATTTACAAAGGTCCACAGTTTTTCACACACCATTAATTAAAGTGAAAACAAACCTTTGTCTCCCTCTTTCACTCTTCCACCTCTCACTTTCTTTCCACACTGCAGCTCTCCTGCGTGTCTTTGGGAAAACGGTGGTGACAGTGAGATTCCATTTACACGGACTAAGAGCTTTGCATTCACATCAACGCTTGGCCTCACATTAACGATCACGATGGGGATCCTCACAATGGGGACCATTCAGCAACTGTTTCTAATGAAATCTCAGGGACATGCAATTAGATGGCTTAAATCAAGAGGTTCCACTGATGGCCGTGAAACACATGCTGACAAATAATGTTTTTGGTTTTGGCTGAACGGACCCACATGCAAGCACCTCCTTGCGAGTCTGTAGATTTACATAAGTGCTGCTTCACGTTTGACATAAAACATGAGATCACAGATGAGTTGGTCTGCTAACCTTGAACATGTTCATAATATAACACGAGATGTTATGATGATAGGTTTTAACTAATTAATTATATATATTTTATTTAAATGACTCATGCAGGATGTTAAATTGGGACACGATAGGCTAGATGTCATGCACAATTGAGCACCCAGTTGTATCTTTAATCCTTTTTAATACATGCATGAACTAATGTTTGTAAGCGATAAGCATCTTAATTGTTATCATGCAATAGTAGGCAACATGTATGACGTGAAAACAGACTACGACACGTACATGGCGCGTGAGATGTGTGGCAAAAAAAAGAACAAAACAAAACTATGTGCAGAGCTGCTGTTGGATTTTATGTGAAGGTTCTCTGATGCATAAAAAATTATAAAACATGTCACAAGCACTTGTACATGTCAATCCACATTAGAGATGCAGACATTTCGGCTCTCAATGCTGTATCCTGGCACTAACTGTCAAGAGAGATTGCAATGTAGCATTGGCACCGTACGCACAAAATCGCTGCCAACTTCAAAGCATGTGAACTGAAGTTCTGTCATATATCCTGAATAATTTGTTTAAAAAAAAATTGAACAAATTTAAAAGCAATGGTAAGTTCATGCAAGCGAAGACACATTCCTGCTCACACACCAGAAAATATTGCAGTCGTGACAATATGAGTAAAATGTCAATTTAAGCTTGCGCATGGCATAAACAGTCCTTTATGAGGCTGTTATCTTTAGAAACAAATTGCAAAATGATTTAACTGCAAAAGCGGTGATGATTTACTTCACTGCGTAGATGACAAGTGGACATTTGTGCCAAAACCTGATCAACCCAAATATCTGGCTGCTGGTTTGTGATTATTACTTGATTTGAAAACATTACTAAAAATGGTTATTTGCTGCATCTGCTTTTTTTAATGCATACTGGTATATTCTCAAATTTCCAGGCTGAGGTACAGCTCCACAATCAAGCGGCTCCACATATCCAAGCTCAGAGACCAGAGTGCAGTTTTTCACATTTAATGGCACTTCTGCAGTGGCCCTGTTGGCGTCTGCAGGTAACACAGACTAATGGGAAACCGTGCTGACTGTACTGGCCCTACTAAAAACAGCACATTCCTGCATAATATCCCCCAGCTCGGTCCATTATTGTGTGTTCTGTATTTGTCCAAAATAAATGTGTCTGACAGGTGAATAAGAATGCGTGAATAAAATGGTATGTTGTGACAATGCATTGTTCTGTGTGTGTGTTTATGGTGTGTCTTTAAGTGCGTGGTTTTGAATGACAAAATGTGTGAAAAAGTGTGTGTGTGTGTATGTTGGTGCACGAGCTAACTTATCCATGCAGTCCAGGCCTCCAGTTAGCTGTGGTGTGCTAGCTGAGGTGGAACGGTGGAAGGCAGATTGCTTGGGGAGTGCCATACTCCTCCTGCTTTTCATTTAGCAGCTTAACCAATCCAATCCCACAACCAGGAGAGGAGATTCACAGTTACTCTCCTTACTAGGTTTGATAACAATGCATGAATTATCCTTTTTAAATTGCTTTCTGCATGCATTTTTTAATTAAAGCTATTAAAGTGAATCAATCATTCGTGTTCCCTCTCAGGACCCCAAGCATGTAACTCGCCAGCAGTTTGTCATACACTGCTGCTCCTCGCATTCAACATTTTACATTAAAGAAAATTAGCTCACACTTTTATACAGTGAGTGACTACACCGCAGTGACAGAGCAGATTTAGAAAGGTATGCATATTAAACAAAACTGCCTCGAAAGAACAACTTGTTTTTCTGACTCCCACATTTGCATTTTGCATTTGTAAGTTTGGAGACTTAACTTTTTTTTATCTCCACAGCTTTGAGAGTGATGAAATCTACCATGAGCTATTTTGATTTCAAACAAAAAAAAAAGAAATATATTTTTATTTTAGGAGAACACAGGTTCCCGACTCAGCATGGCAAAAATCAATCATAACAGTCATTTACAGCTATTCCACAAGCTGTTAATGTGGCACTGTGCTAACTAGCTGCTACAAGTCTAGTTAGCCTCCAGGCCTGGAGAAATTGATCTAACAGTTCAGTGTAATAATGAGTAGATTGATGAGAACAGGTTGGAAACCTTTATTATATTGCTGGGAGCATGTGTTATTTGTGTGCATGCATGTTGGAGACTGAAAAGGCTGGATGGTAAATTTTTTTTTCACTTGGGTTCTAATGCATGTGTTATATTGTGTTTTTGGCTTCTCTGATAAAACTGCAGTCTTTTGATCATTTTAAAGGCATATAACAAGTACAATGTCCCTTGAAGGGTAAGTGTATAAGCTTTAGTAATATGAGTGACTGCATTCCATTTCTGCTCACAAATCCCTCTAATTGAGCTTTGTCTTTTACTTTCAAATCTTGAGGTCACATCTGTGGTGTCACTGCTAAAGTTAGGTGAGGAGTAATAAATTACATGCAATGACTGACCCCAGCTATAAACAATGAATAATCCATGATTTCTTTGGAATAAGACTCAACAGCAGAACTTCAAACTAAATATAATCAACAGCACAGTAACTTTCTCACATGGATAACATATTCAGGCTTGCCAGGTATAATGTTTACCATGTTAACCATCTTAGTTTAGAAGGTTAGCATGCAAACATTTGCTAATTATCATAAAACAAAGTGCAACTAAGACTCTGGGAGATGTCATTAGTTTTGCAGTTATTTGATCATAAACCAAATTACTGGACAAATGATGTTTTGTACTGGTTGATGATGCTGAAAAAAAGTCAGAGGATTAACAAATTTTTTTTCTGTTAACATGTCTGTACAATATTTTACAATCTATTTAAAAAATCCATTTAAAAAAACAAACAAACAAAAAACAAATATAAACCGCCTGGTGCTGCTTACAAGAAAACTCAATCCCCAAAGTTGTAAGCAGACTTCATCCTCTGGGGACCACGAATAAGAAATTTCAGAGCAATCCAGCCAATAGTTGCTAAAACAATCCATTAAGTCCCATAAATGCCTGGAAACCATGAAAATCAGAATGAAATATTATAGTAAGCCACAAGACATATTTTACTGGATGGGTTAAATATTTGACTTTCTTTGAATGTCCAATTTAATGAAAGTCCATCAAACACAAGATATTTCAGTCTTCACTCTGGAACAAAGTACTGACCCAACTGATTGACATCCATCCCCTGCCCTGTACTCTGTTCTCAAAGGTGTAGTGCCAAATGTAAAGAGAAAAGAGAGGAGGTTAGGGAAAGAAGAGCAGTAATCAGTGTGGCAGTGATACACAATCAATGGAAGGAAATAAAAACAGATAAAGAAAGAAAGAAAGAAAAAGTGGCAAGCAGCTCAGAATAGCAAGAGAGATAGAGCGACAGGGCAATGCAGGGAAAGACAGGAAGAGAAAGGAAGGCAGACATGAGAGGAAAGGGGTGCTGTGAGGGTTGCTGGGTAAAGCATGTGGAGATAAGAGCTGTTCAACAGGCCCTTAAGAACCTGGCAGGCCTACGTTTGAACTCTGAGGCTCAGTGGATCAGAGGCAGAGATCTTTTGGAATTAAACCACTAAAGCTGCGAAGAGAAGAAATCTTTGCTTTTTTTCTTTCCTCACTGACGCGGATCTGTTTAAAAAACTGCTTATAAATTGTATTCGATTTGGTTGATGAATTTGTGAAAATGAACAATTTGCTCACAAAAGCAGAAACTCAACACAATCAAAATGTGCAAAAACATTCACACTTACTGTTGGGAACGGCTGACAAGTTTATTTTTTGTAAATTCAAATTCATACCAACATTTGCAGGTTTTACTGTAATTTCACACTTTTAATCTGAATATATGTGAATATAGATGAATCTGGTCTGCGACACATACAAACTGAGCCAGGAAAAACACGCATGCACGCGCACGCACACGCACACATACACACACACACACACACACACACACACACACACACACACACACACACACACACACACACACACACAAGACATCTGTGTTCCACTAAGAGCAGACAACAGCAGACATAAACAAACAGGCGATGAGAGCTCATTTGCTGTATGCTGGGCAGGAGAAATTGCCAAGATGACATTTGGCTGTGTCTGTTTACGCGTATATGTATGTATGTATATGCTTTTGAGGTGTCTGTGAGTGAAAGGGTTTAAAAGAGGATATAGAAGAGACCACACTCCAATAAGCTGCAAGAGAATAAGTGTGCAGTATGACTGCCTTACTGATGGAATTTATGCTAACAGGAATGTCCATTATACTGAATTCATCAAGACAAGCTGTAAACAATGAAATGTTGAGTTTGTAAAGTTTCCTGCATTGTTTGTGGACTGTGCACTATTCCTACTGTATGTTTCTTTATTTAGGAGTGAGGAGTCCTGACCTCCTGCAGCAGAAAAAGTTTGCACTGTCTGGGTTTGCGCCTGAGTACATGTTAGATAGAGCCTCAGTGGACTTGGCTTTCAATCTTTTGAACTTAGTCCAGCAGCAGAGAAACATTTCAAAACAGGTCCAAATATCCATAGCCATGCTGGCCGTGTTCGCTATGAGGGACATGCTGATGCTAAGTGGGTATAACATGAGTCACCATCATGGATTTGCATGTTGGCATGCTAACATTTGCTAATTACCACTAAATACAAACTACAGCTGAGGTTGATGGGAATATTATTAGTTTTTTTTGGTGATCAACCAAACTGATATGTTCACCTGACAAAGGGACTAGATAAATGTTCATAATCAAAGTTGTAAGAATTCATGGTGGGGACCATGAATATCTGTACAAAATGTTTTGATTCACCTGGTATATGTTTAATTGGATAATTGCCACAATAGGCAATTTATTAAAGCTAAATTATAACCTCATTGTTATGCTTAAAGTAATGTTAGGTAAAATAAAGTCATTGTGATTTGTCCTCTGGGGATCATTAACATCTGTTTATGGCAAACAATCCAATAGTAGTACTCAAAACTACAAATTTAAACTTCATGGTGGTGCTAAATGCAAAGTCAGGGGATAACCAAAGTTGATCCTCCTGAAAACACTGAATGGCTGTTCAAAATGCTAATGCAGTCCATGGGTAGTTGTTAAGATATTTCAGTTTAGACCAAAGTGGCAGACAGTCATTTCCATTCATTGAGGCAGATGTTGCTAGCAAAGCTGTGAACTAGAGAAGATGAAATTACAACTGCAGAGATTAAAGGTGTATTTTTTCACAATAGTTGGAAGCTTAGACACAAGCCTGTGACCGCACACATACCTGTGAATGCAAACACTGTGATGATGCCAAACACTGAGCCGATGCAGCCGTCTTAAAGTTGATGATATTTAGAAGCTTCCCCAGTTTATTATGACTTTGGGGTCTGCCGTCATTGACACCCCCACAGCTTCTATCTGCTCTCAGTATGCCTATACTGCCTATATTTCCATTTTTTAATGCAAGAGTGGACACACTGAAACTACACAAAGGTTGGCGAGGCTTTTCAGCGCCCATGGCTCATAACTCTGCAGAAATCCATTGAAAAAAATAAGCTATAACCATCTTGAATTCAATCTGAAATGAAATCCAACAAAAAGTAGCAATCTTTTTGAGCTTGAACTCAACAGAGAGAAAAGGGGAAAGGGGAGAGAGGGTAAGAAGTGTATGAAAGTAAGAACAGATGAGTCAGTTGATGTCTCATCTTCAAACTCCGACAGCCTCCAGTGTCTCACTCAGTGGGTGAATCAGCTTTAATCAACTGCCCTCCATCTAAAGCACAGGTTCTTTAGAACCGCAACCCTCTGACTGCTAATGCTTTTGAAGACTTCTTCTGATTTATCTCAGTGGGCGTGACATAAACGATGGAGCAATCCCCTTGTATTAATTGTAATTACATTGGTTTTGTCCCCCTTCTCTTTAGTGTAACCACCAGAAGGGAGCTACAGTAAAACTCAGTAGTGAAGGACCACTGAAATGCTTGGAGTTATTTCTCATTCAAGTGAGGAATAATATAACCCAGTGATTTTAATAAATACATAGGATGATGGCAATAGTGACAAAGACTGCTACTGTAATCCAAGGTTTTATTGATAGCAATTGTAATTTTTTTACTCACACTGTGTGGGAAACTGCTATTTTCAGAGCTGTCATGACAAGCTTTAAAAATTCATGCTCCATTTCAAAAAAGCTTCGTTAACACATTTCACTGCAGAGGAAGGACAATTTACCTAATTGTGTTTTAACTCAACCATAAAGGCAAATTTTTACATTCAAATCATCTCAGTTAAAACACTATTCTAACGTACTGTAAATGATTCCTCACTGAAAACACGTGTGGTCTTAGCTAAAGTGAACATCAGTCTTTTAAAAGGCATTTCTTATTGTTGTGTCCATCTGCGAAGGTTATTACAGCCTTTAAGGCTTGAGCGGGTCCAAACTACATACCAATGCATGGTCAGCTTTAATTAATCACCCGAAACACTGCTCAGAATTAAACTGTGTCTTTGGAATAATGGCACTGAGATATAACATTAAACAAACGTTTAAATGTCCTAAATGTCCATCGTCTACATATGGAGTTACAAGAAATGAGTCGTTGCATTCATGTGTTTGTGTAAATGTTGCAGCTTGAGTAGTAATAAAGATTATACAGATGACGGCACAGTGCTCCAACATGAGGGGAGAGCAAAACAAAGGAGCGCTTCAGAATAACAGCAGACCCAGGTTTGAAAATCACCAGCTGTTTCACTCTGAAACTGATATCCAAGCTTTTCCGACTGGCAATTTTTCTGAAACAAGGTAAATATGTAGTAAAATGTGGCTGCTTGATGGCTTGATCTGAACTTGTATGTTTGGATTTTCACCTGTGTAAAATGTTTACACACGAGCTGAATTTGAAGTCAAAGAAGAAAAATGAGAGTTCGTAGATAAACTGTGAACTTTAAAGCTTGCATGTTTTTCCTTTGAAAACTCTTTTCCTGTTGCTGCTTTTTGAATATAGCTAGTAATGAAAAGAAGGGAGACATGAAAAACATGAAACGGATGTGAGATGATGAAGAAGGTAAATAAATAATATGTAGAAAAAGTCAAGGAAAAGAGACACAACAGAAAGAAAAGACAGAAGACTGCAGAAAAAAGGGAAAAAGAGAGAGCAGCCAGAGAGCAGCGATGATGTTTGTATGTGACGGTATTAGACTGTGTTGCTACTGTTAAGAAGCCAGGTCCCCCCGGTGAGTTGGCAACCAAAGTCACCTTCTGGCAGCTGTCTACTGTCATCTACTAATGCACTCACAACGACTTTTGAACCTCACAGCTAATGACCAGGGATGTAATGGAGAGGGATGTAGGCCATGAACAGCTCCGCGACAGCAGTCTGCCGGATTGTTTGGATGTTGTTGTTTTTGGTACACAGGACCGGGACCATCTGAGCTTCATTTACCGTGATTTGAAGCTATGGACAGTATATCAGTGAAAGCGTCACCAGCTGGGTATGAAAACATGCAGCGTGTATGTCTTCATGTATGCTTGCGTGTCAGTTTGTGTGCCTAAGTCACTTAGTAGGAAGCTTTATGGCGCCCCTTGTGTCTCGTGGGCACATTACCTGAAAATCCCTCTCCTCTAGAATTTCTTTCCTCCATCTCACCAGGAAGGCGGCGCACACGTAGAGGTGGAAATGGGAGAAGCCCTCTGGTTCAGCCTAGTGAGAGAGATGACAGATGTTGATTTATAACAGCTTTAACATTTCACAGTCATAAAACAAATGATACCTTCCTCACAGCTGTGTTACATTGTTCAAAGAGAAGCTTAAAGGAAAGCACGTCAGTGAGTTCAGACTACCTCAAATAGCTCGTAGCGCCATTTTGGGAAAGATTTAGAGGCATTTTTTACATGAAGACATACAGAAAATAAAGAGGGAGAGAGGAGAAAAGAAGAATAGAAGACGTTTTTCTGTCACAATCCAGAAATTTACATTTGCAGGGTGACAGACGAAGAACGCTACAAATCCACCATTCTTTGCACAGCTTTTTTTTTTCAGCCCCTCATTACATTTGGCAGCTCACTTTTTTTTTTATGACTCTGCAATGAGCGGGGGAATTAAAGCGGGAGAAAGACAAAGGATGAGATGTTCCTTGTGCTATTCATTTTTTTTTTCTCCAGAGCCCTATCACAGAGAGGATAATTACCAGGGCCTTTAAATGCAAGTGGATTGGGAGTCTATGCCCCCATAAAGGTGGGATACAATATCCAAAGTGCATCTTAATGTGTGCGCTTTTCCAAACGCATTCTGGCATGCATGTCTAGGGGGTTTAGTTACCCACACACTGTATGTTATTTAAGCTAAAACACTGATAAAGAAAGCGTGGAATTAGCCTCACTAATCTGGGACTCTACCCTTATATGTGCTGCCCAATATACAGATTTACTTAAGTGGAAGAAAGACACAAGTATACATGCATCTCTTAGTCAGAGCATGGATTCACAGATTGTTTTTCCTGCAAGCATAATCTTTGATGTGTTTTCTTGAATGGTACATGATGGTAAAAATACAAGGCGACATTAAAATCCCCTCAGATTTTACCAACCAGGCATCATTAAGAGTTGGGGGAAACAGACAAAACCACTCTTTATTTCTATGTTGCACTCCTGTAGTCTCTTTGGCACAGTTGAGTCCATAAAGAGCCCAACGCAACAGACTCACACACAGACACAGACACACAGACACACACAAGTAATTCAGCCATGTTCATCACATTTTACTACTCAATTACAGGATTTTATTTGGACAAAGGGTGCAGCATTACTCATTTCCACTTTGTCCGAGCAACCGAGTGCAATTGTTGCTCTTTAACCGCCATCCTCATTTGTGTCGCAGTGAGCCATGGGTGTGCAGGACTGAACAGAAACTGTCTTTTCTATTGTGATAATTGAATTGCCCTCTAGGAAAGAAAGAAGGAATGAATAGATGAACCGCAGATGAACAGATTTAAACACAAACATGGTGTGATACAAAAAATAGTGGAAAACATTCACAGGACGCCAGCTCTCCTGTGCTGCATTGATGCTATTTTGAGACAGACTGGTCCTCCCTACGCCTTTTTGTATGCCTGTTGTTTGGGTTTCCTCTTACTTTACCTCCCACTTAGTTAAACCAATTTTCAGAATTTCCCAACTGAGAGTGTGTGTGTATGGTTTTGTGTGTGTTTGAGAGAGGAAAACAGACAGAGAGAGTATACAGTGTTGGGAACGAGAGAGTGGGGAGAAAAGGAGAGAGGGATGTGTTTGTGAACAGCGAAGCGTAGCGTGATGTGAGTTGTAAACTGGCAGGTGATTGGCTTGTTGGTCTAACCTTGCAGCTCCAATCCAAACAACTGAAGCAAGCAAACACACAGGCGCACACACACGCAAACACAAATGAGAGAGTTTGTGCATGAGCGGCGTACAGGAGCACAATGTTTATCAGTCCCCAAAGATTCACACAATTTTAATTTCCTTTCTTGTATGAGTTTTGTGTGTGTGTGTGTGTGTGTGTGTAAAAGAGAGAGTTCATGGTTGAGGGCACGAATGAACTCTTTGAGACTGTGAAACTCTGAAATCCAGTCTCTCCCTCTCTCTGTGTCTCTCGCTCTTCCTCCTCCTCACCCTCATTTTCAATCATCCCTCCATCTCTCCTCACAATCTGTCACCTCCTTCAGTCTTTCACCCACTCCTCTCTCTTTCTCATTAATGTGACTGTGAGAAATATTTCACAAACTCCTCCTCTCTCTTTTTCTCATTAATATGAGAAATGAGTGAGTAATATTGCACAAACTATAAAGTGATGTGTCTTCATCTGAAACAACTTCTGTCAACAAGTAATCTTGATATTTTGATTTGCCACAAATCATTTCCATTGTATATACAAGTGCTTTGTTTAAACGTACAACATCTTCTAAACATTGGTCTGTACTTAACCAACAGTGAAGAACGTCTATGCATTTATGGTTAGGCTGCCTAATTGATTAGTCAATTGACAAAAAATTTGACCACTTTGGTAACTGACTGTTGTCCTTCATCAAGAACAACATTTGCAGGTCCCGACCTCTCAACTATGAGATATATTAAATAGATTATGTAAAATTACTCATCAACAACAGAAGATTTTAAATTGCACAAACATGATGAAATGAACACTTTTTGACATTTTTGGCAGGAATACAATTTGACATTTAAGCTTTCAGTTGTCTTTAATACCAAAATAAACCAGATTATCGAGATTAGTTTTTATGATAAGATGATCAAGCTAATCAACTCCTTGCTTTAGCATCACATTATCACTCAGACAAAGTATAAAAAGAAATAACACATTATTGATGACAGTTAGTTGTGGTCCCATCTTTTTCACATTTTCACAGTGCAGTAAGACATTTTTTTTTTTCTAAATGAAAATAAATGCTACGGCATGAAACTTCCACATCTCTCTTCATCACACCACCCTTCATTCTCTTTTTCCATTTCACCCACCCGCTTCTCTCTCTATCCCTCCCTCTGGCCCTACCCAACCAACACTGCTGCTGTAGCTCAAGGCTTTCTCATCATTATGATTTGCAAAATAAAGTTTGTCATGGGAGTCAAGGTGACTCCGTCAAACTTGTCTCTACCGTTTCTCCTCCTCCACTGTTATGCTTGGTCCTCCACCCCCCTTGTGTCAGGGCAGCCATATTGGCTGAGACAGACAAGACTCTGACTGACAAGCGCTGCTGATCAAAGAAGGGAGAAAGTGGCGGGAGGTGGGGGGTGAGAGTAGAGCAGTGGGGGGGAAGGGTGACGGGGGTATGGGGAAAGGCGTCAATGGGGAGAGGGGCAAGACATAAGGGGAGTACATGCGAGATGGAGAGGGTTGGAGGCTAAAGGTAAACAGAGGAGGGAAGGGAAAGTGGAATACAGAGTGAAAGTGAGCAGCAGTGTTGCAATGTCACAGTGTCTTTAAACCGCTGCGCTGGCTGTCTGACTAGTCTCATCCATCCAAAACAAACCAGCCTGACGTGGGACTAACAGGATACCCTGACTGACTCCAGACAAGGTGAAAAGGTGACGGTGCGGGGGAGTGGAGTAAGATGATAAACGAGCAGATTTAAACCGATGTAACAATTAAAGAGAGAGAATATGATGAGCTGCTGATGCTCCAGTGGTAGTTTGAAAAGTCTTTTCATGTCATGTAATGTCTGTGGACGTGACTGTGGTCATGATTAGCGATAGTTGACATTAACTGCTACAAGCTGTACAAGTATTCCTCTGGGCAATTGATCTCTAAGAGCAGGAAGCGTGTGCGCAATGTGGTGTCTGTGTGTGACTGCAAGATACATTTAAATGCTACATTGCAAAGACGACTGAAGGCAAGTGTCAGGTCATGATGCAACCCATTTAAAAGCGGAAGGAAGGAGGCTTATGGAGGGTAAAAGCGACCAGTGTTTGCATATTAAATTAACTTCTGTCTGTGTTTGCGCCTTTCCACTGTGGTGTCTTGCTTTAGGCTACTTTTTAAATTGCCAAGCACTAAGGTTAATCAGAGGGGAAAAGGCAACAAAAAATAAAATAAAATAAAACAGAACTCCCTCCCTGCTATGGATTCAATCAATTTTAGGTCCCTGCTGTATCTCTTCAACCTTGCTCTACTTTTATGTCAATTTTATGTTGAATTTGAGTGTTTGTGTTTGTAGCCAGTACCTGAGGATGACAGTACAATGTATGCTTCTGAAAATGACGATAACAAGAATTCTACTATAGTAAAAGTTGTTTGTTTCATGCGAGGTTGCGCGTGATTGTGATGGAGACAAACAGTCAAAGAGAAGATTTTGTGGTTTGTCCGTTCCAGGACAGAAAGTGTTTGATCAGCGTCCTGTCTAGAGAAGCCTGTCCTACTGTTTGTAATGGCCACGAAGCCTCTACAGACAGAGGCAGGAGACTACAGGCAGCTGGCAGGTAAGCGTTTGATTTGTATTCAAGAGGGGATGTAACTCCTGTATCATCTGATAATTGACTCACAAATTTGTGAGTAAGCTAAAGCATATGAAGGTCTGAAGCACTGAGTGTAGAAAGGTTATTCATCTTGGTTTCACGTGGGAGAAACAATTCTATTTTTCATTAAACAACGCTGTCAGAGAAATTTAAGCTCAACACGAGCATTTGTTTCATTTGAAAACGACAGCGATTTCCCTCCTGTCATTCATCTCTCTGCCACTGAGTCTGGGAGGAAGAATTATCTGTTTGGTAGAGACTCACGCCATTTCCACCAAAAACATTTGTTATATAACGTTGAAACACATCCTTAATTGGCATTGTACCTATGATATTTTGCACTCCCATCGTTTTATAGGCAGGGTTGTTAGTGAAGCTTTGGGGCGAACCTCACTCCCTTTTCAGCAGTTGGGAAACAACAGACTATCCATCCTACTTGCTGCGCTCAGCCAGTGAAATACATCTAGTAATAAGATGGGTCCCAAAATCGCAAGACAGACTCTTCTCCTCTGTCGTCCCCCAGTGGTGGAATGAATGACCCAACTCCATTCGATCTGCAGAATCAATCACAACATTCAAGAAACTGCTCAAGACCCAACTGTTTTCCGAATACCTGTCCACACCTTGGTTCTACTGGACTTAAAACATTTCTTAGCACTTGTCCGCAACCAGATCTTTGCTTGTGTTGTACCTACTCTATATGTACGTCTCTTTGGATAAAAGTGTCTACCAAATGACACTGAAGAATTGTAGAACTGTAGAGCAGACAAGTCTCTTCTTGGTCTTGAGAAACTGACACACTGCAACCTACACTGTATAATTACTGCCACACGGGCAACTTACTCCCAACCTTTTGCTCCGTTCACATTCACTGTCATCTTTCTGGCGCTGACTCTCTCTCCCTTGCTCGAGCACGTACATTACACACAGTGTATGACACTGAATGTTTCATATTCTTTCCTCACAGCATGTGGTTGTTTAGTACAACAAGGACAGAGCTAGAGCAAGGCCAGAACTTTTGGTATTGAATCAGTTCAACTAGAACTTGTGTTCTGTTGGCACCATCCTCAATTTTTGCCAATGGAAACCTGAACACATCAGTTAACAGAGCTGACCTGAGCTGGACTGAACAGGACGGCTTGCATGAAATGCAACTACTTAAACAGGCGTGCAAATTCTGGTCTTTTGTACTATTTACACATGTATCCTATTTGATACATGCAGTTAACACTAAATATGAAAGTGCTTATGAAAGGGCGTTAAAAACATACAGAAAAATGCAGGATAGAAAAAATATATGTTTTACAGGGGAAATTGCACCCTTAAAGTGCAATTTGGCACTTTTCCCTTTTCTGTGCTTTGGCCGTTAATAGTGAAACTGTGAACAGCTGTGACAAGGGGCCTCAAATACACAGACACTTAACATTTTTCAAAGCAGTTAAAACCTTAATTTACTGGGAACCACTTTCATCCTATGGATAAACACATATTTGGCACACTTATCGTTAAGGTTGTACTTAGGTGGCTAAAATCACTTAGTGTCTTTTTCCTTCTTTCTTTTATCTTCTTCATGGAGTTTTTATTTGTTTTCACTGCCTTTGTGTGATCAACATCCCAGCATTCATTAAATGAACAAAATATCCAGTTCCAGCGAGCGTATCTACAAAAAACGTCCTTGTGCATCTAATTAGAAGAATGTCACTAAATGAGTTAGCCTTTCGGAAATAGGCTCTGATTGGTGCACACCACCACACACTGGCATAACAACCGTTTCTCAAACGGCGCACCAGGTAAACTTGATTAGATCTCGTTTAAATGGTCAGGTAATGCATAAGCCTCTTCTTTTGGATGTTAAGGTTGATTGTGTTGAATATGTTCCAACTGCAAACAAACTGCTGCAGAGATCGAGTGGAGGCTTGCGATTCCACAGGATACGCCACAGTGAGTTTCAGAAACATCCCTCTGTTCTGTTCTGAGAAAAATAAGCGCTTCATATGACGCTCAGTTTTTAATGTGCCATGTGCAGATCCCAAATCGTAAGCGCACACAAAAGAAACCCCCAAGCTATTTAACAACATAGCCTCCTTATCAATGCTAGAAGCACAAAAGTCAAGAAAAAAATGACCATATTGTGAATCAATAAAATCGTGCAGGCAAAACACTCATGATGGGGTATAAAACCATTATGAGGATGGGGGGAAAAAGTGTCATACTCAGAACATGACACAGCCGTGCCCGCAGGATTCTCCAGGTTATGCTGAAATGAACCTGGGGATTGAAATGCTTCAGATTTCAAAAAGAAATGGTCCACGTGAGCTAACTGTGTGAACACATCCATAGCTAATGACCCTTGTGTAGTAAATTAGTACATTTTTCCACCAGGATTTGACACATTTGATCACATCGTACACCGTGGTTTTAAACATGGCCACTAACAACACTAAACACCTCCCTGCTTGGTGAATTCAACTGTCCATATGGAAAAGGACCATATTTCACAACCTGAAAATGTCACGGTATCCCTTTAACAGCCATGCTAATGCTGCCACACTGAGCTACTTGCTAATTTCATGCTCCACGCAACAGGGATAATTTGGTCCCTGTCTGTCTGTCCGTCTGTCTGTCTGTCTGCCTGCCTGCCTGCCTGCCTGCCGGGGAGGAGAGGTAGATGTGGGTGTGTGTGTGTGTGTGTGTGTGTGTGTGTATTTGACTCTAAACCATTGCTCTTTGTGTCTTCCTCTTTGTTTCTCTCTCTCTTCCTCTTCTTAAGATCAATACTGACAAATAGAGGATAGTCAAAAAGACTAAAAAGGGTGAACCAGGCTGGGGGCAAAAAAAAAAAAAAAAAAGAGAAAAACAAAACAAATATAGAGAAGAGACTGCGGACAGGAAGACGGAAAGAGAATATGACAGAAATGGAGAGGAAGATAGAGGAAGCGCTGTCTTGTGTTGGATCACGCTACCGAACAGATGGCCTCACCACAGAGAGAAGACCACAGTGGAGACATTACAACACTCAGGTTAAAATCTCCCCTGGAACACACAAGCGTGCACATACACAGATGCACACACACACACACACACACACACACACAGACACACACACACAAAGGCAAAGGGCAAGGTCTTCCTATTTCTCATCTGAATTTGTGAGAGACGCTCATTTTTTTGTCCCTACAAGGCCAACTCCATCGAACTGAATGGCCATAAACTGACTGGGATGAATCAAAAAAACAGGAGCGTGCAAAACAGAGGACTCCACAAATGTAACTAAAAATGAATTGACAGAAAACAGTAAACGAAGAAAACAAACTGTTCCCAAAAATATTAAAAACGTTGCGTGACAAGAATTTTAGAAAACAATACAAAACAAAAACAGACAGGTTAACGATTATGAAGAAACACCTGCTACAAGAGTGAAAGCACAAACACACCCACATACATGTCGAAAAATGTCGAATCAATTCAGCTATGAACCATAATTTAGTCACTCCTGAGTGACACCTCGCGCCTTGCTTATATTAAACACAAAGCACCCTCCTAAACTGTTGGTGGGCATTTAAAATTTAAACTGAGCGAGGTGGAACACTATTCCTGTAAACAGGTAACGATGTCAGATAGTGGTGCCATTCTTCAGACAAAACAAATCTAGACATCCTTGAGGCGTTTTAAGGAAAAGCCTTTATCTAAGACTGTGATATAATGGACAACAGAACAAAAAGTGCTTTTTATTTGATCGCAGTGAAAAGGGGCCTTACAACAACAACAACCATCTCATCCATCAACCTTTACAACTACCTAATACAACAAAGGTTACTTAAGCAAGACAAAAGCACACAGGAAGGAAAACATGTTTTGGAGAGTGGACAGAAGTTTTTAAAGAATCCTAATCAAGAGCGATTTATGAATCCTTGGGCACTGACAAAGCAAGTCCTCGGAGCTGTTGTCCCTTGAGCTTAAGTTTAGGAAAGTACTAATGCACTAACAAGGATGCGGTTTTGCAGAAACCACTTGCTATGAGACAGAAGAATGAAAGTAAATTTGTTGGGGGTTGGAAATATAATGAGTAGAGAGGATGTTGGGAAGAGTGTTGACGAGAAAGGTTAAAATGGCAACAAGAAAGGGCATAGTGGAACAGACGAGAGCAGCATTGTGCCCGTAGCTCTGCTCAAAGTTGCATGAGCAGAAATGGCCTAATATCACTACCGGGGTAGGACTGGAGGTAAGGGACTGTGACAGAGCCTGCCAAAAAAGGTGTATGTGCGTGTTTGTGTGTTATCTCAAAGGGTGTGTGGGGACTGTGAGCCAAACGAAATTGTCAAGCATCAAATATTTAGAGGATGGATTACAAGTACAATGTGTACTTGGGTTGCTGTCAAGTCACGACAAAGCATCAACACGTTTAATCATTCATTCCTTGGGTTTTTTTTTTTTTTTTACTTGAATACTTGATGAATACTTGAGGTGGACGGTGGTGGTTCCACTCCGAGTTTCTTCCAGATGTCTAAGTTCTTCAACCTATTGGTCAGGGTTGCTCATGGATACTCATCTCGGCTTGGCTACCTTTATTTATGATCTCTCTTTTGATCGACAGTCAGCAGCAGGAGAGAAAGGTGCAGAGGGAGGAGGGCAGCGCCAAGTGAGTTGGCTGACGTGTAAACCCACTAAAACTAGCCAATCAAGTGCCATTAAGCAGTTTAGATATCAGCTTTTTTTTTTTTTTTAAGGTCGACTTTTCCTTGACCTCATGCTTTAACTGTTTACATCAACTGTATTTTGTTTTGCCTAAACTCCTTATTTCCTCAGTCTAGAATCACTTTCAGTCACCAAGCATGCACCTTTGAACCTTTGAATTAAACATTAAAAACATCCAGTGTCAGATCTAAGTATTCTTTGTCAGATAACTTGTACATGTACATGACAAGTCACCATGAATACATCTTAAACTGAGATTGCCCGATGGCTTTAACTCAACTATCAGTGTACCCACTGTTCTGACATCAAGGTGTGAATTATGTTCAAGAAATGAGACATAAACTGGAACAAAATGTCAGGGCAAAGTATAATTTCCTATTACACTGTAAATCCATTTTGAAAGCAGTACTTTCTGTTTCCACGATATATTTCTTAGTGTGTCTCTGACTCAGTTTTGCTCGTTGGACTGATTTGCTTTCTCACACTTTTTTCCCTCCATGCCTCCTTCTTTCAGTAGGATGATGAGCTGCCACTGAGCTCTTAACTGGTGATGCATGATGAAAAACAACTGCTTGTTTCTATGGACACCATGCAGACAAAGATGTATGACAGAGATCATTATACAGAAGAGCTGGATCAGGTACAGAGACAAGTGTGTCTTAAAAACCACAGGTTAATGCTCAAAATGTGTTGACCAGGATAATCCAGATTATTTAGGTTTCTTCATGAATGTTACACAGAACATCTCCCAACACGTCCATCTCCCATCTTGCTTAGACTTACTCACCATGTCTGTCAATCTACACATCAAGAACAACCTAAATGATGAGTAAGCCATGCAGAACAATGTGTAAGGCAACCTGTCAGCATCTAAACAGACTCAATTAAGTGAAAGAGAAGTGCATACTATCTGCCATGCCACTATGAAATGTAAATACACCTGTACAACATTCCTATTGGGCTATACGCCAGCTGCTAGTTGGCTGTGGTTCAGTCATTAAGCAGGATCAATCTTTCACTGGTACAACATTCGATGTCCATCAGTAATGGTAGGTGATGGCTGACCAGGTAGAGAGTTCGTGAAAACATGGCGCTGCTGTCTGGTCGACCAGTGTTTTTTTTTCCCCTCAGAAAATGGGTTTCTTTGGTTTCCTAATGAACTGTGAACCACATAAGTCATGTGAATAGAGAAACTGAACTTGAACTGGGACTCGTTTTTCCAGGTTCACGAGCGCTGCACTGCAGCTGACCCAGCAGATTTATGTCATCGAGAACAGAGAAAGTGAAGACAATCTTCGCTGGCAGGGATCAATTACTGTAAGTAGGATTACGGTGATATGAATCTTTGGAAGGGACAGTAATTCTGAAAAATTGAAAATGTGCTCATACAATGGTTTGCGTGATTACAATTTTGTATTTTTTGTCAAACGAAAATCACATGGATTAATTAAATTGAAGAAAAATGGTATTTTGCAATTATTTTATATCATTGATACCATTCTGCAAGACCTGTAACTCTGCAGTGGAGTTCCATCAGCGGTTTTAGGAGATAAACTAAATCTGACACATGCAAAAAAAAACCTGGCTGTGGTGTTTTAATTCAAGTAACAGGCAAGAACAGAAAAATACCATCCTTGCCGTTACGTGGCTTTAACCTGTCAGTTGCAATCTATCTCATGCCGCCCAAAGTTCAGTCAGAGTTCATAAAGATTTAGACAAGATTATTTTGGTATTTATTCATCCATGCTATGGTTTGTTGAAGACTGTGAACTAAGCACTTCAGCTATAAACTGCAAACTGCCTATGTTTTATTTTTTTGTCTTTCCACTTTTCTATCTCTGCATTTTCTCTCCTCTTGCACTCGCAGTCTCATTTCTTTCTTTTTATCCCCTTTCATCCTCCGCTTTTTTTCTAAATCCCACTTTGCTTCTTGATCTCTCACCAATGTAAATTAGCTTCTGCTTGTAAATCTACTAACTGCAGCCAAAAGTCACATATTCTGTTACTCTGTCGCATGGTAAATGGTTAGCAACCATACAACATTATACAGTCCCCCAGGGGACTTTAGAGTTATGGCACTGTCAGAGTGAAGAGTTACACTTGCAAATGTCAGACTTTTGAGCTAAGCAAACATAAACAAGAACAGACTAACGGGGAAATATGGCAAGGAACATCTGTATTTTGTGCAATCCCATTTAAACAAGGAGTGAAAAGAATTTTTAGAAATAAAAATGATGCTGATGTTGCTAAGCAGCAGACAGAACGAGGGCAGACAGCTGCAGACACCGTTAATAAGATGACAGCAGAAATGATACACAAATATTCTCGTGAAACCACCTGCCACAGCTGAAAGTGGCACCAATGAACTGTCCGTTCATCTTCATGCTCCTTCTGTCCACTCTCCTCATCTAATCAAACACTGCGATCACATGTATTACACTCTCAACCTCTGCGTCAACTGGAAAATCCATTATATGTACTCAGCTCAAGCCCCGGACTATTCGCACACGTTCCGGCATATACGCACACACACTGCTGAATCAATAGCAGACATTAGGTGTTGCTGACAACGCCAACTGAGGTTAACAATCCGCAGTAAGTTTAGGCGCCGCCTATTAAGCCGTGTGTAAATGTGAAAGGGCAAGAGAATGAACTGGTCCAGATGTGTTCGAATGGGATTAAGATCCCGCTCTCTCACTCAAATTTACACATCCAGGTCAACACAGTAATAGGCTTTATTTTCACACTCGCACACACACCAGCAAAAGAACAGAGAAGACATAAAATTCAAATTAAACCGTGAGTCAAATAGCAAAAAGTTTTGTTTCATGCGCTACCGACATCTTTGTTTCATTACTGAATTAACTAATCCTGCACAATCCCTTCCTGTAAATCTTCTCCAGAATTATTTTTTTTCCATTCACAGTTTCTAAACCGTTCGCCAGCGCATCCTTTGGTCTGTGTTTCTTGTGCCGCTACTACAAGTCAACCCAGCGCCATCTCACTCCATACGTGTTGCGTTAACACAAAGCAAATCAACTCATCCTGTTTCACTAACAGCTAAAGTGTAAATTTGTCAGGTGTTTGGCTGTGTGATTGGGCGGAGCAACGTAGTTAGGCTGTGTTATTATGACCTATCATGGAGAAAGCTTCTATAAATAAATGCCTGTGCAAACAAATATGCGTGTATTATGCTGCGTCATGCCGCTGCGGTTGGCTTGGACAGAATGGTAGAAATTACTGAAGCACCTCTTCTGAGGCGATTATAGATCGCGTTATCAAAGAATTTCCCCGTTTCCTGAGCTCACATGCTGAGCCAGATAGATAGAAATGGACAGATAACAAAAAGCATTGAAATAAATGGTGGCTTTGCTGTGTGTGTGTGTGTGTGTGTGTGTGTGTGTGTGTGTGTGTACCTGGTAGGTGTCCCACAGTCTGATCGTGCAGCGTAGTGGCAGCTCCCTCATCAGGAGGTTGTTCATCCAGCGGAAGGCAAACTGTAGGTACTCAACCTCGTACTGCTGCATGTGGCGGTGCACAGACTCTGTCAAAATAATAAATGAATTACAACTTAATAAAAAAAAAAAAAAAAAAGAAGAACAATAACGCTGCACTTTTACACATTTACATTTGTGTGAAGACCAGCAAAAGAGAATAGAGATGAGGATGTTTATAGGAAAGGAAAATTCCTTTAGGGTTTGGAAGGGTGAGTGTGTACAAAGACAGATTCTTTCATAACCCCCCGCTCTGTTAATAACTACTTCAGTCAGTGTCACACGCGCACACAATCCTGCACACGACCTCTTCCTCGCGATAGAGATGTAATTACAGAGCTATCAGAATTGTCTGCGAGGAGCTACACACCAAAGTGAGATGAGAAGAGAGAGTGTATTCATCGCTAAATGAAGCTCCAAAGCAATTGTGCGTCAGTCCGTCGAGATGCGGAGTGCATATACTGGAGGTCAACAGCATCCAGAGGTGAGGACAGAAGGCACGTTTGTGTAACCTATGGAATGTGTTTATTATTTCTTTGACATTGTCGCTTCCGGTAGGAGCTGATTAAAGGGTCAGGCTGTAAAACCTTTTCAAGCCCCTGTGGGGTTTTAACAAAATTGTGACAATTTATCTTTTTTGTCGCGGGGATGAAGGGGGATTTTCATATTTCTCCAGCTCAACACTGATTTTATTCCCATACAAAGCATATATCAGTACCTCAGTATTAATTTAACTTATGAAGACGTGCTGTTAGGAACACGCATTGATTTTCTGTCAAAAGAGACTCTTGGTATTTTAAAATGTATCTCTCAGTTTTTCTGAGGCAAGCTGCATTTCCTGTCCTGCTAAACAATGGTCACGTGGTTATTTGGCCGGTTACCAAGCACGAACGCAAAAATTTGATTAACCTTTCTTTTCTGGAATATTAATCCTGTCCCAGCATGCCATTACTGTATTTATTAGCAGTTATTAGGCTCCAATTCAGACAGAGTGAGGCTTATAAACAAGCCGCACTAACTCACAAAGCCCCCTGGTTCACCAGTTATCGCTGTGACTTTAGAGACTCTGGCAGGAGGAGGAGGAGTTGAAAAGAAACTTAAAGAGTACAGTCGGCAATAAATAAAATATTGAAGAGACCTTAGCCTTTCTGTTGCAGTTATCCCCAAACCCATAAATTTATTATTATTATTATTTTTTTAAAGAAGCTACATCGTTTCCTTGAACAACTGGACACTGTAGCTTTTGTAGCTTTTGTAACATTAGTCAATTATTATTGACTAATGTTATTATTATTACATTTAAACATTTACTGCAGTCTTTTCTTGGGAAACTAGAATAACACCAGCCTTATTCTTTAAGGGAGGTGTGATGGATTCATCTGTGCACGTTAATTTATCTTCTCTTATATCAAAAACAGCTGAGAGCTCACCAAGTAACAGCTGAATATAATCAGTCAACGCGGCAATTTCCACTCAGGTTCTTTTGTTTGGATCCACTTTCCAAACACAAACATCAGCTGGCCATTAGATGTCCACATCTGTCTCCTTCTTCAGACAACCTGTTTTGTTATAATTGCTTCAGATTATGTCCTCGCGCCCAACACACCACACAGAGAGAGGACCATACGTTGCATCAAGCCACCTCAATCTGGTGTCAGTGGAGAGTTCAAACGTCAGTCTGGGTGTCAGCGTCATGGTATGGCAGGCTGGCATGAACACAGGCTGCGAAGAGTGGATGAGAAGCAGCCGTGTCAGGGGGAGCTTCGCTGCATATGGGGCTGCGACACTGACAGCGGCTGCCTTTGTTCCTTTCTCTGTTCTTGATAAATGTTTGTTTTATACTTCTTTACATAACAAAAGATTAAAAATACCACTCAGTATTCAGCGACTCCCTATTTCATAGTCATCAAACCCATGACACTCATTCTCTCTGTGTCTCTCTCAAGCACACACGCGGGCACGCACACACACATTTCACAACACATAATAGAGCTGTAATTAAAGAGCTGTCAGAGAATCTATGAGAAAAGCCAGTTAGGGAGGAACTATAGCGTCCCCTTCTCTCACACTCTGTGCTCTTAATCAGAGCTGATTGACAGGTGTACATGCTCACACACACACACACACAAACACACACACACACTCCCAAATAAAGCTTTAATAAAGCCTTAATTGGTGAAACATTGTGTAAAATATTTCTGAACACATACATAATTATCCTAAGACACACACGTGGCAAACACATGAATGGCACCTGTCTTCCATTACTTGCACATGCGTGTTTAACGATTATGCACACACTCCACCACATGAGCAGGGCGCGAAGTAAACACAAAGCGATTATTTCACACTCCTCTCTGCAGTTTAATTATCACATGCTGCTGTAAAAGCATAAACAAGGCAAGCTCATTAACAGCGAATGCATCATGGTGACAGATCTTAGCTAGCTGCCAAACAGAGAGGGAGAGAGTGGAACAACTTTAGACAATGTTAAATTACACTAATGAACTTGCTCTGCCTAATATTAGCAACTTCACCAAACACAGAGAGGAAGAGGTGTGCGATGGGGGAGTGGTGAAAGGGAGTCATTTGTCATGAGGAGTTATCGCAGTGGGAGAGGAGAGATTAAAAATAATAAAATGAAAAAAAGAACAACGGGGAAAACTGAAGCACAAAAACTTGTGACTTTTTAACCGCGGGCTGCCATCCAGCTGGCACAGTGCTTGGCATGCTGGGTAGCGTAGTCACGAGGGCTGAGGGAGGTTGAGTCTGACATCTCTCATAGACACTGATTGACGGATGAGTCTTGTCTTCCTTCCTACCGCTGGTTAAAGTTTAGGACGGAGGCCACAATGCCAGCTAGTCCGTGCTCCACAGTGGACTGTACCCCGTGGCTGGTGAACCGCGGGTGGACAGCAGGAGGTCAAAGGGCGTACAGTGACTAGTGAGCGGCTCCCAGGATTCTGCTGATGAGGCCAATTCTGCCTGACTTCATGCTCTCCTTGGTACGAAACGTAATTACAGTAACGCACCTTCTTTCTCCCCTGCTCTGTCCTACCGGCAGTTTTTTTCTTTCACACGCTTTGTTCGACTGGAGCTGCTTTATTTTGATATTTTTATCTCCCCAGTCGCTTAATCTTTCAACTGTTTCAATCAATTTCTCTCTCAAAATATAAAATATGTTCTTGTCTCATTGTTCTTTACACATTCATTTTTACACCTTACTCTTTTTTTTTTGTCTTTGCAGCTTTAGCACAGTACTCATCAAATATCCTGCAGATACCCGGCACTGTTTGTTAACCTAACCTAAAGCTGTGTCTCCACCCACAGGACCTGGAACTTTTAGCACCACAAGCTACTTTTATGGAACTAAAAGGTTCCTTCAGCCCTTTGTTGTCTGCGTTTCCATTGTGTTCAAAGGGTCAGCAGCCCTTTTTTCACATGGCTGCACAACATCGATGGCGTAGACTTCGTCGTATGTGTCAAAGTGCAATAAAAGCAAAAACAGTTAAATCGCCAGCAAATGGGGACTGAGATTAAATACTGCGAGCACTCAAATCAGAATTGTTCAGCAGTGCAACCCCAGTCATGAAGTTTATGTACCTTTGGGAAGTTCTACCACTTATCTTTTAGGGAAGCAAAATAACGTCCACTTATTTTGGACCGCGGTCCCTGCTGTGGAAACCAATTTTTGCAGAAAATTCCTGCAAAGCACTCACAGGTGAAGTCATCCAGCACTTTTTCCTTTTAAATCAACGTTTGCCAATCGCTGCCATTTGTTACCGTTGGTGCTGTTCAGTTCTCGAGAAATTCTCGGTAACGTTTAAAACAATGAATCCTTGATGTCAGACAGAGATAAAACCAGGCTTCTCATTTCTAGGTGTAATTACAATGTTTGCAAGCAGGTTTTATCAGACGCAACATGAGGATTGTGCAAAAACACACATTATGTTTTTCTTTCTGCAAGAGAAAGCATTTCTAGGCTCAGGACTTATGTATGTAATATGTTTAGTGTGCACAACATCATCACACAATTGCGATTGGACGGTGGCTGTTCGAGGGAGGTGTCCATCAAACAGGCAGTTGTTCATGTGTATGTGTGTAAGATTCATCTCCAAGAACATTCTGAAACAGTCGACACACCGTTTATTAAAAGTGAATGCATTTTCTGTTACCGCTCTGCTTGTGTGCATAGATTTGCAGGCGTGTGCAAGTTTCTGGTTGCAATGTGAATATATCCATTTATTTGTCACACAAAGGGACTTGTATCAGTGTTATATATCAGATTATGCAAACACTTCCAAGTTCAGCAAACTGTTAATGATATGCATAAACATAAATAGTGGCTGTATGTTAATGAGCATAAGAAATGCCATGCAACCTTAGATGTCCCATCGTATTTTTGAAGATGTGCTGCAGCTCAAAGGAAGAAGAAGTGCCAAACCCTATCAGAATTTCAAATCTAAGCAACAGCAGCTCAATGAGTGGAATATATTGGAAAAAGCAGACTGTAAAACATCTGTCTGTGTCTTTAAACAAATGCATGGAAAATGCTTGAAAACGTGAAACATACAGTATGTTAAGTATATAACATGTCTCTTGCTGTCAGCAGAGAGAGCAGAGTGAAACAGTAAAGTGAGGAGATTATGGACTGTGTGGGAAGACGGGGGGGCGTTGGTATAATTGACCTCAGCACAGGTTAAAAGACACCAGAGCAACCTGAACTGAATACAGCTTAAAAAAGGCCTAATTTTAAAAAAAGCAAAAACAAAGCAAAAAAGCAAAAGACACACTCCTAGACTGTAAATTTATACATAAATATGGCGTCAAAAAAACACTCAAACCCACCGAACAGATAACTTTAAACTAAATTTAATGATCACGCACAGAAAGTGCCACTTCAAAAAGCAGCCGTTGCTGCAGAGACACAAATTTTTGGCTTTTTTAAAAAAAAAACACAACACACGCCGACATTTTTCTGCCTTTCATTATACAATTTAGCATCACAATCCAGCTGCCAGACTTTTTTTTTTTTTTTTTACATGATTCAGGCTCCAAGCGCGCTCTGCAAGTGCATCCTCACATTTGCATAAATAAATTCACCTTTGGGCAATTTGCATGTTGATGAACTTGCGCTAATGCACTTGCATGCAACAAATACACAGAAAGAGATAAGGGAGAGATAAAGAGATCAGAGGAACATTACAGGCATGCCGACAAAGTGGCTTGTCTTTTGAGGAGGTACGCGTGCTAGCGTCAAGCACGGCTAATGGGAGTTACCGCCACTTATTACAAGTAGGATAATTACGGGGGGGACCTCAGGAGGGGCAAGCCGAAGAGAGAAACAAAAAAATTTCAAAGTAAAAGGCTTCCAACAATGGCGCCCACTGTTTTCAACTAAAATAATCAAAGAGAAGAAATAAATAGCTTTGATTTTTATGTTTTTTGGCCTCATTACTTCAAGCTAAATTAGAGTTTACACCATAAGGCTGAATTCACAAGAAACAAATACAAATATAATATCCAATGAACACCCGAGGAAAATGCTTGATCATGGAAGTGTCTTTAGTTTAGGTCAGTCATACTGGAAAGCTAAGAAATGTCCCGCTTGCAGCTGCGGACAAAGCCTCCTGAGTCACTACATTTGATGGTTTGATGGAGGGTTTTTCTACGTATTTCAGGACTTAAATTGGTGATAATACTGTCCTTAGCCTTACGCTGGAAACTTTGTGATTTACTGGTGTCTTTAGACTCTTGTAAGCACACAGTTTTAATTCTACTCGATATATAAGCATTTAAATTTGAGCCTCTACATAGCCTACATTATAGTGACGTTATAGTGCTCCAGACCAACTGTTGATTCTTTATTTTGTTGTTATCATCTACAGCTAGTGTCACAATGCATCAAAAAGTTGACAACTATATACATTTGTGTTCAATTTTTGGGGCTGTCTAACAGTACTTCATTCCTACCATCTAATATAACTTTCAAAGGATTTTTCATAAAAAGTCTGGTTACAGGGAGGGAAAAATGGGGATGAGGAGGAGAATGAGAGGAAGACCAGTGCTGAAAAATGGCTGACACCTTGTGGCACGAATCCAGACTCGTTTTTTCCCTTTTCTCCCCCACTGTGCTAAAAGATGTAGTGGGTAATGGACAGTGGGGAGGTGGTCATAAAAACACTGAACATTATCTTTCATTCCCTCTCTGTGGATGGACAGTATATGTGTGTTTTCCCTCGAACTGACAGATATATAACTGTAGGAGGAGCCAGACGCAGTCATTTCATAGAGGCAGAGGGAGGGTGACAGAGAAAGTGGTGCGAGACAGACAGATCAGCAATGTGCCGCCCTGACCGACCCAGTACGGCAAATAATGCAATGAAACTCTGAGCTGAGGTCGAAAACATTACAGCCTCTCTCCTTCATGCTATCCTTTGTCTCTCCTTCCATTGTCTTACATACAACTAATCAATGAATACCTCTGATACAAGGTTCAAACACATACTAGAGTCCCCACAGCATCAACTTAAGCATCTTCTTTTGGGAAACTTACTGGAGCCTGCTCTAATTGACAATAACTGATGTGTTTTGCAACAGGTTTTGCTCAAAGATCTAAAATTAATGAGCAGTAAGATTAACTACTATTAGGGCTGGTAATGTAATGGAGTGGTAATCTCAAAAGAAACATTAAAGTGCAGAGAAAAAACAATAAAAAAAACGAATAAAAATTCTCATCAAATCTGATTCTGCAACTTCTGATTTCTATCGGGAGTGAAATCGCAGCCCAGTAAATCTGCAACCACCCCAAAAACATCTGCCTGGTGTGAGCCGACAGGGCCCCACCCTTTATCAAACTGCACAGCTCTCTGGATCGCCCTGCATCTGATAAGCGCTGATAGGTAATTTTGGAAAAGATGATGAGAGGCCATTGTTCCCAAAACAGATGCTGTGTCGGGGGCGAAAAACAATCCTGTAACACAAGATAAAAGCTATCTGTGATCTCATTAGAAGGGGTAATGTCAAGCTAGCGAGGTATAAAATGGCTCTGCCCCAACTATGATGACAGGGCACTTATGGAATAAGATACAATAAAAATGTCTGGTGATTTTTTATGTCTCTGTCGGGGTGTGGCGGAGTTTGGGGCGGATGGGAGACTTTGGGTCTTTACTTTTACTTTTTTGTCCCAATTTTTCTAGAAAAGCATAGAAAAGACACACACACGCACGCGCGCACACACATCAATACCTTTTGTTGTTACACAAAGACAACAACATTCTTTCTTTTACACACTTTCCCTTACTTATCCAGTAAGTTTACTTTCTCACAATTGCACGTGCAAATGGACCAGCTTTCTCTGACATTCACACTCCCACACACACACACACTCTGTCTATTTGAATGCAGTGGGTGAGCCCTCCCCTCCCTCTGGCTGACAGAGCGGGTGACAGGATAGTCGGACAGCACCAAGGTTAGCCCAGAACATGACCATCGTACAAAGGCATGCTTTGATAAGCCCTTGTTTGGCACAATGCACTGTGGGCCGCTGCGAATGCCACATGTGTTTAAGAGAAAAAGATACGTTTGGATAGAAATCTATTCAAACCATATTTACAAATGTATTGTTTTGACAAAAAAGGCGACGGGGCAGACAAAAGGAAATGCTCTCTTGCTCATTAAGCAAAAAGTTGAGAGTGTGTGTGAAATACCACCGAGCTGTGTCTGAGTACACTCAGCGCACGCACATTAACTTCCAGACCTCAGCAGTCCATTGTTTTAGGACTAATGATCATCAGCACGTACACACTGCACCGACAGCCGGATGGAATGAAAATTAGCGAGACACAATGGCGGTGACGTACGATCACAAACCAAAATGCGAATAGCAAAAGATTCAAGGTGTGAAAACCAATCTTACTTCCTGGTGTGTATCCTGCTCTAACACAAGACTTCAAATTACTGAAAGACGTGTTAAGAAAAGTGTAAGTCAACGTTAAGGAGCAAAATCCTAATTAAGGCAATATTTGAAGTGACACGACTTGACTTCTACACCTTTTTTCTCTGTGAGAGAAGAGAAGAGAAGAGAAGAGAAGAGAAGAGAAGAGAAGAGAAGAGAAGAGAAGAGAAGTAAATGGAAATCAAGTCAAAATGGCAGAGCTGTGAGCAGAAAGTACTTCATGGATGGGTGGAAGGATGGATGGATGGATGGATGGAGGCAAGGCAGATGACTCACCATCAATCCTGCTGACCAGCTCCTCCAGGGCCTTGACTTTCCTCTGGATGCCTGGCTGGGCAAATGTGTAGTTGTCCTGAGGAGAAAAAAAAAAAAAATCCGACAGGGTCAATATGGACCGAAGCTTCCCGCACAACGGTAAGAAAAACTGAAACACCAGGTTCTGTTACATGCAATTTTAATACACGATGCATGTGTTGACTCGCAGAGGGAAAGTACGCAGAGAAGAAACAGCCTTTGAATACAGTGGATAAATCCTAAAGCAATAACAAGAAGCACGTCAGATTAGTTATCTGATCCTGGAATGACCACATAACAAAAAAAGTGTAAGAAAAAGCAAAGAAAATAAGAGCTGAGGGGATCACGCATTTTTATTTTAGGGGTATTTGTCAGATTTCTCTATAATTTCTTAGACAAGCTGTGAAATTGATCCCTTGTTGAGAAAACTAACATGATTTGTTTCACATCGACGTTTTGCAGCCAGCTGGCCTGAGGGTCACGCTCAAAGGGTTTGAAATTTCACATTTTCACTTTGAGGATTCATTTTCAGAAAAGTGCAGTAAGCTGTTACATAAGCTTGGCAGGGCCCATTTCACACCTCACACAAAGCCTTCGCCACCTTTAAAAAACAGTCAATAGAGAAAAAAGGCTGGCCAATGAACATTGGAATGACAAAACGTGCAGCTGTGGCCTCGAAGACGAAGAACAGGGGTGAGTGTAAATATGTCTATAAGAACACAACAGAGGGGAGCCGTGAATAGGTCCTTGCCTCATATTTGATGTGAAGTGGTGGAATACTAAAATGTTACACGGAGTTGATGGCTCTCGGCTGAAATTTCTTTTCAGTATTGTCCCCTTTAAGCAGCCGCCGTGCCTCATCTCGACTGGATAATGAGCGGCTGTTTAACAGAGCTTGAAAATTAGAAAGTAGGAGTGATGTTTTTAAAGCCACACGCAACACTAAATGTCGAGAGGTGGACACCAAGGCTGCGGTGTCTTAAATGGTCATTTAAGTATTACCTTGTCGCATTGTGTGTGTGTGTGGTGGAAACTATGTAATAAAATGAATTCGACAAGAGCGGACAAAACGGTTCTTTCGGAGGTTTAATGAGCTGTCTTGTCTGCGGGATGTATGCCTACCAAAGGCATGCGATGAGGCATGAATCACATTTCACTCCTGCATATTATTAATACAGATAATCAAAGGATACCACAGAGAAAGCATATACGCAGTAAACATGGGATATAATCAGTAAATATGGAAGTTCCATCTGTGCAAAAAGATTATGTAAGTTAACACTATGACTAACAACATGGATGACTAATAACTGACTAACAATATTGATTTTAAAGGGGCAGCGGGGAGGATTTAGGGTGGATCTATTAGCAGACATAGAAAATTATATTCATATTTATATTTTCACTAGTGCATAATAATTAGTGTATAATCATCTGAAAGTAATCGTTTTGTTTTTGTGGACTCCACGTGTCTTCCACGGAGTCTGCCACTGCCGTGTTTCTGCCGTGGCTGACATTGGACAATGAAACAGTTGCTCAAGAGGCGGTTTGTTTCTGGCTGTTCCCAGGCACTGTAGATTATGTTATAGAGATGGAAAAAGAGGGTCAGACAAGGGCATATTCAGCTGGTTACAATCTGCAACCTTAACACCAGTGAGCAGGTTTTAATGGCTACTGCCTTGTAATCCTACACAGTTTAGTACAGTCCTGGTGGCTAATGTGTTGCATTCAATTGCTATGTAGCTTTTTTACGTGTTTAGATGTTTTCATGCTATAACATTTTGGAGAGACACAGAGAGGTTAGTTATTTAAAGGCTTTCCTCCTTGTTTTTTGCTTTTTGAACAACTAGCTCTGATGATATGTAGCCACTTAGGTGTCTGAAGGTTCTAGACGCCACTAGCTTGCTCGGCCAGCACACGCATAACAGTTTGACTTCTGGAGCAAGACAATGAGTCAACTCATGACTCACACTGTGTTGGCTATATAAAAAAGGCTGAAGGATACGATTGTCATGACTGGCAACTACTCAGGGCTGCGTACTGGAAACAACTCATTGGTTTCACTCAGAGAACTGAAGTTACTTAGTGACATAAAGGCTTTTCTTCCTTCTGGTACTTGAAGACTGTGTTGTATTATTTAGTATTATTATTTACCTTAAGTGTATGTTTTGTTCAACATTTTGTATTCAAAATGTGCACTAAAATAAAAACAATAACACAAAAACAATCCTTTGTTGCTTTCTACAAGCGTGATAAAGTTGCAGAATTTCACATTAATTTTCACATAAATATTAAAACGTTAAGTAGTGTGTATGTAAACAAGTAGGCATCTGTGTTTACTTCCCAAGTCCAAAGAACATTTTGATGAGAAATTTATTATGTAAATATTCAAAAATAGGATTTTTTTAAAGAGTTTTTTAAGATTATGAGGACAAAAAGGAGAATAACTGAACCTGAATGTGATCAAATGAGTGGGCAGTGTCGGCCGGTTGAACTTGCAGAATACAATACAAGAGAGAACGACACATAAGCATTTTGGTTGTGCGTGTAGACCCAAACACTTACGCACGCGCGCGCACACACACACACACACACATTAACGCACACACACAATGAGGATTACGTTTCCTTGAGGGGTCATTTCAGTGTGGCTGGAGAACAGCTGATGTGGCAAAGTATCCAACAGATGGAGAGAGATGGAGAGAGAAAATGAGAAGGAGAAAGAGAGAGGAGAGAGAAAGAAAGAGAGCGAGGGGAGGGGGGAGAAGTCATTTAGCAATAAACAGCTCCAGTTGTCCTTCAGGCTCAGCAGAACCCAGGCGTGTGTGTCCTCCTGCCTCCATCAGGGCCTGGCAGGGTAAAAACCGCATTCTCTCCTGCCTTTTTTTTTTTAATTCCTACATCGAGAGCATTCCACATTTTTTTTCATCCCATCATTGCTTCTCAATGTGTCATTACTGCTTCTTCCTACTCCATCTCATTTGACACCTACATCTCTCACAATTAACTGGTTCATGTTTATGTTAGAATCACTTATCTTGATGATCTACAAGGCCACTCTTGAGAAGAAGAAATACAAATGTGTGCATAGGATTCACTTATTGGTGCTCAGATCTATACTTTAAGCATAGCAATAATCACATTAGGGCTGACTGATATGACGATATACATGGTGTGACAATACAAACGTTTCATATTAAGCTCTGTGTTGTTTTGTTGTTGTTGAAAATCATACCCTATCATCAGTAGACAACAGTTTGCATGGGTGCAGGCAGGAAATCTGCATGAAGGCAACGCAATCACATGTGGAGGAAAGCGACCACAAGACAACGTAACTCTAACCAGGAGAAGGGCCAGTCAAGACAAAACAAGGAGCTTGTATCTAAAAGAGAAAGTCTTCCTCTGTCACCTTGAGGTGGTTTGGTATGAAAGGTCTGACAAGGACCAGAAAAACATACAATAAACTCATATCAAACAGCACAAAGTCCAGTCCAGAGCTCAAACCTAACCTCACACTCCGCGTGCGACTTCGTAAGAGGCTTTTGTCTGCAGCACACTATATGGCAAAGAATCATGAATACTGAAGGGGATTACAGCTGTTGTTGCAATTTATATCTGCAAAGACATGGTGCCAATTTACATGGTCGAAGAACAGGGGTAATATTGCAAAATGTAATAAAGACCAGGCCCTTCGATGTCAGCATTTTATATAAACCATTTGGGCATTGAATTAAACAGAAAATGTGCTATATCATGCTAGGTATCCTTATCTTGATATGAAATGACCTATACTGGGATATGAGATTCAGGTCATATTGCACAGCCTAAACATAAAGCTGAGTAGAAGTCGTATCAACTAAAGCTATGTCATTTAAAAGCCAATATATAAAAAGCTGTTTTACTGATTGTGTTATTTGAAATTGCCCTTCTTGTTTGGACACAAGATGAACAACAGCTTGGCGTGAGCAAATGGGGGTCTAAATAACGAATATTGATGTATGTTTGTATGATGTCCAATTAGAAATAAGATATTGCATCAGAAAAAAACATGCAAACTGGGTTCAAGGTGATTCAGTTCAGTGGTTTCAATCCAGGTTGGACAATAAAATTAAAGTATCTTTGCCCAAAATGCTGCAGCAAACTCAAGCAGCTCATTTAGATAAGACCGTCCGCGGCCTGTAAACTTTTAATGTTTATGTTGCGCTGCAGGGCAATAACATACAGTAAACATCATATATAATGCTATCTTGTAGGTGCACCCAACTGAGAGCAGCTAAAGCTCATCAGTGTTGCTGAAGCAATGTCCAACTTTAAAACAGAAGGAGGACTTGCTCGTACTGAATGGGAAAACGTACATTATTAATACGAGGGAATGGATTTAGCATCTCAATACCAAAACACAGCTGTTAGCCTGCTGCTAAAACTTGCCCCTAGCTGCCCGCAGTAGTCTCACCAGCCTGTGACCACAGTTCTTAATGCTACAGTCACTTTGACATTAATTGGAAAGTGGAAATTGCTAATTTGTGAGCACGAATTACCTCCTCCCCCCTTTTGTTTTACACATTTCTACTCCACTTCACATCCTCCTTCATGTCCTACTTAAGTTTTTTTTGTTAACTTAATATATTTGTACATTGTCTCTATGTTCTGACTTGAGCTTCTCCACCTCTATGGCTCCCTCTCTCTCTCTCTCTACCACCCCAGTGTTAATGCGGTTAGGTGCTAAGCAAGTGCGAGGGCCAGTACAAGTAATTACATTTGCATTATTGAAGCTGCTGGGTTTAATCAACTGCCTTTCCTTCTCTCTTTCCGTCACTGCCTTCTCTTTTTTGCCCATGTGGCATTTCGTGGTTCTATATTTATTATTCAATTTCTCTCTATCACTGGTTAAATTCTTCTTTCTCTTTGTTGCTTTTCAATCAATCACTCTTTTAATCAATAGGTCAGTCAATTGTTTATTATTATTATTATTGTTTAACTGTCTTACTGTGTGTTTCATTGAAACTGTAATGCTTTTACTTCAAATATTACTCCGTTCCATTCTGTTATTCCAACCACTATTTCCCATGGATCTCACCTCTATTTTGACATTTTCCCATTCTAGTCATGTAGTCATGTTTTCAAACGGGCGCTTATGTTCTCATTTTCATCCATTTCTCCTCCTCTACTTTCACTGAATTTCCACATTTCCCTTCTCATGCTCCTTTATTTCCCTCTGATCACGTATGAATCTTGCTGTATTCCTGTCTACTGTCTCCATTTTAATCCTCCTACATCCCTCCCTCCCCTCATTTCTTCCTTTATAAATCTCTAACTTCTCCTCTCCCACCTTCTGTTCTCCATTTCCTTGTCTATTTTCATCACTTTGGTGGTGCTAATGAGGCTAGACTTGACTAAGTGTTTTGAACATGCTATTATGCCTCCTCGGCTTTGTTTTGTTCCCTGGTGTTTCATTTTGTTCCATGCTGTATTGCATTTTATTTTGTGACTGATTGTTGTTTAGTCAGATACTCTTTTTTTTTTTTTTGTCTGGAGACATATCTGTGATGAGGGTAAGATACTAATAAGACTTTTCGCTTTATTCTCATTTTTCCTTTCTTTCCAATTTAATTTTCTTCTATTTCTCCTCCTGTTACCTTTCTGTCTTTACTGCTTTCTCGCCTACTGTCCTCTTCTCCATCACAATCACCTCCTTTCACTCTCTCATCCTCTTTCATTCCTTTGTCCCGTTTTCTATTTTCTCACGTCTTATGCCTGTCCCTTCTTCCACTCACTTCCTCCCTTTGTCAAATCCAATATGTCGGATCTTTGATCAGCTGAGGCAACAGGAGGAAATCAACTCTCACGCCTTCATTATTCATACATTCTCCTCTTCTTTCCCACCATCTGTCCATCCACCACATCTGACCCAGCAAGTAAGTGGAACGGCCCCAGTTCACGCGCCTGAATGAGAAAACACGGAGCATACAAACATTAAATGTGCGTCTCTCTTTCTCGATCAGGTGTCAACAGCCTCTCATCCTCGCCTTCTTTGTTCACTCAGTCGCTCTCTCTCTCAGTTTGCTGAATCAATAGCTCCTCTTCACCTCGCAGTCCATTCTATTAGAGACAACAATGGCTCCACGCTGGACTAAGATTGCCTCCTATTGTGGCACCGGATGTCTATCAGCAAGTTGGACAGAACCACCACAATAACACTGCGATGTGTACGTGTGAGAGGGAGACATAAGGACAGCGGAGAGAGAGAGAGAGAGAGATGACAGGTCAAGATAAAGGGTAGACAATAAAGTGAAGGACAGGGCGATGATCTGTCATTCTCTGGTACGTGGATGTGTGTGTGAGACAGAGAGAGAAACAGACAGACAGAAAACAGAGAGAGAGAGAGAGAGAGAGAGAGAGAGAGAGAGAGAGAGAGAGAGGTTATGACAAGGTTGGAGATAGGGTGAAGACAAAGGTGGAGACAGTACAGCTGTTCAGAGCTCGATTTCATTCTGTTGCCTTTGTGTGCGTCTGTGCGAACATCTATGGCCTCTTAGTTTGAGGGCAGTAAATGTGCAGCTCGAGTGGACAGGTAGTCTGCGAGTTGGAGACGCAGCAGCACAACTGGTCCAGCTGATGCTAACTGACATCCCTCAAGCAAGACCGGTAGCATGTCTAAGAACAACACTGCCAGGAGCTGGCATTGTATGCCAGTTTTCACCTCTTTACTCATCCTTTGATGAGACCTTTTTGAATGCAAACTATAATTATAATTAGCCAATAGCCAAAGCTGGGCTTCTTGTACAGCTGCTTATATTTAGAATACTAATCATCTGAAACGATTGGGTGTTTCTGAAAAATGGAAAAAAGTCATTTTGTCACAGTGAGAAAAAAGGTTTTTGTTGGTATTGGGTCAAATATCAAATATATGCCGGATATAATGAAGCTAGATTCTTTGTCTATGCACCGCCAAAAATAAATAAATAAATAAATAATAATTTCTTTAGCTGGAGAGGCAGACTGTGACCTGTCTTATGCGAAATTAAAGTGTTACCTAAGCCCATGTCTTCTGGACAATTAAACCTGAACACTGGGTGACACATTTTTAAATATAAGGGAAGATCTTCTCTAACTCCTGCACCTTAAAACTGGCTTATTGACAGTATTTTCTTGTGAATGGGGGGAAAGTAAGCCATGAACAGGTATACATTCATTATTCAGAAGAGCAGATGTAAAAGCTTTTTTGTATGTCACAAAGAAATTCAACTGTTCAACTGTTGCAGAGAGTTAACGAGCACTGCCTTGACGTGTGAATTACATAAAGAAACCTGCCTCGCCATACACGACCCCTGATGTGATCAACACCACTTGTCTGTCTGCGAACAAGGTTTGAATAACACTCTATTCTTTATGCCATTCTAACTGCATGAATGTCTCCATCCATCCTCCATGTGCCTGATTTTCCAGCCTCAGCCTAACCTCTCCGAGCCCGGCAGCTGTTACTGCTTCCATCTCCACTGACCTGCATGTAAGCTAGCTGATAGCTGAGCTAACATGATACTGCTTAAAAGAAAGAGAGATGGGGAGGGGGGCAGTATGTATGACTGAGACTTCCATTAGAACAAAAATCAGAGGGAGGTCGAGGTGTTAGAGTCTGTGTTGTTCTTGAACAGTGGCTGCATTTCCATGCATGCCAATAGGCTTGGAAGACAGATGATACGAACACATATACAAACATGCTGTCAAGCATCACACACACCAGCTGGCAGATTACTCCTCTGTGTGTGTGTGTGCGTGTGTGTGTGTGTGGTGGATTGAGTGACAGCCCAAGGTGACAGTGGGGAGCCCGTGGGGGAAACCAGAACAGGACATGGCGTCTGGTTTGGTCTTGCTACCGTCTGCTAGACGTCGTTCCTTAGACCCATGTTCCCACTCGAGGTAGACCCCATCTCTAACAGACACCGTGGAAACAGATGGTTGCCTTGACGATGAGCAGGCACAATCCGATTGGCTCGTGCTCCCAGGGAGGGGCTGGTGGCAGCTCAGGCGTGGAGCAACGAGAGAGGGAGCTGTTGACCATTTAATCTTTGTGTGTTTTACATTAATTAAATTATGTTGATTCATTTTTGTTGGTGACTCAATTGCTGCAGATGCATGTGATACAAATTAGGGATTTTACTCGTGTCCACATCTCTCTGGGGAGGCTTTAGGAGTACGTGATTCAATAACTGGGTCATCTGTTGAACTTTCCAGGCAGAAAGTTAGAAGCAACAGCAAAAATAATAATATCGTTCATGTTCTGTGGCTATAAATGACTCTGAAGATAAATTAAAAAGGTATAGGTGTGTCTGAATAATAATATTCAGTCAAAACATGGCAATCGAACCAAAAAAGGGTCAGGGACATTTTTATATTGGACCCCCATGTGTTGAGTCTAGCCCTGAAATGTAAGAACTTCAGATCCCAGAGCAAAAATTAAATTTCTCAAAGTTAAGTCCTGAAGTGGAAAAATATATTTAAGAAGGCCTGCTGTAACAGGCATATCTGCAGAATTAACATAAAAGGCAGGTTTTCATCTGCTGGCTTTAAAACTGAGAGCCCTCGGGGGTGTGCTGGCGGAATAATGGACTTTTGAAACTTTCTGACTTCATTTCCCTCTCCGGGCAAGCTAGGTAAGACACAGACACCCCGGCTGTGCATGGACAGCAGAGAGCTGCCGCGAGTGCAGCTGCACTGTCAGCCGTGTATGAGTGTGAAATGTGACAAAGATTAAATTACTGAGGCTTTGACTGACTGTTTTTACTGCAGACGTTAATAATACATCATGGCCTGAGTATTAACGGGACATGTTTAAATCAACAACACAATATCGGACAGAGATGACAGGTCTATTTAAATTCATTGAAACGGCAGATATGGAACCGTTTTAACAAGTTAAATTAGTCAAGTTAGCCAGAGGCGCTGTCAAATTTAGCACGGTACAAGACTAATTGGCTGCTGGAGAGACTGGGGTAACACTGGGGTCAACTTAACGGAGCTGTGTCTCAAAAGTGGAAATATACTGATCTGTACAAATTCCATTTACTTTCCTGAGCATTTATTTCATATCCACTTTTAAAATTCACCCTAATTCTTTAAGGATTGCAGTTTAGGTATCCATTTAGAGGAAGAGTCACGCTTAAAAGCCCTTTAATGGATCACATGGCTGGGCAATCATAAACAATGACAAACGCTGGACCATTTTAACATGACTAACGTTCCCCTTTCCAGTCCGCTAGCTCAGCGAGGTCAGCCATGTTTTTTGATCATGTCAGAACTAGATGTGGATATTGTGTGCAGCCTGTTTGATGTGTAAATGGGCTGGGGGGGGGGGCAATCTGCTGTTATCTTGTTGATACACACACACACACACACACACCACAGCTTGTCCGTTTAACAGTGCCTTAAAGGTCAGGCCAGGACAGAAGAACAGCTGTCTTCACTCATCTATCCATGAAACTGTCACTCACTGTCTGCTAAAGCAGTGGAGGGGAACATGTGTGCAACACGCGCTTTGGGTGTGGGTGTTGGGTCCTGGATGTGAAACAGCTTTAATTACATCAATAACTCACACACAGACACAATGTTGCTTTTACGGTCCCGATCCATTAGAGCGAGCATCCAAACATTCCCAGCGTTTTAGCACTTTTGAACATTAACAGGAAAAAAAAAAAAAAAATCACGTTGCCAACAAAAACTTGCTACACGAGACATCTGAACACGTCGGCCTGAGTTTTTCAACGCAGACATTAGACTTTGCCTGGAATCGACTGATCTTTCAAACCTACCTTTTATCCCAGCCTGCGTCTTTGCAGGAGGGGGGCTGCAGTGCCGCCAATTAAAGCAGCTGCTCATTAGAGAAGCTGCTTAAGTGATTTGACAGCCAAAATAGCCTGTTCACTTTTAGGTGGAAGCGGGGCATGGCAGTGAAACACTAAAAACAGAGCTAATGGCCAATTTACTATATTAAAATATCAGAAAAAAACTTTCAAAAGTATTTCCACCGTACACCAGGTAACTGCAGGGAAACCACACCAGCTGTGGTTCGAAGACGGATGGGAGGAATTACATTTTTTTTTCACTTAAGTTTCAAACCATGTTGTGGTTTTTCAAACCTCCCACTTATTTGTTTGTTCTGCATTGTGATGCAATTAAACCGCTTTAAATATTTCACACAAATTGGCCCATAGCAGGTGGACACCAACTCTAGAGGCCATACTGGACATATACGCCACCTGAAAGGCAGCGAGCAAATGTAATTGCATGGAGAGACTCTCTTCCTCTCTAACCCCCCGGACCCGCACCTTCAGGCCCTCAGTTAAGTGTAATAGTGTATAGTGGATGTGAGAGGGTTTGAGACGAGGTCAGAGCAAGGATCACCAACTAATTACGGTGCTGAGGCACTCAGCCTCCGTCAGATTGTTTAGAAAGCATTAGGGGGGAAACATGGGCTTCCCTGGTGCATTGCACGTAATTAGTTTGGCGCCAAGGTCACAAACAAACACAAGCACGGGGACAAACAACAGCCATACACATACAAAAGCATAGACGGGAAGACACACACTCCATTCTTCCCCGGCCCTCGAGTTCTGCATTCTCTCCGTCTCGCTCTCTCTGGGGCAACAAGGCACAGCGTCTATTAATTTCCTAAATGAATAGCCTAACCAATTGATAGTTATTTATGGATGTTCCCATTTTATGCACAACACATGCTCTTAACTATTAATTACCTGTAGTGTGAGGTCATATAATGAGTTTGACGATAATTTGTATATTTTTGATGTTTAGACGATGTAAACTAACAAAACTAATCTATGAAAACATCGTCCTCTCACTTCACCATCAAGATATATACGGTTTCTTTTACCCCTAAAACACTAATTTCCATACAACAATAAGCATATTGCCTAATCAATACATTTAAAGACTAACTGCTGTGGCCATTCTCTTAAGTGTTGCTTTAGATTAGGGTCATTGACCCAACTGAGCAGACTTGGCAGATGCTTCTTTAACGGTGCCAGAAAACAATGATTAGAGTAGCTGCGCTAAAACGTGGCCACACAGAGAACCAGTAGCACCAAGGAGGCAGTACCAGGTACCAAGCCAGACTTTTGATAGTTACAGTCAATCTAAATGTACTAAAATGCGGTTACTGCAAAATGCAGATGTTTTATTAAGTTTCCAAAAAGCATCCACAAAGGAAGAAACTTGCCTACGAATTTATGCTTTAATCCAGCATAGTGAGATATGGTGGAAACATATTTTAGGATGCCAAGTAACAGCAGCACTATTGAGGGTAAATCTACCGCCAGCCCAGGCAGGCACGTTTAGAATTGACAGATGGCTCAACCATGACCGCTGAAAGCGAGGTCGATTAAGAGGGCTGGTGGGCAAAAGGGTTTGGGAGGAAATGATGAAACAAAATGAAGTTTGGTGCTGCGGGTCTGTATGAAATTATCTGTTCTCCAGACACACAGGCCTGCTTTAGAATATGCAAGACAATCACATTCCTTAGACCCACACAGAGAGGCTGTTTCAAACATAATGCTCACACTGTGACAGAGGTCCTGCAGGCTTTACAACGGACCACCTGAAGACAACCTAAACGCTGTGTTTAGGTAAGGCCACATTCAACCCTGTGCATACAACTAACTATCTGCATTGGTGTAACATGCACACATGCTAATCTGCATTGTTAGTGTACATTACAAAACTCTGCTCAATGAAAAAGCACAGATGTTTCTCGCTTGATGATGATTCGTGGTGTAAAAGTCTTAATTATTGCCAGTAAAATGTTACTGCACGTTTGGCGTAACAGACCTTATCTTGTCTTTGGTACTGGAGGTCTGAAAACATATTTTGTTAAAATATAATTGATTTTAATTAAAAGTAAATGACCATAAATATGAACAAAACCCACATGTGTGTTCACGCACTTTATAAGCAATTAGTGCTAACAGATACCAATGCAACTGCAGTGTGTACATGAGGTGCTGGATCTTCTCACTGTGTTATAAAACTCAGGGATGCAGTACACAGGGTGAGGTGGACCCATACTGAACGTTATGTACATTAGCACCTGGTTGTATGGCAATGCCGGTCCAGATGATTCCGACACAGTACGTGGACCTAAACAATTATTACCCAGTATGGATCAAATGCTATCACAGTAAACAAGCCAGTTAATTAAAAAAAAAAAAAAAAAAAAAAAGGATTGTATTTATTAATTTTCTCCAAATTTTAGATTAAACACCAGAGGATCAATCACTGGAGCCATTCTTTAAAATAATAAAAATGTTATCATTTTTTTAAATATGATTCGTTCTTAGCAAGGTGCTATCAAAATATTGCCATTCTGCTCCTATGTCAAATGTATATTTGGCATCTTGTGGAACAATACATCACCGCTGGCACACCTGGATCTGGTTCTCCTGATCTGACACACCAACCTCCCTCTTTGACACTCTGGTCTTTTACGCCTCGAAGACTGCTGTTTGGTCTCTTGTTCTTACTCGGCGATGATCCGCCACATGAAGCTTGATTTGGACGTTCGCTCTTTGCTTAAGTTTTAAGGTCCATGATGATGCAACGCACACGTGCACCTGCTGTAATTCTGGTCCTACTGGTGATTCCTAAACATAACTCAGTCTGCTAACTCACAACATGATCGAAGCATTTGCTCATTACCGAAGTCTTTTGCATTCAAGAGCGGCAGAAACCATCTTTGAACATTTTGATTGCACCTCTGATGTAACTCTAAACAATTGACAATATAAAAACACACTAAGCTACCTAATGACTTTGTCATGTTTATCAAGTTCACATGTAGAAGCTTACACTCTAAATAGGAAGAGATCAGTGATATAGCTTAATGTCCAATTGAACATAATCAGGACTGACATGAGCTCCTGAGATGCTAAATAACTGGTAGTCGTGCTAACACCACTGAGAATCAACACCTCAGTGTGTGGCTGTACATAGCTCATAGCCACTCTCAGCCCATTGCTTCAGATCAATGATCTGTATGGTTGAGAGATCTCACCCTCGGGTTATCATGCGCCAGAGAGATGCTGCGCTGCTCAGTGGCAGGCGATTGCCAACTGTTGTGACCAATAACCTGAAACTGTATCAAGACTTGTTAAATTTGTTCTAGGGTCTGTTTTCTACCTGCTAGTAGTCAAAATCGTTGAACTGATCTTCGAGTCGAGGAACAGCAGGAGAAACATTTATCTCTATTACAACTAGATCAGAGAAGCTTGGATCCAAACAAAACAAAGCTGAACAAGAGTGTGAAAGAGAGGAAACGTACTGGGAGAGGAGACGCTTGGACAGACTGCATCGTGGAGGGAAGACAGCGGGAGACTGAACATGTGCAGTATGTTGGTATGAAAGTATGAAACCATGTGTGGGCGTTTGGATCAGAGCTAGCTCTGGGACAACCTACATCTTTTCCCCACATGTACACACATGCTTACCTGGATGCCGTCCAGCAGTTTGCTCATGCACCAGAAGCTGTCAGCCTCGATGTTCCTCAGAGCCTCTTCCTGGAGACTGGACACATCAAAGTTTTCCACTTCCTCCTCTAGAGAAGAGAAAGGAGAACAGAGAGACAGAGAGAGTGAGAAATAAGCAGAGCGCAGACAGTGAGATGGGTGTGAGAAAATTGGGGGGAAAGTTAAAGACAAGTGGAAGGATGGGGGAAAGAGAACAGAGAAGGAAAACAGAGAGCCATTCACGTCGAGAGACACAGCGGGGGGCTCCATCATAAGCCCGACACTCAGACAGGGGAACAGGAAATTCATAGGTGCAGAAGGAGGACAATTTCAATGGGGAAAGGTAAGGCTGGTGGGTTATGAAAAGAATGTATAGAAAGGAAGCAAAACCACCTACAAACTGGAGCACCAGAACGATGGAGGGAAGAAACAGTGGAGGCGGCGTGGCAGCTAAACGTGTGGGAAGAAAATATAAAAGCAGACTAATGGAGCAACCGAGTGATTATCATCTGTTAAAAACAGCAGTTCAACCTTTTTCCGTGGCTACTTTGAACATTTAGGAAATGTCACACTGTTTTCTCGCACACGGCATAATTTGTGCTTTTTATAATGCACGCACACACGCGCGCGCTGAGCGAATTTTCAAGGAAAAGCAAAGGAAATCATGCAACTTTTGTTTAATCCTTGGACTTGCTGAAGTTGAACTGCCATTCAGAATCACGTCACTAAGTCTTCAAGAGCTGCCCTTACACTGTCTGATAAATTTCTGTGACGCCATATGTTATAGCTGTTTACATTCTGTGATTCGATTTGCATTTGACTGTTAATGCCATTTTTATACAAAGGCTATTGTAAGGAGAAAGGTTAAAAAAAAAAAAAAAAAAAAAAAAAAAGGAAGCAAGGGCGACAGCAGAAGCACAAGTTTCCGACATTTCCTAAAACGCACTGCAGACTGCACTGAAGAAACAATTTGAAGGCAGCGAGCACACTGAGTTCCCAGTCATCTCCAGCGGGTGACTTCAACGATGGGTGTCATCAGATGTCATTAACGGCAGCAGCGTGTGACGGACTGCAGGGGCTTTGACGGGCTTCTGACAAGCCAGTGACAGCCAGTGGAGAGGAGATGGGACAAGACTGATTAACAATGATCTAGAGAGAGAGAAAGAAGAGGGAGAGTGGGGGCCAGAGAGGAACTGAGAAAAGGAATGTGTGTGTGTGTGTGTGTGTGTGTGTGTGTGTGTGTGATCATACTGCTAAAAATTTGTTGATTTTGGTGGATGTATCTGTGTGAGGTTGTGCATCCCTAATACACACCCGAGTGCACACACATACATGTAGGACCTGGCAGATCTGCTTGGTATCCTTGGCAACCCTGGTGGAATGTTGTCAAGGTTGTAATGAGCATGCTCAGTCTGACAGACAGACAGACAAGGAGCTGGCAGTTGGCCAAGACTACAAAGCCATTAACAACTATGCTGAGTGTGTGTGTGTGTGTGTGATCATTTACTCAAAGTTCAACAGGTGTGTATGTGCGTGTGTGTTCATCCCGCAACTGCAACGTGAATGAGGCACATACGTGTCCTGACATGGATCTGCTCTGGCCTTTCAATATGCATGTACAGATAAATCATCCACCATTTAGAGACTCACACACACCGGCCGGTGATGCTGACATTTGAAAGCACAGTGGCAAATCAGTCTTAAGACCAGCAGCAGCGCGCGCACACACACACACACACACACACACACACACACACACACACACACACACACACACACACACACGTGTATGCACTTACGTCTACATAGCCGAGCTTCACTAATCACAAACAGATTCTCATACACACACAGCTCTCGGACGTTTAGTAAATAACCATAAAAGCGTACATGCAGTGGTTTCCTCTTCCACCATCTATAGTGTGTGTGTGTGTGTGTGTGTGTGTGTGTGCACTCATTCATGCAACCTTGCCATGCAGGCGCTCTTATCATTGCTTGGCGTACTTGAAGTCAGGTCAGGATGGCTGGAAACTGGACAGAGAGGCTATGCTTCCTTCATTCCAGTGACACCTTTCATCCCATCACACCCGGACAGATCAAGGTGTCCAGACAGGACAAAAATCTAATTTTGTTCACACGGCTACCAGATCTTTAATATCAGATATGGAAGTGGTCAGGGGCTGGATTGTGATGAGATGTCAGTACAGTTCATTCCAACCACGAGCAGTGTGAAAAGCAAAATGTAATCCTGCCTCAGGCCACAAAAAACATCATTATTAGTGCAAACATACAGATGTAATCTCAGAAAATCCAATTTTTAGAGTGATATAAAAAAAAAAACTGCGTGCAATGAGAAGTATAAACACGCTCAGAGAGGAGCAGGTCATCTACCAACAAACATTATGAGTAAGACACAGCTGACGGGATGAAAACTATTTCTCCTGAAGGCCGCAAGCATTTTCAGCGACAATCAACTACAGCTAAATGTGGGGTCGAAGCAGCTGTTGCAACGGTGAAAAGACAAAAGAGGCCACCATCTAACCAATTTGAAGTCAGTATTTAATTTGATAGCTCCTCTATAATGCTGCAGAAGACAATGACAACACATGAATACTGCCGTCTCTCTGGGACGCGAAGGCTCCGGGCACCAGCGAAGGCATTAAATTTGTAGTTGAAAAGATTAATTGTAAACAGGCCGACTGGCAATTCGCGTGGTGTCGTTGCTGATTATGGAGGTGGTGGAGGCGACCACTGCGCCGCGCTCTGGGAGACCCTGACTATCCCAAAGTCTCAAATCAGTCTTTGTCATGGGCTCAGGCTTTTGCTGTCAGGCTCAGTTCCAAACCTAGACCTTGACTCTGGAGCAGATTAGAGAGGACGGCTTCCAGAAGTCCAGTGGTCGTGCTGGAGTTGGGCATAGCTCATCACAATAACAAGGACACACATGAGGAAGGGGCTAAAAGGAAGAGAGTCCGTGTAGTGGGGAGTGCCTGCAGTCAGTGTGGCTGGATCGTGAAGCAACAGTGCCCCCTGTGATCGCTGGTGGCACTGATGCTAACACCAATAAATGGTTTGACACGGATGAATGCTTGAAAACAGTCAAAGCTCAGGTCATTAGTCATTTTCATGGCCAGGTAGGCCAGACAGCTCTTTCTGTTCACTGTGGGAAGGATAAAGGAATCAAAGCTGCGCCGTGGTGAATGTCTGATGATTCAACAACCTGCAGCTGAATTTAGTTGATGAACCACTTGATCCACCTTCAAACTCCAGTGTTTTTATAACATGAATAACCAAAAAAAGGCACCATTAGGCCATCCTGAATGCCTCAACAGACTCTGCGTCTCAGTCGACCTGCCTTCAAAAGAAGAAATTGCTAATTACTTTCACTAGATCCATGCCTCAGTAGAAGAAACTCTCTTGATGATTACTTTTGGAGCACTGCCTCCACACTAAGGACCAGCTGACAATACATGTCTGGGACATGATCCGTGTCTCAGTAGAAAATGCTTCACAAATAAGAACCTGGGGAATTTCTGGAAGTTCAAGCTCCAGTGAGCCTCGCAGCACAGAGAGGGAGTCTTGGTGGCTTTACTTCTGTGTGAGATGTGTCTCCAAAACAATATTTTTGCCAAATTATATTCTCAGAGTCCTCAGAGACAGGGAAAGCAGGCCCGGTCTGACACAAACTCACCTTGGTAGGAGTGGAGAACTTGTCTGATACAGCCAGCTCTCTAAGACACACAAACTCTCATATCTGTCCACAAACAGAGACGCGCAGGCCTCTGAAGACGGGCAGTTTGTAATCAAATTGGCAGAAGAGTACAGCACACACAGACCGCAGACTTGCAGGCACAGCCGGGGAGCATCACATGCGTGCACACATAACTACAAAATACACACGCAAACTGATTACAGAGGAGAAGGTTTGATGTAAGGATTCAAACTGTGTCCAATGACCAAATTTAAGGTTAAATTATTTTTCCTTGACAATGTTTAAGCTCTTCGACCTCATCACCTCCCTCAACATATCTCTATCTCTTTTTATACTTCTGCTTTCCTCAAACACTCTCTTTATCTTGGTGCAGGTATATGAGTGCTTTTCCTCTCTGCTCTCCCTCCTCCCTTGTTCCCTCCACCTCTCCCGGACACCCATTTGACATCTCTTCTCTTCTCTCCATTGCTATCCTGCCTCTCCAAGCTGTTCGCCTCTCCCCCACTTCTCCTCACCCCCCTCTCCTCACCTCTCTTCCTACTGGCCACGGAGTCAGTTTCCTGCCAGGCCCCAGGGTTTATTTCCTGTTTGTCCTGGCGAGGGGGGCAACTTGTCCAGAGAGACCAACTGCTTGGTCGCTGCCAGCTGTGAGCACTTGGCACAGCTCGGCATGCCGAGCCGGGTTACACCTCCGGAGACCGACTGCGGGCGCCTACATGCACAGACGTGCATGCGCGCGCAAGTACACGCAACACACACTCACGCCAGTGCTGCCATCTGCCCTCTACAACTATGGGCCACAAGGTAATGTGATGTAAGATGATAAACGAGCTAGTTTAGCCTGATGTAATCATAAAGTGTGTGCGTGTGTGTGTGTGCCGAGCGCGAGGGTGAGTGTGTGTCTTTTCAGACAGCAATTGGCAATAAAAAACAGTCCCGTTTGACAACCCTCTGTTGGGTCAGATTAATCACAAGCAAACCTGAGTTGCAGTCCGCCAGAGAGAGGGAGAGGCAGCGCTCCTGGTTTTAACAAGATTTCACCATCCAAAGCTCATAAGATCACATGAAGTGGTGCGGCCATTACTTACAATTTACAGCAGTAGCTCAGTTTAAATCTAATGAATCTAATGACTTAGAATTTGGGCGCTGACTCCAAACATGTCACAATCCAGTTTCCACCTTCAGAATGGCACCCAAGTGACACAGCCTAAGGCTCGGCACTCTAAAAATGAGACGCGTGCTGTTGAGACATGTAATACTTCCACCCGGCCGCACCTCTAACAACACCCCCAACCACCCCGCCGACCCCCACCACCACACCTCACACTCAAGCTACTGAAACACAGAGAAAGTGATTTTCCCACTGTGGCACATTAGTGAGATAACACCATAGTTAATGAGAGCTGAACATTTTCCAAAGAGGTGGGATTCATACTGCTGGATAATTAAGAAGTCGGTCGACCCGGCAAACCTGGTGTCACCGACACATACTGGGAGCACAAGCATACGTACACGCAGAAACGTACAAGACCATAGGAAACGAGCACGCTGTGAGAACATAACTTCAAGATGTGAAGTTATGAAAAAAAACAGCTGGAGGTGAAGGAAGGTGGCGGAAGGAGAGTGTGTGCACGAGAGAGTGAGAGAACAGGTGGAGGTGATATGAGCGGAGGTGAAAGTAGCAATAATTGTTTTTTTTTTCTTCTCTTCCAAATCTTTGGCTTCGCTTGAAACAAACCCTGTTTGATTTCCATGAATCTTTAATGTTGTGATACCAAGAAACGTATCTAAAATCTCCTGTCTGGCTTCCCAAAAGGCATCCAGTGTCTTCATTTCATTTTTTAGAAGTCACAAGGTTTTTTTTCCCAAAGTACGACACTAAGCTTACTCACTGAAAGCGCTGAACTTCAGCCTCACCATTGATAAGGAACGCTTTAGGCCATAAAATCTACACAATCACTCCAACAATGTTCTCATCTTCCACTATCTGTGCTATAAGCCCTGTGTCCATACATCAAACAGCAGGCCCCCACAGCTGTTGGCAAGATAATGTAAGTCCTTGACATCAAATGGAATACAGCTATTAATACCATATCTGCCTATGTGCAGACACATAATGATCCATTTGCCCTGAGGTAAGCTGGTGTCTTGTATGAGGAAGCGTAAAGTGTTTAATGTTGAGTAAGGCCACCGCATCGCATTAACTGTTGCTGCTGCTGCCAATATCTCTATTGCATCCCCCTGCATCCCTCCCCATCAGCACCCCTCACTGCAGCCTGTGGGATGTTTGCACAGCACAGCACAGATGTGTGTGTGTGAAATGTGTGATCCAGCATGTGCGCAGCTGGCCACATGTTCTGCGATGGTGTAACCATGGCAATGCCAGAGAGACGCAACATTGCCTGGGACGAGGTTTGTTTGTGTTTTCCTCCACAGCTTTCTAATTCCACAGTGATGACACACATTGGCGACCGACACAGTGACGGCTGGATCAAAAGGATGGTTCATGATAGATCTTATCATCTGCTGCAAAGGTGCACGCGTGAGGAGCAATCTGAAAAACTCTTTTGTACTGGGAGGAGTGAAGTATTTATGCGTTAAATGTTGGGACGTAGTTTTCAAAGTGTTGGGCATTTCGTAAGCAGAGAGAAGCTAATGAGAGATGCTATCAAAATGCAGTGGGAAGTGTAGGATCCAGGGTTCTGGGTTGTAACTTACAATAAGGACTAGACAGCAGGATATCTCAGCCTCTGCTGCTCTGATGTGAACGCTTCTTTTCTTGATCTGTTTCAACCAAGTGTTTAAATTTTTCAGCAGGTACAATTCTAAATTGCTGGATTACCACAGTAAGTAATCGTTTAAAGTTAAAGGGGAAAAAAGGCATTTCTCAAGTCTAAGTATTTCTCTGATTTTTCATGATTGTGAAATGAATACCTTTTGGTTTTGGACTCTTGCTCAAACAAGAGAAGCAATTTAGACGAAATCACCTGGGCTGTGGGAACATCGAAGCCCAATTTGGAGCGACCCAAGCAGTGGAAATTACTCTTATTATGTCGCAAAAGACAGAAAAGGCCTGTCAAGGACAACGGGTTTGGGTGCATGTGACTCTGCACAAATGACCACCTTATCCGTTGTCATCATTACGCCACAAAAAGCGTTACTCTTCTGTCTTCAATACATGCATTGCAGGCACTGAGTGTGTTGGGGTTTAGTGTAAAGTCAAAGCTAAGTGTGCAGCCCTGTCATAAAAACGCAATCTTTTTCACATTTTTCTAAATGCTTAGCAGCATTGCTCGGTAATAAAAGAAAGTGCCTTATTTAATGGCTTTCTGTTTATACTCTTGTATTTCCTGGACTGGTTCGTGTTGTGTTGCTGGTGTGGGTCCTTGGTTACATGTTACACTAAAAATGGACTAGTGAGTTAGATATTACGTGGCTTTGGTAAACAGCTGTTTATTGAGAAAATAATAATTTGCGTTTAAACAACATTAATGTGAGTGATAGGCTGAAAACTGACCACTCTCTTTCATATTTAATTCAGGTCATGTTACATAATGTCCTTCTGTGTGTATAAGCAGTGTGGCGTGAGCGTACGCGTCAAGCCGACAAAGTGAAGAAGCCAGTCACATCTTCGCTGTCACTTTCTATAGGCTGACTCCTTCGACACACACATAAACATTTTTTAATCACATAAAAGTCCAACCCGCTCGAGGCTTAGTAAATGTGCCCGACTAATGTACAAGATACGTTTGGGAGCTGAAGGAAGGTTTCCTGAGATGTAAGTGAAGGATCAGTCCATTAAGTCATTAGTGTGTGTAATCAGCAGGCTTAGTTAGGGGGAAAAAAACATTAGGGGAACAGTTAATAAGCAGACATTATGAGCGGCAGCAGACACATTTAAAGACGCTGGCAGGGTGGTGAGACGGACGCCTCGTGACGTACTCCAACATGTACATGAATGCTTTTGTAGGTGTGTAGGTGAACGCCCGTGCGTCCAGAACCTTTGCGCTTGAGAGCTTCTTGTTTCAAACGCATCTGAAACGTGTAGATGTCTGCGGGAGTCGTTGCGCGGCACGTTGCGCGCACGTGCACAAAGTCATGATGCAACCCAAAACACCGCACGCCAGCATCGCGGCAGCACAGTAAGATGCCTGTTTCAATTGCCTCCAATTGCATCAGGTCAAGCGGAACGCGTCTCGCTGGTGACAGAATGATAAAACAGACTTTTTTTTTTTTTTTTTTTTTACCCCAATCAAACAGCTGACACAGAGAACGAGAAATAGAGTCTCGGAGAGATCTGACGCTTCTCGGTGAGGAGAGCTTCAATTTATGGCTTTTTATAGTCAAGTAATTAACTTAATCTAAAAATATTCAATAACCCCTGCGATTATTCACAGAAGATAAATCATTTTTTGACAGAGCTATTTCTCTGGATCATTTCAGAGCTCTATTGCTTTTTATCAGGAGCAATGAGAGAATTTCTGGTAAAGCCGGGAAATAAGATCAGGCCGGATGCAGATGAAAGCACAGCTATTGATTTTCAGCTTTATATATCCTGTTGTTGAGCACCGACGATGGTCTCTCTGATTTCAACGGACATTTTCACACCTCCGGCCAAAACGTGTGAGTCTCAAAACGTACAGTCAAAAAAAAATATCCAAAAAACATGGTGCAATCCGTTTGCAAATGGTTATCACATGGCTTGACGAGATTTTCCACTTAACGCCGTGTTACAATTTCTGTAATCATGTTTCCTGTCTTTACCCTCTGAACACCTCTTCTATGACTGAAAACAATAACCGCATTTGCGTCCTGTTCTCTGCCCCGTAATCTGATTTTAGGAAACAACTGCAGGACCGGTGAAATTTATTTGTTGTAAGTGGCTAAAACACTTCACTTCACCTGTGGATCGAAACCGTATTGTATCTGACTTGTGTGCAGTTTACAATGGTTTGATTTGGTCATGAACAGCTTCCATATCAACACACTTGTGCAAATTACAAATGTTTAAAGATAAGGGGGAAAAGTGCCATTGGATTGAGGTTATGTATTGCATAATCTGTTCTGTTAGCTATTACTCATTTGACAGTAGACCTTTACTACAGTGTTAAGTAAATTCACCCATTTCTCTACTTTCCAAGTGTAAACACAATTCTAATTCTGGAGAATCAGTAAGATAAAATACTTACCCAGTGCTCGTCACTAGTACACTCCTGACTAGCAGGTCACTCAATACTGGAACAGTTTCAAAAATTCAGATAGGAAAACTTGAAAAAATAGGATCCACGTTTAGAAAAATCCAGACTTCTTTAAGGAATTCATACACAAAACACTGCAAAATACTAAACCATATCAGCAAGCACAGCTAACACAGTAGCCTGATGTTGCTTAGAAAGATCATGGCGACAGACATTACTTGCATTTATGATTGTATTTTATGTTTTCTATCATTTTCTTTAACATTTCCTCTATATTCGGACGGAAAACAAACTAAACATAACAGTCTTGCAACTAACACTGACATTCAGTTTAACAAATTCAAATAGGTCTAACATATCTGGGCAAATATTTGAACTATGAATCTGCATGAACTAATCCCCCTGTGTACGTGACTATTTAATTTTCTAATTATTTATTCCTAGAAATACAAAAAGAAGAATGTTTAGAAAACTGCTGGACAGAACTGTTATTAGATTGGTACATTAAAACACACATTATTATCCTGTGCCCTTAAGAATGAAAGAGAAAGGCAACCAACTCGGTTGCCTTGAAAACTCACAAGGTGTCACAGGGCTAGTAGAAATATGAGGACACTGAAGGTAACTTCTTTATAGAGATAGAAGTAGTAAATGAATGTAAAGTGGCAACCATCAAAAGTCTGAGAGAGAAGAACATCTATCACAGGAATGAAAGAGACACATTTATACCGAGAAAGGTGGAGACAGACAGGGTCAAAACCACGCAGCTGATTCAATTTCTGCCTGTCCAAATGCTATTACTTAACCCCAGAAACATGGTGATTGCGCTCTAAAACCAACTGGAGCGGTGGAGACAAACCTCAAGCCAGGGGAGAGACAAAGAGAGGTAGCTTCAAAGAAAACTGAAGAACAAATCTCAAACTGTCTGGTGGAAAATAATGCCTACATCGAATCAATAATCCCAGCGAATGATTAAAGCAGGAGAAATTAGAGAAAGCAAAAGCAGATAAGCAACAAAGTAGAAAAGACCGTGTTCCTGCTGGATGTCAGCAGCTGTGCTCGGGCGATCACTAAGCAGCTCATTAGAGCTAATAACAGCCGTTAATCAGAAGGAGACTTAGGCTCGACCGACGGTGGCCAGACCATAGAGGGAAAGAAGCCAATATTAGTTAACAGTCTACTGGCTGGGATCCACTCCACAGATTACTCAATCTATAGACAAACAAGCAGATGGATGGATACAAAGGCGGAGAGGGGAAGAGACCATGAATCAACAGGATGAGCAATAAAGAAAAATTGAAAAGGAAATACAAATAGAAACGTAGCTCAGTGACGGGGACAACACTTTCATAATAAAAGTCGTCCAACGGTTCACTGCTTCAAAGTTTTTAGATGTGAGGCAGCCGCATAAATATTTTGTTATATTATCAGTTTGACACAAAAGCGACAAACTTCTCTGAGGCTCCCGTCTGCTGAACAACAACGCTGAGGGAAATAAAACGCCGAGACCGGTTACTGACACCAGAAACCGTCTAGATTTGGCACTTTCTTTCTGTGACCACAAACACAGATCCCGCCATTATTATATAACGTTACGACACTGTTATCCCCCGATGTGAGGGTGCAACTGAAATACAAATGTGCGCGGCGCAGCACAGCATGGCAGGACTTAGTGTGCCACAGCTAAAGCTCCAGGCCAGTAGGCAAACGCCAGATCAGAGGAGAGATGTGAGGGGAAAATGCAGAGAAAATAAGGAGAGGACACAGCATAGTGCTGAAAGAGCCGAAAATGAAGCCTAAAGTCAAGCAAACAGCTGCTGACTGCAGGATATTCTGCCAGCCTCAACCAAGACATCAGGCAGAATGCGACGGTGACATTTTGGTTTCAGAAAATCTGAATTTGCAAAGTTCCTAATGTCACTCAATTTAACTTTGTTTCTGTGTTGCTATCCAGACTGATGAGACTTCTTTATGCTGGAGATATCAGCTTTGGTCTGTGTAGAGTGTGTGTGTGTGTGTGTGTGTGTGTGTGTGTGCGCCGTGTTACACTCCTGCAGGCATTTCATCACAGCTGACTGACAGTATGCTTCTATCTTCCAAGCTTTGTCCCTGGGTGCTCCACCAAGTCAGTCTATCTGCAGCGTTGTACCCGCTCACAGCGACAATGCACAAGCTGTGTGTGCCTGCGTTCACATGTAGAAGTGGCCCCTGCTGCAGAGTCCTCTTTGTTCTGAGACACGAGGAACAAAGTGAACTTCCATGTATTCATATAGGTTCTCTGCTACCATGCTTGTTGTGCATTAGCAGCATTTAGGCTGTCACAGCCACCCACCTGTCAGGCTTCAACTTTAAAGCCACCTGCATTCAGTGATGGCTATACAGACCAGATGAGGGGAAGCGGGGCAGTTTGTTTTAGCATATATACAAACGCAAAGACCCACAGTAGGGTATGTATACAGGAAGTGTATCTGCAAGTTCCATCAAATTAAAGACTATAAAAAAATGTTTACTGCCAGTTTGTTTACTCATATCAGTGGAAAAATAACAGCTATAAAATAAAGTTTAAAGAACTGAATTCAACGAAATGAGGAAAGACCAAAACCAAAAGCTTAACTATTACTGACATGTTAGCAAACACACACACACACACTAACAGATGAAGACACACGCACTGACACATCTATGCCCACACAGTTGCGTACACACAGATTAATCTCATTCTGTTAGTGCCAGGCAAAGGGTGCCAGTTTGTAAATGAGGCTCGATGAAAAGTCACTCAGCCGTTTCCATCTTGTTTCCCCAGAACAACAAAGTTTACATTATTTCTGTCATTTTAAACCCGCTGTGCTTCCCTTCTGGCAGGGAGAGCAATTACACAAACTGTCGACATGTTTATGACGCCACAGGCTCCGCCATGTTCCTTGTTCCTGTAGTCTGCAATATAGTTCTGCTTGCTCCCCCATTCAGCGCCGGTGAAACAGTCTTTACATTAAAAGCACCCTCGTAGTGCTCCGTTAGGAGAATGTCACACCAGATTTCAAAACTCTGTGTGAAGCATACAGACGTTTAACCTCCTGTGATAGTCTGAATCAGCAAAATGTGAACTTGTTTGTCAAATCAACTCGGCGTGCAAATTATTGTGACACCAGTGTCGATATACTAACCTGGAATTTAGTTTTTGGACCAAGAAGTCAACAAATGACCAAATATAGTCGTCTGTGTGTGTGTGTGTGTGTGTGTGTGTGTGTGTGTGTGCATCCAGCATCTGTGAACAGTGAGAGAATCGCAGGTGATCACAGCCGGTTAAAACAAAACAGCTGCAGCAATTAAAATAACAATTATTGAAACATATAAGCTGCATCGCAGAGAGGAGCCCTTTCTTCCTACAGGCTGCTCCTCCTCCATCTCCACTTCACCTTTTTAAACGAGTAAGTGAATAACAACAGTGTGCGTCTAGACAAAGCTGCAGACAGCGAGCGCGGTGACAAAATCCATAATCTGAACGGATGCATGTTGCAAGTTAATCTCTCCCATTTCCTTCCACTGGTTTAACAGCGTTTTCCTACACCTAAACATGTTTTTTTGTTTGTCCTAGGACAGAGACAAACTTTTTGAAATTGTATAAAATGCCAAGAAAAAAAATGGGCAACATAAAGCTCTTACTTCCTTAAAATGGAGTGTATAATTTAACAGACAGCAGCTGCCCTGCATAAGCAAGTGATAAAGAGTACATTGTAAAAGTAAGTGCACATTTCTCTGCATTTGTAAAAGCTTAGAGAAGCTTCTCGAGAAAAGACGTGCGTCTAGGGATCTGAGGAGTCTTGATGTTTTAAAAAAGACACACATACACCCAAACACACACACACAGCATCTTCCGCAGCACTCCCGGGAGCTCCATCGTACAGTCATATGGCTCATTTTGCTCCTCATCTTGGACACATCTCCAAAAACTTTTTGACTTTACTGATGGCTCTGGCTGGTTGGACAACTTACTTGGGCCTTTATCTCCGCTTGGCTCTCGCTAAGTGATGCAAGTGGAGCTGTGTAAATGTGTGAGGCTTCTCTTTTCAAACCCCTTTAGTAATTCACATCGCCACTTGGAGATAAGCGTCTGCTTCCGCTGCAATAAAATGCATTTAAAATTTAAAATATACTTAACCTAGAACATTTCAGATTTGTCCTCATCCTCCCTTCCTCAAGGGTTCCTGCTCACTGAGCACATTATCTACCTCATCTATCTCGTACTTCTGCAAGGATGGCAACATAGGTCACCAAAATGGTCTAAAGTACATCATCATTTTTAGGAACTAAGAGCACTTTCAGTCAGTGCTGAAGGAGATACTTTCCTCTTTTTCTAGATTCACAAGCAAGTTGCTGACGTCGTTTGACATTTGGTGCTGGTCAGGTTGTGTACAGGTGTTTTACTGAGACACTTTTCACTGGAAACGTCGGTCTGCTGCAGCTAGAAGCATCACTAGTGAGAGCGCTGAGTGAACAGTAACACCAGAGTTGCAGGGTGCATAACTGAAACACTGAACTGAATGCTCCCATGCACAATGGGGGCAGAGTTGGCTGGTGATTCTTTGTGGGACCCCTTTAACTTAACACCCATCATTTTTTAAAGGACTGATAACATAATAAATATTTCCTTATATAGAATGTTTATATTTTTAACCATATATGATAGAAGCAGTTTTAAGGTTACATTTTGCGTTTTATTTTTAGTGTCATTTGTTAAATTGATAGAGCTTTTTTTTTGCTTGTTGAAGGGAAATGACAGTGTACACTTGAAACTCTTAGTAGCTTATTTAATCAGGTGAGTGAATTCTATATATTAGGGGCACTGCTTTCACACAGTGGAAAACAACACTCTCACATCTCAGAGCTAATTGCTGATTTTATTCATAAAATCCTAGCAACGGAGAAGCTGTTGCTAGCCACTTTCTGCCCACTATGACAAGCGCGGCTTCACAGCGGAGGATGGTGATAGGTTACACCAGGCCGTTCATCTCTTAGTTGATAGGAGGGAGGACTGCTCGGCGCAGCTGCTTCCAGGCAGCATGGGAGCACTTTCTGAGTCTGTCATTTTCCTCCTTTTGAAAATCTTGTTTTCCTGCTCCGTTGTTTGTCCCTCTCTGTCATCCTCCATGCCCTCACTTTTTTCTTACTATTAAACCTGCCAAAAGACACTCTGCTGTTCTATTCGAATTCTTTGTCTGTCTCCGTGCTAGCTGTGGTTCTCTTTCACTCATGCTTGTCAAACCCTCACCGCTCTGAATTTGGTTTCCAATACACTGCCTCATCTCTATCGCCATCTCTTTAACTCGCTCGCTTGTTCTCATCTTTCTTCAGAGTGGATCCATACTTAGACACTAGCATGCAGATTACATTATGGATTCACCGGCCGATCAATGGCCGCTCCACATTAAAGGAAGACTGGCCCGGCTCCTTGGCCCGTCACGGCCCCTCCTGGCCTTAATTAGATAACTTCTATTGTTGGCTAATGGGAGAGGAGCAACACTGTGGAAGATAGGGACAAAAGCAGTGTAATGCCTCACAGATGGAGAACGAGAACGATAGACTCTCTGAATCAATTTCTCCTTTTGACACAAGGGAGGCCTGCTAGATTGCTTAACAGTCCAGGTGGAGACGGAACAACTTCAGTGGTATTTTCTCTTCTACAGCGCCAGAAGGGAATATCGATAATCTTCCAATTGGAGCTTTTCAATTTGGATTAACAGTCAGGTGTTAATGAAAGTTGGCGACAGGAAGAAGTGGAGCGGGTGCAGTAAGGATGGAGTTGGTTGAGCCATCACTCTGCATTGCATCATCAAAAGGTAAATGGAGTATATGGCAGCGAAACAAGCACTGCGGTGTCAGACCGAGGCTGTTTTGTGACTCAGACAAAGAAGCCAGAGAAACAGGGCGAGGGGAGCTAAAAAGAAAAACACACAGATACTAACAAAGTGACAGATAAGAACAGTGGAACAAAAGGAAGACAAGGAAACTAACATGAGCAAACAAACATATTCAGGGACATCTTGTGGGCAGCAGAGTGTGGGCGCGATCTGGGATGTTTCCCTACCCTTATCACTACCCGCTTCTGGAGAAGCAGCCTCAACAGACAACCGAGTAGAGGTGGTAAGCAAAAAAAAAAAAAAAAAATAGAGATAGAGGAAACTGAAAGAGAGAGAGAGAGTGGCCTGAGACAAAGGCAGCACACATCATGAAACAGAGAACAGAGAAAAGACGTATTCAGAAGGAAGATGCAGCTGCAAACATGTCACAGTCTTAATCAGGTTCCCAATCAATGAACTGGCTCATATCCTCTGATACCGGCTGTCGCTCAAACCCACACCGCTTTACACTGACACAGACACGCACCGACGTTAGAAAAATGAATACGATGAACATCCGGTGAAAGAATATATGGGTGTGCAGTAGTGTGAATGTAAAGTCAAGCGCTGTGTTGCTGTCACCTCAGTTTCTACAGACTCTGGCTCTGGGTTTGGCTGCTTTGGAAGTCAATTTAGCTCTGCAGGACACAGGCCTATATTGACCTTTTTTGCTGCAGGCAAATCTAAACCACTTTCTCACCTACTGCGCTCCTCAGTTTGTTTTAAAGCTTTTAGGGCTACTGATTAGGCCACCGTACCATAACGGTAACTATCCAGGCGAACGTCCGACTACAGCCGTTGTCGTGTCCGTTAACCGGGAATTTTCAGAGTAGACTTTGTGCTGGAGTGAAGCTTCCAATCCCAAGTATGCACACAGAAGCAGTGTCTTCCACTCTACAGTTTCTACATGGGTTTTTACATGGGTGCAACTGTTTATTAGCTCCAAAGTATTTAAGTGGCAACACTTGAAAGGTAATCCATAACGTCAAAGTGACTTAATCACACAGAATAATTCCACTTTAACAACTTTCAGTTCCTGCTTTGGTTTGGCAAATTCTATTGTTTTAGTTAACTCTCAAGGCCCTCATGAGTAATGTTTTACATGCAGTTTGCAGCGTCAAGGCTCTTTAAAAAACACCACCTGGTCTGCATCAAATATCCAACGGACAGAGGTTCACCACACGCTGGAGTTTTAAACAGCCGAAGACCCAGATATTTCCCACAGGAGTCAGTAGAGACCAAAACAGAGCTAATAGGAGCGTGAAAAATGAACTTTATGAAATATGACCTCCCCTTAATGCTCTATGTGTTAATAAAAACTGGGTGTTACCAAGCTTGACATGGCTGTGGTGTTATTGCAGCTTGTTTGAAACCTTTTTTCTGATGCGAAATAAATACGTTGGTGCAGCTTTAATCAGCCACAAGCTTCAATCGTAGGAAGCCCACTGTCATGATACTTGTTAAACCCAAACTCCTAGTCATAGTATCAATGATAATCTTTTGGCATTAGGATACACTTCGGCATTTGCACTCTTGGCAACAAATATGCCTCCTATTCTGAAAAACGACTGTGAGGAGAGGATAAGTCACAAAACGCAGAATTCTAAATTGTTTGACTTATTTTCACTTGAAATCGCACGACTAAGTCTCCGACCGCAGCGTCTGGGTTTACTTTTCTTAGCATGTCTGTGTTTTCACCACAAAGGCTCGTCTCTCTTGGGTTTGACAGATTAGTCTTTGACCTCATTTGGAGAGGAAGTATGACAGAGGTATAGCTTGGGTGTCTAACCTACAAACTTAATACTTATTGTATGAGTGGTTTCCCCGCCGACATATCAACATTGCCCATGGGGTGTATCTGTAAAAATATTTATTTGTAACAACTCTTAAAGAAATGAATTCTGACTTCCTGCTTTCATCAGACAGAAGAGAGAGGGGAACGAGAGGGGAAGGGGGAGTGCAATGCAATAGAAGAAAGAAAAGTAAATGGCAAGAGAAGAAGAAAGACAGCCAGAGAGCAAGGGAGCATGACAGCATAAGAGAGTGTATCTCACACTTCCTAGCCATCCACAAAGGAGCAGAATTAGGCCTGTGAAAGAGCCAAGCCTCTCTCTGAGTTAGAAAACAAGAGCACCTGACAACAACAGCACAATGCATCAACCCATCATGTAAGATGCCAGCCGGGCACGTTTGAAGGTTTGTTGGCTGTGTATGTTATTCAAGGCTCATCAGCGCACGGAGATGCAGCGGAACAAAGCGCGGGGTGATGCCTTGAAGATCTGACAAGAGCGCGACTCGCCCACGGAGAAAGCCAAAGAGAGAGGAGGAACAAATGCAGAGAGGTGGGGATAAAGAAAGAAAGGAGGAAATGATAAGGCAGGGAAACAAGACACAGGAGAGCATCGTGAAGGACAAGAGAGGCTAAATGAAGAAAAAAAACGAGTCAAGAGAGGCACATCGTCATCCATCTTCGTACACAGCACCAGTCACTGAGGTTGGGAAACGTGGATGCTAATTCTAATGACTTATCACGACAATACCCTCTGTGCAAAATGTAATTATATCCAAAATGTTGCATGTTTCCTAAGCTGGATGTGTAGATGTTTCATATTTGTGAGACACTGTCTATAATTACCTGATTTGTGAGCCAAAGTCTCCCAGTCATAGGGGATCTGATACTGGCCATTATTTTGTAAAAGGAAACTGCTGTTTTCAACTCAGCTGTTTAGTAAATTATACTAATTTGCCTTTTCACCTAGCTAAAACTAATGCACTTCCACCTGCACTACACCTCAGTGACTGCTGTAATGATCATTTTGTTGTGGAGCTGTTTTGAAGCCAGTGCTGATTTAAGTTCATGGTGAATTTGGAAGGCTGTACTGTAGTGTGTGCTATCGTTGCGTTATCCTAAAGAAGTAAAACTGAGTGGGAGTTAAATAGAAGTAGTTTAAATGTCTTGAACAGGCAGTCATTAGCACAAAATACTGTGTGCCAAAAGCAGTTCAGAGTAGCAGAGGAGTCAGGGAGTCCAACTTACTTGCGTGCTTTCCACCACTTAAACTTGCGGATCTTAATTGTATCTCTCTGACCGCGGTTGGTCTGGTGTGCGCGAGGTAGTCCACAGAGCATTGTGGATTCCACTTTTAATGGCTTCAAAGTGAGCTTGATGGGCCAAAACATGGTATAAGGACAGCAAACAAACACTGTGTATATGTGGGATGTATAGAGGCGCTCGCATCACGGAAGAAGCACGCAGAAAGGCACACATCCTGCGGAGCTGCAGTGGCTCTAACCACTTAAAAACATGTCACGACAGCAAGGGGTCAAATCCCATCGCGTACTGTCAGAGTCCTGCTCGCAAACCGTGCCTCCAATTATCACCAAAGCTCATAAAGAAAAGCAGACTGCGGCGAAACAGCTTCGAAAAACCCACTGATTGCTTTCTATATGCTGAAAAAAAACTCTAGGTAAGTGACTGAACAGACTATCAGTCCTGGATTCTGTGGTAAAAAGAATCAACAGAGATCTAAAAAATATGTGAAGCTCATTCATGAACATCCAAAAACAACCCAGTGGGGGATTCCCTGAGTCCAATAACAATAAAACACAATAACAATAAAGTTATGCTCCACCAGTAATAGTGTGCATGAGATGCCACACAAACAGACAGAATAAATTAGTTAAAAAATAGTAGCTGTTATCACTGTATATCATGTGCCAGGTTCAAATTAATAAATGTATAATATCATGTCCAGAAAGTACAAGAAAAAAAGTATTATTTTTAGCACTTCATACAAATCATATTAAAACGATCCATAAAATGCTCACCACGTTTGTTTGTGTTTGTTCAGAGTCTGTGTGTCCTCGGTGTCTCACAGGATGTTTATATTGTCAAATGAATTAATTGTGAGAATAAAAGAAAACATTAATCTGCGTAAATGTGGCACAACATAAACGCATGCAGCTGTAGGGCTCTGGGCAGAACAATGCGGTGTGTGCGCGTGTCTCACAGGTCAAGCTCCCGCGCTCTAATTCACAAGTGTTAACCAGAATGCTTTGATAAATAGCTCGGGTAAGAACGCTGGAGCCCAAACTAAGATTAAAGCGTGGATCTGAGGGACGGAAGAAAAGAGAGAAGAAGAGGGCGCGGAGCTGCAAGAGGAGTTCACTGGCCACAAAGTTGTGAAGAGACGGTCTCAAAACTCCCAGGGCTGATTCCCTGTGACCTGTTGTGATGAACCCCCCCCGAGTCTTGCCAACTATAAAAGGTGCCACTGTGCACTTTGGAGCACAGCACTTGCAGTGGATGGGCAGCAAAAAGAGAGGACTGATCCTCACATCAATAGCACAAAAGATCAGGGAGTTTTTAAGTGAGAGGGGGAGACGGAGAAAGAGAGGGAGAGACGGGGGAAGGGAGGGGGAGAGACGGCGCTTACCAATGTACTCAAAGACGTAGACGACAAAGAACGGCGTGACCAGGTCGTTGATGCCTTGCACGTAGCCGCTGGCCGGGTGACGGATGGCCCAGATAAACAGGATCCGCTCAAAAATCTTCCACACACACACAGAAAGACACACGCAAGACACAGTGTCAAAACAGCAGTCTGTGGACAGGACACATTTAAACAACATCTAATAAAAGCAATAAATGTCAAAAATCAGTAAACGTTTACTGTGTAATGACTAATAATTCGCCCTCTGTCAATTTCTCTCTTTGATGAATTAACTGATTAATCGTTTCCGTCACAAAAGTCGCCAATAGTGGAGCTAAACCTCCACGTTCACCGGCAACCTTAAATAGATGTTATTTGAGAGCAGAATTATGGCTCCCAAACAGGAGGCGGGTTGGAAAAGCAAGTTTTAATCACATAAAAAGAATACATTTTAGCGAGCGAGTGAGGTGTGGGAAGGCAGCGGCAGGAATCAGAACAATTTGAGGCATGCCAAGCTGGTGAGGAGGGAAGCAGCTGATTCTCAAACACACTCTGGCTTGCTGTGGGAGTCTGGCACAGATGGGGATATTGATTTTTAAGTTGATATTAATTTGGTTTGAACTATGTCTTTTCTAGAGCCATTATCGAATATTAGCCAGACACAGATAAATAAATTAAGAGGCATATTTATCTTGGGGGGGGGGGGGGTATCAGAGGAACAGCATTAAAGGTGCCCTGTGGGGGTTTTTGACCACTAGGAGCGCTATGGCAAGCGTATCCCTGTTGTGCTCGTCCTGTGCAGGCGTATGAGGATGCACGTGGACTGATCATCGATCGGTGGTAGTAACGCCAAAAAAGACAAGCAAGAAAATGGGCCCCAAGCTATGAGATATGGATCAAATGATTCACGGTTTTGACTATAAAAAAGCATGTGAAAAAACACTGAGAAACAAAATATTTGCAAAAGACTGTCAGACAAGTATTTTGGTGAAAAACACTGGATGAACACATTTAACGGAGACATTTGTTTGTTTGTAAGAAAACTCTACAGGGCAACTTTAACATTCTGAACAGCTCCGGACCCTGAGACTTTTTAATGTTGACATTTAATAGAAACTCAAAGACGATATTTTCATAGAGTTTAAATGTCACAAAGTTAGTTTAATCCTACTTTAAATCCTTTGTTAAATATGTATAAGTGTAATTTTTTTGGAGTCACTGTGCTTTGAATCTCATCTTTATTTATCCCGGCGTCAACCATCTAAATGCATGACAGGGCGTCTGTAAAGCTGTCGTGAAATGTGCAAAAATACCATACCATAAAAACTTGTTTTTCAGTGAAGTTATGATTATGTTTGTTTGTTTGTTTGACAAATTAAAAACCACACGTGCAGAAAGTGGACTTTGGGCTTTACGGAAATGGACGAGCTCAGGCTAAATTTCAGATGAGCCGTTCCTTTGCCTCTCGCTCTCTTTCTCTCTCTCTCTCTCTCTCTCTCTCTCAGAGCAGAGCAACAGCTGCATGTTTTCGGAGCACAGAAAAAGCACACTGAACTTTGTTCTCCTCCCTCCTCTCTTCTTTTTCACTCACTTTGTCTCTGTCTATTGCTCTTCCCCCTCTCGAGTCCATCTCCTCCTCCATCTCCCTCTCTCTTTCTCCCCGATTCTCAATATTTTTTTGCAAGGCAAACACTTCCATCTTCGTTATGGGTGGCTGTTTAATGCTGTCAGCCTCAGTGAATTAGGAGAGGCTTGATGTTCAGCTTGTTTTCACTGGTGTGCAAATGGATTTCCCACCAAAACGCACACACTCACTCTCTCTCTCTCCCTCTCTCTCTCTTTCACTCACACACACACCTTGCTGTACCACACCCATCAGGCCCTATCTTATTTTTTGGGGATATGTCATGTTTCTGTCACTTTCTAAATAACCTCATAGCTCATTGTTTTATGGAAAAAAGAAGCACCGCTATGGCAATGTCATTTTGTTTGGAAGCTGTGCGCGCAAACCCTCTCATTTTTATTTAAAATAATTCAATCAATGTTAAGACAGTCGGAGAGATTGGTAAGATGCAACTCTCTCTCGCTTTCCCCTGCACTTTCTCCTCAAATCTCCTTTACCTGCCTCCACACATCACACCTCCTCTTCCCTTATCAAAGCTCCATCTATCAAACGGAGAGAGGTGCTGCTGCTAGCAGGGGAGTGGGTAATGGGACTTTCTTTTCATGCAACCTCAAAAGCTGACATACATATTTCACACTGGCACCTACACACAGAACCACTCTGAGTGAAGCCCGTGCACGTACACACTACCCCACCTACACCTGGTTTACTATGGGCACCTTGGCGTGTTTGTATGCGAAAGACAGAAAACAAACGCGCGCTTCAAACACCGTCCCCAGGTTTAAACAGAGTTCACTCACTCCTCAAAAGACAGACGGCGGGATTCTTGCACATTAATTTCCTATTTTTCTTATGATGCGATGCATCTCTACGACAGCAAGTCAGCCGCACTGTACAAGTAAGTCGCAGACCCCGAGGCCCCTGATAAAGGGTGATCTCACAGGGTGAAACTGAAACAACAAAACGGCGTAGAGGCAAAGAACTTTTTGAACATTTGACACAAAGTGAAAAATGCTGAGGTTCAAAACACAATTTCACTGTCAAAGGATCATGGGTTCAATCCCTAATGCAAAGTATTCATCAACAAGTACAATGAAGTGCACCCTGAGCCCTAATTCTGTATGAGTTAGTCATTGAAATACCATCAGTCAAATACATGAAAGCAAAAGCAAATCAGCTTTTCTCAGTATGGCAGTAACAGAGGTGTTCTGATAAATCCTGTCTAGTCGGCCCTTAATCACAATTTGGAGGCAAAACTACACCCTTTTCACACTGGGAACTTGTAATTGCAGATTATCAACATCTCCTGAAGACTGTATTGTTCTCCGAAACAAGAAAAGCTCAAACACTTAGATACCACTTAGGAAATCACTGCAGAATTGCTTCAATATCCCTCTCTCCCCCGAAATGGAACAGACTGTTGCCTGCCTTCCATCTCGACTAAATCTCTCAGAGCCCCACGGGGGGGAGTGGAGGGGGAGAGCGGAGACAAACAAGTGAATGAAATGAAGCAGAGGTGATTTTCAGGTGGCGCTGCAGCAAGCATAACCATATAAAAAAAAAAAGAAAGAAAGAAAGAAAGAGGCCTTTGGAGTCTGTTGCATACCAAAATATATGAGAGCTGCTTGAATATTTCAATGCACGCTTGTGGCTTTTATTTTGCACGCAAAGAGAGGGGAGAACTGGTGTGTGGGGATGCGAATAAGAAAGATGTGCTCTGGGAAGGCGCCGCAAAGAAGGTTAGGGGAGAAATACTGAGAATGTGTACAATAGTCATACATACTGTACATAATATGATAGCCTGAAATTAGAGGTAGATCTAAGTTCCCCCTCTTACCTCCCTGGCAACAGCCTTGAGTTGTATCCTGAACAAGACAGGAGCAAAGGAAGGTGGCGTTGCCTGGGGCACTGTGTGTGAATTAATGTGCTCGTGTGTGTAAGTGGGTTGTTTTTTTTAAAACACACATGACTACGTGAGGGTGTATGTGTGTGCGCCTGCTCGCACCTACGCATGTAGGTGTGTACACACAGAGCAGTCCAAAAGCCCTGGCCACCTCATTAGCCTGCGCCTCATTATGGGATTTTTCTATCTGGGTTTTCAGCTTCTCAGGCCAGTGCTTCCATATATGACAGGACCTCCCAGAAGCACTGTAATAATAAGATACACTTAACCCCATATAAATGAATAGAACCGAGTTAATGTCCGCGTTAAGCTGTTTTGGGGAGCTGCACCGAAAGTCCCTCAAGCCTGCTGAGCCAACTTCTTACACCGCGGCTGAAACAAAAGTGACTTCCAGACCATTTACATTTTAAGTATTTAAGCAACGCTGTTATCCAAAGCATCTTACATTGATTAAATACTTAAGAATTCCAGTAATGTGTGCCTCGCTCTATGTTTTAAGGATAGTTATTATTATTATTTTATCAAACATTATGCTTAAGAGGGTTTTGAGATAATTAGTTCTTATATCCCCTTAAAACACAGCACGCTGCCGTAACAGGGAAGGCTTTGTTCAGTGGCGCTCAGAAAGCAGAACAAAGACATTCGAGAGTGCTAACCATGCATAGTGGCATTTATGTGTGTCTAATCACATGCATGACTGCAGCTATTATTTCACCACTTCTATATGAACTCTTAGTTTTCGCTTCTGTGTGTGAGCCCATGCCAGATCATGCATTGTGCTGAAGCGAGGGTTTTCCCATGTCAAACTCCTGGCAGATGGAACAAAACCTTTTTGTCACCTACACCGTTAATACGCCGCATAATATTAACATTAACTGTTTTGAACCAATTGATGTGGTTTAAGTGTTTCTGCATTTATGTTTAGCTTTTGCTTGACGCCATGCATGCTTTATTTCTCTACATGCATCACGATATCACTGCTACTGATGATGTCATCATCTGCCCAAAAAAAAAAAAAACAGATGGGGAAAACCCTCCCAGGTGAGGTGGTGTGTGTGCAGCAGGGATTTGGGGGGGGTCGTGGGGGGGCGAGTCTCACCTCTTGAACAGAAGCTTGTTGAAAGAGGGGAATAAGAGGATTAGTTCTCGGTATGTCAATGTGAATCTGCAGAGAGAGAAAGAGAGAAAAAAAAACAAACACTGAAGCAACGGGCAGGTTAGCACAGATCTGGCCAATACAGACTGAGACGGAGAGAGAGAGAGAGAGAGAGAGAGAGAGACAGAGAGAGAGACAGAGAGAGAGAGAGACAGAGAGAGAGACAGAGAGAGAGACAGAGAGAGAGACAGAGAGAGAGAGAGAGACAGAGAGAGAGGGGGCAACAGTTAGTGGATTGGTGTTCTTGATTGAAGGCAGACGGGAAGTTTCAGTGGTCTGAAATGGATAGCAGAGGTGGTCTTGTACGTGCCCGCTGAGTCGTCTCTGTGATGCTATGTGCTTGAGAGTACATTTGCGTGTGTTTTCGTGTGTGCTGGACCACATTTACACCATTTCAGAGTGTCTGCCCCGCAGATGAATGACAAGACAGGCAGGCAGATTCGTCAGAAGGGAGCCAGACGGATGCAGGACAGCGGCTGGAGCCAAGCCAGCTGAAACAGTCCAGACCGGACGGGCGGACTGTCTGTGCAAGTGTGTGGCTTTGTTACCGCGCTGTCCACCTTACCTCTGTCACCTTTGGCTGCAGCACCAAAGACTCAGGACTCATCCTAGGAATGTCTATGTGGATCTAACAGCAACATGGGAGAGAAAGGTGTTAGACACAGACACTCACACTCACTCACACACTCACTCACACCTACACACACACACACACACACACACTCTTATGGTCAAGAGTACCAATGTAGAAGTCCCCTTCATACACTTATCCTCAATATTAAACCTGTTACAGCTCTTCAGATGTTCTCAGAGAGGGTTAAGGAGCACCTACAGGTTGAAACAGTAATTCTTATAACTTGACCAAAGCTGATACATAAGCAGCTGGTAAATTTGGGGCTAATTTCAGCGTTAACATTTACGTGAGGATATTTTTTATACTTCTATGAAGTACATTCAAGTATGTTCTCATCTTAGCTTTCAGCCTCCTGACAGGAAATGAAATAATCAAACCACTCCCGTGACATGAAGGTCCACGCAAAACATCAGCTCCTCTGCGACCTAAGGTTACCTATAAAACCTCCTCTGTGTAAATACACTGAGACGTCATGCATATTGCAAAGAGAAGTGTTGATTTATAGAAAATTTATGTTCATTTGGAAAACTTTGCATGGCTCACGCAGTTTGCCACGGTAGATGTTTCACGGAACACAATCTATCGTCAGAACAGCGACAAACAAGCAAACCCTGATTGAAATTTTCCTTCTTCACCTGAAGCAAATGTGCTGCACTCTCTCTGTGTGTTATAATGAATATTGCTTGTACTGCTGACCCCGCTGGGAATCAGCACCACTCTATGCAAGTATCAGCAGCATTCTGTTCACTGCTTTGATTTACTGGCTCATGCCGATGAGGTCCAACTAGCCAATGTAAATTAGCAGGTAGCTACTGCCAGCTTGCAACAATACACGAGCTAACAGCAAAAAAACTTAAAAATGATAAATGGCGAGGGGAAGGATTAGTTGCCAGGGTTGCTCTGTAACCGCCCGATGTGTAAGTAACTGTTTGCTGAAACTTAAGCGACAAGCCCATAATATAACTAGGCTCTGGTTCTGCGAGGATGCGTGTGCGTATTGTTTTAGTATTTCTGCCCCCTAGTGGTCACAAATTGTTGAATGCAGCTTTAATAGTAAAAATAAAAATCAGTTGTTGGAAACGCACACCTCCAGCATCAGCCACTAGACTGTTCGTTACAACTTCTGATAGCTTTGAAAAGAGAAGAGCTAGATTCTTTTTCCAACACTTTCTCTTGGGATGGAACAAAACTGCAGCAGTACTTCAAAGCAGTGCAAGCTGGGACTTCTACAATGGCTACATACATATGCATATGCGTACGCACAGGCTGTTTGGGCAAGTTACCAACAACGTAAACAGATATATAAAAGAGACAGATGGACAGACACAAGAAGAGACATCAACTACAGAGACAGATGGAGTGAATTAGACTGGCTCATGGACCATCCCATATGGACAGACAGACAAGACATATAGGTACATGGTACATGTAATGTATGCAAATATAGCTACAGCTGCTTAAACATGATATAGGAAAACAGATAAAAACCTACTGTTCATGTGCAATTTGAGTGCCAAAACAACATATGTACAATCACACACTGAAGAAAAAAAAATATATATATATCACCAGAAATCACTGCTCACTCCGTCAACACAAATAGTGCGGGAACAAGCAGAATTTTGGCAGAAAATGAGGCTTCAAGACGCGATCCAAACAATCATCAAAACAAAGTATGCCAGCTTTCTGGCACAGTGCAGAGGAGATCAATGGGAAATTGGACGGGATATGAGAAATGTGTGTTTTGTTTTTTTTTGCTATCGACAGCCCACTTTGATGTTTCTTATCGGCCCGAAATGAATGGGAAGTGGTCGAATGTTAAAATGAAAGAGTACGTGGGGGTAGAGTGAGACAGATAAACAGAGACAAGGGGAGAGTAAAAGTAGATATTATTATTTTCAAAGTCAAAGAAAAATGTTCATTTGAGCAGCTCTCTGAAGCTCGAGGCTGGTTTTCTCTGCTCTGTGAACAGAGCTCGACCACATTCCACCCGTGTCAACACAGACAGACGCGCAGACGACAGTCCTGAGTACATGAGGGAGAAGGAAGAAGGGACAGAGAGGAGGAAAGGCACAGAACCAGCTCCAGTAATCCTGTCTGCAGGGCCGGATGGTGTTAAAACACTCACTTTTTCAGGCGCACGCACACAGACATCAACACAAACAGCCTTGTGTCCTGGATTTGTGCTGAGGGAATACATTAGTGACAAGAAATTGCTCTTGTAATTGGAAATGAAGCCTTTTGTAGTTCATGTTTTAGTCCGTCCTTCAAGTCCTGGGATTCTGACAGGTGTTTAAGGAAAGTCAGATGCAGGAGAAATGATTAAACGCACAACAAGTAAACAGAGGACGCCAATGTTTGCGCGTGCATATACCTGTCTGTATGTGTCCTGATGGTGCTCGTCATTGCGGGAGTCGTAGTATTGCTGGATGAAGCCAAAATATTCTTGCCTCTTCCTCTGTAGGACACTGTCTCTCCTCTCTGCATTAGCTGGTAGGTAACCCTAGGAGAGGGCGAGAGAGGGCCGAAGGAAACAAAGAAAAGAATGAAGGAAAAAAAGACAGAAAGAAAGAAAGAAAGAAACAGGAAGAAGGGCGTGTTTTACTCTGACGTGTTTTACATTCATTTTCCAACATACAGTATTTTTCATCCTCATCTTGGTCCTTCTTAAAAAGATCAATGCAACATCTTGGATCTAACTCGAAGATGTGAAGCTTCAGATTCAAAGTTAAGTGAGAAACTGGATATTACCCTCGTGTCTGAACAACATGAGGCTACAGTTAGCAATGAAGACTGAGAGCAGTGGGAAACAGTGAGCCTGACTCACCACCAGGTAAGAAAACTTTGCCTGGCAGCACCTTTAAAGCTTTCTAATTAACAGGTTATATCTTCTTTGCTTAATTTGTTAAAAAGAAAAAGGGTGTAAAAACAATTTCGATGTGACATGGTGGGTAAGTGTTGGGAGTTGAGACTTGTAAAGTCTGACTGCACAAATCTACTGGGAAACCCACACATTTTGCTGCAATTACACCTCAGCCGTTGTGCAGATTAAAGGCACAAGATATAACATGGTAATTATTGAGCTTCAGAGGTGCTAGCAGGCAGGTTTTACCTTTGGACCATTGGACTAGCTAGCTTTTTCTTCTCATTCCCAGTCTTTAATCTAACAAACCATCTCCTGTCAGCTATCAACTCATCATCTACTCTAATTCACAGCAAAAAGAATATTTCTTAAAATGTCAAACAATTATTTTACATGTCAAATGTCTTGAAACCTTGATACTTAATCATTATAATATATAGATTGGTTAAAAAAATAATAATAATCTTTCTGTTTCCTGATGAAACTGATGTGTACCATCAACATCTGCAAAGCCTTAAAACCCTGCACTGACACTAGTACAGGGCCATCAAAACATGACCAAGTAAACTGTCTCCAAACTAAAGCACCTGTCTATCTGTCACAAACACCCGCTTTGGGGGCTCCACATGTGAATGACGCACTTCACTACACAAAGAAATCTTTCTGCTGCTTGACCAAATGCGTTGTGCCTCTTTGAGGAGCAACCTGTGTGCATATGTTTTGCGTGCAAGCTTTTAATTTATCCCATGGAGAACTTTGATTGGGAATACACACAGACCAATGGCTGCTTTTTGAGGGCTATGACTTGGTTTACCAGTTCAGGATAGCGTTAAGGTTAGGCATTTCAGTTGTGACGATTAGGGTTAGAGTATGGGGGTTGGAAATGCATTATGTCACTGAGCTGTCTGCACAGGGATACTGAAACACTGTGTGTGTGTGTGTGTGTGTGTGTGTGTGTGTGTGTGTGTGTACTTCTGGTAATGTGTTTGTCTGTTAATGTGAGCACACCATTTGTGAAAGTGTGCCTCCTCCTTGTGTGACCAGGCTTATGCAATGAGGGGAAAGCCAGCTCCAAACCTAACAACCAACAGTCGACTAAAAGAGGGAGCCGGGACCGAGAGCTCTGACATATTCACCAAGTTAAAATCTTCAAACCAGGACTCGAACGTGACTGCTAACTGTGCAGATTTGTTACTGGGATACAAAGCTGGGGTGTCTAATTGTTACTAAGGCCCTTAGTAGTTTCATAGAAATGTATTTCCTTATGTGGACATGTTGGTTACTGTATAATAAGAGTTTACATTATAAAGATAAAGAGAGTTACAGTTCATTAAATGGATTTAACTTGACTTTATTACCCGTCATGCATGTCACAACCTAACCAATTAATCAATTAGTCAATTGACAGGAGACATATCAGCTTCTTACTAACCTTGGTGGCCAAATTCTCTGGTTCCAGCTTCTGAAATGTGATTGTTTAGGTTTTCTTTCTCTTTGATGAGAAGAAGAAGTTGGGCTCTAGGATATTGATTCTTCATGATACGTCACAGACCAAACAATTGATTGAGAAAATAAGTAATGGCTTGATCATTAATAAAAATAGCTGTGAGAGTATTTATCTGAATCTAAACTACAATTAAGAGCCTGTACCTCATCAATTACACTGGATGAGCATCATAAAGAGATTTTTTAAAGGCCAGGATGAACAGGAGGAATGATTACTAGTCATTTAAGATGGACATGAAAAACTACATATATTTACAGTATTTTTAAAAATATGAAAGAGGAACTAGAGAAGAAGACTTGATGTGCTGATAAGAGCAGTGAGACGCAGTTTCAGGGCTGGGAGGAACCAGCGAGACAGGAAATGCCAGAACCTAAGGCAGGATTTTTTTAGCCAAGCTGTTCTTAGATGTTTCCTTATGTGGCTTGTTGTGAAGGCACCAAAGTACCACACTTAGGTCACGTGATAAAGGACCATGAGATGTGGCTGAAAGCAGCAGAAGGCCAAGACTGTGAATGTTTCAGCACTCAGACAGACGCAGTCCTACACCGCTGCTCTCTTCATCAGCCCGTCTGCCTCTTACCTTTATTTGTCATCACTTTCGACTTTAACTGAGCACTTTTCTGAGAAGGGATTTGGCTGCTGCTCAGTCACATCTGAGAGCGGCTATGTTTTGGACCGACTTTAGTGGAATCGCCATCAAACTAAACTCATCTACCTGCAGCTACACAAGCATCAAGCTTGACGGGAAAAAAAAAACAAAGAACATAAGAGGCTGGTATTGACTGTGTGTGCTATATGTGTGTGTTTGTTATCTATGTGCATCTGTCTTTGTTATAACGCTGCTGTTTGTTGTTTTGGAAACCGGCTGCCACTTTGTGGTAACACGTGAGCAAGCGTTCAGAAACCCACACACATGCGTGTACACACAAAGTATCAATTTTGGGCAACTGTCTGGAGGAAAATCAATAAAAGCAGCAACAAAACAAAAAAGTTTCCCCTTTTCGTTTCGGTTTTCCTTTTTTTTTCACCTTGACAAGACCCCTGGAGAAGTCTGGAGAGTCTAGAGGCTCATTTGTTGCACACAACAGCTTTGCTTACAGACACACAGACACGTATATTCACCTGGCTAACACATACTGGGTGGATCCAAACACCACGGTGCCACACACTCATGTCAGCGGTGTGTTGTGACATATAAACATACACATCACATTTGACATTCCCTGTCAGCCTGTCTATCTTTTCCCACCTTGCACAGCACTGTCACTCAAGTATTTTTCATTCTCTTTATCTGCCGGTTTCAGTTGCTAACCCCGAAAAACAGAAACTTAAATCCTTTCCCAACCAAAAACACTCTGAAGGAGGCAGACTCCTCGTCATCCACACCTCCTGTCCCTTCTACCCGACTGTCTTCCTGTTGGTGCTGCCAGACGGTTGCATTCCTGCCCACAGACCAAATCAGACTCGGCGCTGACTGACTAAGACTTTTTCACGTTGTCGTCCGACGCATGTTAAAAAGGCTCTGGGTGCAAATGCACACACACAAACACAAACAAGAGCCCTCACAGTATCCAAAAAAACAAAAACAAAAACCCAAAAAAAAACCCAAAAAAAAACAAAACAGCAGGCCCTGGTGTTATGTGCACTCTGCCAAATGAGGGAGAAGGGAGTGTGTGTGCATGTTGAAGGTTAATGGACAGCTTAGTGGAGGTCAATCACACTGCAGCTGCATTACTGCTCGACAGGACAGGGCCACACACACAAACACAAACGGGGGAGTTGAAGACTATAAAGAAGAAACAAACTGTCACACACCACGCTGTGAATTGATTTTATGGCTGCTCAGTTATTATTAGTGTTAGGATGTTATATGTCTGTGGATCCTCAGATTACTAAAGCTATAAACCTGTCAAAAGTCAAAATGTTTATATTTTGAGAGATGCAGGTTAGAAGGAAAACTCTGCTCATGGCACAAATCTTCCCTTTAGGAAACAGAGAACTGAAATGACTGAGTGGATCTCACAGCAAAGTACATCAAGCGCTTAAGATCTAAGTGTGCTTATGCTTAAAACCTGACTGACTAATTTTCGTTTCGTTTGTGGTCCGCTGGTTAAAAGGGGTGAGTGGGGGAAGAGACGGAGGACTGAGAGTGAAGCATGAGCGTGTGACGGCGGCTACAAAAAGTGGCAGCGCAGCGCTCCCTCCAGCCTCTGTTAATCAGTCTACATAAACTTCATCTCTTCATTCTTCCTTGCATCAATCTCCCCCCCGATCCTTCCATCCCTCTAATGGATCCTCCACTTCAGTGAGCTCTCTGTAAAAAACAGGGGAAATATGCTTGGGGAATCCATTTGGGGAATTTAAACGAAATATATTTTTTTAGTGAGTCTTCTCACAATCTAAATTGATTTCTACTTAGCAGGCACACATTATCGTGGAAGCAGGATGGAAACAAACTGTCCCACTACGGCCAAAAGTTGAGCAGACACAAGTTTTGTTCCTTTCCAAATGCTCTCGTCGTTGTGTCTTTACATGCTCGTTCTTACTCTTACATCTGGCGAGCTGAGTTTTGCTGCGTGATTCGAGCGGGGGAGCGTCCACATGAGAATCGATTTCCTACCGTGACCCGCCGTCTCTCAACGGCGACTATTTAAACTTCGCTGAGATGAAATGGAGCATGATTCTGCAACTGCATGACTCATTTCTTACATCTAATTTATTCCCTGGCTGCATCTCTGGTTTTCCTAACTTGATGACCAATAACAGCCAAGAAAGAGGCGCGTTCATCAGGCGCAGAGGGGTTCGTGTTGGGAACGTGGCTGCTGTTTGTTTACTGCTTTTTCTTTCTTTTGTATGAAACAGAACAGCATACAATTATTCTGTTGGTTTAAAAAGTAAATTGTGGGGGGGGTTTTGTTATTATTTTCAAACACAACGCACATCACTGCACTTCAGGGGTCATAATTTGACCATGGATATCTTTGTGCAGTTAAAAATTAAAAGAAAACTTCGATCAGGCTCCGTGTGTTGCACCAAGGCTTCACCATTTCTCAGCTCCAACTTTAATGTCTTGTGTTCTTCATGACATATTAACATTTTGAAAATCAAGAACTCCTCTGAGGTGTAATTTAGCATCAAGTGATACACAAACCTTTAACAATGAGTGTGTATGCACGACTAGAGTCCCAGTTTTGAGTTGAAATATCCCTGCATCAACAAATCAGATTGAAATTACAGGCTCCAGCTTGTTGCTGAATCAATAAGCCTGCGGTGTAATCCAGAGGTGGAACTGAGACTGTGCATTCGGCAGCAATCGGTGCTGCTTTTCACGTATTTTCACAATTGAGGATGACCCAAACTTCACAGTCAGAGAAGGTTAAAGAGTTCTCATGCACACTATCCAAGGATATGCATACCAGAAGTTAATAATTCTTCATGTCAGGTCTTAGAAAAGCTGTTCGGAAAAAGCAACTGCTCAGGCCTTAGAAGTTAGTATTGATTGGTGAGACTACAGTCAAATGAATAAAATGTTCTAGCTGAGGTGTGATATGCTTCTGAAATTGACTACATGTCTGCCTAATGTGAAAACGAAAAAAATCACACTGTTATTTACTCCCAGGCGATTTAATTATGCGCTCTGTTGTAAGGTAACAGTTTAGCACAATAACGTCTAAATCTGTCACCGCCGCCGCCGCTTCCTGATACATCTCATATAACCCTTTAGCCTTATCAATATTTCCACAGCCAGTTAGTTTTCTTCCTCTCCCACTACTTCACATTTAACAGCCACACTCCATTAGCAAATGTACATATTGCCACCGGCTGACATTCTCCCACAAAGCAGAAAACCCATTTAATTTCTCCTTTCTCCTTCAGGCTCGGACACAAAGTGCTCTTTAAAAAAAAAAAAAAATTGAAATAAGAGTGTATTATTTCTGAAATAATAAGAAGTTCAACCGGATGTGGTTCTGAGGCCCGGGGGCGACCTGTGGATCCTCTTGCTCAGATATTGAAAGGAGGTAAAGGAAGATATCGAGTGAGGCTAAAAATGCTTTCTCGTTCTCTTTCTCTGGCTGTCAGCCTGGTTTCTTTTTGTTCTTTGCCCACTTTTTTAATTTCCACACTGGCTAATAACGGCGGAGACAGTGGTGGACGATCTCTGTGATGTGGTGGTAAATGCGGGCCGTTGGGGGAGCATTACTGAGCTGCAACCTCAGGGAAAACTTGTTTCTCATCTTTGTCAGGTAAAGAGGAGCGTGGCTCAAGCGGGCCTGCTGGAGGGGAGAGTAAAATCAAATAAGCTGGTGCACGCTGGTGAGCAGGAGAAGGGCACAAGGGACACCACTGGAGTGAAGTTTTATTAGGTGCCTCTGCCAAGTTTATGGAACAGAGCGTGGGCTGTGAGTCTGATTGTGTGTGTATGTGTGTGTGCGCATGCCAGACGGAGAATAGATTTTCTCGAGCCTGATCCCTCCTATCTATTTCGCCACTGGATCATGCCACAGACAGGACAGAGAAGGCAGTCAAGTGTTATGACACTTCAGAAGATATGAGAGCTTTTGACACTGTGCCCACTTTTTGCTTTAATCCAAACCTTGGATTTAACCCTGGGATAATTCACGCTGCAAGAGGCCCGGAGATCTGGAAATCTATCGAAAACCATTTGAGGTGGGGCTCAGATAACTTCAGATACGGATCTTAAGTTTGCGCGGTCAAAACATGTCAAAGTCATCTGGACACGTGTGTTCTCAGTGAGTTATGTCCCATTCTGTTGCACTTAAACTTAAAATCATGACCCATATGTATCAATGACAGACAAAAACAATAAATGAAATCACTCAGTTCGTGGTGATTATGACAGAGGGCAAGGAAGACAGACCTTGTCATGTTAGAAAGTGAAATTCTTCATCGTCAGCTTTCTAACAGAGGTCATCAAGTTCAATGCCAAAATATCGTAATAATTATCACCTTTATGCTGACAAGAGGCCGTGACCAAGCTGAGGACAATCAGCCCCAATGCTCGATGCTTCTGGCACCAGGCTTTACAGTCAGTTTGGTGCTCCTAGAATGAGAAGCTGTATTGACTTTGAATGCATCTTTTGGTCCGGTTTAGACTGGTGTGCATTATTTTTGGAACCTAACCCAGACATATGCACAACATGGGCGATGGCTGTCACATGTAAGGATTGACCACTACTTGCCTGAAAATCCTGCAGATGTGATTTAAATGGAGCTGGTTAACTTCTGAACACAGCTAGGGCACCCATTATGAAGAGTGTTTGATTTTCATTCAAAAGTTCCTAATAAAGACAGAACAAGGTTCACATTTGGATTGCTGTAATTTGTGTCTTTGAACCTGCGATGCTATATTCATATTTACATCCACTCTGCAGGTATACTGGAACTGGGCAAGGCAGACATTTCGAACCTCTCCCAACTTTACTTTGCTGATGCCATTTAATTCAGTTCAGTCACAAACCTCCACCCTGTCGTCCACATTACTCCCCATTCACTCACTCCACTCTGAGGCATGGATGACACGAGTGCAAACACAGAGTCAACAAATAGCCCCTAAATGGAGCATAAACCGAACAGCCTTTGGATACTTCAGCGTGTGGCCGTAACACCTTGTCTGTGATTATCTGCCAATACAGCCATTGTGGCGTGCCCTGTTCAGAACTGACTGTTGTGCCCTTAGAAGAAGGTTGCGTGTTTCTTCATTTAAAACTACAGGAGACGCTGCAAATTCCCATTCCTTTCCCATAGCCATAAATAGTTCCTCTGTGTCTTTGCTTCAATAATTTGATTTAATTATTTTATTCCAAAAAAACATAAAATAAATACATTCATAAATCGTTAATCATGATATTCATTTAAACTTCTACTGTCAAGCCCTAAGGTATAAACTTGTGCGTAAACAATAAATAAACACACATGCATATATATCTATTTCATGCTCCCATGAAATAGATATATACACTCGCAAACACAGAAAGACAAATGTGCACGATAAAAAAAAAGGAAGAAACCATTAATGAGGTATTATCTATGGTACATTAGCTAAAACACCCACGCACACATGTATACACACATACACAAAAAGCTAAAGTGCTGAGGTGCCCCTCCCATCCCCCATGCCTGGCTGCCTACACTGCAGTCAATGCTTTGCAACTTCATACTGCGTTATGAGCCCTTACTTCTGTAGAGTACCAAACAAAGCAGCCGTCAATGGTTAAAGTGCCCAGTTGGTAACCTCCCACTACCAAAAACACAGGCGCGCACACACGCACGCACACACCGATACACACCTTTAATGACATCTTTTCTGCGGCACATTAACTATTGTGCAGTAATTAATGGGAGAGTCACAGCGTTCAAAAAGCCAGTCTTCTCTCAGCAGACTAGGAGCCGTACACCACAACAATGGCTTAATGAGTAAACACACCGCACGTCTCATGAATAAATTATTTGTGCCTTGCAATTCATTTTCTCTATTGAAGTTTGAAAAAAAAAAAAAAAAAGCAGGACTGTTACCAGTCTTCATAAATCAAAAAAGGGAAAGAAAACATGACAGCAGCTCTGTGGGCTTGTGTGCTTGTGTGCAGCGCCTAAGATCCTCTGCAATGCATATTATTCGTGCAGTTTTACATTTTTGTGCGAGTGTGTTTGTGTGTGTGAGCATGTTTATGTATGAGGTTACGTAGGTTTTTGCCTTTGTGCGCTTTTGTGTGTTTCTGTGGGTATCTTTATGTTTTACACAAATTTGTATTTGTTTCAGTGTGTCTGCTGGTTTTTGAATGTGCAGTATACGTAAAGTGTGTGTGTGTGTGTGTGTGTGTGTGTGTGTGTGCGCGCGCTTATGTGTGAGTGTGTGTGACTTACCGAAAGGAGCTTCCACGTTATTGGCCGGACCTGCCGTGGGATTCCTGACCAACTGAGTTTCCGTAGCTCCTCTGTAAAACAACACAAACAAAGAAGGGTCCATGTTAGAGTCACCATTGATACATTCCACACAAAGACCTAAATAAATGGCAGGATGATATCTTCTGATATCATGCTATCACAAATCATCATTTACTGTAGAACAGAATTGAAGGAAATCTTGCTTTTGTTTGTTTTGTGTTAAAATTGAAATATACACATGCATTCGCAGGGTTGTGCGATGTGAATTTGTCCAAGAGGGTCAGACCGTCAGCGTCAAGCTCTGCTGCAATGTTCTGAGGGATCAGAAGAAGGAAATTGGGCACAGAAGACCTGAACTGTGCACAAGAGTGCTTTCATTCGCCATCATGGTACAGTGCAGCCACAGAGCCGATTGAAATCATACCTGCACCAGCACAATCGTTGCTCCCACCCACCCTACAACCTGAATTTGGAGACAGCCACTTTCTCCTCTTCTCCAAAATTTAATTCAGGCCGAATGGTCGGCATTTTGACACAGTGGAGGACGAAATGACGGAAAACTCTGAATCAGGTACTGTTTTTGCGTTTCATAAGAGAAGACTTATTTCGTGTATAGATTTTTTAAAATTCTTCCCTCATTCCCTGGGGCTTGACCAGTACCAGACTGCATTATGTAACTGTGAAGAGAATTTGTGAGAATGATCTTAAACATCGATATTGGCATCAACCTAAAAAAAATCTCTATTCCTTCCCCTCGTGTTAAACGTGTTAATTTTTGCTCTTTATTCTGTCAAGAAATGACAGAACACCAAGCCAAGGACATACTAAAACGGGAGTAAAAAAGAAAAAACTGTCCACTTTTGTTTTCACTGAAGACATATTTTTTGAAAGTAAAATATTTTATCATCGACCTGAATACAAGTTTTCTGATCATCTCTGTTTCTGTCTCTAAAAATAAAAACTGCTTCCCCACCTTCTACTGTGATGAATGTGTATTACCCAGCCTGCAGCTGAGTCCAGACCGATGTGTGGTGGAAAAGGGTTTCCCGGTGTTTTCATTGTCAACTTCTGAGTCAGTGATAACTGCTACAATTCGGTAACTTTAAGAAATATTGATCTAAATATGTTTGTTGCACGTGAACACCCATTTTGAATTCATGGTCTTACTTGCTAACAAATGCAGCTTTATTGTGATAAAAGGAACCCATTTGCATTCACGACACAAATGTATCCCATTAAAAACAGTTTTCAAACTATCGGGATTAGCAAGTCATTCTTCATTCAAGCAATCAATCATCCACCAACCAGCCAACCAACCATGTCCTCCGCATTCCAACTTTCCATCCTGTCTCTCTTTTCCTTCACCAAAATTATCTGATGGGTTAGAAGTGGATTATTAACTACATTCTCTCCCAGCTGGGTGGAAGAGCCGGGAGGCTTCGATGTAAAATAAATCTGATGGAAAGGTGCAAATTGAACTTTTAAATTGGCGGAGAGTAGTTCCCTTTGGGTCCATGAAGACCCAGAAAATATGGCTTAATGGTAGTTGCTACACATTACACCCAGCCCATATCCCCCCTCTCTTTCTCTATAACACACATACACACACACATTGACATTAAGAGAGGAAGGGTGGGTGGAGGAACCACTAGTGATTCAAGAGAACACGCTTTGTCTTGTGGCATTTAGCAACCTGTGTCTTCCATTTCATCCTATTTTGGTGAACCAAACATAATAAGCAGACTACAATAAAGCTGTAGGATATCATTTCCCTGCACCAAAACGAGATCATGTTCATAAACAGAGCTAAAGCTATTGTCTGTAATAGGTTAAAGCTAGTGCCTGTAAACATTTTTGCTCAGGGCTCAAATGTGACCTTACTCATGCCGTTATGTCTCCACCCAACTCCATTGACTCACACTGGGTCTTCTTTTGGGCTATGATGTTATAGTCACACAAGACCGTATAAGGTTTCAGATCACGGGAAGTATATGGTAAACTGCCTGTCCTCATCAGACTCTCAGGATATTGAAACTCAAACTCTTTTAAGTTAATACCCAACATGTATCCTCCACAACATATTCAATACCCAATAAATGCTTCTAGAGAAAAGTGAAATCACTGAATGACCTTGTAGGATATTTGAAATATATGAGCGTGCGATTCCTTAAAAAGCAGGAGGTTCGAGAATGAGTTCTTGCTAACATTAACTCATCCATTATTCACAGATAGGTCTCCGTCTGCCCGAGCCCCCGCAAGTCTGCAAACCCCCTATTAGCATTCAACAAGACGACGCGCCCCAGTCGAACTGAGGCAAACATAAAAACGCAATGGAAATCTCTTCACTTGTAATTGCACTGCCACTGTTTTACCTGCATTCCAAGAATGAAGGGAAGAGGGGAAATTGATTTCCGTGCAAATGAAATGGCACTGCCTTAACATACTTTTCAGTGAAAAATAAAGAAACAAATGTACCTAATGAACAAGCCAAATTCCTCCTAGACTCTTATTCAAGGCACTGGCTGGAAATTGATAAGGCCCTCGCACAGAGTGAACGATATTGATTAGTGCTGCCAAATGACTCTGCCTTGCCTGTTCTTCAAGGCAAATGCAAATGCAGAGTCAGTGACAGATAGCAGAATAGGAAATAGCAATCAGCTAAACAGCAATGGGCTAAGTCCATTGGCTAAATTGAGTGAAACGCATTAGAGCTTGTTCAGCTGATGGGAGTAGCTATTTATTCACTACAGTTCCTGTGCATCTTCCACTTAAAATTTCTCTCTTACCTTGTCCCCAGTGACTTTAATTATATAGAAATTCAATACAGTGATCTAGTGTACAGCATGGCTCTGTTGGTTTGGAAAGAGTCAGAGGCCCACAGTATGAGGTTTCGATTACCGCAAGGTTACCTGTGCAGCTGTAAGTCGCGTTTAAAAATGTAGATAAAAGAAAAACTTTCTTAGACATGGCACAGACCATAACAGTTACAGAGCTGCTGGTTTTCAACAGATTCTCGTTGTTTCTTGCTGTTCCTTCTTTTCCCTCCCCTCAGGACTATAAAAAGTGTAAGACATTGTATGGCTGGTGTGCTGCTACCAACTTTGGTATGGAGAAAAACAGATAAAGGAAAAGATAGTTTGAATTAAGTTCTTCCTATATCTGAAGCTTTCAGGCATAGTTAGTACTGCCCTTGCAATGCACACTCTGATATTCTGTAAAACTGCCTCAAGTGATGTCACTTGAGTCAATGTCAGTTGGGGCTAAATACTAGGAATTTAAAAATACTGGTGTGTAAAGTTATGAAACCTCTGTAGCCCACTGATGTGCTGCACTTGAAGCTAGGAGATAAAAGCTATAATTGGCCATTTGAAGCGTAACACAACCAAACAGGTCAGAGTTGTTTTGTAGGTCTAGGATCTGTTTAATCTATTTTTATGAATCTATTTAAAGCCTGACAGTGTCAGAACTCAATAATAAATTGATACTCTTCCAACAAATGATTGAGCTTACTCCCAATTTTCTGTGATATCCAGAATAATTCTTTATCCTGTTATACACCATGGTAAAGACATTTACTCATACAATACAGACTCCAGCGATGGCAAGTCTGACTGGCATTGTGGTCCCGTCTCTGCTCTGAATCGGTTGCCAGCCTTGTCCCAGCGTGGTTCATTAGAGTACCTCCTGTTCTGCAGGCTCATGAAGGACTGTTTCAGCCACTGCAGCCACTGATTGCCACAACTGCATGTCAAAGCGCATGTGCATAAATTTTGTCACATTTCACAGCAAGCAGTACTCCAGAATGAATTTCTACACCTTGGAATCTCTGCCGCTAGGACCCACATGTGTGTGTGTTTGCATGCATTAGATACATGCATTAGACTGCTCAGAGTGGCATATACCTTTAAGACGGAGTGGGACCGCCGCAGCGAAGTTATGCAGAAGCCATTTACAACAAAGTCCAAGTCTTTAAGGGCTACATTCATTACGCTCTGAACAGCTAGTCAAGGGTGTCTCTCCTCTTGCCTTGCACCCTTTGAACCTTCATTTGCACTGTCAGACAAAGAAATGAGTCCATGAATCTTGGGTGCTCGGGCTTAATTAAACTATGTTATATTTCCCCCACCTGGCATTAATCTCACCATAGGGGGTTTCAGAGAGGAGGGGTGAAGGGACGTGAGTTAGCTAATGGTCTTTACATCCTGATGCTGCACTGATCTCCAGAAAGCCCCGTCCCCTCTGGTCAAACACTTTGCGTCGCAGGGAACGCTTCGGAGCTGATTGTGTGCACTAAAGAGGCGTCTGTGCTGGTTCTTGTGTGTGGGAATGTATAAGCGTGAGGCAAGAGCAAGCGGGCAAATATTTACTTGGCACCATGTGGCCAGGAGAACAAGCAGATGTGCCCCGTTAGACCCATACATCACACGCAGAAAACCGCAGACACAGCCTCTACGCCTCGTCTTCAAGGCGCTCTCCAGCAGAGAGCTGGACCGCTGCAGAATCCAAATCACAGTTAGCCCAACGTGAGCACAGGTGACTTATAGACCCACTGCTGGACTGTCAGAGCACTGAAGCGCTGCACTGGTACAGTACATGAAAGGACAATTGTGAATTATAATAGGAGAGATCCCATATTCTTACAGTTTTACAGAAACCCGTCCTGGGCTAAAATGCTGCTTTGAGAAGAGATCTGCATTAAGAAGCATGTAATCCATTATCCATCTGTGATGCAAATACACTCTCCTAGGAAATGTGTCTAGACCTCTATTTCCAAAATGCTTACTATACAGCCACACTCATCTCAGCTCCAATTGCTGAGATATAAAACTCCATTTCCCACAGTGGGCAGAGACAGAGAGGGCGACATGAGCATAGTTGACGTACAGGCTAAATTGCAGATGTCGTTTCATTAGTGTGAGGCTAGCTCATCTCTCAGAAAACATATCTGACTCTCTAGGGCATCGCTTGTGCATTATGAATGAGACAGCCAAGCCCTAGCTCCACTGGAATAAATTAAAGGCATTTCATGACATTTTGAAAATTAATCTGTTGTTTTTTGCTCAGCAGGCACTTGTCACAATGTGGGCGAAAAAAAGTTTCTGCGACTGTCCCGAGGGCGACGAGGGACTAGCTGTCCCTGTCAGTTTCAGTGAACAAAGTTAACAATGCAAACAAGCCATTTTTAGCTGACAAATTTGTCACTCGCCTCTATACATAGTAATCTGGACAACTAAATGAGAAAAAAAGCACTAAATAAAATTGTTTAAGACATTCTTTTAACTGCTCTCTGCAGAAGAAATGCAGAGGAAACTCATTAAAGCAAAAACTCAATTTAGAGTCAATTCACCCCACAGGCAATCATTTCAAAGTATACATTTAGAAGTGCAAGCGGGGGCAAGCGAAAACAGAATTTCTCTTTTGGGACCAATAAAATATCACATTATTATATACATGCTTTTGAATTAGTGTGATCAGTATTGTGGGTGTTTATCATGCTGGCAGGCACAGACCTCGGGGGAATTGCCCTGCAGAGACAGTTTCGACCCTGGAGGGAGCAGTATTCCTCATTGGCATGAAAAACACCTGTAACATCAGCAATGTGCAACTCAAGGGCAACTGCTGCTAGTCTTTCCTCTGTGTGTCTACGGTTTTCCATTATGCATGAACTTACAGGGGTGCACTTTGTCTTGGCTGGAGTTAAGCTGAGGACCACAGGGGGTGATTAGGACACCATGTACCTTCTGTTAAACACCCACAACAGCTGCTCTGATGTGGGACCCTCAGAGGTAATGAATGCTCAATGACTCTTGAAACATTCAGAGGGCAAAATATAACTAAATATCATGTTTGTATTACATTAAAACTCATTTCAATGGCCGAGATAACTAAAAGTATTATATAACAGCAACTTGAGAGTAGTTACAAAATGAGGGAAGGTCATGTCAAATGAACACAACGCGGAGCTTCCCAGTGCAGTCACTCATGTACCTTTGCCGACAGCAGCTCCAGTGAAGCAGCTGGGGTTGGGTGCTTTGTTAAAGGCCACCTCAACTGTAATGTACTGTACTGTGCTTGCTGTGGGAAGAGAGAATGTGTCTTATTCACCCTCTCTGGCCCAGATTCAGCCTGCACAGGGATCTGAACCACTTACATGTGGGTCACAAGACCATTTCTTTAACGATTTAGCCATAAGAAATTTTAAAAAGGCAAGGCTCTTCTAATAAAACAGAAAAAGATATGTCATATCATAATAAACTATCATATGACTGAAAAAGACATCAGATTCTCAAAGTTAAGAATTTGATATTGAACGCCTTTTTAACGATTTTCAAATTTCTTCCACTTCAAGGACCAAACGTGAACTAGTCTGAGACACAGATCCAAGTTAATTGCAGTTACAACACTGAGACTATTTATAATAAGAACTAGCAGAAGCTCACAGACAACAATTAAAAAGAAAGAGAGCGTGTAGCTTAAATGTGTGAACACTTACCAGCTGTGCTGCAGTGTTACAGTGAATGCACACTGTGTGTTCTCTGACGTTAAGTAAAGAATTTCAATTCCTATTCTTGTGCAAAATGTAGAAATCAAACACTCGCATAGTTCAGGTTTATTTGGGCCTTTTGTCAAAACCACTTAACCTTCAAATTAACAAGTTTCCAAAGATTTATAGTACTCTTAGGAACCCTGCTAATCAACAAAATAACTGCTTTAAGTGCTGTCATGGATGTAAATTTGTATTTGAATGTGAAAAGTAAAACCTAGAAACACGTCTTTGAACAAAGACAACAGCGTGGGAGAAAGAGCAGAGGGTAGCCTGGACATGACGTCAGGACACTGGCTGGCTTGGAGGATTCAATAATCTAATCTTGTTTACAACAGTCAAGTGCCACCACTAGTGTCATGCATGCTCTCATAAAAGACTACTTGCTTCCTGAGTGGACCGAAACAATGGAGCTTAACTGGCTCAGTGAGGGTTGTACTATAAGCAATATGAATCGGCTGTATTTTGGAGGGGGGGGGGGGGGTCAAAGGAGTAAGTATGACAGTGTGTGTCTAGGAGTGATTGTAAGTGTGTATGTGCTACTGTGCACCTGCACTTCTTCCATGTCCACCTGTCTAGCTGCCTGTCAGTCAGTCTACCTGCCTGTGTGCATGGTTCTGTGTGAAGGCCAGTAAGAAGAATAGAAGAAGGTGAGAAGCGAAGAAGTGCTGTCAGTCAGTGCTGGCTGAGCAGGGAGCTGATGGGAGCAGGAGGGAAGACGCTTGGCGGGCCGGAGCCATGCACTATTCAGGCATCATTCAGACGGAGCGCGACCACTGGGGCAAAACACCACGAGGTTCTTGGCAACGCATACACGCAAACACACACACTCACACGTGAATACCGCACACACCTGCCAAAGCTGGGGTTTGTTTTCTGCTGCAGGGGCTACCTCAGCAAATCAAAAATCAAGACTGCGGCATTTAAGGTTTAGACCAAAGCAGCAAAGCAAACTGGAATTTTATCTCTTGCCTTAACTTGCTTTTCACAGCAAAATGCAAAAAGCTGGAACACTCACAGGTTGTTTCTATACTATCACTGTTACTACCCATCAAAGTCTATGGTTAAAAAGTGGGTAAAGGCTGTCCCCTCTTCCCTTGCTTCAGGCACTGTCCCAGTGTCATCTGAAGCAATCCTGCCAGTGAGGTCAGAAAAACAATACAATCAGGACAGACACCTTTATCATGCAGTGTATTAAAAAGTTAAGCTCCCCTCCTATAAACCTTGAATGCTGTGAGAGAGTCCTGAATGGTCTAACTCATCTAAAGGACAAAGTGATGGCGCCAGGGAGCAGACGGCTCGTAAACTAATGGGACTCTTGTAAAAAGATACTCCCCCCTGGATTATACCTGCTCAGGAGGCCTGATGGATGGCCCAGATGGCTTGGAGAGGACACCGAGCATAGACGAGTGTACAGGTGTGAGCGTGCGTGTGAGTTCTTTTGTGTGCTATCACAAGGACTTGTATAGTCTATTCCCTAAAGCTGGCCTTGCCTTTAACTGATTTGGATTAAACAGGCCCCAAAATATCTGACCGGGTGAAAACAGTTTTATGAGGAAATGAGCAGACATTTTGAATTTCTGTCGTGTCACTTTTCCAGGTAATGGTTATATGGGCGGGAACACATTTCCACATTACAGCTATTCTAAAAAACAACTCGTTAATATGCTAAACTGGAACCGGAGCAGAGCCGGATAATGAGCTACCACAGCACATCTGGTAGCGAAACGGTAATGCTAATAGGAAAGCTACAAGACGAGGTGTGAAACCTGTTACCCACAGAGTTGTACATTCCTGATCCCAAGGTTTGCACACGCTGCAGGTGAACCTTTTCAGACACTTCTCGACTGTTTGCTTAAATTTCTTCTTCCAGACTACTAAAAAATAATCAGTATGGATTATGACATCTGATTAATCATGTAAAAACAGACCGGGTCTAGATTATCACATGTTTATTGTGTCTTTTTCTATTGTATATTTGGATTTTGGGCTGTTGGTTGAACTAAACAAGCAGGTTTAAGATTTCAACCAGGAAGCTTTTTTTCAGTCTTTGAATCTGAGTCTATTGCTATAAAAGGAAGAGGTAGTTATCACTGTTGTTAGCCTTAAGGGAAAGACAAGAAAGCCAGTGACACATGACAGCATTATTAATTATGAAGAAATGTATAATAACATCCAGGTTCTTGGTAGACCAAACAGGACTTCTAAAAACAGAACCACTGGCTGTCTTGCAATATTCTTTTTCTTAAACCCTCAGTTAATAAACCAATAAAAACAGATGATGAATTGCAGGATTAAACTGAAACTGTTGGCTGTGGACACAATATGGCTTCCACTGCACATGAAGCAGAGAGCAGGTGTGAACTGCAAGGGCTGAAAGTGTGTTCAGTCAAGCTTCTCTTAGAGAGGAAAGGATGAAAAATGCACATGGAAGACCACCGTGTAACATATGAATAAACTAAGCCAGACAATCTGAGAGGCTCCTGACATGGGAGACAGCTGGTGGTTGGACCAACCTTATTAAGTCAGGTGTTTTGCCTGGGGATATGCTGTGAGGCAGCGCACACTCGCACAAACACGCACACGCGCACACACAGACATTCATGTACACATGCATACACGTGAGCCACTGTAAGTGCAGCAACCTTGCAAAGAACACGCAGGAGAGAACAAGTTTAAAGCAGAAAACAGAGGAAATGACAAAATGCTGTGACTACAAGATTTAGCATCTCACCGTATCCACTTTCTAAGAATAGGAAACTTAAAGAAACAAACAACCTATAGTGCATTCTCTCTCTCTCTCTCTCTCTCTCTCTCGTTATTGAGGTCTCAAATCAAAGAGAAACCATCTGTTGAGAATTCACATGGAAGCGTCTCTGCAAAGTTTCCGTATTTCCCAGAGATTTACCTGTGCAGACAGTCTAATGCTGCATTATCTGTTCTTCTACGCTTCCCCAGCACCGCGTGACACACACCTTGGAAATTGTCGCACATGGACAGTGCTTTCAGACGAGGCATTAGGACTGAGTTAAATTGAATTACATCGCCGCTTCCCGCTTTGATGGCGGCTATTAACTTTGCAAACAGTGCTGATGGTAAGCCCATCATATGGTGGCTGCTGTGTAACAGGATTGTGGATTGTAGGACTACAGAGTGAGGAGCGAGCAACTGTGGCACAATGTAGCAGGCCTCCTAACCATGGCTGCTGCTGTGAGGGTGATGGCAGTGGGGGGGCTGGGGGGGGGGGATACTGTAGTGGTGGAGGTGTAACAAAGAGCTGCAGCACCCCCAACAGAGGGTAGAGACATACCGACAGGGAGCAACGGGAGAAAGAGCGTGTGCGTTTTCTTATGGGCAGTTATTTGTTGTATTTTCTATTTCCTTACTGTTGGTTATCAATTAGTGTTTCTATTGTTCTTCTATGTTATTTTATTTTTTTTATTTTTTTTTTACAAAAAATGCAATACATGTGTGGGCATGCTTGTGCGAGGCGGACTCACGCACAAAGAGCAAGCAGAAAGTCGGAAAAAGGGGAAGCGAAAGGGAGACAAGGAAAGGAACTGATGAAAAAGAGGAAGTAAAACCTAGAGTAGGGATTAATTGCGAGGAAGGAGAAGAGGGGAAAAAGGACCATTGCCATAGCAACAGCAGTATTTCTGCCATCCAGCAATAACTGCTTGATGTCAGATGCCAGCTCTTGGTATTAAAATCGATTAAAAAAGAAAAAGATATGCAGAAAGTCTGTAAAACCTGGCATTGAAACTTACAGACCTTCACAGAGCAAGTGGCTTAAAGATACACAGTCTGGGGGTGGGAGAGACACAGACACACACACACACACAAACAAAAAGTCAACCACATACACAAACACCACTTCATCCTGAATTTTGAACGGAGCTGGCAGAAAAATAATAAGCTCTGTTTCGTAGCTGAAAAGCTGAAAACTATTACAAACTCCAGAAAATGTGTCAGACCAGCTAGTGCTGCGTTTATGAAGTTGTTTCCCCTCATTGTTGGCATGCAGTGAAAATGTCACGGTCTGTTATTGTTCTTTGTATTTACTGTTGCGTAAAGCAGCTTCCTCTCTTTCGCTGGCTCGTGTTATCAGCTTGTTTGTTCTCTCTCTATCTCTCTTTTTTAAAATGAGCCTTGTTCTGTAACGTTAATAAAGAACAACAAACGCTCATTCTGATATAGATACTAAAGTAGTTGGTTGTCTTGAAGCAGCACACAAGTTGTAGTTTCTACAGGGTCAAAGTTTGACTGGTCAGCGACAGTCGGTCCCTGCAAACCCTGGTCCCACAGATCCTGAATCAGCAGTTCTTACAGGATTCTGCGGAACTAAACTCAGTCCATGGTTCCTCTAGTTAAAAGAAGGTTTAGGTCCTTCTCAAAGAGATGTTGGATCATGCTGAAATGATGAAAAATCGTATTAAATGTTTCATGACACAAATATAAGAATGATTTCATTCATTTAAAATATGAGAATTTGCAATTTTAAACAGTTCAGGCAGGACGTTACTAAGTGTTTTTGTGATATGCTGGTTCATCGAGGCGTGATGTGTTTTGATCTGGACTCATAAGAACGGACCTGGATTGGGCGGAGTTATGCTGCAAAGTGGGGGTAAGTGTTCAAGGATATTTGTACAATCAGATTATGTAAAAATATAATGCAGCTCTGGTAAGTGTGGCATTAACAAGAAGTGAAACTCATGAAGGGACCAGCTGAATCATTTTTTCTCACAGCTTCCCGGCTGAAATAAATCCCTCTTCAGCGAGCGATGACTGGGTGCTGTGTTCAGGTTCACTCAACAGACAGCATCGCCTCAGGACATCAGGAATAATTAGCTGAGATCAACCTGACATCAATCATCCTACTCTCACACACGCGCACAGGTCATCACCTTCTACATGACCTTACACGCTAAACAGGCCGCTGTCACAACCTGTCGCAGGGCTCAATGGAGAGGGAGGGACAGAGGGGACAGAACATGTGAGAAAACCGTGTGGAAACGTGTGTGGAGGTGCATACTGCTGCCCTGTTTCACCATCTTTTACCCTGCTACACCCTGACAAGATGAACTATGCTACAAAGATGTTGTTATAATGCTTAAGTTATGGGCTAAATCGATCATTTTCTGAAATTCACACACTGACCACCACAGTCAGACGGAGACAATCCCACCTGTGGACCCCGGAGACTGGCAGCCCTGACATGTCGTGGGGCTTGGCCCAAAAACATGCCTGTCCCTGCGATTAATTACACCACTCAAGTGAGGAACCAGCCAATGGATCATCCCCTTTCCTTCGAGCTCAAGGACGGTCGGTCCAGTTTCTGTTTTACACAAGGGGGTGTCCTCCCTGCTGACAGTGTCCACTGGTAAGAGTGGGAATTTGCATGAGAGGAAATATGTCACAGACGGCGTGCAGGGACAATGACTTCTGCTTTAAGGACAAGGTGTTTGAGCCGTATCGTCAGGTAAAAACTGCAAAATAAGCTGCTCACGTGTAAATGATGGCGTGGTCGTGAAGACAATTATATGTGTATTTCAGAGGAGAACTTTCTAGAGCTTGGCCAAAAAATGCCTCATAGCTACAAACAGTATTATTTACTTTTGTCCCAGAAATATTACAATAATTCTGTTACTGTGGGCTTCAATTCCCTCAGATGGTGGCGATTTCATTATATATTTTTTTTCTTTTTGTATTCTCCTCTTTATCCCATTCTTCCCTGCCGCAATGACCCAATTTCCCCATGGGGATCATTAAAGTTTCATCTTATCTTATCTTATCTGCCCCTATCCCTCTCCCTTCCCCTATCACCCCTCATCACCCTCCTCCCCCAATCCTTCACTTAATTATGTCCCGTGAATGAAGTTCATCTTTCATGCTGCCAGCAGCCAGCAGCGTGGCTCGCCCGTTCTGGGCTATCTAATCATGGCGCAGAGACTAAACTAAATTTAGACGGCCGGCTTGTGATGCCTGGCAGGCCCTAATGGGGGCCGACATCTCAAGACACTCTGCTGATGCCGGGGATACACTTGGCCCGGGCGGGCGCGCAACCACTGTTGACTAACACTGACGACGTGTGAACCGGTTTGTTTGGTTCAAAAAGTTTTCAAGGGGATCACGCGTAGAGGTGAAGCACCGTGCTGACTCAGGCCATTCAAACTTAATGAAATCCAGCATTTACATTTTAGGAGCTTAGCCAATGTTCCTAGTGTGTGTGCTTCAAAGCAGTCTACATGTGGCAAGTAAAGCAGCGGCACCTAGGGGGACAAACTCACACTCTTTTGTTCAAATTCAGCCACGTCTGTTGACATAAATATGATCTGTAGATGCAGTAGATGTCTGCTCTTATTTATTCAAACGTTAATCCTGTTTTTAAGCCCTGTAATAGCGCTTTGTAACTTTGTTTTGAAATGTGGACCTTAATTGCACATAATTTAAAGGAACACTTTTAGAAGATTAGAGCAGATATGTCAGCCCATATCATCTGCGCTTACTGAAAACGTCACATTTTCCAGTAACACTAATATGCCTTCTGAAAAACTGTGTGGCTTATAATGTACAACAGACGGAGGAAGTATTAAGTTTGCATTTACGGCAAACACCACAAGCGGAGCAGATTAGAAATGTGAGAAGATTCTTCTTGAAATATGATACAGTGCATTTGTAATAGAGGAGAAATCTGAATAAAAGGCTCGTTTCTAATAATAGCCTGTCTCAAATTATTGCCTGGTAGCCTCTTCGGTTGTGGTAAATTAAGACCACAGCCACCATTTGAGAATGGAGGCCACGGTATTTAAACTGTGTCATTACTGCACTGAAACGTCTCAGACACACTCTTTTTGTATTTAGCGTATTTAGGGTATTTAGGCATAGCACATAACCCAGTCTGTTGCTAAGCGAAGCACTTTTTTAATTCTCTCCCTTGGTCTCGCTTTATGCTCCCCTTGAGTCACACGCGGTCAACACACATATATACAGACACTCAAAAACCTCAAGGACAACAGCTGTACATCACTATTGTTAAAACAGAAAAGACCTGAACTCAAGAGGGCTCACAACAGAGATGTTACCAAGAACTGGACAGTGCCCACTCCTCTGATAATCCACACAGCTCCAATATGTTTTATGAGTCAGCCTCTGTGCTGACTGAGGTCACGGGAACACAATTCAAACTTCATTTTAAAACTCCATTTTTCTTTGGTCACAAACTGTCACAGCCTATACAAAGCCTCTGTCCCCAGATCTCAGGGACTCAAGTCCAAGCGAGATAACACCATCCCTTCATTGATATGACAAGGCAATTATTTTTATGATAAGTGTCAAAAAGATAATTAGTGTTGTTTGTTCAAGTCACAAAATATTTAACAGCATATTCAATATCGTCTATAAGCATTTTGATTATTGTAAAGTGATCACATTAAAAAACACTGATGTTGACTATGATACTTCTTTTATATTTTTTTATAATATTACTGTCTTGTGTAAAGTGGGACTGAGTGATAAAATGATAACACTGAGGATCTGATTTATAATTTCACAACTGTTGAATGTATTAAAGCGATAGGCTGCGCTGCCTCACACCAGCTATAGGGGCGGTGCTACTAAAGCAGCTAACAAGTGGCCCTTCCATTCTAGTTCACTGCGCCTCAGAAAACCTGCAAATACAGCCATCGCTAATTGCTATGCTAGGGGAACTAGCTGGTCTGAATAGCTTGTAAACAGTCGGCTCAACAAGAAAGTCACGAAAAAGAAGGGAGCTGTGAGTGCTTGAACAGAACTAATGTGCATTTAAAAGTGCAGCAGGTATTTAGCCACTGTAATGACAAATAGGGAAAAACGGGAAAAAGGGAAAAATGAACTAAATTAAGAGCAGCAAAAGTCAGCTGAAGCAGCCTGAAATGAGACAATCTGCTTAAAGAAGCACATCAGGTCATAACTTCATAGAGACAGCTAAGGTCTGACAGCCGCATCCTATGGTTGTTTTCATTTGTATAATTCAGTTGGACTTTAAAGTCTCACGTTGATGTGCTTCATTGGACAAGTAATGAACTCTGCAGTCCTGGCAATCTTCCATTTGTGCTGTATGACGAGAAGCGCTTACAGAAAAGTTTTCTATTGAGCTCTCTTGTTGAGGATAAAAGACTATGAAAGGATTTCAGTTACTTTTATTCCACTAAGAAAAACGTGATTATGTTGTGTTGTTTTGAATGTCCTACCTGTGAAATGGTTTGGTATTTGTTAAGTGTTTCTCATGGTCTGATCATTAAGAATAGCGTAAAAGCACAATTATCTAATTTCTTCATCTTTGACTCAGCAAAAATTGCCCTTTAAACTTAAAAGGGATGACGATTTATCATTTATGCTAATTATTAACAGATTTGAACATTTTTTATTTTTTATTTTTATTTTTCACCCATTAACTCTGAACCCGTCATTCCAAGCAATTGTAGCTTTAAAACCTATGCAGAAACTCTTTACATTCGTGGCTCTAACTGCTCTTTCAAAACAACTGAACATTTCATCACAGTACATCCTGTCTGTAACAGACTGGTCACTGGCTGGATCTTAACATTGAATATGTGATGTCAGACAGGCTCAATTCACAAACTCGTCCAATAACTGCTTTGATGTTGTTGGTCTACTTGTCAACCAGTGGGCGCGTAGCCGTTGCCAAAAGTTAGTTTCAGAGGACACAAAGTCAACTGTAAAGAGGGAGGTCTGCAAGGATTTCATGGCCACTGGGGTGGCAGTGGTAGCAAACAGTCTCTGGGGTTGGATAAACAATAAAGGCCTGTCGTTTGGTTAGAACAAAGGCCTGTCATTTGCTTTTGTTGTTGGTGGTATTTTTTTCCTCTTGTAATCTGCATGTCCAGATGGCTGGATGACTTTCCCACTCACAGCATCGTTAAAAGTACAGCACAGCTGGCAGACGGAGTGAGCAAACTAAGAGTGAGAAGCAAAAGAGCGCGAGGAAATTAAAAAGTGAAAGAGCTTAGAAAGGAAAAAGGCAGACCTCAACAAAAGCTGAGAAATGTGGAGCAAGACACGGCAAATCGGGAGACAAGTGGACTGTGCAAGGCTACACGTCGAAACACACGCTGACAGATAAGTGGAGGCTTTTGGATGACTATCGCTTACCCAGATCTGTGTTGGGCCCAGCCAACAACTGTTTGAACTTATCCAGACGGGATGCTTCCCTCTCGGTCATGGCCGGGGTGCCAGATGTGTTCTGGTCAGCCATGCGCGCCACGAGCGGGATGACAGGCGGCCGGTGTGGCAGGGAGCGTTGTCTGTGGAGGGCTGCGCGCTCACCTGCTGCATCTGGTGGGAGGATAAAGAGATGAGACGGGGGGAAAGGTTACATAAACACAGAGGCACAACAAATGGAGGGCTTTCAGATGATGCAGCTTAGGATCTTATTGCTATGTTGAAGGCTTATAGCTTTTTGCCAAACTGAAGAGAACAACTGTAAATATAAGTAAACAGTCCAGCACAGAAAAGCTGACAGAGCATTTGTTGTAAATCATCAACTTAACATAGAATATGATCCCCTTAAAACTGGTGGTAATATCTGATTTTATAGTTCTTTTGTAAGACCAATAAAAACAAGCCTAAGAGGTCGCTGTCAGGCTAGCAGCTTTATGAGGTTGTACCATAGACTGTATGAAAACTATTGTACTAGCAATCGTTACGTCAACCATAGATTTCTGAAGAGTGCTTGTGAAGTTCAATGTGTAGTGGATCGGGATGTCGCCATCTTGGCAACGCGTGGTATCAGCTAACCCCCACTTGTCAAAAAATGGGCAAAAAGGTGGCATATCAGGCGGACAGCTAGCGGGTAGCTTCAGACCACAACATTGCAGCTTGGGTTGTACCTCTGTCCAGAGGTACTTTGAACTAAATGCTAGTATCAGCATGCTTAATTCAAGACCACAAGGTGACCTGATGGTGACACTACAGGTGAAGTCAGGGGATGACCACAGTCATCAGAAAATCCATTTAATAGTTGCAATATTGAAATATAGTTATAGATATAATAGTTGAGATATATCAGTCTGGATCAATGTCTTGGATAAACTTTGTGAACAACTAACAGACAAACTGACCCAGACCCGTACAGCTTACATGATTAAGATTAACCAACCTTATTAAAGTAGACGTCATTTACAAACACTGTTTAAAGCAAGTCTACATGGCAGTGCAAAACTCCAAACATTACTGAGTACATCGTCTTCTGGGCACAGCTTTTCCTTCATTCTGTTTGGAGGACAGTTTTTGCATTGTTCTTTTCAACTATAATTGGCCTCTTCCTGTTGAGGGACAAATGTCTTAAACTGAGCAGTACTAAAAAATCTACAGATTACAGCGTTGAGTAGATGCACAGTAACTGCTGCAGCTTGCCATGTTAGGTTACAGACAGCATTTTCAGCTTAAATTAGACATTTTTGGGGTCTAATCGTCCAATCTGAATGATCTGGAATTTTACCATACCTTCATAACCTAAATATAAAAACAAATGTGACTATGTCCTTTAGGATTTTGCGTGGTTCCAAGCAAGGTGGTGTAGAATGTAGTTACTGTTAGTGGCTTGTTTTGCAATGAGCATCCAGGCTGGCAGCAATTGTGGTTGCTGCAAGATTTCTGATTCAACTGCGAAGCCTTTATAGCTCGCAGACAAACATATTCATTCAGTCTAATGAGGGCCACATGTTCCACCAGATATGTGCTAAAAAAAAAAAAAGACAAACTCAACTTATGAACAAGCTGGCGAGGTCGGGACTTCAATGTGGAGACGGATGCTCCTTTCACACTGAACAGTAAGCAAAAGTTTTTTTAGAAAAAAAAAAACAACCTGTGAACGGCACTGCCAAGTTTTCACAGAGCTATAGCGAGGCACGACACGTCTCCTACGTGTAGAGTCACACAAACACTCCGATGCAATTAAGAAAACTGGAATGCTGCCTACTTTAATATCTTTTTCAGTTTTTACAAGAACAAATAAAAAGCTACAAATCTGTTCTCAACTGCTTTATTTGCACTTACAAAAATTAAAAAAGATTATTAAAGCTGGTGGAACTATTTTTTGCAGTGGAACCTTTTGTGTGATTTTAACAATAAGCCATTTTTATGGACCATCTAATAACTTTTAAAAGGGCTATAAAAATAAAATGCCAAGCTAAAGGAAGTTAGTAATGTTCACTTATCAGTCGCAACACACTGCATCAATTATTACAAGTGGGGGAGAAAGAAACATACAGATGAGACACTGAGCACCTCCCCTCCATCAACACTACACACAAACAAGTGTATTTCTGTATGAACATAGTACACGGAGGGAACGTGGCCCTCGCTAATGAATCCAATGCTGTGTGCCATTATCTAGAAGAGAAAAGAACAGAAGAGAAGAGAAGAGAAGAGAAGAGAAGAGAAGAGAAGAGAAGAGAAGAGAAGAGAAGAGAAATGTACAGTGAAATGAGACGCAGCAAACCAGCAGCCAGCCTTACTGTAACTGTGCATGTCAAATTGTTTGCCCACCCATCAAGCACTGAGCGTGCATATATTAGGGTTGGTATATAAGCTTTAGTGTTTTTTTTGCAATACGCTCACTAGAGGTCTAAAAAGGTGTCGTCTTGCATATTCCCATACATGACGTGGCGTTGCATGCAAGCCTGTGCGTCGTCTCCTCTGAGCAGATAAGAGGAATCGCCTGAAGGCAACAGGCTTCTTACGTTATCTGTATCTAAACACAGCAACAGAGAGAGTGGCAGACATCCATGCAGACTGGCAGATAGGACAATAGGCAGACAGACGTTCACGGCGCACAGCAGCTCCTGCTATTGCTGTTGATGTTACGATGTATAAAGCAACAGTGGCGTCTCTTCACGACATTCCTCCTCTATGTGTTTATAAGGAAGAGGATAAAACTTATCACAAGGAGCCTGTGTTGCTATAAACTGCTGCTGTTCACCAGCACAGTGACACAGCAAGAAGAACAGTCATGTTACATATACTATTGCATACTGAAGGGTTAAAGTAAGATCCTAAGAGAACAGAAACACAAACTGGAGACGAGTTAAGGTATTAGACTAGAGGAAGGTAAGAGGAGAGAAAATGGGCAGAAGCAGTAGTCTCAGGGATTATTATGAAGAGCTGCTCTTCACAACAGAATTCTGTGTCTTGTTTTGTTTTTTATTTTGATCCTGAGAGAGATGAGTAACAGGTTAGCCCAACAGAACTGCCCAGTGAATGCGATTGTTTGATTGCTTGATTGAAGGCTTTTGTGTGTCCTTGTTCTGAAACTATGTCAACACTGAGCACTGTACGCTCTGTCTAAACCAAAAGCGAGTCCAATCAAAGCACAACATTGGCAGTCCATCAGTAACACCGCTCCACAGAGTGAGAACATCTGCCAAATGTTTTCTCTGGTTCTGCTGAAACTTGATACTATTTAAATGCGGTGATGTGAAGCAGCCGTGAGATCACAGTAAATAAAAACACAAAAAAATGATGCAGACATAAAAAAAAAAAAAATAAACTTGGAAAAGTTAGTTGGTCAATAATTCAATTCAATTTTTTATATAGGACCAAATCTCAGAACATCAGCACAGATCCAACAATCCAGGATTTATGACAAAGAATTTAAATTTGATATGCTGACAAGGTGATATGTTGATATTTCTACTTTAATTTATAAGAGATACGTTGGACAAACACCCTGTTTATTGTAACACTAGAAGAAATATAACAAAAACATAGACGAGCAGAGCAGAATGACAACAAGACTTGAATGCAGACTCAGGTAAAACCGTTAAGCAGGTATCGTTTGGTTTTGTCGGGAACCGTACGAACGGTCTTGTCTTTCTGTGTCTTTTTAAAAGCATCCACATCATTGGTACAGCCAAAGTAAAAGCAGACGGGCTTTTAGTATGCAGGTGAGCCAGAAAACTTTTTGGACACTGAGCAATGATGTTCACTAACCTTTAGGTGACCCAATTGGAGCTTCGCTGTGGGACTTCACTAGGCGGCCATCAGTATAAGGGCTGCTCTGGGAGGCAAACGACACCTCTGGGCTGGTCACGTCTCCTTCCCCCACCCTGTCCTCCTCCTCTTCCTCGTCCTCCTCCTCGTCCTCTGCCACCTCCTCCTGCGTGTCATCTTCTCTCTGTTCCGGCTCTGTTGTCTCATCCTGCCTCTGTCTCTCTTGCTGCTTGCTGTGATTTTCAATCACCTGTTTTCAGTTAACAAAAAACAATTAGCTTCACTTGTGCCAGCCATAGGTGCTGCTGGTAATGGACACAACATTTAAACTCTGTACAGAGTGTTGCAAAAGGCTACAATTCTCTGTAATTTGTGAATTATGTTACCACTTTCATGTAAGGGTATTTTTTAATAAATATGAAACGTGCTTTGACTAAGCCTGTTTAGCAGAAGAACATGCATCAGGCTTAACTGTTTCATAACAAGCCACAATCTGGTTGTTCACCTTATTTGCGGTCTCCATGACCACCTCAATATTAAGGTTCTGTGCAGCCATGGCCAGCAATTCATCGTCATCATCCCCAACATCCCAGGCATCACTTGTGATGCTCTCAAACTCCTGGAAAGTTGTGGCCTTCTTGGGCTTCCCTGGCGTGGCCGGCGGAGGCTTGTTACCTGCTTTAATCAGGCTGGACCGTAATAACAGAAGATAAGGGAAAGCAGATAAGATTAGAGAAATTGAGAGAAAGGTGTGAAGGAGGGGGAAGTGGTGGTGAAGCAGAGGAAAGGGAAAAAAACAGATGTGACAAAAAGGAGCGGGAGATAAAGTAAATAGGATAAAGGAAAAGGGGAGAGAGATGAAAAGTGAATCCTTGGCACTTATAGGTGGGACATACTGAACCTTTGAAAAAATAGAAATCCTTAACAAGTTATTAATTAACAGTTAGCCTGAGCAAAGTCCCATTCTACTCATTAATGGCAGCTTTTGGATGAATTCAGAATATAGAAACAAATGTCCTGAAAACCAAACAAGAATGAATCTCACCATATTTAAAAGATAACACGCAACACTAAGTTGCTGCCTTTGTTTTGCAAGGACACAGTTTTAATCGGTGGGAACAAGAAATACATCAGAAAAAAGGGATTTAATTAAGTTTAATTAAACTCAACCTCTCCCCTTTTATCATGCCTGTCTGAATAATAGGCACTTTCTTCTATGTGTTCGTGCATGTGCATGCATGTGTGCATCACACACAAAGAGTACAGTCTAACAAAGATAAATGACAACGATGTTGAAAACAAATGTTTTCTGCGCACAATACATTTCATGATTGTACAGTTTTCATTTTTTGTTTTTCTAGCTATACATAAACTACTAAGTGGAATGTCATGGGGTTTTCTTCTTCTTTGTTCTTCATCAGTTAATTGACTAATTTAGTTAAATGTGAATCCACCTAGGTATTTTCAAACAACACAGACCTGTGTAAGAACCCTGTAGTTCAGAAAGACATAACTTTCATCCACAATGTGAATTCTTCTTTAACTCATTTAGCATAATCTCTTTGTGCTGGATATTTTCACATAAAGTCAAATGAAGAAACCTAAACATATGTCTTGTATCCTTTAGCCTGTCAGCCTAACCCATGTTTTTTGGGTAGGTTCATTCCACTGACACTGCAGAACAGGATGGGCCATACAGCGCAAACAAGGCGTAAGACAATTATGGCTACATCACAGCCCCTGATGTAACACCTGGTGTCTGGTGTCAGATAGCAAAACAAACTCTTCCACATTCCTGATTAGGATGTGGCTTTTGCGCTGTATCAAACGACACCACAGCAGTTTTCTGTCTTCTGTGAGTTGCTGGGTTGCTTCCCTATAAGATTTTTTTGCAGATCTGTTGTTTACAAGTTTTTAAAGGTGAATCAAGAAGACAGTAAACAACAAGAACACCGGGGAACCGGTCAATGAAATCCTGAATGAATATCAACTTCAGTTAGGGTTCAATGTAGTTTGGCATCAGTACAGAAACTTTAACTAGCAGAGGTGTGGGACTTGTTCAGACTACTCCAATGCGATCATTGAGCATTCACCTAAGAGGTGGTACTGTTAACTTACTTAGCATGAAGGAGCGGGTCGAAAGGTGGATGTTGTGCGCCATATACATGCTGAATGCTGAGGAAGTGAAGAACAGAGAATGCAAATGAATGAGCTAAGTCAATTCATAACTGGCTGTCAAGCTAACCGTGTTAGCTTCATATAACTCAAACTAGTACCGATTAATGCTATAATATGACCACTAAGTGTCATGAAAACGACTTTAATTTGTCGTACAGTTATAGCTACACGGTCATTTGAAATGGTATCTGTATCACTTGTTACAGCTGTGTGACTACGGAGTAGGCAATCGCACAACTACTAGCTGCAGTTAGCAACGTAAGTTAGCTATTAGCCAGCTAACAGCAGAAGGGTTCAAACTGTGTCTGCAAGAGTAATTTACCAAACAATAGTATGTCGCAAAGGGTGAAACTAGCGAATTTTGTGCAATACGTCAGCACCGTCAGTGAATGCGAAAGTTGCGTCTCAAGCTCAACAGTGAAGCGTCAGTTGAGTAAGGCTAGCAACGCTAAGCTAGCCGACAGGAGGGAACACGTCACTCACCTGCCAGGAACCTTAGCTGCGTTTCTTTTCCAAAACTGTTTTTTATTTCCGTCAGTCGACATTTTCACTCTACAGCCCAACCAGTCCTGGATACAAACACGCGAACGCTGTCGTTATCTGTTAAAGGTGAAATTTGGGTTTATTTACACCAGCTCCCCTCCTCCAAAACTCAGAAAGCTGCCATGTTGATACTGCCTAATCGGCGAGCAAACGCTGCTGTGATTGGCTGGACCGATACTTCCGTGTTGTGAGCCAATCACAAGTGAGATCCGCTGCTAGGTGGCGTGAGAAGCTGTTGACGTAATGGTCCACTGTCTTTGCCATGTTCACACAAACTACAAGCTGTGTGTCAATCAAAAGAGAGGCCATCAGCATCAGGACCAGAGGCAGGGAGCAAAAAAATGCTTAGCATATACTACTGCTGGTTCCAGAACAGTTTAATGTTATGGAATAATTGGTACAGCACAAGAAGTTTAAAAAGTTTTACAAGGCTCAGTATTGTTTAGAATTGTTTGTATACCGTAGCATTCGTTCATTATTTTTCAGATGCAAGTTTTAAAAGTTAGATCAAGTTTTGGTCAAGGTCAAGGGATATAGAATAATGTATACTGTTGGTTTTCCCAATCCAGAGAGCACAAGAAAGTCAATTAACTGATTCACACTCTCTGGGGCATGGGGGGTTCATGAACTACATCATCATTTACAACTGTGGCACAATGACATTCACAATGTAGAGGGAAAATACTGTAACTTAGTCTTCAAGTTTGTCAAATGTTGGTTTTTTGAAAGCACTCGTTAATGATTGTGATCTGATGATGTTTTTTTCAGATGTAAAAAACAGTATCAGTATGTATTGTTTGTTTATTTCCTTAACATCATATTAAAATAATATTTAGTTATTAAACAGTTTTAACCTTGTACTGGAGGTCTGATGTAATCATTCCTGTTAGGCTATTAGGATTAAAGGTTATTTATGTTAATCATGATTAGGCAGAAAATGTCTCATAAATGAGATTACATTTGTGTTGCATTGAGATAATAGAGATCTGGTTGATTTCTACACAGGAAGAACAGTCAGGAGGTACTACTAGATTTATGGTTGAATGAAAGTACTTATCATGATTCAAACCTGCTTTGGTCTGTTAGTTATTACTGTGTTATCTCTTTAGTTTATTATACCTTGATTCAGCATTGTGCACTGTTCCAATCTCGCACCTCCAATCATGACAGGGCACTGTAATTTGTCATATGTATTGGGATTCACAAAAGCCTTGTTTATATATATATCTTTTATTTACAGTAGATAGTTTGACATAATCTGATCTAAAATCATACAGAAGTTTTAATGTATACTCAGTTCACATGACTCACCTTTAATCTATACTGGATAGTGAAGTTTTAAGTAGAAAGTTTTGTTTTTTTTTCATTAAAATGGTAAGCAATGATACATGTTTTCAAAGTTTAAATATAGTCTTTGGGCTAAACTGCTGAATCTTGAAGGCCTGAACATGAAAAGCACTATATATTCAAAATTAGAAACAGACGGTACACTTTGACTAAACATCTTGTGATTTCCTTTTTATTGTCTCTCTCTCACACTCTGTCGCACAAGCAGTCTCACACAGAAAAAGGGATGTACAGGATAAACTGTCTTTAGTGTGACATTATTTGCATCACCCTTAAGTCAGCCTACTTTACCTCAGCAAAAAGCAGTGAAGGGCAAATCCAGTTAAACATAGTGTAGTCATCATTTTTATTCACGTTGTTTGCCTCATCGCTGTCTGAAGGCTATACGAGGTTACGGTAATTATTCAACGGGAACAGTATGGAAGCACCTAACTGATCTGAGTCATGAATTAGAGAGCGAATTATGTGTTTGCTCAACGTGCTGATGCAGTGTTTGTTCCACAGCACCGTAGCAGACAGAGTGAAAGACGCGAGCTCTCACTCTGTCACCTACTTCCAGGTACTGCAATGTCGTATGTGCTGATAGGGTATTGGTTGTGTAATTACGTATTGACAAAACCAAATAGCTAAGTGGCTAATAATGACACAAAATTTTATATAAATTGATATTTTGAAGCTATAATTAAACCCCTGTATGTAGTATCTTCCATTGCTGAGCAATAACTCAAGCCTATTAGTGGATTTTGTTTATTGAGAGGGTTTTTTTTATTTACTTAAGAAGTATATTGTTAAGAGACTGAAGTTTTGTTGTTTTAAAGGAAGTAACTATAACAGAATGTCAATAGTTATAGGGTGTGACGAGTGGATTGTTTCCTCGATGTGGAATCAAAAAAGTTACTTAAAACCCTGTAAAGCCTGACACATCAAAAAAAAGCAAGAAAATTCAAATTTTTTGGAACTGAGATCTTTATTAAACATTTTTTTTGCCATATCATTTTGTTTATGATGTGTTTTTTTTTGTATAACATTTGATACATTGGGAGTTTTTGAAGGGAAGAATAAAAAAAGGTTTAGAGTACAGAATACATGTGTCAGGTCATATACAACAGGTTTTTAGGGAAAGTATTGATCATGTTGACAAGATAGAGGTCTCAGAAACTCGCGTAGCAAATATGATACAAAGGGTTTTATAGAGTTACGGTAGAGGCTGCTTCTTAAATGCAGCCAGTGTCATTTACTTTAGGCCTGTAATTTCTACTCTATGCATGTAGTGGCACAGCACAGAATGAGAAGTAGAGCAGTTTCAGTTTTACCTTGGAGTGATTCATCTTCCTCATACACGATCTTTGTCTTAACTCCCGTGTTCTGAGCGCTCGGGCCGACCGGCTCACTGACTCAACACCCTTCAGACGCTGGACGCGGGTTGTTATGCGGGCCGTAACAAAGTTGAGATGAGATTCACCGGACGACAGCGTAACTAATGACACGTCTGAGCGACAACATGGAAAAACAGGCCAGATTACTATCATCGAGGCTTTTTCTGAAGCATAGACAGGTAGAAGTTGTTGTAAATTGCAGTGTTTTGGCGTGGAAGGAAATTGAGAAGGGGAAGAAACGAAGCTCTGGCATCAGCAGCATTTCTGAAACAGGTAAGTGGACTAAGATATCAATGAGTTTGACAGCTCTGTTGTCATGCTCAAGCTTTTGATTCTTTATGAAATATTAAGAAATGTAGACAAAAAGCTCCATTGAAGCAAACTTGTTAAAATTGCATTTTGAATATTAAAATCAAAATTCACTAAAGGTCAAAACATCAATGGCATATGTTTTTTGTGAAGTACCCATAATCATATATACATTTCCTCAAGCATATGGTAACTCTTGTCACCCATGCAAAAAAAAAAAAGTTAGAGCAGCTGTCTTCACACGCTGCCTTTCTTATCAGGATCATGCACATGTTGAGGGAGACAGTCAGGTCATGTAGCTACTGTAGTTGGGGTCTGCACACTGACAAGCGCAGGTCACACACAGGTGGGTCTTCAGTCAGAGATAATTAGGAGGCTCTGTTTCTCACAAAGCAAACACTGGAAGGGTTTGACTCACTCTCCCTTAACATGTCCCTCAGGAAGAAGTTCATTCGTTCTTTCATTAAGTTACTCATGAAGAGGGTTTTCTGCCCCAGTGAGCTTTGGGAAAATCTCGAAAATGTCAGCTTTAACCCAGTTATAAGCGCGGTCACTGTGAGTGAGCTTATCTAAGAGAGTTTGATACGGTTAAAAAGAAGCAGATTTACGGAAGTAAATTTAATTTAAAATTACATTGCATTATTATACAGTGCATAATCACACAATATACCTGTAATTACAAAACACGCTAATAAACAACTTAATAAATTGTACAAAAGACTTTAATGTAGCTAAAACATGGAACGTGAACATGAAAGTTCAATGAAGCAATCTAAATTACAGCCTAATGGTTATGAACAACTTAAGGCCTTCACACACATTCTTAAGATAGTGATGTGTTTGTGAATAGTTCAAGCCAATTCAGCTCAGAGTCACAGTGAGCTGGAATCCCATCATGCACTGGACCAATGGTATGTAAGTTAAATTCTCTTTACTTTAACTGGGATTGTCAACCAGCACCTCCAAATTTTGGCCATTTCCATCCTTTGCATCAGACAGCTTCCACTTAGTCCAGACGTCCTTATAACCTCCTGAGGCTAATGTTTGTTCATCTAGATGAGTTCTCTGGTCTGCAATTACTGTACCATAGCAAGTGGAGTGATTACAGCTGGCGCTGCACACTTCAAGTTTAAACCTCGCCATTGACCTTCCTCAAAGTGGTATCAAGCGTCCTATAATAACCTGCCATAAAGACTTTCATTTATTGAGTCAATGTTCAATGCGGCTACATCAAAATCCCTCCCCCCCCAGTGACCATTGTGACAAGAGCAGGTCAGTTTACCCTGGAGTTAGAGATTAAACAAGGAGACTTTCCCAGTAATAAACATACAGTGAATTCAACACCAAACACCTTTGTGAAGCTAAAGGAATAAATCCACATTCCTTCTAAGAAAAGCAAATGACTCAAAGTGCTTAAGCAGGCTAAAGTGGCTGATGATGTTTATTTTATCCAGTCTATGAGTAGAGTGTGGTTATCATTATTAGTCAACAGACTAGTTAATCAGTGACTATGGTAAGGACTGAGGCGGTGGACACAGAAACATTTCCATAATGTCTTTGAACTTACATCATGGGCTGCAAAAGCATTCCACAGTTCCCTGTTCGTGCAGTTCTTTCTCTTAGATTCAGAGCTGTTGCAGCTGCTTAAGACTAATTGGTCAAATGTCCTTGAGATATTTGTTTGTACTTGGTAGGGTTGCATTGTGTTTTAAGAAACAAACGTCTTATAGGACCTGCATGGTCACGGGTTTAGTCCCCAAAACAGCAGAAAGAATGCAAATGAAGTAAGAGGCAGAATGGGTTATTTTTAATTTGTCATTTGCAACAGCTTTTTGAAAATTAAAAATTAAAAAAATGTGCCAAAACGAGCTGGCATATCAGAAAAAGGGTAACAGATAGAATGTGACAGGTTAGCTGATACAAATGTAACATCTTCTATCAAGTAACATTTAGAAGTTATGAAAAATCAGTGGATCTGCTGCAGCGTTGAGAAGACAGAAAATGTTAATCCCAGCTGATAGCAGAAAATCATGCAGCGTGACTCAAATTTGACAGGTCTTCTTGAGCTCATATTTTCCATTTTTTGCCCAATATGTTTTCCTAAACATCAAGCTGACACGCAAGTGCCATAAATGCCAAGAGGAATTGTTATGAGCGGTAAACATCACTCTGGTCTTGATGCGTTTGGTTTAGACAACATTAGCGGATGTTACTGCTTGACATTTAAGTGGATTTGGTGGAATCAGAACATCCGTCAGTCAGATGTGCTGAGTAGGATATAACAGGCTATCCAAGCCAGGATTGCTATTTGTTTACACACAGATTCACTCTTGCAAACACACAAACAAAATGCAATCACGGAGACGGCATGGCCTCTGAGCCTAGAGCAAATCTTGTGTCCACATAAAGCCTGAGTCACTCCTCTGATACAATGCACAATCCCATCTTGGAAGAAAATCTAGAATAAATCATGGCATATGCTTTAGAGAGCATCTTCCCTTCCCTTCAAATTACTATGCTTAGCGAGTAGTACTTCCTCAGGCCCTCTAAGCCTGGATATCGCTCTTGGCCAGGGAGGGGTTTAGATATTTGCTTTCCCATATGGCAGAGCTGGATACAGATCCAATGTGTTACAGTCAGGGATTCACTTATAGCAATACTGGAAGCATCACAGAATTTCCTCTGTAAAAAAAAAACATAAATCTGATAGCAAAATCCGTTTAACAAGTAAAGAAGCAACACAAAGCTACATGATTCTGGGCACTCATGGAACTACAAGTCTCAAAAGTTTTTAGAAAAAGAAGACTGCAGCCTTGCTGGCAGCTTTGTGATACTGTACTTTGAGTCTGAGCTATTAAACTCATATAATATTGACCACTTCGCCGCTATAGTTTGTCAGGATAATCATCATAACCTAATCAGTACATGAGCTATAGATGAGATAATTCACCAGATAAGTCAATATTTAGACCTTTTGTGGCAATAACTGAAGAGTCTAGAGATCAACAAAGCCATCGGTTTTATGCTCTGGGTGCCATGAATAGCTGGGCCAAATTTCACTGCAATCCTGCCAGTAGTTTTTGAGACATTTGACTCAAAAAACAGCAACACCAACCTCACTGCAGCACCGGAGCTTAAGTCACAGCATCACCAAAGTCATTAGGCTTTATCCGCGGGGTATCAAGAGTATCAGTACAAAAGGTCATGGCAATTAATCTAATATCTGGTGGACAAACTCGCTGATGTTGTCATCCCGCAAGCCATCCCTGTAGTTCTGGTTGAAATCCAAAAGCAGCAAATAAAATGGAGATCTTAAGTTCCTTACAGAAACTCAAGGTTACAAAAACAGTTTGTTTGCCTTTCATATAGAAAATGCTGACTTGTATTGTCTGGTAATTTTGGCATGGCTGTGAACTGGCAGTATCATTGCACCCCTAGTGACTGTTCTCCTGTTATACCTTCCACCTTTGCTGTCCTTTTCCTCTCCATCTGTTTGCCTAAGCATTGGCCTAACAAACCCATTGTGCCTGGGAGAAATCCACATGTCTTGTTTGACAGCTCGCTGCCATGTGTACCCAGGCAGATCTGCGCTTTGTAATCTAAAGCTGGTGCTCAATGCACAGCCCTGTCTGTACATTGAGAGACGGCTGCAGAGGGAGGGAGAGAGATACACAGAAATAAACACAGCCAGAAAAAGACAGCTGGAGATCGGGTAGGCTGTGGTTTCTACAGGCTCTTTCATTTCATTGATTGTATTTATTTATCTGTGGCTTGGGTCAATCAGAGAAAAGCAAGTTACACAATGAATCAGTGATGATGATGGTGTACTTGAGTGACAGGTGCAGGGCTGTCCTCCCTATGAAAGAAGACCTTGTTTGACAGTAACTCACATTATTGGATATATTGCAATTAAACACTTGTGTACATGGACCCCTCTGCAACTAATACCCAGAATGGGGCCAAATATGCTTAAGTACAAAGTGGCATTACCCAAAAGCATTAACTGTTTTATCAGTTTCACACCCTCTGTTAAATCTTATCCCCACTCTTGCACCCGTGTTGCATGTCACTTGGAATGCAATGGGTAAGAGCAAAACAGGAATGACATAAAAACAACATAAATAGTGTGGAACTGCCTAAGAACGCAAGCCTTTCCTTAAGCTTGTGCTGGCTTGTCCTCTAACACATTGTCAGTGCCAAACCACGGTAACAATAAAGGGATTACATACTGATCCACTGTGTAAAGGGAGGGGTGCAGTGCACAACAGCAGAATATGAATATGATGACAGCTTGTTGCCAAAGAAGTAAAAGAAGGTGAGGCCAGGTGCTGTGCTGTCAGAGATATCATAAACACAAACACCGAATCTCTTGAGCACACATACGTGATTGCATAGGATATACTGAGCTAAGATCAAATTCTCTAAGACCATCTCCAAACCTATCACACACTTCCTCATTTTACATATGGGTTGGTGAGAGATTGACTTGGGTTGGGTCTCATCAACATCCATTTGACAACTCCTAGGGTGTGATGAGGAATTCACAGACGTTACGTTCACTGTGAGGGAGACCAGTGTTTTGAATGGAATCCTGTCAGGTGGGATGCCACCCAGTTTAAGGGAAGCAGGATGAGCAGAATCATGAATCCAGTCCGGGCATTTTTCACAGATGTACCACAACATTCACAGGTACTTGTTCATCCACTAAGAAAAGAACAAAACAGTCTCTAAGGTTTGTGCCACTTTAGAGTGAACCTGAAGTACGGTTACTGAAGTCAGTCGAGGTCATCAGTCGTCACATGGAAAAACTCTCCACCACAGTAAATAAGATTTGAATGCAAAATTTAGAGCAGAAATCAAGTTGGCCATAATCACTGGATTCAGTCACGGAGATGAAGTAAATCTGTGCTCAACTTTCTGCTCCGAGTTCAGCTTTGATGGAATTTGAATTGCAGATTACTTTCAACCAGTAGGTCTTGAAAGCCCTGACCTTTGTCCTATTTGACTGACAGTTAACTCTGAAATGATTTTTTTTATTAAAGGATGCAGGATCACAAGAACAAAATAACAGGGAGAGTAAAACGCACAACATAGAGAAAACAGAAGCTAAGGAAGCAATGCTGACATGCATCTGTTTTTCCCCATCTACATACATTGTTTTAGCTATGAGCTCACCAGCTTCAGTTGTTCACCAACTTGCCTACAAGTAAACACAAACACAAACGCTTTTAGAACACAATGTTTCAGGAAAAAGTGCGAACGCCATTTCACTGTGCCACCTTGTGATATAAACAGGCTTCAACACGGTGGTGGGAAGCCATGTGAAACTGGCAATTCCAAACTGGCAGAAAGGGGCAAAAAATGTAAAAAACAAAACAACATTTTATCCACTTGGGTTAGAAAGTTGAACTTTTGAAAGCACATAGGGCAGGGATACAAAGAATTGTGAGAAAAGGTTCATTACTGTAACACATACGGTTTCCTGCAAACTACAAACCTGTACACCAAAGGGTACAACTCTGCTACCCCTGTTCCTGAGTGTGCATGTCTGCAAGAATGAACAACATCTCTTCTTCAGAGCGATGCTCTTGAATTATGTGGTGGACAGTATTGCTACCAAAAGAGCTGAATTAACTGACCTCCTGAGCTCCGTTATGTTGACACAAAGGTTCTTTTTCTTCCATTATTATAGGATACAATTATTGCAAAGACCACTGGATCCCAGTTCCTGTTGAGTACTGCTAGATTTTTGTCCGTCTATGGAGTTAAAGGGTTATTTCACTAACTTTAGCCCTTTGTTCTTATCACAATTTGACTAAAACAAGCCACTACAGTAGCCAGTGCTGTCTTTTCAGAAGCAGGCTCTTAAAGTAAACTGATGTGACTGGGGATTACAGGCTGCTCATACAATTAGTTGTTTCCAGCCTGACAGTGTGGTCCCTGCCAAGGGATCCTGAGAGATCTGAGTGAAAGTCTAACATGACTGAATTACTAGATGTAAATTGTACCTTTACACCTCTTAGACAGAATAATCACTCTTTGGTTAAACTGGTCACACTCTGTTGACATATGAAACACATGATCGGCCTCATTTTAAGGAGTCACAAGCCAATCAAGGGTGGGAACTACAATCATGTGATGCACAAATTCACAGATTGTATAAGAACCTGCAAACTGGTTCTGGCCCCTGAACAGACTACAACAGTGCATCATAGGTGTTAATCCATCTCATGTGGCTCGAATGGAAACCAGCAGCACCCTGAGCCCTGAGGACTTAGATGTTTCTAGCTCAGTAGAGAGAGGCACTAACAATGCCAGAGTTAGGGATTACATTCACACTCGGGGCAAAGCAACACGCTGCCATTGCCAGAATTGAGGTCCATTGCCTGTCTTGTACATTGATAGTTTCACAGGGTCAGGGTCAGGGAATCAGTCTCTGTGTTCCTTTTTGTCCTCATTCTGTGTGAGTGTATCCCTGAACTCGGCTTATAATTTATTTACATGGCAGTCATCCTGTCAGTTTTCAGGTCAGTTGTTTCAGTTCCCCAGCATGAGGGTCTCAAGCTGTTTACAAATGTGTGCCAAAATGTATTTAACACAAATTTTGAATAGTTATTCATTAATATTGCATTAGAAACAAATGGATCTCCACACAAGGTTACACAAGTTGTATTGTTAGAGGAATAGTATTATTCTAGCTTCATGTTGCACAACTAAAATAAGCCAACTAGCAACAGCAAAGCTCGATAGTTGTCACTTTATATTTATATTTGTTTGTCAAATCTGTGTAAAATCTTAAGACAACAGACGGCTATTAAGTGTGGGTGTGGTGCAGTGACTTCAGTAAGGTGAATTTCGTTGTTCTGGATATGCCCAAGCTAGCTGTTTTCCCATGATACTAATCTTTATATCAACCGATGTTAAGCAGGTCGCTGATGTGCATACACATTTTGACAAAAAAGGTGTGTGAGTGTTTAGGAGTTAAATGTGAACATCAATGAACAGTACTTTTATGGCACATTGGAGATAAAGTCTTAGTTTTTTACACTCTATGGCTTTAAATGACAACATTGCTATCAACATCACCTGGCAGTCGCAAAGGGTTTACAATGGGTTTTGCTGGGAATCATGAGTCAGTAACACAAACAGAAAGCGTCACGCTCCAGGTCACGCCAATTTAATCACTTATGCTTTGAATATTGTTGAAGCGACAATATTAATGTTTGTTTTTAATTGTGTGCTATCTACTTTAGCCTCCTCGTGACTGATTATTTGTGGTTTGTCTGTTGTATTTGTTGGGGTTTGTAATCTTGTCCTTCAGTGTCACATCCAAGTCCACTCACTGGCTTGGTTGGCACAATTTTAGACTTTTATCACTGATATCATTGAAAACAGTGTTTAATGCATTACCCCAAATGACACCAGCCTTCTATATCAGTGTTCTTAGGTATTGCCTTAGCTTTGCAGCAACAAAACAAGCCTTTGAATGTTTTCTTCCGAGTGCAGAACAAGTTGCAAACATCAGAAAATAAACCCCTTCCCCTTCCAGTTCCTGAAAAGCTGACTTTTTGCAGGTAGCAGACCTCTCCAGCTCACAGTAACTCACTGAGCCCCGTGGTATGAATAGGCAGCACACACTGGCTGACTGCCAGCGCTAAGATTCTTTTCAAGCACAAAGAAAAGTATGTCAGAGCAGAGCAGAGAGGATCTGCGTTGTATGGCCGAGGGCTTAGCATGTAGCTTAGGGACTGCAGCGAGTTAAAAAGTAGAGAATTTGTGTGTGGCTATGTGTGGGATTATTGTGTAGTTGTGTGTGCATATATGAGCGTGTGTGTGTGTTTATGCCTCTGTAATTGTGTGTGGTAGGGTTATTGGAGCAGTGTGAGAATGTGGGAATGTCAGTTATTGTTCCCAGTTCCTTCTCTAACACAGTTCACTGGGATTGTTGGCTTTGTGCTTGTTCCTCGGGTTAATTTGACCAAGTTGTTCAAAGGACTTGCCTGACCAGAGAGAGACAGAGATACACACACCGCCTGTACTGACTCAGTGATGAACGTGGGTTTTTTTGTGTTTGACAGAAGTAGATTTGTCTACCGGGATAACACAGAGAAAAGATTTCATGCATTTTTTATATTTTTTCACTGTAAACTGGGGAGCTTAAGATAACAAACATGCAAATGTGTCAGATACCAGATAAGATATTCTAATGTATTCCACTGAGTGTTTTGGCACAACCCGGGTGCAAGTTTGGTGCTCAGATACAAAATAAACAGCAAACGCAAGATTTCATGTTGAATTATCTCAAATCTAACACAGTTTGTTGTAATCTGGGGTTCATTCCAACGCTAGCTGTCACTATCAACATGCAGCATTTTACCAACAATAATCTGCTTTTGCTTATCTGTGTACACTTGCATGAAATGATTCTTGATATGTAAGACCATCCTCCCCTATTCACCGTGTCTAGTTTGTCAGCATATCTGAGCGATAAATCAAACTGTCACAACAGACAACAGTAAAAGTGAGGCGTATGAGGCGTGTTTAAATCAACATCTTAAACAATGAACTTCCCCAATGATCTGTTTGTGCAAGATAGCCTACTTCCTTACAGCTCACTGTAAACATCCACAGGTATTGGTCCGTGTGACGTACTGTGACATTGTAGACCTTTTTCACAGAAGACTTGCCACAGTAGTAAAATAGAAAAGTAATATAATAAGAAACAATAGTTTCCACTGAGCCACTATAGCTTCAGGCTCCTTGTGTTGTACTTCACTGTCACGGCTTACTGGGAAACTTTGATAGAACAGAGTCAGTGTTAAGGAGAGTAACCCCTCTGCTTTTCTGATATGAACATATCTGCTGTGAAGAATAGTTCCACTTACTGTACCTGAGGAAAAGATTTAGATCAAGCACAGATGCACTTTTTCTAAGAATTCCTGGTGAATCCTGAAATATGGTGTAACAATAACAGATGAAGACACCAAGAGGTTATGTCAGTACACAGCATTGATCCATCTAAAAGTTGCCAATGTATGCTATCATTAACCACCATAACGTACTGGAAACACAAGACCAAGTAGCATCAAAATCAATCAAGGACAGGGGATGCAATCAGCTTCCTCCAAAAGTGTTTGGTCTTCACAGTTAGATATATAACACCATTAACCTCCAAGTTCAGTTGTTTTGTTTGTATTCGAAGGTTAAGCAGCTTCACAATAAGCAAAAGAATTTACCTATGCTAAAGGCAAACAGGGCTTTCATTTAGCTAGGTGCTGATAGTCAGTAAATACCTCTAAAAAGCTGTTTGAATGTGCAACACGGGAAACAGAGAAATACTGTGGTAGGGACCCAAATGCAGGCTCAAGACACAAAGCAGTGGCGGTTTAAGAAGATCCAGTCAAAACACAAAGCTTAGTGGAGGTCAAGGCAGACAAAAACCGAGACCTAAATCCAAGACGACAAACATAAATCCAGAACCACAAAGTAAAACAAAGAATGCTGGAAACACGAAGCACATACACAATGACAATGACAAACAATAAATAGACACAACGCACACCCCAGAGAGGGGAGGCTGACAAGACACAGGTGAAACCGATGATCCAATCAACACAGGAAGTACACAAAGACACATGGGGGAAAAACACTCAACAAAATAAAACAGGAAATAACCAAAAGCAGAAAACTCAAACTCAAACATAACCAAAGCAGTCTGGCTGCTTATCAAATCACAGTACTTCACTTTCCTTTCCCTAACGTGTTAAATACTGAAAGAATGACATATGGGTTGGAGGCTTTGGAGTTGTGAATGCAGCATCTTTGATGATGCCTAGAGCCGCAAAAGTTAAAAATATAGCTGGTGAACTGCGGTTAGCAATTCATGTCACTTCAGTAATAATATTTGAATTTGCTTATATTCCCATAGTGTTATTCTGCATGTGTTTCTTCCCTTAGTCCAAAGACATGCAGGCACGGTGATCTGACATCTTTCGCCGTTAATTGTTTGTACTGTTACATGGCCGAACAAGAAAAGCAGTTTGGAAAATGGATGGAATGTATAAGTCACAATAACTTTCAGTAATCCATTATATATTTTAATTCAACACCAACAGCCATGTTGGCAGAGCACTTGGTGCCATTTTTCAAATAGTTGGAATGAAACTCCTCATTCTTGATTTTTTTTTTCTCTTCCTGAAATAAAGCCATTACCCACATGGCCATAACTCTTCCCATTTGTCAAAGTGTGAATATCGATGGCCATAAAGTTATTCATGCCTGCATGGCGCATCATTTTTATTTGAGAAAGAAATGAAATCCTCTTCCCTCAGACTCCCAGGAGAGAAATAATATGTCATGCCTCCCTCCCATCCATTTCACCATATCAGCTCAATAAATTTGTAGGAGAGACTGGAATGCCTGTATGTGATGCAGTTGAAGAGGTCAGTTAAACTCGTTGCAAGTAATATTGTCCTTTCCTAGCACAAAGTGCGCTTTTGAATTTGTTCCATCAGTCCCGTAGCCATCTTTTCTGCCTGAATGCTCAGGATTTCTGGATTTAAATATAGAATCAATTTACATGGGAAAGCCAGATTGTGAGATCTAGTGTAGGATATCTGAGCATTACCGTCCTAGCATTGAGTTGCACCTCTCTAAAATCTATATATTAGTGTTCTTTAGTGATTTCATAGCCTTCATCTGGACCAGTTTGTCTCCAGTTACTAGTCTCTACCTTTCAAACATAGTAAGTCCATCCTTATTAAATTCTTTGATGTCCCTTCGCAGCTCTTTTAGGCAGCTGACCCACCCCATGTCTTCATTGCCAAAAGGTAGCACATGACACCATGCACGACACATTCTGTTAATTAACATTGTACCGTTCGTACACTGCCAAAGTCTTTCATCCCAAAGTCATTTTAATCCAGCAGGCTGAATCCCGTTCCCGTGGGAAAGAAGAACAAGAAGATGCAGTTCCTTCCCAAACACTCACCAGCTCTCTGGGGATATGGCTATGTTATTCCTCCAATTGATTTAACTGTTTGTGAAATCAATGGCAGGCAGCCATTCCAAGGTCATCTCAACACAAGACACCTTTGTGACTTAATAGCTGATGCTGATGCAGTTTTCAAAGGGAAACCTAAATGTTTGATTCATGTTACTCTATTCTACAGCCTACTTTCAGCTCTGTTTTGGTTCCTATTCACTCGAGACAGGAAATATTTGGCCCATTAGCTGCTAAACTTTCTACATTTATCAGTTGGTTTTAAGCTGTGTGCTATGTGGTGCTCGGCTAGAAGCATAAAGTGAGTTTATCAGAGCTTTTTCACTGAAACAGCTGCTGCTTACAGCTGGAAATGGGGCTGATGAGAGCGGTGAGACTGAACCAAAACAGTAAACAGTAAAAGTTGTGGCCCATGAAACCAAAACAGTGCTCTGAAACAAGCTCTGTATAGCTAAGGAGAACATCGATCATTGCAGCTTTAATCATCTCAGTAAGAATAATGAATGCTATTGTGAACAGTGCAGTTTGGCAGTATTTCTGACTAGTCACCTCCTCAGTTCCCTTGGTTTATCATTGTGTGTCCCTGTACATGTGAGGATTTATTGTATTTATTTTCTTGTATTCTTTTTCTCTATTATTGTGTAATGCAGTTAAATAAAAGATGAATCTATTAATGTCCCCCCAGCGCACTGCCATGCTGTCAAGGTGTGTGAAATAGTGGCTGTCTACAAGACCAAAGATGGTGATCATGACAAGACGGAGACCAGGAGGAGTCAGAAAAAAGCAATGCAGCTCTCCCAGCTGTATCCCCATGCATTCACAGGTATGAAAACTACACTGATCTACATGCTTAAAGGGACAATCATAAGATGCATTACTCAGCCTCTGAAAACATATGTGTTTTTTGTGGTTTTGGAAGAGCTCCGCCAAGTCTGAGCAAATGATCAGCCACATCAAGGCATATGTCGAATCCAACAGTGGTGGGGCTTGACCCACATAAGGGACTAAAAGATAGGATATCTCAGCTTTTACTGCACTGATTTTTAGCATTTATTTCACACATCCTCCGAAGTTATGGAAGTGCAATACGTAATCTTGGAAGTGCTCCTTTAAGAAAAGGAGGCAGGGTCTTTTGTTCCTTCTAACAATAATGCTTGTAGCCAGTTTTCAGCACTGCTGGTTTAATTCTACTGTTGTAGGTTAATGACACATTTTGGGTATGTGCGCCAAGAGCCGGTGTTCAATTCCAGCCAATCATAAGTGATCTGACACTAGAAATAAGCCTGCAGACAGCTCCACAGTCTGAAAGTAATGCATTAACAAGAGAGCCACTCACAGCTTAGCTGACTGGGTCTAAGATGGCAGCGCGCCAGTGACTTATGGGCTAATGCTTAATTTTGAGCCATTAGATTATATCCAAACAAGATCGGATTTACATTATTTATCACAGAAAATGTTCAAAATTGCCTCGCTAATGTGAGCTTTTACTGGCATCAGAGTGTGTCGAGACTGACTCCGCTGCAGTCCCACGATCTATGGGAACTTGGTGTCAAAGACATTTTCCTGCACTTCTATCCTGATTATGTGACTTATTAAAGAATGGTTTTACATAATATCTCTCTGCCTACCCCACTGTAAGTGCAAGGTACTGTAAGCAGTCTGGACTGAAGAACTCCCCCTGAAAAGTTAACTTTTCTATCAGATGAAAAGAATGCTTAGTGTGATAATTTGACTTTGAAATGCTTAGAATGCTTAGTGAATCTGCTGTCAAAGTGCTTAGCGAGTCAATTTTTGGTCCTTAATGTAAATATTTCAGTAATGTTCCCTCGCAGGATATTGTGTGACTCCATCTCGACTTTTTGTCTGACTATCATCATGGGCCTGTTTTACTTAACTGACTTCTTCTTCATTTCCCACATGCCCTCATTTCTCACTCAGTCACATATCTGATTGACCTGGCTGGTAAGGAAAAAGTCCGGGTTCATTGTCAGTCCAAGCTTGTGCTGCAGCGAAGCCAGGAAGGAGTGAACACAGTCTATGCAAAATGAATGAATGGACAAAGGAGGATGTAATGGAGTATATCACTCCCCTGCTGACGTAAAAAGACCCACCCTGGAGCCTAAAAATACTATTATAGGTTACAAACGACAATGGGTGTTTCACAGTGATCCTTATCTGGAATGGGAAGGCTTTATTTAGAACATTTGCTGTTATCAGCTGGAGACTTCTCTTGTTTTGACGATACCATTTTTCTTTTGCTGATACTGCTTTTTTCCATTCACGGTCTAAGAGCCATGGGGTGTTGGTTTGTAAGCGTTTAAAGTGTAAAAGATAAGATGAAGGTTCAATCTTTGCAACAGGCAGGAGACTAGACGTAAAAATGCCTCAGTAAAAATGCCATTGTTGTTGGTTTCACATTGCAACGACGACGCCTATGACAAATATAAACAATCGGCACATTCTTGTTGCTTTTCTTTCTCACGCTCTCTTCTTTCTGTCTGTCTGTTATGTTCCTCCCCAGTTTCCTACATTAGAAGGACAACGCAGCACCAGTGGCGGTGTAGTGACGTCACCTTCCAGTGTGCCAATCAGGGACTCTGTGAGCAGTGGATCCAAGTTATCAATGAGCAGCTGGCTTTACTCGGTATGTCCTCTAATGGATGTAGTGACTTACTTTGAACTTAACCATTATGTAACATCAGCAGAATCACTGCTGACAAGGCCCCATAAATGTGCCACATACTAAGAATCTACCTCAGTGCACTTGATAACCTCAGTGCACAATTCCACACACACCTATGTAATTACAGGACACACAGTCGTTAAAGTGCACTAAGCAGAGCTAAAGGGCAAATGTGAGGATAGGAAATGTGTATTCAGTTGCACACTGGTCGCATGAAAGTAGCAATCTTTTCTTTTTAATTGATAGTGTGGTTTGGAAATCACTATATGTAGACTGGGAGATGCTGCACATGAGATATAAGATGCATGGAGGCAACAGGTGTTCAGTGAGGATCAGGCTTTTTATTTCTCATGCAATTTTAACAACTGACAGCAAATATGCACATGGGATAAACAATGCAGTCCTTTTTCTGACTGGTTTATGGTCTCCTTCATTAGAACACCGCCACGCAGCATGTAACATAAGTTACTGTAGCACCTGAGGAAATCCTTAACTTCACTTCTCTCTTCACTCACTGTACCTACATGATATTGCCTTCAGCCCTACACTGACAGTTTTTAAATGGTGCTTTTATTGTGGGTTTAAATAGACAAACTAAGAGAAAATGATAAAAATGTAAGTTTACAGATTAGTATCACCAGGAAACTGTGATAACAAAGATAACGTGCATATACAGTTCATATTTATTTAAGTCCACTGATAGGAAGAGTTGACTTATAAACAGTGTGCATAGATTTTAATGCATCAAAGTAACATAATGCACAACATATGGTTAAAGGAACTAAAAGGAACTCCCTTTTTTGTGTTGATTTTGATGGCTCATGTGGACCAAATCATCTACATTAAACTCATTTTGTAAGGCTTTGATTTCGCTACCATGTGCATTTGCTTTGCAAGTTAGTTAAAAAAATATTTCTTTGTTAGTACTTTTCATACACTGAGGTTGCATACAAGCCAACAGCTAACAGCTTGGGTTACTGGGTAACAGTAATTTTGTTTAGGAAGCTACAATTAACATCCATTAGTAATATGGATAGTAATAGTAAGCCAAAAGGAGGATATATGTTGCAGCAAGGCCAATATAAAATGTTACATTATGACATACTACTACTCAACTAATGTCTACTCAATGTCCTCAGTTTATGTTTTAATATAAAACCATGCCATGGAATGTAATTAATATAACATGCACCTCTCTTGGAGGAAGGAGGACAGTTCTGGATCACTTTTAAAATCATTCCCAATTGCCCAATTATCTCCATCTGTCCAATATCCAACCATGGTTGACAAGTGTTTTGCCCATCTTCTGCCACTGTTCCTTTTTATTTTTTTGTGTTTTTGGCCTTTGGTCAATTCTGTTCTAATTCCAGTCATGTCCCTCAAAATCCTTCCCCTGCTCCCCTTTAACTAGATAATGTACTACTGGAAACTTCATCTGAGAGAATTTAAACAATGGCTCTATCAATCTGCATACTGTAAATCTGATCTGGCAGCTGGCACTAAGAACAACTACATAGAAACAGTTCATCTTCTGGCTGATGGTCTTGTTAGCATATGAGGATCATATAGAGGCATTGGTATTAAATGGATCTTCATAACTAGTCAAATATTCCTTGTGGCCTCTTCAAAAAATGATCAAAAACCACATACTTCTTAGTAGAATAAGCCATATACATATATGTATCAGACGACATTAAGTTTGATGCAAAATGTGGTGACGTGGAAGCATAAAATAGCAAAAAAATGGTAATACTCAAGAAAGTACAAGTACATCTAAACTGTACAAAAACTGTGTCAATGAGGTTAGTTACATTCAACCACTGCTATCTCTTATGCTTAACAAACATTATTCAAGACAAAATCTACTGCTCAATCAGCTCTTCTACTTCTAACTGAGCAGTAGAGTGGAGAGATCAGAGTGTCCGTAAAGAAAACATTTTTCTCTTCAGGAGTATCAGTGTCTTCAGGAGAGCCCAGAGGCAAACCTACAATGGAGGTTGCCTTCCTGCATTTCTCTTCTAGACAGTACCTCACAGGCACAGACATAAAGAATAGAGTCAGCAACAACAGTCTGATAAAACATATAAATGTTGGTATTACAAACATTGAAAGAGTGTAGTGTTTAAAAATATCTGTGGCTGTCTTGGACATGATGCATGAAGAGGATGTCTGTAATATTGATTGGGTCCAGCTCACTGTCCAGATGTGCAGTAATAAACTGAGGACTGCAAATGGACATGAGATTAGATTAGATTCAATGTTGTCATTGCACAGAAAACACAAACTGAGACAACATGAAGAAACACACGGTCTGTCAAATTTTGTACCATTTTGTCTTCCTTCAGGAAAGATGACCTGAAGATTTTCTACGTTTCCCAGTGATAAATTAGTATAATATCATTTTCTATGGCCATGAAGTGTGAGTGTCGCAATAGTCGAGCTTCACTGACATATTTGGCAATTGGGTGCAAAATGCTGTGTTTTACACTTAGAATATGATTGCAAAGTGATTACATGATTGCGTTTTACAGATTTAGCGTGTGTTGCGTTTGGTAATTAGAGTGTGGGATGGGTTTAACCCATTTCAAATGGTTTACTTGGCCCCAGTTTTCCTGGCAGGATGAATCAATTCAAGAAAATTAACTACATTCATTGTGAAGATGAATCCTTAGTGTGGTCAATAGTGTTAGTCTCCCCCACAGCACACCTTTACATCACCCATTGACAATCCATTTATGTAATCTAATGGAACTTTTGTCTTATTACCAAACAATATTGCACCCTGTATTTCTTTGTGCTCATTTAACACTTGATCCCAATCCATCCCTTTTCAATTCGAACAGCTGCTGTATCTCAGTTTGTTGTCCTAAACGCAGTCTTCCACAACAGCCATAAACAAGCCATTTAGTATTCTCCATTGCAGCACTTTGTTGGTTTATCACCAAATGATGCAGCACCTCCGAATTGCTTCACACTCCTCCCATAGTCAGTAGACACACCATTTATTTCTTGAGCAGCGTGTTTGGGCACCAGTCAGGTTGACTGAGCATTTTAAGAAAGGTCTCTTGTTAATGAAAACTTCATCAAGCTGCTGTCAGTTACACATTTGTTAAAAAAAGGTAAACACGAAGCCTTTTTAACGACTATCTCATACCCCTCTCTCACTTTGCAGCCAACCGACCGAAAAGCCTCCTGGTGTACATCAATCCCTACGGGGGCAAGCGGCGCGGGAAACGTATTTATGAGCAGAAGGTGGCTCCACTGTTTCGCCGTGCCTGCATCTCAGCCGATGTGATTGGTGGGTCCCTATCAGGAGCATTTTTGAACATTTAAATAAAAAATGAGCCTCGATGGCCACCATATAGATCTCCACTGCCACTGTGGCCTCTCGCAGGGACCGAAGTGGCTTGCAAGGATATGATTTGGCTTATGGTGCCATTAATCACGCCAACACCTTAATAGAAGCTGTGATAGTTGATAAGCTTTGGTATCCAAACACATCTATTATTCAATAAGTGTTTGCTACAGCTACACAAAGTCCTGGGTATTGATGGGTCCATCACAGTGAATACTATTCACTCTGGGCTTCCTACAGCTGCTATGAATTGCAGGATTGTATATGTGTTGATATTATATGCCTGGTAAACAGATTTACTGTTGAAATACTGCTTTTGTTTTTGTTTTTTGCGGGCCCAGGGCTCATTCTGTGGGCTAATATACAATAGCTGAATTAGGCTGTTTTGTGCCACTGTGCTTTTACTATTTCTGAGCATTAATCTGCGCGACAGGCTCCTCCGAATGTTTCGAAAGTGTAGTCATTTTCCTTGCTTTCTGTTTCAGAGTGCCAGGAATCTCTCGCTTGTTGCACTAGTCGAGCCACACAAAGTCGACATATTTTTTCTGTACGTGTACACAACCTTTCACTGAACTTGCTGTTTGATTTGTTTCCATAGTTACTGAACGGGCCAATCATGCCAGGGACCACTTGAAAACAGAGGCCAATCTAGATAACTATGACGGGTGAGTACTCCAACTAGATAGCTGCCGCTTTTGGGCTTTCAACACTGGTTCTTCACTGCGACATGGAGTTGACGCTTGTCTGTTCATATTGCAATAAAGCCTTTGAGAGCCTCGGCCATGAGTTGTGTATCAGTTCGCATATTAGGAGTTTGCAATGACTGTAATCACTGAGGCCAAGCAGTGTGTTATTCACATTTTACAACTAGTGTTGTTCTGCTCATCTCAGATGTTGACCTGCATTACCTTTTACAAAGTCGTACTTTCTTTTCAATTTGTTTTGGATTTCCTGGCATTATTTTTAATGTGTTTCTCTTTAGATCAGGATTTCCTAAATTTAGGCAGATCAGTAAAAATGCTAGTGTAGCAAAAAGATACAGTTTTAACACTTTCTTCCGTTTTTTTTTTTTCTTTTTTCAACCTTATATTCTAGTTTACCCCCAAATAAAGTTGCGATCAAATACCCCAAATAACAACAATACAAAAACATAAACCAAGATGCATTTGCAACAGATGAAATTAAAGGGCAAATGTAGTAAAAGCACAGATTAACAAGAGTCTACAGCTCTGTGAGGCTCTACCTGGGCTCGGTGGTGCTTTAAGATTAAATATTTATCATAGTGTCCTCACATGCACAGTATAAAAATGCTGAAGTGGTCATGCAAAGCAGGAATAATGTTTGGCAATGTTCACAGTTTTAGTTTAGCTTGTTAGCATGCTAATATTTGCCATTTAGCACTCAGTGCAAAGTACAGCTGATGTTTGTGCTCTTTGAATGAAATGTATAGTAGACAGATGGATTTACAGTCCCTGTAGCCAAGCAAAAGGTCATTTTAGAGAAAATCAATCTTTGACTTTATATTGTACACTTTCTCCAATGTTTTAGACATTCGGTTAAAATCAAGAGGTGAACTGTAGCAAAAGAAACAGTTGTAAGGTGCACACAGTATTATAATTTCCAAATTTTACAATTATTGTAGGTATGAAGCTGCTTCTGTTCACTAAAACCAGTTAGAACCACTGTAAGATCTGTGAATCACTTACATAAGTCACATAAGTTTATGTTGTTGATCTTGCAGCTCCCAACTGAGTAAATGGAGTATGTAAGTGTAATATGCAGCTGATAGTGGAACATAAAAGGACATCAATAACATGAAAGGTTCTTGCCCAGCCGTCTCTAGCTGTTATTCATCAGATTTCAGTCCAACAGAGCAGGGTTAGAGTCCATTATGCTTTTACTTTGCCATTCATATTATTTATATGTCCATTTCTGTGAGGATATTGAAGTAGCATGATATTCTTATTTACTGAAGGGCTGCTGTTGTGTACACACCATCGGTTGTATTATTGTCAAGGTTTTCCAGCTGTATTATTTCCTTCTTATAAATCGGTGCTGTATTCCAAACACATGTGCATGTAATTGAGTTCATACTAACCTGAGCAATGTATCTCAGAACTCATGTGAAACTCACCTGCAAATTGCCAATTTCATGTGTCTGCCAGGGTGGTGTGTGTAGGTGGAGATGGGATGTTCAGTGAGATCCTGCACGGGTTGGTCACCAGGACCCAAACAGACAATGGCGTGGACCAGGACCAACCGGATGCTGAGTTGGTGCCATGTTCTCTACGCATAGGGATCATTCCAGCAGGTGAGCTTTGGAAATTTACAACAAATAAAAACATAACCAGGGTTTGGAAATAGCAGAAACGGGCAAGTATAAAGTGAAAAGTGCATTTGGAGATATCAAATTAATGGAATTAAAATACATTTTTGAATAAACTTATTCACATCTTTGGCTAAAATGGTAGAGGAGAAGATCAAAACTACACAAATTTTCCAAAATACAAGCACATAAATGTAAGGGGGGGGGTTACATCTAACTCTCAACAACAAAGCAGATGTGCTTTGATGAAATTTGTATAATGCACGAGAACTAAAGCAACTCAAGTCAAACCTTTAAGTTTGGACTGGCTGCAGACAAAAAAACCCCACTTTCACCATCACTGTTGCTGTCTCTTCACCATCTACACATGCAACATGACTGACAGATCAGAGTTTATAAAACGTTGCTGCCAGTTGTCGTCCAAAGGCATCTTAGGGCAAAGTACACATTTATAGTTTCAGTCACAAATTGAATGTATGAAACAAACGAATGCATGGTGGGCTTTTTTCCTCTCTTCTGCCTTTCCCGTCCTGTCTACAGCTGTCAAAGCACCTGAAAAATTATCGTAGCCACCCCCCCGCAATAAACAAACAAACAAACAAAACACAGAACTGTTATTGATTCCAAATGTGAAGGACTTCAACCCTGCTCATCCAGGGTTGCTGGGTTACTTAAGAGTATCTCTATGGCAACAGGGCAGGGGGTCCCAACAGGGGCCTGCAGAGGGTCAATCATTCCAAGTGCCACAAATGAAAACTGCTGTGTGACATTTTGAAATCACTGTAATTTTCATGAAGATGGATATATAGTGCATGAAGAGCAGTATGAGGCTATCCAGTGCACAGCTTGAGGATAATAACTAAGGGGCTTAAAAATTGGCGGGGCACACTGTAAATGATTTTAGGCCAATTATAACCATTTAGATGTGTTGACTGAAATTCTTTGCCTTTTGACAATTAAATTAAAATGAATTAAAATGTTATGTATGTAATGTCTGATCTTTAAGGTCTAACATCTTGTCACCACACTTCTACTTAGATTGGTCAGTGAAAACAGTGAAAATAATAAAGAGCCTGTATCAAGATATTTAAGTGAAACAAAACCCCGCAATTGACTGAGACCAACCTCTCCCCTGTGCATGTTTTTATTTTTTTACATACACTCAAACACTGTATGTGCAGACATGTTAATGACCAACAATTTAATTGTAAAAAATGAACCTTCAAGAGTTTCCTGAAAGAATAACTGCTGACAATTAGGCAGGAAATCTCAGTGGCAGCATTATAAAACTAGTCATATTGTAGGAAGTTGTTATGGTGCTACACTAGGAACTGGAACACAAGGGGTAGGCCCCAAATGCAGATGACAGACACATTGATGGCAGTTCAGAAGGGTTTGCACAAAAGAAAATCAAAACTTACTCGGGTTGAGATGAGCAGAAAGTTTGAATTCAAAAACCAGCATAAATCCGAAGTTACACAAGGGACACACGACAAAAAGGAACATGCACGTTAACACTCACAGACAAAGGGAATGATAAACAATATATAGGGGAGGGGGAGAGAACAAGACCCAGGTGACACCAGTCAACAAACGAGACACAGGTGAAACGACACAGAAGGAACAACACTACAAAATAAAACAGGAAATGATCAAAAACAGAACTTGAAACTCAAACCATGACAGGAAGTATCTATTTATTTGTCCTAAGTGACAATCTGTAATCCAGCGGCATTTTAGTGCAGAACCAATGTCACCGTGTAAGCTGACCAGGAGTACCCTAACAACTGCACAACCATTATGCTTAAAGGGTGATATTATAAAGGAGATTTTAAATATTTCTCTCTTTGTGCCATACTGTGTGGTGTGACATGTTGGGGATTGTTGTTAAAATCATATCAATATAAACTCTCATAATGGTGCCATGAAATACTACAACACAGTACATGTATTAGTTTGCCACTGAAAATAGTTCAAATTAGGTAATCAAAAGTATATTTTTGGAACCACATTTTAAATATTTATGACTTCAGCTGGACAAAAAGGGCATGGAGCCACAGACAGGCAAAGGAAGTCAGAACGCACTGAGGCCCTGACCATAAACTACAATGCCCTCAGTTTTTGTTGCGTGTCATTCACCATCTCTCTCTCCCCCCTCCTCCTCTCCTGTCATCTTTTTACGATCAACTCTGAGAATGACATAAAATTCCCTTCAGATCTTGAATGTCACCCATTCATCTTCGACAAAAGTTTGTAACTTCTTAGAAGTAATGTCTTAAATAATGGCGATAGTGTAAATTTACAGTAGATCTATGCCTCTACATCATTATGAGAGAGCGTACCTTTGCCAACTGGGAATAATTTATAATTTTACCATCACACTGATCAATTTTACTATAAATCTCATTGGAATGTCTTAGAAAGGTCAAATTCCTTTATGCTAAGGTTCACATTAGTAGTCCTGAACTCATTTATGGCTCTGTCACCAAGCTGTCATATACACAAATGTTCCTGGTTCTAGGGTGCAGCTATTTTGGTCACAAAAGCAAAATCAGGTTAATTCTGACACACTGAATGTTTAGATTGATGGAGATGGATGACTTGTGTATGTGTTTTCAAAAAGGTCCACCTCTCTGGTTCACAGGGTTTCTCTCCTGTCATTATAAGACACTGTCACAGGCGCAGCTATAAATGCATTCATCTACTGAGGATTCAAACAACAAAAATATCCTTTTCGGGGCGGCACTGAAAAGCATCTAGACTCCATTGTTGTCCCTGAGATAAGGATGATTTCTCTGCCAAGATGATCTTACTGGCAAAGAGAGAAATGCAGATAAAAAGTGGAACTTTTCCACTGAGGATATGCCTTGTGACAGTTTGTGCTCTCTCCTCTGAATATGCCAACAGGCTACTGCGGTTGAGTAACTTAAGGGGAATAAAACATTGAACATCTGAGGACTGAACATCATTGAACATCTGTGTGCGCCACTTAAATCCATTCAAAGTCAGTTGGCTTTTACTGGCTAGCTATAGAGGAGTCAAATAGCATATGTCTCCATTTTTTTCACACTCAGCAAAATAGCAGGTAGTGTTGGGAGCAACTGGAAAGTGTTTGGATGTGATTATGAAGCTTGGAGGAGAAGAAGCAAAGGCCAGATAAGTGATATTCATAGAAAGTGCAGGAGCGAGTCAGAGATTGCGAGAGAGGGAGCTCATCTTCATACTCATCTGTGTGTCCACCGCTGAATGACAAGCCTGATCTCCACTGTCACGCTCCTGTGAGCCAACTCAAAACATCACTAGTTAGATTTCACTCTCTCCTCTCATCTCTGTCCCACTCACTCTGTCTTTTATCAGTGGCAGTAGGTCCATTTCACCACTTGAAGATGATCAAAGTAGGGCAGATAGGTCTGAAATTATGCCATGTGGTGCAGAGAGAGAGAGAGATAGAGCCTTATTACCTCTCAAGTTGAAAGATTTAATATCAAACTCAACATTTCTCTCAAGACAGGGGATGCCTCTTATCCTTCATTTGTTGGCTGAAGGGAGCCGATGATAGCCCAGGGTCTGGAGCTATGCGATTAGTTAACTTTATGACTGAAACATCTAATAAAGTCATTCAGCTGAATCCTTCTTACTTGGTCGCAGCTTTGAAAGACATCAAACTCCACCAAAGACCAAAATTTTTTATGACCGACTCGAACAATGAATCAAGAGATTTACACATTTGATTTACATCTTTGGAGCTTTTCCACCGCCACAGTCAATGCACCTGTGCAGCCTGTTCTGATTAGAAACGCATAAAACTCTGAAGACGCACTGCCCATCGCACTCAGAGGAATATTAACCAAAACTCTGGAAAAATCTCTTTAATATAAATGTGATATTGTTTCAGAAGGTTTGCATAAAATTCACTTGTTAGCTGAACCAAACTCCACTTTGTAATTTACAGATTTATAAAGTCAGATACTTTCAAAAGATATGAGACTAAATCAGAAATCTCATTCACATCCTGTTTGCTGTTACAGAGCAAGCAACTGTATCTTAAGAACAGGCACGACGGTTGACCCATCCCTGAAACAACAAACTGGGTTTGGTCGACTGGACAGACCAGTGCTGGTGCATAAAATGAAAACTATGACATAGTTGAACAATGCTTTTGTTGGGAAACTCCCTCCATGCTCTGTGTCGCTGTAATGACATGACTGGAACAACATAGTTACTTCTTACTTAATGACATTCAGTTCCCATCCGCATTGCTTTTATCTTACATGCAGATCTGTTGAATAATTGATGAAATAAGTTGTTTTGGCTTTTCATGGCACAAAATTCACATATAATCAGTAATTAAAGTCTCTTTAAGCCTTATAGTTTACTTGCTCTCTAAACAACTTATATTTTACATCAGCTAAAAACAGATTTCAGTGTCAGTGTGTATGAACATCAGCTAGCTGCACTGATTGTGTTTTAAACTTCGCCGAAGATCTGAACACACAATGCAACCAGACCAACTGGAGATGTGGTCATGCAGACCCAATCACGTTCAGATCAGAAGAGCAAACATTTTCCTAATCTAGGGAACACATTTTGCCACAGATCATATTTTAATACCAAGTGTAAACAGGGTTTTAGCTTTGTTTGTGAATGCAACCCAGTATGCCAGTGGGTATTGGCAAAAATTCAAGGAAGTGTTTAACTACATGGAACCAGTTGTGTGATCTTTATAGTTTTTCTGCTGGCATAAGTTGTTGTTTTTAGAAAACTGACATGATACAGATTCAAAACTGGTGTCTCAGTGTCTGTCATTCTGAGTGTCTCTGGGTCAGATGGGGGACTTTTTTATTATTAATACAGAGGGACACCAAAATGGGAAACTGTCCCACACGTTCAAAGTTTGAACACTGTGGTTGTGCATAGGGTTTAGTTGCTATGAAAAGTATATTCTGTGAAAACTGTGTATGTTTGACTGTAATTTTGAGGTAAAAATTCATTTTTCATGTTACAGTGTCTTTAACATGCCTACGCTAAGGCTCAAACGGCTGACCATCGACCTGTGTGTCTCTTATCCAACAGGGTCCACTGATTGCATCTGCTTTGCCACAGTGGGAACCAACGATCCAGTTACTTCTGCTTTACACATCATTGTGGGTGAGTAAAAGTCACTGAAACACTTAGAGTGAGCGTTTGGCTGGCATCCTGTTTCACTTCTCTGAGATGTTATCAGTGTTGTCTGGAAGCTGCAAACACCCTTTTGATTATTGCAGCGACTGGTTTTAGTTTCACGTTCACGTGTTTGCTGCAGTAACAAAACAGGGTGCGGCTTTCTACAACTTGTTTCCGAGCAGGTGATTCCCAGCCGATGGACGTTTGTTCGGTTCACCACAGCGACATCTTCCTCAGATACTCTGTCTCGTTGCTCGGCTACGGTTTCTATGGTGATGTCCTGACAGACAGCGAGAGGAAGAGATGGCTGGGTCCTGCTAGATATGACCTGTCAGGTATGAGTGAGGGCTCTTTTACTAAACTTGAGTGACTCTTCAGGCTGAGTCTACCCACACACTTCAACCTTTTTTTTGACCTCACAGCAGCTTATTTTAATGTGAGGTAACACAGAGGTCATCCTTGAGCTTGCTGCTCATGCTCCAGGCCCATACTGTGGAGGATTAAAGCTACAGATTGAACACAGAAATTCAAGCTTGTTGTTTCAGTGGGACTCACTGTCACAACATGTTCACCAACAACACCTAACATGAACACTTGCACAAAGTTATGAAACTGGGCTAAATCAAACTGAGATATACTAGACAGATTTATGAAAGAAACTATTACTCTATTTTCCAAACACAACGCTGTTGGCGGTTTTGGTTCATGAGTGTTATTTAGGAATATGTTTCTGTGTCACTTATCCATTGGTATATGTAAAATTGACAGAGCTGTGCACGGTTGCTAAAATGAGGCCCCTGTGCTCAATCCACAGCTACCAAACACAACAAGCATTTAAACTGTGTGTTATCTATACTATGGTATTATCTCTAAACTTTGCTTAAATCCAATTTTCACCCAGTTAATCTTCTGACAGCCTCAAGTGAAAAAGAATAGAGTCCAATTAGTTATGTGTTGCTTTAAGAATTTTACTCTTAATTGTCTTGTCGGATATAATTAGAGTTAGATTAAACACAACAAATAAAAACACATCGGCATGCATTCAGTGGCCCACAGTGTTTTGTTTTGGGGGTTTTTTTCATTTCCAGGGGTAAAAACCTTTCTGAGTCACAACTACTATGAAGGCACCATCTCTTTCCTTCCCGCTGAGAACAACATGGGGACCCCCAGGGACAAGCTGCAGTGTCGATCCGGGTAAATAAAGCATCAGAGATACCCATTTCTACGGCTTTTCAGCACTATTTTACAATGTGCTCACTTATCTGATGCAGTTCAATAGTAGCAGCGCACCTGCCAGGGCTTAAATGGGGTAGTTTAAGTTGTCAGGAAGCCTGTCTGATTTATTGCGGACTGTGAGCCCATTCAGTCTTTTCCAAAAAAATCGCTTGACTAAGTGCTTTGGTTTTTGAGATGCTGGGTGCAGACATTGTTTACATTTATTATGGCGACTGAAAGGAGCTGAAAACCATTAATCTGTAAATTGTTTCCTGACAACTTATTTTACCATAAAAAGGGACATGACTGTGCTACAAAAAAGGCTCTTCTGGCTGTAGACCGCTTTGAGCTTTTCTGCCAACAACTACCAATATTTAAACAGTCATTCTGAGATGGGCGGGATTCATTTGCACCTAATGAATCCTTTTAAGCTTGTTAAAACCTCAAGTGTCACAGCGACACTGATGGTTTGATGGTTGTAAAACAAGGTTATGCTGATGTTTCAGGTGCTGCGTCTGTCAGCACAAGCCCTCATCAAAGGACGGCAAGCGGTGGGAGACGTCGGAGAAGAAGCAAGAGTCTGATGAAGGTACGGGTTTTGGGATTATTACTGGAAAAATGTCAAATTAATCACACCGAAGAGTGGGTGTAGATTGAGTGAAAATGAAAAACAGAGGAAGATGAGACAATCCCTACGCCACTCTCTTCTCCCTTGAATCTGTACACAAATCAGGGGAGATTTACATTCTGCGGCACCTGAGTGTATGTTCTCAAATTTCACTTTATCTTCGTTTTCCGTCGGGGTTGTTTTTCCTCCAGCAGCATGGCAAAATTCCTGATGAGATTCTTGATGAGTTATTGACGAGAAAATATAAACTGATTTTAGTGACACTGCACAACTCCCCCGTTGGAGCACTTTCTTTTTTCTTTTTTAGCCTATCGATTTCCAAATCTCCAGCATCCACCCCTGCGTCTGTTTGATGGGATTACATGTTGCCCCCGACGAGTCTGGTGTCTGTCCACTCGACCTCGAGTAGGACAGCATCATCTCCCTTGTCTTTTCCTCTTTTCCCCCCTGCCCAGACCATGGTGCACACACACTTCATTATCTGCAGTCCTGTCAACCCACAGTCACAGCTGCACAAACCTCTGGAGACAGATGAAATACTGATTCCTGTGTGTGCGCTGGTGCGTGTTTGTGTGTGTTTTCTAAGCTGCAGATGAGCTGTGTGTGTGTGTGTGTGTGTGTGGGGGGGGGGGTCCCTCTCTAATTAGTATCGTGATATTAAATTCAAGATTTTCTATCTTGGCTATCTGCTACTGTGGCTTCCTATGGAGTGTGTGTGTGTATTTTTTCCTGTGTAAATATGAAAGAGTGTAACCTGTTTGTGTGTGTATGATGTGTGACAGACACACTAATCAGGAAGAAATTTGGCTCTGCCAGCTCTGACGGGGGGTTTGCCTCACGCCAGTGCCACCGTTTGTTTTGGGTTTGTTTTTTTTTTTTGCTTCTCCTTCCTAGCGAGGGAAATCTCAGACAACTGCTAAATCAATGAGGCACGACACACTCTCTCTCCGCAAATGAGCCAGCCTCTCCTCCGAAAGCAAATACTCATTTGAAAACATTCTGCTAATGCAAGGCCTACAGTCCACAATTGGATTTGTTGTAGTTTTTGAATTTTTTTTTTTTATTATTATTTAGCTTTAATCACTGTTTCCCAATTAGAATATTGTTTTTATGTAGCCTCGATGGGCTTGTTATCATTGGTTCGCGTTATCACCTCTGTAAGTTTGTTTTGCGAAATGAGGGGGAAAGGTAATGAATCGTTTTGCATGCCGAGATCACATAATTTTCCCTCTGGGGTTTGGACGTCTGTGATCACTTTTTGCAGCTTACTTACAATGACTATCACCCTGGTGACAGGCGCTGGCAGTCCTGTGGGTGATACCGTGTCTTTGATACACCATCACTTGTAAACAGTCGCTAATCTCAGAGGAACAGAGTGGTGATTTGTGAAGTGCTACCATCTCGCTTGTCATTTGAGATTTTGAGGCCATGTGTGCATTTAATCATAACAAGCAAACTTGAGGTTAATCCAATCAGTCTTCTACCTATATGACTTCCTCTTTAGATATTGTAAGCGTTTCCTTGGTCAGAGTTAATAGCATTAGAAAAATATAAGACATCCAGTTTTCCTTCGAGGCTAACTGTCACGAAGATAGTGCCACACAGAGGAACTCGAGGAGGTGGACCCAAATGCGCGCGCACACACACACACACACACAAGGAGCAGAGCCTGGCAAACAGTTTATTTGGGGGCCTTAGACTTACGTGGGGTGGTTGAACAGCAGGCAGGGTCAAGAACCAGGTAATCGGTCCAATAAACGACAAACAAATCCAAAAGGAGCAGACAGAAACTCAGTCCAAGAACAGTCCAATCCAAGAAACCAAGAAAACCAAAAACACAAGGAACACGAGGGAAACACAAGGAAAAAAACCACAAGGGAACTGCGATGCACATCTAACACACTCAAACAACAGACCAAAGGAAGTGACACAACTTAAATAGAGTGGAAGTGCAAGCAGACGAGACACAGGTGAAAACAATGAACTAATTAAAGACAGGAAACAAGGACACAGAGACACACTAGGGAAAAAACTTTTCAAAATAAAACAGGAAATCAACCAAACAACCAAAACAAGGAACCCAAATCAAAACACACATTACTTCAAGCATCAGAGCTCTTATTTTGGCTTCTTCGTCAGGGGAAAGCTGCTCTGAGAAATCCTGCCAAAACATCTGGATCTAAATGGACCCTCATCAGCATCACTACTGTTGTGTAACAAGCTGGGAACTCAACCTGAAACAGAAAGTTCAGGTTAAATCTAAATAACTGGATCTAACAAGAACTAGAGAGTAGCTTAAAGCAGGCAGAATACTCTAAACAATCAGATGTGGCACATTTCAGTAAATGCTGTGGAAGGGCTGTTGAATACAGTCAAGTCATTATTAAAGTGCAGTGCATTCACTGTAGCTCAAGGTCTGGTCATTTAAAAGCATCAGTGTCAGACGGAGGGGATTTAACCGCCTTGCAGTGAAAAGAGAAGCATTAAGTAAACTAGAAACAGTCCAAAAGGCGTATGTGATAAAACACAAGCAGTCACATGATTCTTTTTCAGCGGCTGCAGGTGTCTGAATGCCAGATGGTCGTCAAGGTTTTACAGCACTTAATTCTGGTTACAAACCGTAACATTTATCAGCGTGAACCAGCGTGAAGTGTTCAGACTTCTTTACTGTGGTTCAGTTGTGCAGTGAATCTGTGAAAAATACAGAAACAATGCCACGCACAATGTTTTAAAAGGCTTAAGACAGATGCGATCATCTGATACAACCAAATGAAACATTATGTACATAATCACTTGGAGGATGTAAGCTTATTGTGGATGTTCGGAACAGCAGTTTACTGGTAAATCAGCCTTGTATTACATTTTCTTTTAAAACTTGGCCGGGCATTAAACATCATTTCCAACAAAAGCGCTGGCTGCATTGTTAAATTTAGTGAGGGAGATACAGTACTGCTCACATATGAGTCCACTTGATTTTCCAAACCCATCATTTTGTTTGTGTATAGCACACAAATCAGAAAAAAATGAAATGTCAGAATTTGGTGTCCAGTGTTTTGTTTGTTATTGATTGTATGTTATATCACTTCCAATGACAGCTACAGGACAAGGAATGAGTTTATTAGAAAAAGCCTGGTTCTATAATTGGTTTGAGTTTGTTGTCAGTTACCGCTGTACAAATGTCAAAATGCTTCAAAGAGCAGTTAAGAAGGTGCTTTGTGGCCACAGCACCTAAAGAGCACTCCTTTTTAGTGAAAGTGAGGTTGTGCTCCAGCTCTTGACTCCTCTGTTTCAGATGACAGCAGCGGCTGGAGTGTGATCCGTGGAAAGTTTATTGCCATCAATGCGGCCAGTATGAGCTGTGCGTGTCCTAGGAGTCCAAAAGGCCTGTCGCCCTCTGCTCACCTCGCTGACGGCACCACAGACCTCATTCTTGTCAGGAAGTGTTCCCGTTTGGACTTCTTCAGGCATCTTCTACGACACACCAACAAAGAAGACCAGGTAAGTCTAGCGAAAGTAAATGTGCATAAACAGTGATGCTGTACAGAATAATCTAGAATTTGAATGAGCTGGAAAAAATCAATGGGATTTGGATCCAGGAAGAATTAGGAGAAGCAAAGAAGACTGAGGGAATCTCCAGCATGCAGCAAAACTCTTAAAGACAACTGCATCCTTCCCAAAAACCTCCCGTCAATCACTTTGCAGCAGAGTTCAGCTTTCAACGTCAGGAACTGCTTGTTCGGTGCCCAGATAAATTGAGAGTGAGTTAAGTCTGTAAACGAGCGAGCAGAAGGCAGAGTTTCCCTACTTGCTGTGCTAGCACCTCCATTTGCTGACTCAGCTCAATTTCCCAACTATGGTTCACTTTAGTTCAAATGCCTCAGCCCTTGTGCCTTCCCACGTATCATAAATAACCTCCACCCTGGTCCGGAGAGGTACTGATAATCGCTGCATCAGGGATATGCTGTATGGGAGAACAGGCTGAAACCAGACTAATGCCCTCTCAGGATAGCACAAGTATTACCAGGGGAAGTCTGGTGATTAGTAATTATTACCTCAGGAAAGACTTCCAGGAAGTTTATCCCATTTAGAACAGATCTTGTAAGTAGTTTCATCTACCGTGGCTGCGTTGGTAAAGGGGTAAAACTGCAAACTGTGTTTTGAGCTGTCACTGGCATCCTGAGGTTTTAACCCTAAAATCAACATTTTGACACCCACCATTTGGATTATAAGGATGAATATAACTCTTTGAATAAGATTTGATTAGATTAGGGTATAATGTGTTTCCAGCTTTTCAAATTTGAAAAGTTTGACGTTGAGAGGAAGAAAGATAGAAGACTGTACAGAAGCTCCTGCCATTACAATGAAATTTCCAAATTTAAAGAAAGGTTTTGGTACTTTGTACATGAAGTCCACGGTGCCAATCTAGTGCCACCATCAGGTCTGAATTCTAATTTGCTCTAAAATGTGACTTCTTGGCTACTTCATCCAAAACTAGTTCCATTCCTGTCATGCTAAATGTAAGCATGCAAACACTCTGAACTAAGATGGCAAACATTAGCATGTTAGTTTTGACATTGTGAATAGGCTGCATGCTCATGTTAGCATTTAGCTCAAAACACTGCCTATGTAGCCTCCTGTAGGCCCACTGGAAGCAAGTACATTGTGCCACATAACCTCTAGGATTTCTTGCTCATTACAAAGGCCGTTTGAACTGTTGCAAGCTAGTGAATCACTCCCTTAAGAACAAATATAATTTTATTGTCAATGGCCAGTCCCACATTGCATGGTTTCCCACAATGCATTGCAAAGTGATTCATGAGGAAATGTGTTGGGTTGAACTGCCTTTAGTGGGCGTTCTTGTTTTGCTTTGTTGCTTTCGGGTGTTCAGGAGTTTTCTCTAATGGATAAAAACAAACGATATCTCATTAACTGTTGTCTTATGACCACAGATCACTTTGCTCTGTTAGGAGTAAAAAAGGCATAGTGTGGTGCGTCTCGTGCTTGAAGCTGTCTTTGCTGCTTCACTTGCAACACAGAAAGGTAGACAAGTAGTCGTATGAGTCGGGTGAGAGGGACTTTGCATCAGAGTTCACTTAATATCAGCATCACTGTCCAGCCAAGCGAAGAGAAACAAGGAGTGAGAAGCCGCTAAGCGTATTCATGGCCTTGTCAGAAAGCCTTTTAGGCAGACGGTCCAGCATGAATGCAAAGCGGCTGCAGTCATAAAGTGGGTCTGATGTGAAATAAATGGCTGTCACTCCGCTTTTGGGATGAGAGAGGGCGAGAAAGGGAGCGAAGGAGAGGAGAGAGAGGCAAAAAGAAAAAAAAGAGGAGAAGAAAAGAGAAGAGAATAGAGAGAAAGTGGCACCCCGTGAAGTTGAAGAAAGTAGTGCACCGGACAGAGCTGAACCTTTCTGCGACACTGAGTGAGATGAAAGGGGATTTTGACAATATAATTTCTTTTCATCTCTCTCTTTCTTCTTCTCTTCACTCCTCTGCCGTTTACATAGTTTTTATGCACCTCCATTTCATCTGACCTCCTCTCTCCCTCCCTTTATTTTACATTTGATCTCCTGTTTGCTGTTTGCCTTTTTTTCGTAAATGGAAAAGAAAAAGAATAACCCAACATGTAGTGCTGCTTTTCATTATAAAATCAGCAGGAGTCCATAAAAAGACAATGGTGGAGAAATTAACTTTTTACCTCACCCACCAGGAGCCTGTAAAGTAAAAAAAGAATTACATGCCGAGAATCATTTTACCACCCAATATAATTATCATATTTTAGAGAAATATGCCAAGTCCATTCTCAGTGAGTGCTATTTTGTTTATAAAATTGGGTACTTTATGTCCCATTTGGGCCATTTAAATGTTCATGATGTTTCTAAAGGGGAGCCTGAGTTTTGAATGAACCCAAGTGGAAACTTCATCAATTTGTCAAAGAATCATTTGGTTGACAGTTGGTGCTTGATGTGTTATTTTTTAAGCCATGCTAGCAGCTTATTGATTTGGTCGAGCCACTTTAGTGCAACAACTTTTGGATGAATTGTCAGGAAATTTTGAAATTCACAATGCCCAGATGATGAATGTTAATCTCCTGATGATTGCTATGAGGCACTAAAAGAAGATATTTTCCAAAACAATTAGCTTATGTCCGCAGCTTTCAGTATGTGCCTTTATCACTTGTCTGTCATTGTGTCCTACATGATATTTGTTACTTCCTGGTGCCTGTCTGATTAAACACCCTTGTGGAAACATGGACAATAAGGTTCTCATAAAAATATGTTTGAAGAACTCACAATGATCTTGACTCTAAAGAGCATTTTCTCCAAAAACAATTTCAGACAAAATTTAATTTGCTGAAGCACTTAAGAGAGATGGACCCTTGTGTTCCCTCTCATCCTTCTGTACCACTTATCTTGAAGTGAAACTCAAGTGATCCAGAGAGTGGCGGTCCTAACCTCTGCACCATCTGTGGGCACATCTGTTCATTCACGCATCCATCAGTCCATCTCTCCTCCTCCACTCTTTCATCTATTTCTCATCCATCTCTGCTTCCCTCCCCAGTTTGACCACTCATTTGTGGAGGTCCACCGGGTGACCAAGTTTCGTTTCCAGCCACGGCACCATGAGCTTCTTTCGCTTGAAGACCTGAGTGAGAGTCCAAAGAAGACAGGCTTCAGTCCCATCTGCTCCACCCAGACAACCTGCAACTACAGCACCACCCACAGCAGCTGGAACTGTGACGGGGAGATCCTGCCTCATGCTGCCATCCAAGTCAGGTAACTAATCACAGAATCACCTGTGAACATACAACACAACTCCAGACCTCAATGAACATTCAGTTTGAAACCAGTTGTTTAAAATAAACAATAAACTGGATTCATTTTTAACCAGTGATGAATGTTTTTTTCATCACCTGGGATTAGCCATATCCATATACCCTTTAAATCCTGTAGAAGTGAAACAATCATTTTTGACTGCCACAGACAGGCACGGTTCAATCACTTTTCCACTGTGCCAGCTTATTTTGCGTTTTATGAAGCCTGTGAGGAAAATGTAACTTTCTGAGGCGAGGAAGACGGGCAGGATCATTCTCAGCATAGATGAGCGCTGGTAAATGGCTTTGAATTGCTGCACATGATATTGCAGAAACAGTATAATGGAAAAAGCATTGAAATATATGCAGGGCTCATACCTATTGCATCACAATGGTACTGGTATTCACAGGAAAGCCTGCTCTTTTTTCTGGGCATTACAAATATACTCTCCACTTTAAATTGCTTTAAATGTTCCCAAGTATGAAGCTTAAGTAGAAATAGATAGTGTTCTGTATGCCCGACATTATGTGTAGCCATGCTTGCAGTGTGGCTCAATAGATGGTTAGTACAGATACCAAGTGACTGACCAGTTATGTGTTTTAGGGTAACAAGGAAATGTTAGCATGCTAACAGGCCAAGCCAAAGTGGTGTATGTGGTAAATATTAGACCTACGTGTCATTGTCCACATGTTAGCCAGTAGTCTCACAGAGCTCATAGCGCGGTCTCTGCCTTGTTTTTTCTCATTATGTGCAAATTATCTGCAATACTTTAGCCACAGAATGGAAAATTCAGCATGTCTCACTTATTAGAAGTATTTTTGCAGTTAATTATCAGTCTCACAAAGCTTCTAGAATGGTTGTGGTGTCTTTTATTAGTGTTTTACTCAATAGAAAACTACATGGAAACAGGCAAAGGAAGATAAAGAAGATACAGCAACATTTAAAAGTTTAAAATCTGTACGATGTCAGGGTCAGTATTTAAATTGTCAATAAAAGAAAAGTATGTCGTCCTGATGTGTAGTAGCAGCTAGTAATAAAGCAGTTCTCCTCCTCGGCCAGACAGAAATGAGAGTGGTGGTGCCATTAGCGCTAGTGTCCAACAGTCTCTGGTCGGGAGACTCTTTGACTGTTCCCTGCTGGACGATCTTGGCAACACGGTGGAATTGGCCCCCCTCATTATTCTGGTCCTGTCCACACTTCAGCTTCCCCCCGTATCAGATCTCTATACAGCCAGTGTGGCACTGCTTGACGCATCATTTATTTCATGCTCCATTGTACTTTGCCAATGATGCATGGCGCTGTAATGTTGCTAATTTAACGGCCCTCCCCATGTTAAAAGGCTACTCCCCTTTAATTAAAGCAGAAGTCCATCCTTTTATTGCCTCTTCCTCTCCACTAATCGTTCTTGGAGTGAGCCAGCCAGAGTGCTCCTTGGATAATTAATGGTAATAGCCCAGGCGAAACGGAAAGAAACTAGAAAATGGAAGAAGGAGTGAAGGAACGAATCAAGAGTTTTGTTTTAAAAGTGCAAAAAATACCTCTGGAAAGAGTGAAACTCGAAGCGTCCTCCAGTGCTTTCTTTATTTTAGAGTTATTTGTACTGTATTGAACTTTGTTTTTTTATTTAATATATGATTAGCATTGTGGAAATAACAGTTCATTCTGGTTTGAAAAACGTTACTGTGCTCTTCCATCATATTAACTACTTCTGAAGGTTTCAAATAAACAACAGGTGTTCCAGGGAAAATATAGGCGCCATTAAGCAGACAAAAGCCCAGACAGTAATTGAGATTATAGAAAAATGCTGCACCATAGTAGCAATCTTGCCTTTTTACTGCTTATTTTACTTTTTTCTTTCTTTCAATGTGTGTCCTTAAAGTGTCTCAGTGTCATCTGTATTGTAACATCTGTAATAAGTGTCTCCTTCAAGGTTTTTATACTTTACACACCACTTTCACTTTTGTGTGTCAAGTGTACACACAGGGGTGTCATTCCATTGCTTTTACATCTGCCACATGGACAGTAAAGTCTCATTGAAATGAGCACAGTCATTAAGTTGATGGTTTGTTATTCAGGCTAAATGATGCGTTTTGTGTGTGTCTGTGTGTGCGGGAGTGTGTACACACACACACACACACACACACACACACACACACACACACACACTCTCTCTCTTCCTCTCCGCAGTGTCCAGTGCCAGTTGATCCGGCTGTTTGCCCGCGGTATAGAGGAGCAGCAGCAGCAGTGTGTGTTTGAAGACCCTTGTACACTGTGGGCCCTGGAGCCAAGCATGCACTAGTCAGTGGACTTAGAGCTGGAAGGGACATTTATCTGCTGGAAAACAAAAAAAGAGTTGCACATGGCAGTATTTTCCTGGAAGAATACATGCATCACATCAGTGTAAATCCCAAACGCTGGCGTTCCATCCCTTTTTTAGTGGCTTTGCTTCAATGAAACTGGCAGGAAGTCTTCTCTATTCACAAGAAATAACAGACTGAAACTTAAAAGGTGTGGTCAAAAAAAGACAATCCAAGACGAAGCTGAAAAGGCTCCTATCACCAGCCATTCAGGGGGGAAAACAGGAAGTTAAAGAGACGTTACATTGCATGATTTGTTGTTATTGATGTCCGAAGTTCTGGTATCTCATATTTTCTATTTGAGGCTGTTATGTGTAAAATTGCTTCATGCAGCTTTAACTTAGCTAAAATATGATACGCTACAGCTGCTAGTGCTGGCACATTCAGACCTAAGTTTCCAGGTTCTTTTTTTATCTTTACTTTGTGGAAAATGAAGATGTAGAAGCTCAGAGGATCTCAAGCAGTCTGGGTGTTCACGCAGATGAAACAGAGCTGAACTGGACTGAGCTGGACTCAGCCTCAACAATCGGCCAAGGGTTTTTATTCTGCCATGAAGGAGAACGCTAATAGGATTTCTCCCTATGTGGTAAGGAAGGCAGCCAAGAAGATACAGCTTTGTAAGAAGGATGAAGAAAAAAGTACCTGTGAAGTATACTGATAAACTGAAAAGACTTCACTAGGGCTTCACCAAAAAAAAAGAAAAAACAACACATACACACACACACACACACAGAATCTGATCTTCCCTTTTTGGGAAAAAAAACCATTTCATCTGTGACCCAGGTGAAAGAAGATATGAGCCAGGGGCACTAATGAAAAGAGCTGAATACCCTGCTAATACACTAACAGGACCCCGGTGGCTTCTGGGTAATAAGGCAAAGTGGTTGCTAAGTGATTTGGTGTGTCTCAGCACTGCTGCGCTGCACCTGTGGCTCTGAGCTCTGCTCCTCTCTGGCTAAAAACTACAGACAGTTCAATCATCACCTGGGATTAGCCAGAATTATACATTGTTAACTTAATTAGAGATAATCTATTGTATGGCCCTGAAATTAGCCTTGTTAGCTCCTTTTAGTCGTGGCGCAAGATGGATCGTCCAAGAAGAAACACAGTACTTTTTAATTTTGCCACTTTTTTTGCTGTCACTGCATCAATTAAATGTAATAGACCTATTATATACCTTAATATATATTTATAAGTTACTGTTAACTGTCTATGTGGACTGTTAGATGTGTGTCTTAATGTGTTTTTTGTTTTTCACAATCCCTTTAGGGACATGCAGTCATTGCTCTGTGTGTGTGTTTGTGTGTGTGTGTGTGTGTGTGTGTGTGTGTGTGTGTGTGCGTGTGCGTGTGTGTGTGTTAATGTGTTTGTGAAGGTGCCAATGTGATGAGTTAGCTCTATTGCAATTAGCCTCACGACTGCCATTTTGCAGATGCTCTCTCACTGCAGCCAGCACACAGCTAGCACAAGGACCTATAGAGGAGCAAAGACAGGCACACACACACTCACACATATTTTCTGTCTTTCTACAATGCTGTTTCCTATATTCAATATCTTTCTGTCTGTTACACACAAAAAGACACACACACACACACACACACAATTCTTAACTTTTAACACCATAAAAGCCTCCACTTCTTTGTATCCCCTCGCACTGCTAATACGGACTCTGACTATAATGTTTCACCTTCAATTCTCACCTTTGTCGAATTACAGTGCAATGTTTTTTTTTAAACAGTCAGATGCTTTTAAGTCTTCTTTTATACACACACACATAAACAGTTTAGACGCCCACAGACATGATGGGAGTGATGATTGTTTTCAGATATGACCACATTTGAAAAGCTAAAGGTTTTAGCAATTTACAACCGCCAGTTCTAACAAAGTCAAACTGACGTTTAAATTTCTTTCACTTGTGTCCAAGGAAATAGAAATGCTATTGCAGCTATTTGAAGCTTGTACGCTTGGAAAAAATTAGCCTGTGGCTTTCATTTGGAAAAGTGATGCTAGTTAGCTTGGCTCGCTAACACTACAAATAACTTTTTATATATGCTATGTATGCCTACTGAAAACCTTATGCCAGTTTTGCTCACCAACTCCTCACGATATATAGATTTCTCAGCAAAACTGAATTTTAATTTCAGTTTGACTTAAAGTTTTTCTTCAGCCTAGCTGTGTTGTCCATGTTTGAGCAAACATGTAAATAAGCTGTGATGTGACTAGATTCGTTATATATTTTATGAAAGTGTTGAATAAAGTGCTTTTGAATTGTGGTTCTTTTTATGTACTTTGTTTGATCTTTATGCCATGTTTGATGCCAGTGATGTGTCATTCCCTGCTTTACTCTCTCTCTCTCTCACACACACACACACACACAAAGGTCAGTGCTCCTTTGCTCTGGCTTTCTCAATCTCACTCTTTCGCTCTTTCTCTGCCTCCTCGTATGAGTGGAATTTAATAGGGTGCTCTGATGTGAGCGAGATGTTTCATTAAAGAACATAAGACATCAAAGGTCTCTGCTGAGATGGAGTGGTATTTCACGCTGGGTTCATTCTGCACACAGTCTGGGTCTTGTTTCTTTTTTGATACTGCAAAGCAAGTCCAAAGTGTTGGACCGAGTCTGGTAATCGGAATTTGGTCTCTGTCTTTTTTAAAATTTTAACTGATTACAGTAACACCAAACAATCTTACAACTCTTAGAGATGAGTCTGGTGGGAAACATGCCAAAACAACATCTTGTCACAATGGGAAATACCAATTTGGTGCTAATTATTCGCCTTCCTCCCAGTCAGCTACAAATGACTTTTCAGAGTCACATCAAAAACCTGTGGAAATTTTCCATCCATGAGGAGGTGATTTAAAAAAAAGCAATTTTAAACAAATCTTGTGCATGGGTTTGTTCTATTACTTGACTCGCTATTAGCTTTTACAAACAGTTAGCTAAGGGGCACACATTCAAAGATATTGTATGTATTCAAAAAACACAATATTTTATAATGCAGCATCTATCATTTCTGTTATGGATTTGTAGTCTTTAAGTCCAAGCAAAAATTAACATTTTCTGAGTCAACGTCAACATGCAAAGTGAAGTGTTAAATTACTATTGTGCCATATATTTGTTTTAGGAGTTGGTGGCAAACAAAACGGAGCTAAAAGAGAGTGAATATTGCAAAGAAAATGTATTACTGCATGTAATGTAATGTCAGTGCTTCTAAGTTGTTTCTCCTGAATACTCTGGAAATAAAAACCATTCATAATTTAATGCAGGTTAAATAACCAGATGAAAATTTATCACATTTTTTCTCCTCTTTGTCTATGAAACTGTCAAGAATTTAAAATAAAGTTGGACACGTATCATAATGAAATGTTTTAAAAAGACCCTGTGTAAAATAAAAAAAGCATGTGCTCTTTCACAAACTAATTGAATGCATTTTCTGCCTCATAATACACAGAAAAGACTTTTGGAGGAACTTGAAACCTTTATTGTTTCTGCTTAACAGCGCTTACTAGCTTCTTCTTCTTCTCTGCCCTTTGTGTACTGCTACATTCTTTGCCACCAACCGTCCATCAATTCAGTACAGTGAAATGATCGGCAGGGCTGTGCAAAGCACCACATGTGTGATCAGCTGTCAACTTTGTGCATGTGCACAAGATACCACTAAAACAATGAAAAACTCTTAAAACATTGCTCTGTAGGACTATTGGTGGTCAAAAACTCTACACGGTACCATTAAATTGATTTTTACTGGCCAGAAACTAAATTATGAAATAAATATCAAAAGAAAGGGTTTTGCCTTGAAATTTCTCCAACAGAAAAGTCTGAAGTTTACAGTTTTGCTGAAATCTCCTCACGGCTAGCTCTGTTAGTATGCAGCAAAAAGTCTGAGCCAGCACAACATTAAAAGACCACATCTATTGTGTAGGACCATGGAGTGAGTGTAGTACTTAAATCTTTGTGTGTCATGGCTTCTGTACTTTCCAAAGGGGGAAAAATTAACTAAAGGTCATCCTTGTCACCTGTGTTCCTTTAATCCATGGAGATTTAAAAGTTAGCTCCTGCAGTTTGCAACACCCAAAGTGTGACTCTGCTGACTGTATTGAGTAAAAAATCTGTATCTGAGTATCTGTCATGGAGTGACTGGCTGTCCTCAAAACGGGCATGCGCCACTCAAATATGAGGATGAGACGAGGATTTTCCAGCCTCAACCAAGTTGTTTTCTTTCCTCCTTTCTTACTTCCCCTCTTCCTCTTGCTTTGCTACTTCCTCACTGATTTATTCTCCATCTGCTTGTCTGCATCCCCCCTGAGAGCCACTATCTCATTCCCACATCCCACCTGAGACACAAGGTGAGACGAAACAGCGGCAAGCACAGTCTACCACACACACGCAAGGTGGCGGTTGGCCTCGATTCACTGGCGTCTTTAACCAAAGAAAGGGTTCCTAACAGGAGATGACAGTGCTGTTGCGTGCCCCGGACACTCTCATTCACTCTCTGTCCCGCTCTCACCTTCACACACACACATTTTTGCACTTGCACCAACATGTCTGTTTTTCTGTTCACACTTTAAATATATCACACATGCACTCATCCTATCTTCCTGTTTTCTTCTTTGTCCTCCCTCATGCCCACACATATAACCACAAGGTCTCATGAGGTGTGATGTGGACCCACTTCAAGACTATTCTCTTTATTACCGGCCTGATTTGGCCTTTTCAACCAGACCCTTCAATCAAGGGGCTAAGTAGAACGGATTTTGTGCCTTACATTGTTTCGGGTTTTTTTTTTTTTCTTAACCCTTGTCTTGTTTCTGTTGCACACAAACAGCAGAAACACCCTGTCAATGCGCACACACAGTCTGCTCTGCAGTGGTGGCAGGCAGGAAAGGTGAGGTCAGGTAAAAGGTGTTGCTGTGGCAGGTCGGACTACATTCGCCATGGTTGTATGACACCAATAATTACAGCTGGCAGATCTCGAAAATTGTTGTTTTCCCACAGCAGGTCGGCTAATGAGAGCCAAACAAAACTAGAAGTATTTGCTTGTGTGAGTGTCTGAGGGGAATTAGGTGGGTGGTGTGAAAATGGTGTAAGTGAGAAGCAGAGATGGAGGGACAGAGAGAGCAGATATTGCAGGGGCGGTGGTCCAAACAGCAGCAGTGCTGTTGCCTACTTCTCTCTGTATTGATTGGAATGGGCTCCCTGCGAGAGATTTAGATCAATGAGGCCATAACAGTCCATCTTCTCAGTCAGGAGCCACTACCGGCCTCTTATCTCTCCCTCTCTGTCTCTCACCCACACTCACCTTTACTCACAAATTTCCACTCTCTAATGCACTCACACATGCCACAGAGGTAAGATCTTGCGGCTGGTGATGGTTTTTAATGAATATATCATTATTATATCAATCTCTGTGGTGTTGTTTGGTGAAACACTGAAAACGGTGCATCTTGCATTGTTGGAGGGGCTCTGCATACTCCTCTGATGAATTATTAATTGACAATAGCAGTGAAGCGTCACTCAGAAACAAACACACTTGCATTTAAGTTACCAAAAAGTCATCATTAGATCCAATCCTATTTTCCACTAAGGCACTCTTATAAATGGTTTATAGTCATTCTCAACAAGAGCTGAAATGATCAGTTGAGGATTCAGTTAGCAGAACAATAAAAAAATAATCGTGTTTCATAATGGATTCATACTTTGGGAAATTTATAGGCAAAATGCCAGCTTCTCAAATGTAATGATATGATAAATGACAGTAATCTGCATATCTTTCAGTTCTGGAAAAAATAAGCTATTTCAATATATCACTTTTGGCTCTGGGCATGTTAAACTATTTTTCTGACATTTAAAGCAGGGGTAGGCAGTTTATTTTTGGTGTGTAGGGGGGAAAAATCTATAACAACCCTTTTAGCATGTTGTAATTTTAGTGAAGCTACTAGAAGTCTGCACTTCCCATCAGTCCTGTTTTCTATCCTGTAATGAAAAACACAGGACATTTAAGAAAAAAGTGTTTCTAATTGATTTTTAACAAATGGTTGATGACTGTGCACATTCACTCAGAATGCAGATGATGACAAGCGCTTGTCATACAAACACATCCCGGTGCTTTGTTACTTGGTTCAGTTCCAAAAATTCCTGTTTTGTGTTACAGTGACATTGTTGTTAGGGGACCTTAGCTGTCATGGTTATAACACTTTAAAAGTAGTCAGAGCTCATGATATGTGAACTATAACTATATAGACTGAATATTTTCCGGCTCAACCTTTAGGCCAACATAGATAAAAGAGCTGTGAACATGTAAACTTTAAGTACCACAAAGCAAACTTCATCCCTGTTGATTACCATCCGGAACAAGTAAGCAAGTAGACCTTGAGTTGAGACCTTTTACTGCAGTTTGAAATGTGAAGAGTGAAGTCAAGTTTGAGTCAACATACGTGGAAAGTCTCAAAAGTGTTGTAAATATCTAGACTCCATTATTTTTCTTTACATGGCAATTGTGCAAACTCCATACACTGAGGAAGACCACATCATAAAAACCTCTTTAAAAAGACAGTAAGTGGACCTTGAGTTTAGATTATTTTGACAACTGTAGTTTCGAATGTCAAGAGGAAAGTTGACAAGTCTTTAAAGCTAGATAAATAACCTAACTTTATTATTTTCTGTTCCTCGACAACTGAGCAAACTCCAAATGCTGATCAGGACCATGCAGTGTGGTTGAAAGCTCTTGAACAGGGCAAATAAGTGGTTCTTGAATTGAGATTGTTCTGTAAACTGCTGTCCTCAAAGCAGAGCATTTACCAGTTCTTTACTGATCAGTTTTAAGAGAAATGATGCAATTATGGGTTGCCAGGTTTTAAAACATGTCTTTCTTTGTCATCATCCATCACTTTTCAGACAATTTTACAGTTCATCGGGAACTAAAAACAAATGGTATCGAGAGGCTGGTTTCCTGATAAAACAATAGCAAGTTATGGAGAACACTTAAACAGGTCTGATCAGAAACACACATTCAGGCTGCGCTAAAGTGTTACTCAAGCACTTATCACCACTGATGACTATGTATCTGTTAGCAAATTCAGCAGCAGCAAAGCTCAGTGCGTATCTTTTTTTTTTTTACCTTCACAGAGAACCATTTTTCTTTTTTATGGATTGTTAGTAAAAGCCAACACTCAAAGTGAGAGGGCTTGAATCAGCATTAATACTGCAATTAGCAAGGCTGTACACCCAGCATCTTCTTAATCTAGCAAATCGTAATAATTGTCTCAAAGCAATGCTGCGATATGTAATTTACTCCACAATGCATCCATTTCAGAGGACGTCTAGCCTAATGTGCACTAGGGGTGAAAACCTATCGCCTGTGGTGCTCTCAGTTTATCATTGGCTTCAGTTGCATTATTTGTGCATTAAAGGACACATATTGTTACAGTTGCATATTGTCAAAGCCACACTGTGCTGTAAAATAGACTAATGTCACCCCACGACATCTTGGCATGATACTGATAAGTGTTCCCTGTCACTGGAGGCCTGTCACGATGTCTGTTAGGTGACCAACACCGCCACATCAACATGTTGAGGGTGTACAAGTGACAACATAATTAAAACACCATGATGTGACAGTGTTCCACACCCAATACAAGTCAGACAACAAGCTTTATCTGTGCTCGCATTTAGGCGGGTAAAGATGATTGATTCCTGGGAGTTTCAATGAAAAATGTGCAGACTACTGCACAGAAATGATTGAATATTTATCATGTATCATCAATATTTATTGAGGTGTGTTTGTTACAATGTCAAAATGTTGGCTTGATCAGGTCATCTTTACATAACAATGACGAAATAGGTTGTCAGAAAAGGTTGTCAGAAAAGGTAAGTACTAATTATTTATAATAAGTAAAGTGCTTCATCAATGGACACTGGAAAACAGACAAATTACAAACTAATGACTAACAACCATTAAGAAGCTCTCTCTTGAGTCTGATAAGCCATCATTAGGAGTGTAACAAGGCTGCTTTGAAATAGCTTGGTGATGATAAAAATGATATCAATATGCTGTCATGCAAAATAAAATGTAGTTGGAGGTGAAGAGGAGCTCTAATAACAGAGTCAATATACATGTTAGAAAAGTCATTCTGACAAATCATCTGCCGTCAGTGTGACTTTTGGAATCAGATAAATAATCAATAACAAAGCCCTTCAAGCATGATTAGACATAAATATGTTCAAGGTGTCTTCAAGAGTGTCATCCATGTACAATTATTACTGCAAGCAGTTTGTTCACAATAGATTATTTACTCTAAAGTCAATTTTTGGTGGGGTTGTTTCTAACTGGTGTCGAAAGAGTTTTAATAAATAAATCAAATGAAAACTTATATCACACAGATTAGGAAGTCAAAGAACTTGAAAAGAAAGCAGGGGCACTGAAAGGATGATGGATATGCAGCCTGAAATGATTCCTAAGCTATATGATTGAATGATTATGCATGTCTGCTGTGTAAGAGTGCATAGCAGATATGCACCAACAGTGAAATTCTATTCAAGTTGATTTAATAGCGACGTCAAACAGCTGGAATATCCAAAAAATCTGGCAAATATAACCTGAATTATCTCCATGGCTTGATATCGTTTACAGTTAAGAGTAAAATGTTGTTCTTTGTTTTTGTTTTTTTTGATTAAATGACGCTCTACATGTACATGACTTTTTTTATAGTAACTTCCCAAGACTAAAAAAAAAAAAACCCACACCACCTCCTCGCTGTGAAGCTGGGTTACGACCCAAAGTGCTGCTCGAGTTGCACCTGCTGAATCCACAGTGGCATTTTGGCCTCTGCCAGCGGGCTGCCGCAGAGTGCTTTGTAGTGACAAGTCATTACCTCAGCTGGCGCTTTGTTAGCAAACAAGGAATCTGTTGCTGGAGCAATCTACTCATTACTTGTTAATCACTTGAATAGGAGGACCTGTTTGTGCAGACACGCATAAACTGAGTCGCACATGCACAAACACATTCAGAGAGCATGCTGGACTTTTGTTTTCTGCTAAGCACAGATGTTATTGTGTTCCTAATGGTGCTTGAAGTAATTACACCCTGTAATGTTACTCGCCATCTAGTCCTCTCCAGCAAGCCTCAGCATGGTAGCTCCAAAGTGCCATACATACACAACATTCTCCCCACAAATGACTCCATTAGCCTGAATGCATCTGCGATCGTTTCTTCTTCTGCGAGAATACGAGGCATGCTTCAGCGGCAGCCTAACTGGCTGCATACAGAGGGTAGTTGGTCAGTGGGAGCAAACACTTGAACAAATTATTAGTTACAAGCACTGCAAGACATGTGTGTATGTGGTGTTTGTTCTGTACAACAAAGCTTTTGTCAGTGGAGCGATGGAGGATGTGCACTTTCAACCATAAGAAACCGAAATGCACCACGTCTGGAAATGGAGAAGTCATTATTCTAGCCATATGCCATCACCTTCCCTCTGTAAGAATATCAGTCAGCAGTATGACAAACTACAGCAAGTAGCTAGACTTAAACCAATGTGTTTTATAATTTTTAAAAAACTTTTTATGCTTTTGATTTATAAAGTTTAGTTGAATAAGAACTCCACATCTTAAAAGCACAAATAAAAGGTTAGCCTTTGGTGTGTCAGTCGTTTGGCCCACCTCTTTTGATCCCAACTGAAATGTCTCAACAACTATTGGACAGATTGTTTTGATTTGGTTCTGATGTTCATGTTTCCTTCAGCTTGAATTGTAAAAACTTTGAATGCTAGCCTGATAGAGCTGATAATCCTGACAAACCTAATAAATGAACATGTTTTACATTACACTTGTTTACATGAGCTTGTTAGCATTGTCAATGTGCTCATGCTGATACTTGAGCGTTGAGGCTGTGTACAGCTGCACAGAGCTGCTATCAGTTTAATAAGCTGTTTTTTTTCCTGTGTCTGAATACATCTCAATGACATCTAGAGGCATCTTAGCCTACAACACAAAATGAGCAGTTTTCAAGTAAATTTGTAATTTGTAATTTATAAAATTGAAAGTCCCTGAAAACTTTTTTTTCACATCAGCTTCTCTCTATGAACAGATTTCAGGGTTAGTTTGTTTTTTTCCAACTCTTCTCATGGGTGCGAGTGAGGCACAGTTGGTAAATGATGACGTCTCGGATTTCAGTCCGTTCGGATCAGTCACAGTTTATCAAATTTGGAATTGAAGTTTGATGATGAGTTGTCGGTCCTTTTGTCTATGATGCTTAAATCTGATCAAACCGCACTCACACAGTCCTGACCATGCAGATTAGCTGAACTTTCATTGTTAAACTCTATACAGACAATAACTAAAGACAACCTCTTCAGTCTTAAACCTTGATTAATGCTTATTTAGTCAAGACTATTTAGTGCCACAGAGTACAAGATATGAAACCAAGTTTTCAGGGTCTTAAATGAACTCTGAGACTTTAATTCCTTCTATATGACCTCCGTGCCTTTGACATGACACATTGTTGTCTATGCTGCCTTCTTGCCGCACAGGGTAGAAATGCTCCTGTCCTCTGTCTCTTGGTCTGTGTCGAGGCGAAATGCAGCACAGTCCAATATTAATGCACCTCAGCCAGTGTGACTGAAATGACTGCCGCTGTAAGGCAGTTTGCCCTCCAGAAAATTCTAGCTGATACCTCCTCTCTCCACTCTCCAATCACCCTTACGACCCAAGTCTCCAAACCCCCTGAGGGATATTTGGTTCAAGTCATTTTCTCCTGTGTCTATGCCTCTTCTCCTTCCTCCCTGCTTCTTCTTCTTCCTTATCCATTTGATGTCACAGACTCGTTTTCTGTTTATGACTGTGGATGATTGAGGCACGTTGCTCCAGTGTCAGCCCTGCTCCAGGGAATAACGCAGCAGGACATGGGCAAACAAAAACTGTCACCTTCTAAGAGGGGTTCAACAGACATTGGGGATAAGTGTGAATGTCTGAGTGCGTGTTTCCATGTGTGTGTGTGTGTGTGGGTTCAACCTTCTCCCTCGGGGTAGACATCTTATCTCAGCGGCGGCGAGGAGGAAAACAGGCCAATATGTCGGTGCAAAGCTGTGCCGTAGGTAAGAACGGAAACGAGACCTTCTGATTTACCTGCAGTGACGAGACCATAGGGCGCCCTACTTTACTGTGCAACCAGCCATCACCGTCAAACTCATGGAGAGAAGGGAGTGATGGAGGACAGAGAGACATTCTGCTGGACGATCATCCAGAATATTCTAGCATGTAACATGTCCGGTTTATCTGGCAGTGTGAGAAAATGAGCTGTCATAGCTGGGCAAATGTTGCATGGTCTGCAAGATCTCTAAGTTCATGTTGCAAGCAGCACAATCAACAGGTCTCTAGAGGTCTATTCACTTCATTGGTTGTCAAGCGCACCCAGTGGGATTAAATGGACTGAACTTATATATATATATAGTTTTATATTGTAGTTAGAATAGTATAACGGTGTAATATTATATTATAGAACTATGATTATAATTCAAAACAAACATTTGATGAAAACACAATTTACTTGAGCCCTGCACTGTTTCCTAATTTTTACTAGAAAGAAATCAAACATCCAGAGTTGTAAAGCTACATATCAGCAGTTAATGCCACTGCTTACTCATATATCACAGTGAAAAATGATACATACTGTAACACGAGTTCTACCTGTTCACTTCATGTGAAAGTGTCTTTTAGCATGTACCTGCTCAGACAATAAGGTAAGTTGAATAGTGAATTATAGTGGGCAACACTGCAAGCCCTTTAACGGTTTGCATCCATTCATTTTCTATAAAATCTAAACAAATTACTTTTCTAGGCACTGTAGTAGCTCTTAGGTCAGGTTGGATTGTCCAGTGATGAGAACTGGGAGGGTGGAAGGTTGATATTGGAATTTGCATTAATCTCCATCAGTTGTTTTGGCAAATCATTACAAAGTAATTCTATGCCAAATCAGCATTGTGTGGAATTTCTCTTATGAAAGATGTTTTCCTCCAAGATTACCCAACGAAAAATAAAGTGCCACTCGGCTCAAAGTCACATGAATTACTGGAGGTTGCTTACTGACCCAAAATGTGCAGACAAATGCGCTTCTAGTACGCCTTAAGGCTGAAACATGCTTGAAACGAACTACTAGTAGGTATGAGGTGTCGCACTGACTCATCAAAACACATCAAAGATGTCTCCAGCTGTTTGGAAAGGCCGCAACTGAAAACTGTCAAGGAGAGGCCCGGCCAGGATAATGGAGCACGCTTTCCAACAGTCTCTCCTCAAAGGCACTCGAATCAAGCAGACTTTCTCACCTTTCCACACCTGTCCAATCAACGTGTGTGAAGCGTGTGTGCTTTTCAGTTGCAAATATCGTCACACTCCTCAGCAGAAAATCAGAAAATTGCTGGCCGAGGGTATATCTAACGCTTCTGTGATGCTGCAAGAGCTTTTTTTTTTTTTTTAAAGCACACGGACAACTGAAGTCCCTCAGGTGGAATGTCAGAGTGATGTGTTCGTAGTCTCCAGCTGTGTTCCACAAACTATGGCTGCAATTTCAACTTTAAACATAGGTAGTGCTGGCTTGACCTTCCGCAATGGTGGTCGATCCAACCATCCGTCCTGTTAAGAAAAAGGCAACAAGCAACATATGCAGGTCTGGCATCTAAGAATCATGTCAGAAACATCAGAACATATTCCCTCCGGACAATCCTCTGCTTCTAGTCTTCTTGAACTACAGCAAATTCTGTTTCTGCACTCAGATACATACATCTTGTCGCCGTCTACAGGAGCAACTTTCTCGGTAAACGTTTCCATTGCTCATCATGTTATATTAGTGGTGTGCGCACGGTCAAACCTGCAGTACCTGTTTTTTTTGTCATCTGCTGAGCTGTTTCTGAGCTTTGCTGTATCCTCCTTGAGCGGCTTATTCATAAAAGCGGTCATTGCCTCTGACAGCAAAATTGCACATCTCAAAGGAGCGATCCCCAGTGAACATCGCTTTAGCTCCCGAAGCTGCATTCAAGCCCCCCGCAACACCACGAGCGCTCCTCGATAGGTGTTCATAACACTGACAGCATCAAACTGCCACCATGCTGAATGTAAGGAAACAAGTATTAGACTTAATTTGTATTTCCCATAAACTCACTCTTCCCATGATGCTTGCACAAATAGATATTTTGAGCATGTGAGACGGAGCCATGTCCCCTTTCTTCCCTGAGCTCTCTGGGAAAATGAAGTGATTGCAGGTCCTCCAGTGCCCCCATCAGGATCTTTTCTGCATCTCTAGTCCGCCTTTATTCATCTCTTTCATCTTCAATATCTTATGCTCATCTCATTTGTTTCCCCCTTCTCTATCACAACAACATCTTTCTTCTTCTCCTCTCTCCATCTCTTTGCTGTGCAATTGAGGACAGCCTGAAGTGTTGCCGTTGGGCTGGGTTTGGAGGAGGAGGGAGGGCATTAAGAAATGGCAAACAGACATGTCGGATCTGCAAACACTGGTGTACATACAGGTGGTGCAGAGCTAACAGACAGGAATCATTACATTGTTCCACTCAGATCGCTGCTGTTCCACTGGGACTGAGCCTCCGCACTCTCCGCATACCCACAGATGGGCGTATTCACACACACGCGCGCGCACACAGATTAAAATCCCATATGGTGCATGAAGGTACATGAAAAACATAAACATCAGTGCATGCATACAGGTGCACACAGGAAGTGAGTTTCCATCACTGAAGATTATTATTGCTATGTCTCATCTCTCAGCTCATGAAAGGGGGACAGTGGGCAGGAGGAAATGAGAAAAAAGGAGGTAAAGTAAAAAAACAGTGAGAGAAGACACACAGGAAGGGGAAAAAAGCAAAGACAGCAAGCCAAGAGAAAGGCAGTGACAAACCTAAATCTCCACTTGTTATTGTACCTGAGGCCAGAGAGTCGGCTCGCTCTGCAGCCTGGCTAATGGTGCGACATTCACCAGCATATTTCACTGGACACATTTACATTTGCTACTGCTCTGACCTAGTCATAGCACATCTCTCCCTCATTTGTCCCCTACGTCTGTCTGTGTCTGTGTGTGTGTGTGTGTGTGTGTGTGTGCGCGCGCGCCGCAAGAATAATGACTGCATTGATCAGAGACGTCCCCAATGGGTGGTCTTGTTCCGTCAAGGCTGAGAGAAAACGAGAGGGAGAGAGAAAAGAGAGAAAGAGAGCAGGGCCAGAACGGGGTGCCCTCTGTTGCTACCCGCCTCATCGCATTAGCCAATCAAATATCCATCTTGGCTGTCGCCTTCCTGCTCCATGCACACTATCAAAAACTAATCTGCCGCCATGTTTTTATCACCCGTCATGTCTCTGTACCCTCTTTCCTTCCTTCCTTCCTTCATCCTCCCTCGCTCAAGTATCGTACTTTCAGATACTTTCATACAGGCTGTGAAGGGTCACTGAATGATGTGAATCATTTCCTTTGGCCTTCACAGGCACCACATCTCAACCCTATGGGAGATTTTAGAGCGATGTGTCAGACAGCACTATAACACCAACATCAAAATGCCAAATGAGGGAATATGTGTTGCTTGAATGTATTTATCTCTCCAGTAAAGTTACAGAGACTTAAATCTTTGTCAAAATGCACCAAAGCCGTTCTGGGTCCCAACATCATCCTTCCTAAGATACTTTTTCCTTTGCCATGTCAGTCATTTGAATAAGAGGAGATTAGACTCATCATTTCTGTCTGTTACAAGTCCTTAAAGTCTTGCGCAGGCCAGTGCGTCTCTGCACAAGGTGACTGCTGTGAAGGAGATAGCGGCTACGTTTTATATCAGGCAGAGTTTTAGCTTGCTGAACTTTGTGATTGTTTTTTCAACTGTAGTGAAATAGATGCATACATTTTTGATTTATGCAACTATTCCGCTACAGTTCAGAGAGATAGACCTGAATTTTTTACCCTAATATGTCTATATGGCAGACATAGTTAGTGGTAACTTTTCTACTAAAGATTTTACATTAATACCATATTTTTTTAAACAATACAAAAAAGTCGTTTTCAAACGTTTTGACTCATCTGTAACACTCAAAGTTGGAGCTGTTTGTCACGTTTCAGATGTCAGAAGTCAGTCATATTATCCATTTTATTCAACTTGGGGGACTAATGTAAAAGACAAAAAGAAAAACTGTATTTTATCTTATTTTATCTTCTAGCTATTGTAGCTCTGTCATCAGCAGTAAAGTGTTGCTTAAAGATCAATGCATCAGTATTTAAACCCGTAACCAGTATTTAAATGTGGAATTGCAACATGTTAATCAACTTGTTTTAAGTTTTCTCTCTTGTGAAACAAAGTGTTCATATCTCACTGCCTTGTTATCATTGTGGTATTGTAAGATAATCAGAACTCATGATAGACAGAAATAAAGAGAAAGTCTACTCCCTAAACTGCAAAAACATCTTCTAAGGCGCAGACATAGTGCTCTGCTAACATTTTGCGGTGTGAATATTATCACATACAGGTGAGAAGTACAAAGATGTCTTGAACTCATTTGTTATAAGTGCGGCTCTGTTAATCCGGCACTTTAAATGTGTGCACACTGCTGACAAAGTGTGGAATTTATGAGAACAGCAGCCGAAGAACTGATGTCATCCAAGTGAAGTGATTGTTGCTTTATGACACATTTTCTTCAGAGCTTTGTGGTATGTCTCACAACACATATGCATCTGTTCCGTGCCTCTTATGACACTGAGAATAAAGTTGCATGGAGGATTTAGGCATCACTCTTATCATCGAAAAAAATAAGGAAAGGCGCAACACTTTGAGGTCTGACAGCTCCAGAGTTCCATTAAGAATTCTTCTAAATTTACAGTGAGAGCAAACCGCCACAGCTTGCTGCCCACAGAAACAAGGCAATCACTCACCTCAGCCCCTCTACACAGCCAGACAGCGTACACACACACACACACTAAGATTCAAAGACAAATGTTCGCACACACATGCAGACAGATTCAGACATACACACACACCAGGGTAGGACTGAGTGCAGATGATAGTGCTGATGATTTCTTGCTGCTGACAGTTGGCTTCTCCTCCAAATCCCAAGTGTGTATATGCATTTGTGTGTGTGCATGTGGGTGGATGAGGATACGTCATGGAAAAGGTTACGTCTGGTGCCAGTGCAAACACGAGGTGAAGGATCTGGCCACAAACCACCAGCCAATCTAGAATACACTTCACCTCGGAGACACATACATATTAAGGAGAAATACACACATATGGCTGTTTTCATGCACACACACACACACACACACACACACACACAAAGCATAAATCCACATGCAGAGAGAGGTTGTAAAACCACACACAGACACACAACCGTTCCTTCACATCATGCATTCACAGCAGCATGTGTTGGGGTTGACATACATTCCTTTTGGGGCGCTTAAAGGACTTTGGTATTTAGTGCTGATGACATTCAGAAATATTGGATGTTCTTTGGTTTCTAATCTCTTCCTCTGCACTCCCTGAAGGAGCGTGTGGGTCATTAAAAGTCAGGGCATATGGCACGACGCCTGCAGGAGATGTGGGAGGACCCCCGTCTCATCATCGGCGATACATTTCTGTATTTGCGACTCAGAAGCTTCGAGGAGCGGGAGCGGAGAAAACGGGGAGGGGGGGGGATGAAAGCAAACAGAGAAAGTCAAGGAGAAAGTGAGATAATTGAGATGCGAAAGACAACAGTTTCAGAATGAGATGAAACAAGTTGCAGCTTCACCAAATTCGATCGCAAATAGACACAAACCAGGAAGGCACACAAAGCCAATAAATCTCCGGCTGTCTCCGGAGAGTTTGGCTGATGTCTCCCAGGCACGCATGAATATTAAATGGCCTCTTGTAAATCAAACAGTAGTGTGTTAGTGAGCACTGAAACAGAATTAGGTGGGAAAAGGGCAGATAATAAATTGACTCCATTTTCACGGCCCATGCCAAAAAGCTTCTCCCCACGTGAAAACATACGGCGAGGTTAGTGCACGGTAATGTGTTGGCAAGGCCTAATGGCTTCGATTTTTCTCCTTTCCCTCTTCCCCCTCACACACAACACACACACACCATTGTCAGTAAGGGTTAATAATGACACAAGGACAGCTATAGTACTGGTTTGATCTCACCATTTCAAGCACGCGCACACATTCCTCCGGTCTAACGTTACACTCTGCTGACATGCGGCTACACATGAGAGAAGATGAAGCACGTACACACACACACACACACACATACACAAGTGCACACAAGTAAGTTTGCAAGTGTGTGTCCATGCTCGTAAGTGCCTGCGCTTTGACATGCGCTGCAGAGGTGCGGCAGAAATATAGACAGGAAAAGGAGAAGATCGACACATGTATGGTTTTTGTGTGCGGATTTCTGCTTGATTGTGTGGTTCTCTTTTGTTCCCTCGGATGCAGCCTTGGATGGCAAGGCAAAGGGGAGAGCGGGAAAAAAAGGAGAAAGCAACAGACGTGAAGAGAGGGAAAGAGAGAGAGAGGTGATACAGGTGAGAGAGAAAATCAACCAGCTCTCACACTGAGACAATCAATAAGCTCTCTTCTCAGTCTATTTCCTATGGGCTGGCCTGGATAATAGCATTGTGCCAAAGCCGCCTGTGTGTAGCCTGGGAATAGGCTCAGGGTGATGTGATAGTAAAGTATGAAGCCGGCACTGCTATGGGACTCACACTAATTGTTACTTTTGTCATAAAGAGGGCAGAGGAATCACCGAGAGAGGTGTTGTGGAGGAACAGGGACAATATCAGGGGAGTGGATGTACAGGCATATGAGGAAAAAGGTGCGATTACTCATACAGTTGGTGTTTCTGTGGTTTGAGTAGAACAATCTCTGCGATAATTCTTTTTCATTTGGGCTCACATCAGAGCTGTTACAGACACAAGGACAAGAAGGTGACAAGGTTCACCATGTGCTGGAGACAGGGCAGAGAAGTAGACGTACACAATCACATGCCAGCACAAAAGGCATAAGAAACCTAACTGAAAATCATTTGACATTTGTAATAATGAAAATGACTTAATTAAAGCTGTGCTAATTAAAGTTTTATGGTGATGGTGTATAAAGGTGCTGTTTGTGGTGAAAAACACAGGAGAATGTCACTGACTTAGTCCCTCTGAGCTCTGAGCTTTAGTTTGACGGCCCACAAACTTTACCGTTGTGGTTCAGTTTCACCGCTCTCTAGCAGCTGTTTTCATTGAAATGGCTCTGATTAACCGTTACATGCTTTCTGTTTAGCACCAAACAGCAGACAAAGTTTGCAGCTAGGTGGTGCTTGTTGATTATATTGGCATTCATGGGGTGAATTCATCCCGAAGGCTCAGACTGTCAAGTTGTCAAGTTGTACTGCATTGTTCTGAGGAGTATGAGGGAGGACATTCAGCCAAAATAGCAATAACTGTGGTAAGATGGCACATGGGTGCTCCACCATGGCAACACGCAACATTTCGCTCATTGCCAAGAACTTTGGCTGTGCCAGATTTTGCCTGATATGGCTCCTTACAACTTCCCCAATGTAAGATCCAAGCTGAAGAGTTTTTGTTTGGACACAGCTGATGAGGAAGTCCAGCACAGATGGTTCTTAACACTTTTACAGAACTGGACTTCCAAGAATTGAATAAAAGCTCGTAAGGGCTGCGCAAGGTGACTTTTTTAGAGAAAACTTTTACTGTTCAGGTTTTCACAGTTTTTGCTTGTAACAAGGTGCAGCCTTTAAATGTGGATACAGTTCTGCTGTGCTCAAGTGGCCTGAGACATGTAAACACTGCTTCAATATTAAAATTTGCAACATAACTTTGCTCTGTGATAAGCTGAGCCTGGCAGCCCCATCACACTCACATCCCTCTGCAAAAAACGCCATGTTTATTGTTTACAGGTCCTGTCTATGCAGGTGTTTGTTTCAGGTCTATGTGTTGTAACAATGGAGTAAAAAAAATACATTACAATTGTTTTAACAAAGCAGTTCTTTATCTACACCATTTCAGCTAGGGGTTAAACGTGACCAGCCTGACAGACTGATGCCAGTCAAGGTGAGCTGCACTGGATATTTCCTTTAGGGAAATAAAAGAACTTACAAAAGGCACATTGCAAAGTTTAAGATAGCAAAATTAATTATTGGCTAGTACACTGCAGCAAACGAGTTGCAGTTTAAGTTCAGATTTCATAAAAATAATCAAAAGCTTCAAATAGTAAGTGCTTTAGTAAATATATGCACCTGTTTATCTTGGAATATGCATAAAAACTCACATTAGTGGTAGTGGTAGTGACTCTAAGACTGCCTCTAAATACAGCTCTCCTTTATGGTATATTACTGTTTTTTAAAAATGTTTTAAACTCTCTTCCCCCTCTGTCACTACTCATTAATGCAACAGCCCCCTTTTTGTTGGCAAGGGAATGATTAAAATCTCATCTTATAGTTTTCATGCATCATGCGTCTGCCTGTCCCTCTGAATCTCTACCAGGAGCAGGAAATAAAACCCAGTGTGACACATGGGGGATGACGAGGGTGGAATTTACACTCCGGTGCAGGTGAACCCAACGATTCATTAAAAAGAACGAGCAAGTCAGCAGGAGTGCTATGGTGAGGAGGGATACTTGGGCAGGTGGGGGGTGGAGGCAGGAGGGGGGGTTGGGTGGACGGGTGGGGGTGAAGAGGAGAAAAGAAGGCTTGCAGAGCAGAGTGTAGGTTTCTATCCATATGGTCAGCCAGTTGGTTGGTGGGCCAGTAGTCGGGTCTCAGTGATCCCGAGCTTCACCACGCATGACCGCCAAATCATCACACACACACAAAACCTGAATGTACACTCTCTAAAAAAGGCAGATGCGAACGTTGTAGGGTGTGTATTAGTGTGTGGTGTTGGACAGGTGCACCAGATGTCCACTTTCCACTCCTGTGGCCATTGTCACTAACATGCTCCAGTATCACGGGAGGGGATGGAGGCCAAATGGCAGACACAGAAACCAGCGTGTCTGGGGCTGGCCGTGGAGACAGAGAGGGGGGCTGGCTGCATCCGCCTGGCAAGTGACCCAGGTAAACACCTCACACCGCAGCACCCCCGAAATATTTCACAACATTTGACAAAGGCCAAATAGGAGTCAAACTCCATTGCTTGCTTCATATTTACTGAACAGATATGAGCATGGTCTCCAGCTTCATCTGTTGGCAAGAAACGCGTGAGCATTTTCCCCAAAATGTCAAAGAGGTACTTTTATCTTAGATTTTAAAATCTGCAGAGATGCAACAATAAATAAATCCTGATGAATGAGGGTCAGTATTGGCTTATTCAGAAAAGAGGTATCGTCTTACTGTTACTGCTCAGATCTTTTGATCCCAGAAGAATGTTTGAAACACCCACACTGTTTATAAGAATAAGGATAATGAAATAATGTTGCTCAGCAACAAATGCAACTCCAGACACTAACATGAGTTGATATTGCTTTTGGCAGAAATCTGAAATCCTGATCACGGGATGACATACAAAGGCCCAGTACTTCTCACTGTTACAAGGCGAACCGGAGAGAGAATAACAGAAGAATTCATAATGTTTTCTGCTATGAATTGCACAAGATCTCGCTTTCTTGATTGTGACTAATAATATTTTGACAGAGCACCCAGCTGGTGTATAGGCAGTATGGGGTAGCGCATCTGCTATCCTTCTCAACTTCAGCCTGACCTCTCTGAGGGAAGCTGACACACAAACACACACACATACACGCACATGCAAACACACATTGCAGGAGTCCGCCGTCCCACGCAGGGTGGCTGAGTGAGAGAGCTAACAGCCTGTGACCACGCTGTAATTATGAGCCGTTTTCTAATTATGAAGCACTTCGGTGGTTCTGCCTCAACCACTGAAACTTTTATTTTTTTATTTATTTTTATTTTATAGCCTGCAGGACCAAAGACAAAAACTTCAGATGAAGGAGAAGGGGGGAAAATGGTAGGGGTACGGATAAAATCAATGAGAAAACTAGTGAAGAAGTTTAGGAATGCAACAAAGAACAAAAAGTGCAAACTGCGGGAAGAGAAAAGAGAGTTAACAAAAGACAGTGAGACGGAGAGGAACAGCCGTCCCTCAGCTGCAGTCTCCCAGCAGGGATTTCCACCGAGAAAAGTGGCAGGGAGCTGCCTGTAAAACAGAATCATTACACCGTTAACCCCCAATCCATCTTCATTTGACCGCGCTGTAAGAAACTATATCAGTAAAGAAGCCATGGAGCTTCTCGAAGTTGACTGTGGAAATGGGGTGGAGCGAGGACCACTAAACATCCCCCAACCCACAAGCCCGAGTCTGAGCATGGACAAGAGTGTAGGCAACCTCTCTCTCCCGCCCTCTCTCCCCCTTCTTCTTTGGATCTGTGGTTGGGTGCAGCAATGAGAGGTGACTTGTGGCCGATTGTGATTTATGTGGCGGTGGGTTCGGGTGTGCAGGACGTGGGCCGGTGGAGGGGAGAAGATGGATCCGAGGCGTGACCGAAGGAGACAATCTGATTACAGCCTTCTACCTCCTTTCATCTTCATCTTCAACAGTCGTCGGTTCACTCGCTCTTTCGCCCATGTCATGTCGCTATGGTAACCTGAAACCTGGGAAGAAGCCAAGAGCTCGGACTGACCTGATGGTCAGTGCAGAGATGAACACGAGCTGAGGTTGTGTTTATGTTCATGAAGCCTCTCCTCACCACAAGGACACTTCAGTTGAGAGAGCATTTAAAGATGGATTAAGGTGTCTTAAGAAGAAGGGATAGAGACGGAGGACGAAGCGTTACAGTTCGATTTCTGTGATGCATCACCAATCCACAAGATGCAATCAGCTTGCAGGGTTTTAACAAGTCATTTTAACAAGTCATGAGCAGGTGTATAGTTATGACAGTTATGACACATCCACTGGCAACACAGTGCACAAAACATGAATATCACAGCATTTGTTCTTCATCATTGGCCTAATACACTGTGAAGGTCTCTGGGTCGTTACCATAGACCCTACCATGGTCACCGGTGATGATCCAACATGAAGGCTGGGCATGACACAAAATTTAATGTTTGCTCTCTTTTCAAGTACACCTGCAAGAAGGCCTAAAAACAGAGTGAAACAGAGGTGATGATATTGATCAACCAATGTAACACAGATCACTGACACAAACGTTATTGATCGTAACCCTTGCATGTGGGTTACTGTGTGTTGCATCATTGTTTCACAAAGGAAACGCTTTGATTATACCTCTTAATCCGTAAACAGTTCCAAGAAGAATAGCCAGTCTCATTGTCTCTGAGAGACAATTGCCAGATAATGTGATGTATTTGTGTTGTATTTTCACTCTTTGTAGTCAGTTAATGTTAATTTATTGCAATGTTACCACTGACACTTTAAACCCTTTCAGTTTTCTAAATTTAAGCCTTGAAAAAAACCAAATGGAAACAAAATACCCTTCTCACTGACAGCTTTTATTGTTAATACACTGTTTGCTCCACTGCTTTCACTGCTTACAGTTTAGCACCTCCATACACTTTGTTTATACAGTTGAAGTACTTCTACCTCAGCTGATCTTTTCAGCGCAGTTTACCACTTCAGGTGGCATTCAACCCCTCTCTGTGGTTGACCTTCATCTCAATCTTCAACTCTTTTGAGCACTTTTACATATTAATCAAATGCTTTCACTCTTTCTAGTCAGTATTTTCCTGTACAATACTCTTTATACTTTGTACTTTTACTTACTTCTTAGGCTTTCACTGGTTACATTTCAACTGACACCTCAAGTCCTTTCAGGTTTCATCCTGAGCTTGTATAAGAAAAAAAAAATCTGAGATTTTCTCAAGTCTGCAGCATTACTGTTAATCCACAATTTAAAACATCTGCTTTCGTTGCTCATCTTTCAGCTGCCGCTACAACCGCCATCTTCCTTCAGTTGATGCATTTAACTGGCCTTTATTTTAACTTAGACTTCAACCAACATTTCATCTCCTTTCAGTGCTTGAATTTTAACCGAATCCTCTGCTGCAGCACTGCACAGCACAGCTCAGTTACTGCTACCTTCACCCATCGCAAACACTTCAACTCCTTTTACTTGTAATATATCCACTGCAAATGTCCAAAGAACACAGATGCATTTTCTCATAATATGCAGCCTTTTCTTGGTAAAATTCTAAACATTTCTCTCAGGCCAAGAATCATTTGACAAAGAAAAAAACCTCTTTATGATTAGGGCCAAATATAATGTGACTATAATGATAAGCACTCAGTGGTGTATTTGAAAGACCATGATTTTTAAACAAGAAACTGCAGCTGTAGCAATTGAAAGGAGTATGCGTACACAGGTACAATACATGCCTGCCTGTATGCATACGCATTGTCGTTAAGCTGGCCAAGCCCTGCTGTGTGCTAAGACTGCCACCAAGTGGTGACAAATTTCTGCACTGATTTCTGAGTCACCATGATGATGTTAATTTAAATTAAACAAAAACAAAATACAGATTATATCCATGTCAGTCCAGGGATGATGAGGAAGTACAATAGTATGCATTTATTTAGAGGAAAACAGGCCGTAAAGCATAATTAAATTAGTTTGAAACTCAAGCACTGGCACTTAATTCTAAATATCCATATTTACATTGCAACAGACAAATGCTGACTACCTGACATCACCCTAATGATAAAGATAAGCAGTTTTAAGTGAGCGGCCTGCTCTTCAGTAAATCACAATACAGACATAAATATGAGGAGCTCATCTGCTGCCCAGAGGGAGTAGTGAAAGCTAGTCCTCTCTGGATTAGATCATTTATCACCATCATCAGTACAGTGTGTATTACAGTGCTGCCGAGAGATGTGAAAATAGCTGACCACAGTGTGCAATCTAGTCCTGACTAAGGCTTTGTTAGAGACACAAAAGAGCAAAAACCCTGCCTAAAAAGGTGCTGGTGTAGCAGTTTTAACATCAATAAATCATTATCGCTAAAATTTGAGACATTACAGGCACTTTTAAAATGAAAGTTACAAAGTGCTTCACAATCAAGGAGGTGAAAGACTGACAAAAGGTGAGACTGAAACAGAATGAATGAAACCAAATGAGCCGTAAAGTAAAGAATACCACAGGGATATACATACATATAGATATAGATATAAAAAGGGAGGCACATGCAGCGCAGGGGAGGAAAGAGATGAAAATGACATCCCTGTATGCAGATCTAAAGTCTCACAAAGGCTCATCTGACATAAAATGCAAGCATTGAAAATTAAGATTTCACTAATGGGGAATAAAAGAGCGAGGCGGAAAAGCATGACTACAAAAGTTGTTTATTATGTTGATGTAGAACTGAGGCTTGTGTCCAAAAACGACTTGTTGGTTATCAGAGGCAGGGTTAATATATTTATTGAGCAGACAAAAGGGCAGATTGAACTGACTGGAAAAACACTCAGTACTGTTCATTACCGTATCACTTGCACGGACATGCACAGACACCAAAATGACCTTGGGTTATGCCACATAATTATGGGACTCAGAGGAAGCATTTACACTTACTTGCTCCACACAGCATGGGCTTTGGAGCCAAACTGAGGCCAGCAGTTATCTTACTAAACGCAGCTTTAACACAAACTGCTTAAAATACATCAAAGGATGGAGAGACCATCTCTTGTGAATAAGTCAAAAGTCTAAATAAGTCTTTACGGAGAGGGGTCTAAAACTGATTCAAATAACTCAGTTTGGTTCACTATTGTCATGACACACTGTTCCAGTGCAATGAAATACAGTGAAGTCCTCTGTGGGCAGTAATCCTGCTGCCTCTCACAGATAACGGAGACTTTAAAAAGTAGAGCAAGAAAGTCCTGACCTGACTATTTATTCTCCATCCAAAAAGCTGAAAAGCATTTCCCCTCAGCGTTTGAGAGCACAGAAACTGTAGAAATCATCTTGGTCAGTGGTATTAGGTGGGGATTGTGAATGGTGTAAGATTATTTTATACTATGACTCAAAGTTTGTCTCCACTCAAAAATGTATTTCTTCTTCTAACCTCACCAGCGTGTGGAGATTTTAATATTAGACGGCTTGTTTTCTTTTTCTCTGCGCCCGCCTTAAAACTGAGCCTAGACTTGTGTGTTTGCACCATATTTGAGACCTCACATGTATTTCCAAAGCAAATCGCTGGCCCAATATTCAGCTTACACAATGCGAAGGAGAAGGTTGAAACTTCTAGTGCACATACACTGAGAAGAGACTCATTTGGGAGAGGCGGCAGAATATCAGCCTTCACAAGGTGATGTAAACACTACCACCATTGCCCACAGGGGGCGCTAAAATAAACACATATCGAAAGGTCCTTGTTGTCAGTACCAGAATTTACATCGGCATCGATTTGTTGATGAATTCACCTTAAGGTTCAATTTTAACAAACAGTGTATATATTTTTATCAATATGTCTGATAACCTTCGCCAGCAGTAACTATAGTGATAAGATGCTGAGTGTTGGTCTAAAAATTAGAAGCAATAATATTAAAAATGTAGAACTCCTGTCTGAGGCTCAAGAGAAGTTACTACAGTTGAAGGGTTTGGTGTTAATGACATAGGAGCCACTGATAGTTTATGTGTAGTAGGAAACTGAATTAGAAAATGGACACATTGTTAGTTGTACATTTCTGTCCACCGCTACACCTCAAAACAAACTTTCATGTTCCAGACTACATACTCTGTTGGATCTGGTATTTTCCAAGCCATCAAAATTAATTTGACAAAGATTCAGAGAATTTTCCAACAGCCTGCACATGTCCCATCACACTGATGGACAAGTTAACAAACGTATGGATGGACAGACTGATAATCATCCAGACAAACACGACACAACACTTCTGCTCATTACCCTCTGGCCTCAGGAGAGGAGCACGTCTCTGCCGTGGACTTACTTCCCCTTTCCTTCCTTTGGATGTGACATGAATAACCACAGTACGATTACCTTCAGCTCTGCGAGGCGGCACAGCCCTCCCACTCAAAAGACTTTGCGTAATTAAAATCAAGACAGCAAAAAGCTTGGGAAATAACTTGGAGTGTCAGGACAGAAGAAAGAAAATGAGGACGACGGGAGAAGATGAAGTGAGGCAGGGTGTGAGGGGCTTCCGTAATCTGGTTTGATTACTATGCGAGAAGACGGAGAAAACTAAGATGGACAGTGTGCGACAGAAACTTCTAGATGCACAATGCCTTTTACCCCAAAATAACAGCAAATAGCAGCAATAAATAACTTAAATTTGGCATATGAATACTCGAGAGTCATGTAATGCAGAGTCAGTAAACAACAAAGAACCGGCTCATGTTTACCAACTCTACAGATGAAGACATATTTAACCAGAAGTGGTTTCTTTCAGAAGTGTCTATTGCTGTTTTAAAGTTGCTGTTCTGTTTTTCTACAACTTTCTGTCCCTCCCAGTATCTTGTGAGTGCATCCATTTTTCATCTGACTGAGACTGGGAATTCAAAGACGTGTGGAAATGTTTTTGTGCTGGTTTCACCCCGATTGCAAAAAAAAAAAATAATAAAAAAATGCTGCATTCAATTCTCAATTTGATTCATCACCTGCTGTGCAGAGTAGATTTTCTGCCTGCGGCCATATTCAGTATTGGAACTGAATTAAGGTAAATAGTCAAAGGACTCAATTAGTGCGTGTGATGTTCTCCTTTGTTGTAGCCTTGTGATTTAGGCGCGTAAGCTGCCTGCATTCTGACAAAACAGCGTGTTATGTAATTATGAACGGGATGATAAAAAGGGCAGAAATGAACAATGTAAGAATCCATAATCTGCTTTAATAGCTGCAGCTCTACAGTACCATTATGATCAACTTTAAGCATAGAAAAAAAACTGATCCAGACATTTAATTGCCTCAAGTAATTTGTTTTATCGGCTTGAAAAAACACAAATCATGAAAGACTTCACAGCTCCATAAGTGACAGCTAGCTGTGAAACCAAACAGCAGTTTCACAAAGAGAATAAAAAACAGTAGTAAATTTCAACCCAGCAGCACATCTCTGCTGTCTTGTGTCAGAGAAACAAAGAAACAGAACAGCAGGCACAGGTGCCCCTTTATGACCATCATCTGGCTTTGTTAGCTCAGACCAGCCAATAGAAACAAAGATGCTGAATTAGCTCGAGAGAGAGGAAACAGGTGTAGTGCTTCTCTGAAAAGATCGGCCATGTGTTCCATCCTCAAAGATCTTGAACGGGAGTATGGTGGGACCCTTGTTATAATCTAAAGATAACTACTTATTTTTTGGTTGGTGTGATTTCCAAAGAATGGAGTGACATATCTGTGTTTTGGTGCGAAGCTTTCATTAAAGCACATAGCACCAGTTCATTCATGAAGTCAGTGAAGTATTAATTAATTACAATAAAATCATATACTTAAAAAAATTACTTAATAATACTTAATAAAAATTTAAAGAAAATATTTTCATAACTAACCTTTAAATCTTACCTTTTACAGTAACTTATGACCTTTGTCAGGTACCACCAGCAGAGAAACCACATGCAATTCACACTTGAAGTGGACATATTAAGGCAGCTGAAAGCTGTTTTAAACAGGTCCTGGGTATCTTAAAAACAAGCTTTTGAAATATTTTGCAAAATAAATCTGAAGTTCAGCCTCTGAGGAGGGTCTGCCATCTCCCATTCTCTACCTTCATTATCTATGCGGAGTTCTGAGTGGGCGGAAAGGCTATGATAATGAGGCGCTGTGCTGATTGGCTGCCTGAATGACGTATGGGGGGGGTGCAGGAACGGTATCCAACATGGCTACCGCTCCTGACGAGCAGCCCGTGGCTGTAGGCTATAGCTACGACCCAGAAACTGACCGCGAACAGCGGCAAAAAACAGTTGAAAAGAATATAAAAATAAAACGCAGCCACGGTCTCCTCTGGTCTTCTGGGGCTGGGACAGAATATAGGCATTTGTGTTGGTTTTTACAACCAACAACAGAGCAATCTGCATGTCCGGCTCTGACCGACGACACCGCTTACCTAGCGGCATGAACGCCCCCTCTCAGCGGTTTCACTCAGAGGAGGACGGCCTCTGTAAATCACTCCTGTCATTACGTAACGACAGGAGCTGGATCTGAACGGCCTGTAGGAGCCCCATTTTAACAGTGGGTGGGCTGTAGAGGCGATGCAGGACTTGTCTGCCTTCCTCATTCTCTGAGTTGGTAGGCTGAAAGATGCTTAAGGGAACTGCAGACAATGTTGGAAAGTAACTAATTACATTTACTGAAGTACTATACTTAAGGCGCTTTCACTGTGGCGCTATATGTCTACTCCACGTCAGTTACAAACATTGTATATTTTACTCCATTACACTTTTGTGATAACCACAGTTAGGAGTTACTTTGCAGATTTTGATTAAAAATACAAAGATAATCTACAGATTAGAATTCATCTACTCTTGTTATTAGGTCCACCAGCTGCAACTGTCAATCCATAACATAATATGCAGTTTTCAGTTTTATGAAATAACCTTTCTATGTTGGTAATTTAAATATGTTTAATGCTCACAGCTAAAAAACAGAATTTGTTATTTATACATGTACACAATACCTACACTTTGGATTTGGGTAAGTTTTCCAGTGCTTGACTGCAGAGTCCAGTGATATTCCTCTGTGGGCTCTTAGTGACACATTACACAAAGTCATCTGGCCCATTGTTAAAAATATTAATTAGTGCAGCTTTAAATAGTTAGAGAGCATGTGACCGTGTCAACATAACAGGTGAAACTAGTCATCAAGGGAAAGAAAATTCATTACAGCAACACGTGATGACACCAGCCATCTATATCATGTCACACACACACACACACACACACACACACACACACATCTTGCAGCATGTATTGTCCTTCTGGAGGACAGCAAGAATGAAGGTGCCAACAAAAAGCTACTTTCATCAGCCTTTTCCATGTTTTTCTAGTGACAAGCAGCAGCACCCTGTATTACAAACACACACACATGCACACACACACACACACACACACTCAGACACATCAAGATTTCCCTGTCAGATAACCAGGACCTTAGATGTAACGTGCAGACAGATGCTCTCCTCTTCACTTGTTCTCTCCAAGGAAACTGCTGCTCCTTTAGGGAGAGTGGGAAGACGAAAGCAATTTAATTGGACTGTGAGGTTATCACATGATCAGGCATATAGAGTGAAGAAGGAAAAGCATTCACATTGTTGTTGTTTATTGACAAATATTAAATATTAAAGGCATGTTTGCTTCAAAAACTGTTGACACAGCTAAAAAAAATCCTGGACCTTTTAACGTCCAAATGGTCTGCAGAAGCCTGTCAGGTGGTTATATAATATTGAGCCTCATCTTTGTCAAGGCCACACTGGTTATTAGTGATCAGGACACTGATACATTAGATTCTCCAAACAACCTGCCAACCTCTTTCATTCAAACACAACTCCTTTCTTATTCATTTAATAGATTTATTCATGTCTAAAGAAATCCAGGCTGCTCTGCTAATTATCTCTAGGGTTGGTTTTTCCTTTCAGCGTTCAGTTCACCGAAACATTAATGCAAGCTGAAGCCCGCCCTTTGATGGCCTAACAAATCTGTCTCTGTTCAAAGAGCCAAACATGCTTCAACAGTCAGCAAGACAAGAGAATAACAATTAGAACACGGCATTTAAAAACTCCAAAAACAAAGATACAAAGTGCTGGTCGTGTTCCCTCATTTGTTGAACGCCGTGTCGTGACACTGTTCAGTTGTCTGCAGGAGTTAGCTGCTTGATGTCTTCCCTCCCTCATCTTAAACATCTGCCAGTCAATCACACACACACACAGAACCCATCCCCCCATTCACTCCTTAGATGTGTGCCAAATAAACATCATTAAAAGCAGGCGGCGGTTGCCCCCATGCGACATCCACCATGCGTGTCGGGTAAACACCACAACAGCTCATTAGCATCCAAAGACATCAAATTACAGTGTGTGTGTGTGTTTGTGAGTGAGTGTGACTGTGACAACTTTTGTGTGTGTGTAGGCATGTGCACCTGCACTGTACAATGAAGTGTACACTAAGAAGATATATAGTTTTGCATGTATGTGTGTGTGTGTGTGCGTGCACATGTGTGGATACTCAGTCGACTTCATGCATGAGTGCCTGCATGTATGTGGCTTCAAGCAGTGGGGGGAAACAGTTCATTGTGCAATAAGCAAACTTCTGTTAAAATATTCATGAGTGGCCTCCTCGGTGGGGTGCAGCAGGTTGAGTCAGGTCGAGCTCATTTAAACAGCAGAGTGAGCTAAAATGGGAGCAGACGCTCTGGAGAGTGGCGGTTAGATGAGGTCAGTGGTTTGAAACCTTTGCAGCAGTGATGCAAACGTTGAAATAACAACATCTGAAGGTTTGCTTAATGACTGAAAAAATTCCAGAAGGCCTTGATGGCCAGATATGTCTTGCAGAGCTCATTTAGTTTGCTTGAAAAGAGTTAAAAGTGAGGATTGTGTTTTCCATCATTTTCTCTTTAGTAACAACTTCCATTAAAAGGCTAAAACCCAACAATGTGTTTGTCCCCCACTCTCTAACTTCCTGCTTTTTTAACCAGAACCATCAATGCTGGCAAAATGCTTCCCCAGTTTGTGTTGAAAACCAAAGACACATGATATGATATGTAACATCTGGACATATAAGATATGCACCAGGAAGTGAATTTGCTTTTGAAATCATTTCAGTGGTGGTTGAACTGAGTGCTGTGCTTCTGCTGGCCTTGCACATTCTGCAAACCAAAGCTAGGTTGCTGTGCACTGCTTACAAAATGATGCACGCACAAGCAACTTGTTGGTGCAATCAGAAACAAAGTAGAACAGAATCTGTTGCTGTTTTTGGTCTTTGAATTAGCTGCTAACTGCTGCTAGCTGCTTTTTAAGTCCCCCAGTGGTGGTTTAAGCACATTGCATGTCACCAAAACGTCACAGCCTTTTCCCATCCTGCTGAATCAGCCTTTCAAACATCATTTCAGCTATGTTACGTCTTCTGCTGGTTGTTCAACAACTACCCCTTTTCTGTATTTGCACCTTTATGCAGGATAGCGAGGCAGAATAATGTTGAAACATTCCTACTTCAAACAGGCTGTCTAAATGGGATTGTAGCAGTTATATCCTTTTTACACCAAAATTTGTGCGTAGATGCAGGATTTTTTTAACAAATGTAAACCTGCTAAAATATGCAATTGGCTTCTTTCACATTGCCAGTAGACGCAATTGTTTTTTCTGGTGCATCATGACATCACAACCAACATCACAACCTGGTCGTAAAAGAGAAAAGTATTATGTTAATATCACTGTCTTGCCAGTGTTACATATTGCACGATACCAAGTACTAAATCACCCATTGTTCCCACGAACTGTAAATAGCAGATCCTGGTTAAACAGTTTCTGTGCCGACGTCCGCATGCATAATGGCAACACGGTCAGAAAACAGGCAAAATTTAGCGTGTCTACCCGGTGTTGTGTGCCGATCGTTGCAGAACCGTTAGAAGCCGTCACTAATGCAGAGTCATTTAATGCAGGTTTGAATGCAGATTGTACTCGTTCACATTAAGGACAAAAGATGCTAGGGGGTGCTAGGATTTTTTGTTTAGTGTGAAATCGGCTTTCGCCTGCTGCACATTTGTTCCTATTTAAGATGTAAGGGTTAATCTCAGAAATACAGCATACACTTTCATTTCAGCTATTGGTTGATACAAATTTAGTCCACTAGAACAGAGGTGTCTTGTCTATGGACAACAATGGAGGTCAGTGGCAGCTTTGCACAGGTCATGCTTGTTAATAGCAGGCAGCACTGTGGGGCAATTTGGGGCAGAGGTCACATGTGGTTTTGCAGGTCATGTGATGCACATGGTTCATAAATAATAATTTTAAAAGAAATAGCCATTGCACAACAAAAACATCCCAAAATTATTCATTTTAGCATAAGAATTTGGCACATTTCAGCCAGCAAAAATCCTAATACTTTTTAAAAATCAATGAAAAAACATCATAAATACTTTTCATGTCATTCATGTGTACAGGCAGGAAGCAGGAAGTCAGCCAGCTCAGCTCAGCCACAAAAAGATCCTAATTAACATGGACCCAAACCTACTATCTATCTATAGATATCTAATGTTGTAATATCTAATGTATTAGTAAATGGTCATCAAGGGGTGCTGAAATATTCAGTAGATCACTTTATTGCATATTAACTGACCTTTTAATTTGTAAAAGGACTGAACAATAAAAATGGAGCCTGGACAAGTCAGAAAACTATTTGCACATGCAATAATATTGTGGCTAAAGGCCCACACAGAGATAACAGTTGAGAAATCCAACACATTAAAAAACATGGGGAGAGCTGCTGGATAGTTACAGAGTGTGTCAGGAGCCAGATGAGTGTGAAACAAGATTTACCCGACAAAAAGCAAACATCGTTTAGCACAAGAGCCGAGCAGAGCAAACAAAAAGTGGCTCATTAAAGCGAATTCACAGACGAGTTGCAGAAGGAAATCAAAAGTGCAAACAAACAATTGCACAACTTTTTCAAATATTAAGGGTTGATTGTGGGAGACAGCCTGAGCTTCTCTCTTTTGATCCTAGATACATTTAAAGTGCATTTTGCAGCATAAACTATGTTGTACCACTGTTAGATCAAATACTTTGAGCCACCGCAGGGCTCCAGGTAGCAACTGCAGAGGCAGCAGCGTGGCAAAGACTTTTCCCTCCTCCACTCTCACTGTCTTCATTATACAGCAAACAGCTGGAGGCCTCGGGGAAGGTCGTGAGTGTTTATGTGTGTGTGTGCGTGTGTGTATGTGTGTGAGTCCTGAGGGAAGGTTTTGGACCTAATTGGCACCGGCATGTCAAATGTTCCCGTGAACCAAGCTGGCACCCCTGTACGTCAAAACTCCCCGTTCCCAACAAACGGAGCGGCGCATGAATGCGAATAAGTCTGTCGACCCCTGAGTGACTTTTAGCATCCCAGCGCTGCAGGCAATGAGGATGGAGACAGGAGGGCTGGAGGGATGAAAAATCAGTTTATTAAAATGGACATGCAAAAAAATACTCAGAATGGTACATAACCTAAAATGACTGCTGCGAGGTCGCAGAAATCCAAATCCCAATAAACTGATAATTTTCTGGTGAAGGTGAAGCCACATTTCCCTCTCTCATATTTATATATATATATATATATATATATAGAGAGAGAGAGAGAGAGAGAGAGAGAGAGATACATATAGATACATATATATATTAGCACATTTTTCACACTTTTGTTTCCCAAATTCTACTAGAACAATACTACATGATAAAGAGTCATCCCTGTGTTACATGATCCACAGAGCTGATGATCTGATTAGGCTTTGAAACACCTCGCTGGATAAATTTAGATATTAATGAGGAGAAAAACGATTTTCTTGAAGCGACTGTAACTCCTTAATAAGTTAAGATGCCGAGCTCCCATTAATACTGGCCATTATGTGGAGACAAGTATGCTGACGTGGAATTATTTGCTAATGAATGCGAATTAGCTTAATTAATGACCTCATTAACATAACTACTTATGTTCAATATATCACCGAGATATGGGTTATGGACATTAAGCAGCTCAAGTGCCTCTCATTTATTATGGTTCCGCCTAATCTATATTGCATATTTTCATATTTCACGACATGTTCTACTGTCACATATAAGGTATTTGTTTCACATTTTTAGGATGTTTTATCTTACATGTTCTGCACTTATGTTAATCCTCACAGGCTAATGTTAGTGTTTCTATTATTAGGGACTGTATGAAAATGATTACAGTGAGAGGGAGAAGAAAAGAGGGAGGATGAGGGTTTTTTGCCGAAGACAGTGTCGGACATTTTTACAGAGCTTCCCTCATTATATTTAATTACAATATCAAACTCAAAAATAATATAAATGATTATTCCATTAACATATTAATATTTAAAGTTAAGGTTGGTAAACCATCTTAATTATTAATATGCTTTGCTTCTTTGAGCTATTTAGTGAAAATCAAGTAGCACCAGCAGTACTAAAGTTGTAGTAGTGCTATTTTGAGATATCAGGGGCAGGATTCAATAGTTTACGTCTAAGTCAAGGGGTGGGATCAGATAGATATTAATAAACACCTTCAAATTAGTGGGTGTATGCTTTCTTGGCACCATGGAGAGAGCTCTAAGCACTTAGAGATTCGTGTTAGGAAATAAAACGTTCACACTTTATTCGTGCAGTTCTGTCATTTCTCAGTATTTTTTTGTATCATTGCTGGAAAGCAAGTGTTTTCTTGTAGTTTACCAATTGGAGTCAAACTACTGAAAAGGTTAAATTAAAAAAGAAAAACAGGAGCAAATGTGTAAAAAAATGGATAGAACAGAAACTAAACTTTATCTCTGATGGTTTAATTAAAAAAAGAGTAATAAAAAACTAAACTTTAGCATGCTAACTAGCTTCCTACCTACAGTAATAACGTAGCGGTAGACAAGGAGCATGTCATCAGCAAACTACAAGATTTATTTTTTTTTTCAAAGCAAATCTTGAAGTCTTAGCTTTAGCATTAACACGTGCTTATAAAATCTGTTAGGGGCAGCATCTTTTTAGCTGACACAGTCTGCAGTTACAGGCTAGAAATGAAAAGTCTGTGTTTGTTGACTTTTGACTGAAATAAAAGAACCACTATTAGAAAAATGATGACTAATTTTGAATGACACCACCATTATCATTGTAAACTGTCTTTCTGTCATATTAAAACTGAAAGCTGAGGGGGTGTTGGTGCATTTCAACTCAGTATCTCTACATTTCTGGCTACAGCCCTGTGACTGAAAAAGAGGCACTGACTAATTTCTAATTACTTATAGTTATGGATAATGCTTCCATCAGCCATTATAACCACCCAGAGGCTTTTATAGTTTTTCTGTGGCTGGTGTGTTTGTCTCCCTTGCTCTCTCAAGCCCTACCCAGTTTGAAAAAGCCTCATTTGGCTTCTGTAAAAACAGTGTGTGGTGTGTTTTGTGAATTAGCAGACAATGTGGCCCTGCAGACAGAAATAGCTGCTTGCTCTCAGCGTGGGCGTACCTCTCGACGCAGCTTTGTAGTCCTCATCACGGAACAAGTGAGAGGTTCACAGGGAGGGTAAAGCTGCCACCGGATCTGCATAAAAGCCATATCATCCATAAAGACAAAAGAGATGTTGCTGCCGCTCCTTGGAGCTGTTTTGGCGGAGAATCCAATTACAGGAGCGTTATTGAACCGTGTGCTCACTAAACGTTGATTGGTGTTCTGATCCAGATCAAATTTAACAGACGATTTCTATTGGTGTGTGAGAGAAAGATGAAAATTACATTAAGAAGAGAGGGCCAGACAGCTGATATTGCTGCATATTTGTGGCGTGCACTCTGCTGACCACAAGAAAATCACTTTATATTATTATTTTAGCATTGCTCCTCGAATTCACATTGTTTTATTACACATATGTGCTGCATGAACTTGGTTTTATTTGTGCAGATTTTAGTCTAATTGTCATTAACATCCATGATGAGTCCTTTGGTAAGACAAGCAGATGTATCATGCTAAGAGAGAGACAGTGTCTGGGTGTGTATGTGAGAGTCATTATGCTGGGTGCTGACAGCTGCTAGAGGGGAGAGCTATGGCCAGAATGGTCTGCTATCCTTCAGGGGAAGCATCATCTCAACATTTAACTAATGACTGATGGCTGGGCAGCCAAATGCCTGTCCTCTGTCCTCTAGCACACACACACACTGCCACACACAGAGACACAGAGGTCACCTCAACCCACCGCAGCTAGTGACTGCCCACTTCACACACACACACACACACACACACACACACACACACACACACACACAGACTTGAGTGTGGAAGGATATTGCTTAACGTCTTAACACTCCTGTGTGTGCTGTCTAAAATGTTAAAAACTCAAGCTGCTGGAATCTGTCATATGGAGGTTTTAATAATTTCGTAAGTGTTTGTTTTTGGGTTGTTTTTTTTTTACATTTCTTGCACTAAAGAAAGGTGTGTATCTCCTAAAACTCTCCATGTTTCAGACTAGCATCAAGCATTGAACTGCCCATACGGCTACACACACACACACACACAGGTGTTTTCAGTCATGGAGCTAATTAGACCTCTGCTCAGGCTGAAGCTGAGAATCACGGGAGGTCACCTAACTCCACCTTCTCCTTAACTTATATAACTTTACCTTGTCTTCAGACAGATCAGTCTCTTTTAGGTCAGAGCTCCAGACAGTTTGCATCTGATCGGCTGCAACAATTAGGTCATTTATTGTGCTTTTGCAAAAATAATCATTTTGGTTTGATATTTTGCTGTCAAGTAAGATATCCTCAGTGAGCTATTCATAAAGTGCGTGCAAGTAATGCCAAAATGAACTTAGGGCTACAGTTAGAGTTATAGAACAAAGGTTTGTGCGCTTAAGAGTGTGTATGATGTGCACACACATCCTGCAGCACGGACAAGGAGACAAAACTGTCAAGCAGTGTCACCATTTTGTCACGGTGTAAAAATGGTAAATGGTGCCGTGTTTGGCGACGTCTCCTTTGGGTTGACTAAAAATACACCGAATCCATCAAGCAAAGCAGTGGGGTAGACAGAATGAATGAACCTCTGAATGACTCTGAGGTATCATTTGCAGACTGTCTCTTCAAACTGCCTTTAACTGTACGAAAGTTTGTGACACTACTTCTCCTGCACGGTCTTGAAGTAGAGCGTTTATGAACAAAGAGAAAAAGGGGAGGGCGCCTGTGTGATACAGAAGGAGTATATTCACATTCACGAGTCAACACAGATCAGTGAATGGGGCGTCAATTCCTCTGGGTTTGGGAACAGTATGTGTTTGAGCTCTGACAGTTACTCTGCAGGAGATCTGTTAAGGATGAAATGTTGCTTTTCTTCTATATGAGCCAGACTCCGGCTGTCAGAGAGTGGAGGAGGCCAAACGGCTGCATGTTAACGGTGCATGCATTAACACCACAACTGTTTAATTGTGCAACTTATATTCGATATATAAACAGTCAACGCCTCTAAAAAACACACACAGGGAACTGTTAACATTTATAGGAGGCCAGCTAATTTTCTTGACTATATGGCAGCTTATATGGCACTGCTTCACATTTTCACCACTGGACAGGCACGAGTAGACCACTTAATCTAATATTATGGCATCCAAGAAGTTGTGGGCATGCCTCCATAAATTATAGTATGCAAAAGCTTTATAAGCATGTTCATTACTCATTGTATTCATTATCAATATATATGCTTTTTGCATTATATATATGTTATATGTAATATATAAAACACTTAAAGGTTTGGAGAGGGTAACTACAATAGCTATTTCTTACTTTCAGTTGTACTTCCACAGCAACAGAACATCTCATCGTGTCCTTCATTAGTGTGAACATGTGTTGACATGCAGCTGCGATCATGTCAGAAATGACACAGTCTCCTTCAGCACGTGATGCGTACACAAAGGATAAACACTAACAGCGTGGTCACTGTAGTCTTTTTGGAGCCAGGGGTTTTCAGTGTACACCTGCCTCTTTTATGGTTCTCACATATCTGCGGCAGTGCAGAGCTGTGCACACCATCATCGTCATCGCTGTTACTGGAGTTGTCAGCGAGCTCAGAGGATCATTAATAAGATTAACATGATGGTCTTAAAAGCTCAGCTGTGTTGTTTTTTAATGCACTGCATAATCTGCAGCAGCTGATAGTGAAGACGGTCTCTAACTTCTCAGTGAGTTTTTGTCAAGTCCTCTTACATCAGAGCCGTGGGGATCCAGGTTTATATTTGAGCTTTTCCTCCAACCTGGGGTGGTGGGGAGCTACTTTTATTCAGAGATTTTGTTCGGTTATAGCTAAACCATATGATCTTGACTTTTGCTTTAGATTGCTAACTGAGCTCCCAGGTTGGTCCCAAAATGAAATGTCATTGCACTGTAGTATATGCAAGTGCATTTAGAAGAAAAATCACACACCAAACTGTAATTAGAACTAAAATAGACTTCATTTCACCTACCACAGCGCTGAATGACAGCACTGACAGGTGACGCACACCCTTTCTGATATGTATTTCTTAAATTTAAACCTTTTCACTTTCAGTTACATGTGCAGCATAATACACAGTAATTTAATATTTTACCATAAACTCGATATCACCTCGTCAATGCTTTTTCATTGAACATCCTGTATCTACAGACGTATATTTCACAAGTTCACCTGTTTCAAGCGAAGCCGTGTCCTCTAACTGCACAGAACTGGCGTGTGTCACGTGTCACCTTGCAATCAGGGCTTGCAGACATTTTCCCAGCTTGAATCCAAGATATGGAGTTCATTTTAACTGTGGCACAAAGAAAGCTGTCAGCCACTACCCGACATTAGAGCTGATACCGTGCAATTGAGGCCAACTTGTGTCTGGTTCAGAACTTTGTAAAAGGAAACCCTTTCATGTGTCCACATCACGTCCTCAAGTGCATTTTGACAGTTACATGTGTTATTTAAGAGGTGTGATGGGTGAAAAATGCATTTCTGCTCGCAATTGTGTGCAGAAATAAGTGAGTACTGGAAAAGCACAATGTCTTACTTAAATAAATAGCCTTAAAGTGGTCGCTGTGGTCAGAAGAGAAAGACAGGGTGCAAATATGTCTCCATCTGCCTCCTCACTGATTCTGTGGCCATCCAATGATCACCGAAATGGACTAGGTAAGACGTCAAAACACCCACTTTGCTGTTCCTACACAGAAAAAAAATACACCAAATTATCCTTGAGCAACTACCACTGACCCCTCTGTGAAGGGGGGAAGGCAAAAGGAGAAGTCTGATTGGACACAGTCTCATAGTGACCTCATGTGGCTGTGAAGAGAAACTGCAGTTTGGAATCAAAAGTGACGCTTGAAACAACCCGTTTCGCTGATGAGTGAATAGCAGTGGAACTTATAAACAAAAAAAGACAGACGCAGGACCACATAGCTTAAATTCATTTACTTAAATTAAAAAATGTACATCACATTATCCTTTACAATAGACATGTCTTTTAAAAACTCAGTGGTTTTTGTTTTCTTCACTGTACATTTCAATCATTTGTATACAAATTCCTCTTTGACAAAAAAAAGGAAAACAAAAAGAGGAGGTCATTATAGCGACTGTCATGGATGACAAATTAATTACTCATTGTAATGACTGCTGTGTTTCCCAGTTAAACTTGGGTTTTGAATTTGCTGTTCACTGACTGTACCAAAGTCTTATGAGTTCAGCCCATAAAACAGGACTGAATCCTTGAGATTTGTTTCTTTATTTAACGGTTTAATACTCGCTCCAGCCATCATGTCAGTTTAAGGCTGTTTGCAGCCTTGAGTCATTTGTAAATTGTCCAAAATGAGACAGCAGGCCTGGTACAGTTACTCCTGTACACTCAGTGTGGATGGCTTGAAATGCTTTTGGGAAACCCTTAATTAACATTTACACACAATTAGAGGAACTACATATTTAATACAACAGCGAGGACACCAGCTTAAATGGAGGGGACCTTGACAGGACAACACCACTGTTTTTGACGAGGCCCCCTGTTATTTGTACCAGCAGTTAAACCCTCCATCTGTTCTGTATCACTTGCCAATAGCAAGATACACAGTATGGCAGCCACTGTGTGCTGTTTTTCATTCATAACATTTAAGTTATATTTCAACCTCTTGGGACATGTTTAATTTTTGCTTTATTGTTGTGGATTAGATGATTAGATGAGAAGACTGATACCAGTCACATTTAATTTAGCATTTTCATGATCAATGGGAAAAGGATAATATTTTTAAGAGCGCTCTAATATCATTGTTTATTGGATATTTTTATAGACTTTAATAAACAGCAATTCCCATAAGCCCAAGATCAGCAGGTACATTGGCATTTAATAACAGTAGGACAGTGATGAAAGCACAGATTACAGCTAAATAAAATGTAATTATTACTTTGGTTAACACTTTGGATATGGTTGAAACTATGCTGCCATTACTGTGGGAATTGCAGTTTTTTTGCATGTTGACAAAGTAGCCGATGTTTAACCTAATACCATTTAATTAAGAGGGTTTTTAATTTCTAATAGCAGGAGTTGCAGTCAAGATTCGGATGTATATGATTTGGTGCCTTTAAACAATGCAATTTCTCAGTTAACTTAGAAATGGGTAAACAAACCACAGTTTGCCTACAAATCTGTGCTGTTTAGTGTACGTGTGTGGTATCAAACTTCTCATCTAATTTGTGGCAAAAAAGTCGCACTATTCCTTTAAAATTTGCTGGGGGCTTTTCTCCAAAGTGCCTTGCAATAATATGAGTTCACACGTTTTATTTCATTTTTTAAAAATTTAACCAAACTTCAGTTTTATTTGTCTTTCGCTACACTCCCCAAAAAGGTGCATCAAGTTCATGTCAAAAACACTGATGTTGCCGTTTCAGTCCACCATGACCATCTCTGCTCTGCATGGAGTCTGTGTTTCACTGCAAATGACACTACACTGGAACCAAGTACTGTGATGTGAGATATGACACTTTACATGCTGCATGAGATTTAAAATACTGCTCTTGTTGTTGATTGATAATTTGAGTTTTCTTACTGTTCAAAGGTGAGCAGAAATAGTCATGTGAGCGGGGCAGAGCCAATGAGAGCTTAGACGTTAATTCAAGAACAGCAGTCCAGTCTTCATAACTCCGGAGACAAAGGAATTCAAACTGGGTTAAGAAAAGAAAAAAAACAATAACAACAAAAAAATTAATTTTTACAACCTTCTGTAAACATGAGTGTAGGCAGAATATGGCAGACAGAAAATGAAAGATTTGGCAAAAGAAAAAAAAAAAATCATAGACATTTAGAACGTGATACATTCTGTGCTTTATCTGAGTACAGCCTTGTCAGGGTCTCCGAGACCCCCCCGAGAGCTGGTTTTCAGAGTTAACAGATTACAAAAGGCTTCAGGTAAAAGCTTTAAGACTACGACGAGCCATCCAATCACACAGTGAGACAGCGTTAAAGACTTTACTGATTTCACCTGCTCTAATATCCAACAGGTTTCCCCCGTTCATGGATCAGATTCAGTTCTAAACAAAAATAGAAAATCCATGTCTGGGAAGGCAGCCTGCCGACAACAGGCCAAATTATACAAATGGATGACAAAGAAAAATATTCATCCTTAATTAGTTTAAGCTAAAACTAATGTTGTTTGTTGATCTGGTCCATTGCTTCTTTGGCAACTTCATATCCAGCTCAGTTGATCTTAATTTCAATGTTATGAGGACTTGTATAGAATTTAAGAGACACCTTGACATTTTAAGTCTTAAGGGAAAAGAACAGTAAATAATCATTTCAAACAGTGACATGAGTGATTAAGAACTGTTAAACTAAAAGACGTGTCCAGTGTGTATAAATGAACAGAAGAAGATCCAGATCCAATATCCAGATGTCAAGGTCTCCCTTTTTAAACAGTGTTTTGGAAGATTTACAAGGAAACTAAAGCTTGTGCTGCTGGGCATACAGTAAGTAGGATGTGGGAGTGTGAAATAGCTACTCTGCTGTCTCTCATTCTAAAAAAACGAAGAGAAATCACGATCTCCAGTCCCATATCCCGTCTCCAGTCATCTCACAAAACACGGCGGCGTGTCCTGTGAGGTTTGGCATTATATTTCTACATATCAAACCGTTTGCAAGAGCAAAGACCAGCTTTATTCTTGCCAATGGTGTCTTGACATAAAGTGACGCTGAAATATCCTGATCAGTCTAGACCTTTATCCATATACGTCATTGACTACCATTTTAAAAAATCCAACATTTAGATGATCTGGAACAAGTGGAAGAGCGCCCAGACGACAGCCTCTATTCACTGTGGCTTTAAGCATTATTAATGAAATAAGCAAACAAACAAACACTACTAATTAGGCATTTCTTTATAGCTCATAATCCTGGTTTTGGACTTATTAAAAATGGATTTGCACTATTATATCCAGAAATTATATGACTTGATTACGTAAGGGCAAACAGCCTGAGCAGCTGCACGTAAATGCAAGTTAGACGACCTGATCAGAAGGTGACATGTTTAATGGATGTTCCTGCGCTGCCTTTGGACGATCAGGGCCAGGTATATAATACGACACACTTTCATGTGAGAGCTGCCGTGACGTGAAAGTGATCTGTCAGTGGTTTCATTCTTCAAGTCAAAGTATCTTCTTCTTTAGTGGCCAGCATGGAGGTTGTCTGGCCGGCTGCGGCAGACATCAGCCTGGGATAATACAAAGTGCTCGGACCGTACGTGTGCTGCGCTGAGACCTGCGGGATGTGACCTGTGCTCAAGTAGTCGGATGAAAGAGAAATACCATAGGACTCGACTTGCTAACACTGACAATGAATTCCAACTGAAGTAGTGAGCATTTGTAGTCGCACCGCAACATAAATATCAGGAATTCCAGTTAACATCCTAATAAAGTGCAGGGAGAACACCAATGATGGGGGAAACAAGGAAATCTCACTATTTATATACAGACTGTGCCTTGAAAAGAGAAGCTTGGACATGGGAGGTTGTGTTCTCCACCCTGACACAGCTCCAAATGGCAGTCAGTGTTTGAACCATCTAACAGTGGTTGTGCTCTCGCCTCTGACGCAGTTGGCAGCTCCAGGACCACCAATTACTCATCCAAAAAGGCTGCTTGTTACAGAGACGTTTTTTTTAAATAAAAAGGCAATTTTGAGAAAAAAACCCCCAAACATTTCACTACACGTTTCACATACGCACACTTACAAACACCAAGCTGATGCGGCAGAGTACATCTTCTGTTTGTTAGACAAAGATGACTAAAAACATATAGTTGCTGCTGAGCTGTGTGTCTAAAAGAAGAGGGAAACAATCAAGAAGTTAGACAGCAGCGATGTAAACTAACAGAAAGGCTCCGTGTCAGTCAAATGGTGACATGACACTTTCACAGCTAGTACACCAAAAAAAAGAAAAAAACGACATCACTGACCACGCTCGCGCTATAATTTTGTTGGGCTGTGCTGCGAGGCACCGATTAGCTAGTTCAGTATCTGAATGTCTGAACATCAGTAGTTGGTTTCGCACTAATTCATCAAGCTAAAACTTAGTGACTTGTTCCTACAGATGTCTGGCAGTTAAAGTTGTTTTACAGCGAGGATGAGCACTTCTTGAAATCATCCTACCACAGTAGAAGTCACTCCACTGACTAGGGGATAAAGACTAAAATAGAACAACTTGATTTAAGAGCTTAATTTCACCCCACTCCCCCAACCACACACACACATACAGACACTCACACATGCAAACACAGACACAAGTAAGTCAGGAAAGCAGTCAGCCAGTCAGTTGGTCAGTCAGGTGGGAGAGGAGAACCAGCCCCCTCGCCAGCCTTCAGCTGATTGATAAAAACCACACCGATCCTCCCTCCTCCCGCAGCCAGTTAGCGGATTTTGTTCATCATCCGACACCACGGACAGTGTGTGATCTTAAAACATCCCAAACTATGCAGACATGTGGTTGACACACATCCAGACATCCCCTCCAGCATGGCCTAAAAAGGAAATGCGCCAATCAAAGCTGGCCGATGACCATCGATGAGGAAGCCGATGCCCATCGCAAGAAGAGGAGGAGCACAGCGGAGGAGTGTGGGTTTTTTTAAAGAATCTTCCAGTCCAGTTGAATCTCAGGAGGTCCTCTCTCCCTAGACTTTAGCCCAGTATGGAGGTGTGTTGCTGGGAGGCGTCTAGAGCTCTGCACTAGCCGGCGGTTTGGTGGTGGTCATGATCTTCATGTACTGGGTAAAGATGGCCTCGAAAGCCTCGTCTCTGTGGATCATGGCACCAAACACCAATGGCTGCAGGAAACACAAATGTCCGGTCATTCACTTCTACATCTTACATCTTAAAGTAGCATTAGCTATGCATTAAAGTAGAAATAAAGTTGAAGTTGTGATGCAAAAGGGGTATGACAGTGACGGATCATAGATCATAAAATGGTCACTGCAAGGTCTCGATACAAACGACATCTAACAAGGAGGAGAGAAAATGGATTGGAAAACAGTGTTCTCATGCTTCCATTGGCAACTGCTCTAATGCACATTAACCTAGTTTAGAATCTAAAGAAACATAAATTATACATAAATTATTACACAGTATGTACTATTACAGTATCTCATGTACTAATCTAGTCATAATCTAGTCACATCCCACAGATTTCCAAAAAACAATAAATAAAATAAATAAATATCACAAGCCTCAACACCACAACTTTGTTCTGCAAGTCACTATGATGTTAATGCTATGTTAATAATGAATAAGCTTGCAATTACATCACAAACAAATAGTTGACATTTAAGATGACAGCAGTTCATGATAAGACTTTCCAACATATGACTGGATTGTCTGGTTGTTTACCAATGAATTTGAAGTCCCCGTCCACTCAAAACTACGCTCATTGTTACTTGACATGTTTAAGCTTAGCTGTGCAGAGTGATGGAGATGTCTCGTGTAGTAAAGTTTAACTGCTGAAAGTGAAAATATTTTCAACTTCACAGATTTGGACTTGTCATTCATAGAGAAGGTTTTGCTGTAATATTAATAATCTTTTAACTTGTGCATTTTTACATGGCTTAAAGTTTGTCCAAACTCTGAGGTAAAGGAACAGTGTGAAAGCACAGCCAGGTATCTTAACCTTCAGTGCACCACATGCTTTACTGTGTAAACTCATCTGGAGAGCTGAAACAAAGGATATAAAGAATATATTAAATAACAAAATCAATCACGTGAATCTAAACAGGAAAAACAACAGCAGTCTCTCTGTACGGTACCTTCTGAGTGGAAGGAGTGGCTATAGAGATGCCCATCCCACTTCCTGGTAGGACTGACAGCACTTTGTACTGGAGGGGTTTAGAACAACAAGAGGGTGATTATTATTTTGAGATTTTGCATAATCACACAGTAAGATGTATATCCTTAGCCTAGTCAATTACAAACTTTCAATTCCTAGGTTACAAAAAGTTTTCAGCCCTTTAGTCAAGCTATACATATTTTAGAGTGTTTACCTTCTGGATGTCGGTGATGTCCACCAGCTTGATAACTTTGTTCTTCTTGGAGGAGCTGGATCTGGAGCTGGAGCTCTCAAAGCACAGGTAACTGACGGAGAGAGAGCGAGAGTAAAAGAGCTTGCTTAAAGGGCTCTCAAGGAAAAACAAGCAGGCAAAACAGACGACAAACTGAATGGACTTCCTGTCAGTTACGTATCCAAAGAGCTGAGGAGATTTATAGATCAGAGATATTCTCTGGAGGGGGGCTGTCCTACGTGATCCAGTGTTGACTGACTGACAGAAAGACGGGGAGGGAGAGAGGGAGGAGACGCTGTAGAACCATCTCAAGCAGTTAATACCAGAGAGCAACTCTACCTGCCCCTCCTCGCTGCTCTACCAGTCAGAGACTTAATGATCAAAGATGTTCTCCGGAGAGAGAAGATGTCCCACTTACTTTTCTGTGACGTACAGCACTCCGTTCCTAATGTAGTCTGTGGGCATCTTTCTGTCTCTGTTTATGAGGCAGCACCTCCAGCCGTTCTCACAGACTGAAAACACACAGGACCAAGAACAGTGAGAACCTGATGGAACTGAGCGTTTTTGATTATTCTTTTAGCTTATGAACTTGTCAACCTATGAAATCTGTCTCTCCAACTTTCAGAATGAATCATTTTCCTTAATCAAACGTCTCCATGTTTACAATTCTTGCAATAATGAATGAATTGTGCAAAATGCAATTCAAAAATGTGGATATTTCTTGAACTCTAGGCGGATAGTGTTTTGTTTTAATTCTGCAGTAAGTCCCCTCACCCGCCAGAGGGCGCTCTGACTCCTGCAGGTTAAAGATCTCATGAAAGGCTCCCTTCTTGGTGCTGTGGGAGCGACCGGTCTCCTCCTCTCTGCTCACCCCGCACGGGACGGTGGCGAGACTGCTCCGAGAGACCACCGGCTGAACCTGAAGAGAGATGGAGGAGGAGGAGGGAGACAGGGGGGGAAAAAAGGAACAGACGGGATGACGGGAAAACGGAAGTCGAAGAAAAACGCCATGAAGGAGACAAAAAGGGCATGTGGGAAGGGAGGGAAAGAGGACAGTGTGACGATGAGGGAAAGGAGGAAGGACAGGGAGACATATTTAACATCAAGTATCTCTACACATCCATCGGCACCATCAAACAGGACTGCATGTCCCCAGCGCTACAGTGAAAAGTGGGCAAAATTGAGACGGTTCAACTCCCAGTGTTGTATTATGTGCTTCACTGCATGTGCACTTGTTTGCAGCAGGCTCAGTTGTGACGTGCAAAGCCGAAAGTGAGGCCATCATTCCTTCAACATACGGAGCGACAGTTCATAGGCAAACAAAAATACTTGTTAGTTTGTGGAAAAATGATAATTATAAATTAAAAATGCACATTGTTTACATGTTTAGATCAGAGGGATCCTTTTCTAGTTCACTTCCAGGGTTAATTACAACATATAATGGAAAACATGAACGATTTAATGAGCTCATACTAAATTACAGTGGTAAGGGGCTACACTATGGGCACTTTCATCTATTCAGTAAACACACCTACTTTGCACAGAGCATCTATGTCAATGGATCAGAAATGTCAGTGTGGGAAGTGTTATAAAAACGTTTACATGTGGATTAAATAATTAAATGTAATGTTAAAAATATAGGACTTATAAGAATAAAAACATCCTGAAGTTATAGATTAGAAGTTATTGTGACATTTTGATCCATCCCATCCACAAACACTGCCGGCCAGTCCTAAGGTGTGTCACACATGGCACGCGCTCACACACTCTTGCTCTCTCACACACACACACACACAAGCTTTGGAAGCTTGCGGCACACCAAGGCACAGTATGGGAACCAAAGGGAGACACACCAGAGTCCCTACCTTCTCAATGCCAGAGAGCTGAGAGAGAGAAACGACAGAGTACACCTGTGACACAGCAAAGGCGCAGACACGCACGCACACACACACTCAATGCTACATATAAGAGAAAGATGCATACACTTTGTGGTGTCCACGGCACATCATGACAGAGAACGGCAGAGTTCTAATGTATTATTGACAGCAGGGATGATATTTTGATCTATTTTTTCTTTGCTACACTGCAGGGGGGTCAGCGGCGGGAGGGTAGACTCACACCTCAGTATCTTGATTCTTCCTAACATCAAACACTCAACCTGACCTACAGCCTGACCACAGTCTCCCACAATATAAATGTGTAAATGTTCAGCTACCTTTGGACAAACGAGAGAGCCTGTACGTACTTTTTATGTTATTAGGACTAGCGTCTTTGTTAAACTAGCTCATTAGCTAATTTAATTTCGATTGTATCAATGCAGTAGCTGCTAAGAAATCTGTGAGGCAACTGCAAAGCCTCTATAAATAAAAACCTGAATAACCTTAGCTTTTCATGTTAGCATAAGGAGTAGCTCCTAGAACGTGCTCAAATCAAGCAGTAGTGTAAGATGTGTGTGTGTGTGTTTATGAGGGAGCATTTCGGAGTTTGTTATGGAAAGTAAGAATCTGCATGAGGAGGCAGTGACAAAGGAGAGACAACTGCTGATACAGTCCACACATTTGTGTCTTTGCCCCCTTACCCGCCGCGACACAGTGGCGTTGGTCCTCTCTTTAAGCTGAGGGTCTGTGGGAAGGCTGTTCCACACGATGTAGGGTGTGTCGTACTTGTCCCGCAGTTTCGGGCAGCTCTTAAAGATGAAGTCTATGATGAAGAACTTGATGCCAGCGTACAGGCCTGGAGAAGAAAGAGCGTAAGGAAGAAGACAGACGTAGGATAAGGAAAGGGATTCAAAAGCTAAAGATGAAGAAGTTCTCATCTATAGATGATACAGCACTGTTGCTGGGGGGAAAAGACTGTGACAAACTGTCACTTGCTCCTTACCTGATGTTAAATAATGTTACATTTCAAGGCCTTTCAGTTTTTACTTTAAAGCCTTTATCATTTTAAATCATTCATGGTGCAGACTTTTGCAACCTTCACAAATTCTTCCACCTGATTATCCGTTTTGACTTCTTTATTACACATTTGGAACATAGCTCAAGATTCAAATGATCCTTAAGAGGATTTGATTCTGGTTTAAAAAGAAAACAAAAACCAGCCTTGAGTTATGTTGTACATATAAGAGCTGAGAAAAGACATTAGAGTGTGTGTACTGTACAAACCAGTCAGTTCTGTAAACCAACTGGGGAAAGCAAAGAGTCGTGAGAATCAGGAAACACCAAAAATGCTGAAGGTGGTAGCCACGGTGATTGCCTTTGTTTCTGTAAGCATTGACTTAAACCACAAAGTTATTCAATTGATTCTGATTCTAATTGACAAATGGCTGCTGTTGTCAAACCATTAGAGACACGGCCAACAACTGGTCTAATACATTCACAAGACAAACAGAGTTAGTGGAATTACTCCATGTCCCATCTCATTTTGTGACTTGTAAGAGGTCACGTCATCAAGAGGATTTAAGAGTTGGCTGCGTGAGGAGGATGCTTTGAGTTGAGAATAAAGTACTATATTAATTAAATCTGGATTTTATTACAGCTGTCTTTTGCTGAAGTGTGGAACCATATTTATTTGTTTTATTAAGTGAAAAGAAAAATGTTCCCAGCTGTTATTGCGAGTTTGACACTAATGGTAAGTTGAAAACTCATAAGGACAGTTTAGCATTTAGCTTTTGACAAGGCTAACATGCTGGTGTTTAACAGGTAAGATGTATATGATGTTCACCATCTTAGATTAGCCTGTTTGTAAACTAAAGATAGTGAATTGCTCGGTCCACTAAATTGCACTAAACACTACGCACAGGTGAGGCTGAGGGGAATTTCACAAATTCTTATCATTTGATCGACTGCCAGCAAAATATGGTAACAGCAGAATCATCACAATCACTTACAGTATAAAAACATGAAGTGCTCACACGAGAAATGACAACCGTACTTAGCTGGGTGAATGAAAATAGCCATTGTATCTACTGCTGTGTTTGCTGTAAGCATCTTTCAAGGTTTTATGAGCCCACAGCACTTTGGAGACACTTTGTGTTGAAGAGAGGAGGAACTAATATTATCAGAAAGCATCCCAACAGCCTGCAGCTGCCCCTCACAGGGAGAGCGGGAACAGTTACACAAGTGCTGTGTGAATGCATTTGTTTGTGTGCACTGAATTGAGTATAAGTATATGCATTCTTTCAAGGGTCAATGCAGTATGCACAGTAAGGCAGGAGGATAAAGAAGCTTTGTATGTGTGTGCGTGCGTCACTCACCGATCATGAAGCCCATTAGTTTGTATGGCAAGACGCAGGAGGTGATGAAAGCCACCCATAGGCAGATGTAAAGTTTCCGGGTGCTCTCGGGCTGCACCCACATGAACAGGCTGACATAAACACGCACAAACACACACACACACACACACACACACACAGAGAAGGGACAAAAAAAAGAAAATTTAAGTCAACCGTTCTTTAATTAAGCCTAATTATACATTATTTGCATACATGACCCCAACATTTAGTGAAATTCAACACTTTTCTCACTTACTTCTTTATCTTCTCTAAAACGTCAGCCATCTTTCCAAACAGGTTCTGTAAAGAGTTGAGGAACTGAATGAAACAGTCCTGTTTCAGTAACCGTGTACACTGATGCTAGAAGTAACACGGGCTGTGTTGTACCTGTGCTTTTTGTGCAACGTCAAGAACAAGCTGGAACTTCTCAGACACCGTCAAGTCTTCCTTTGGAGGCTCCTGCAGAAAAACGAAAGGATTACAGGATTACATGTTTATCTCCACTGATGCACGTGCTTTCCCCCCCAACTTACAGAAACAGGAAACGGTGAAACAGGAAGTGGGATTTTAGTCTTACCATGGGTTCAGAGACCTCAGGCACAATGCTCCACTGGATCCTCCAACCTCTGGAAAAAAGAAAGAAGATGTAAATAATTTACATTTTTTAATGAGATGTGTGTTTTTTTTTTTATAAAACTAGGCCACCATCTACTCTCCAGCTAACAACACCAACATCTTTATAACCTTCATCACTTTTAAGTTGACCAGGTGTCCCAATTTGAAGTCCAAACAAATGTCTGACAAATACTAATGTGCCCTCTTTTCATAATGATCACCAAACCACCCTAGATTTTATTATTTTGGCTTGTTTGAAATAACATACTGGTCAACAATTATGAGGCTTTATACAGGCACGTGTGCATGTTTAAAAGATCTGCCAATTATTATCAGCTCACATTGCTGTGTAGGATGTCCACAGTTTGCACAAATAACACAGCTGTTTTAGTTGGTTTTAAGGTTTTAATAAAAAAAGTACACAGTAAACCCACAGCTGAGAAAAAAGTCAAACTAGCCATGGCTGCAGCTTATAGACGCATTGTCAAACACCTGTCACACACACTGTCACAATGGCTGCTTCTCCAATATCTGACTGTCAACTGTGAAGGCGTGTTTTTACCTGGCGATGAGGTAATTTAAGGACAAGCGCAGGATAGCCAGGAAGAGTAACATGGGAATGGCCCAGCCATGCCAAGCAGCATTCATGTAGATCTGCAGGCGAAAGGAACAGAGGACGTTTTGACAGCTGGTTTATCATTGAGCACCGTTTCATTTAGAGGGGGATCACAGACAAATGTGTGTCTTTTTGTATGAGACTTAGACAAATTGGTGACAAGATGAACATTGAGGTTCTTTTTAATGATGACTGAAGCCATCGACTTAAAGAATTCAATTTGGGGTGTTATATTGCTCGTGGAAGACGCTGCTGGAGTCTCCGGTCAACACTAGAGTAGGTTCATCTCTAGATACTGACATGGCCTTGCCGTGTATGGCGACAATTAATGGGCTGAAGATGATTTTGCTTAATCACTGACTGCGGACATTAATGACGATCTGATTAGACCTATTGCGAGTCCTTGGCAGAACCACTGTAATCTGTCATTGTGCAGCACAAATTACTTTTCCATTCATTTCATTCAGCCAATTTATATTGTAGATCCCCCTTTCTGTCTATTAAAGCTCAGAACTTGACAGAGTTTGGTGTCAATCTATCGTAGTCATAGCGTCTAACTGAAAACTCAGAGAGATAGCACAAAGATCAACAACGTGACAGGTTAGACATTCTGAAGAGAAAAGTGCCCACTCACAATGAAGGCAATAGCTGAGGTGTAGACGGAGTGCCAATTAGATAAGGCGGAGAGGTTCCTTAAGAAGTTGGTGACAGGTCTGGCTCCTCGCTCTGAAAAACAAGGGGTGCATTCAGTTTGGGACAGGACATGTACAGACTGGGACTGGGCTGTTTTTGTCTGTTTTCTACATATCGAAATAGATTTCAGAACACTGGAAACTTCATGTACAGAAGCCAGATGTCGTAGGACTTGTCTGTAATATGGTCTTTGGTGGGTGGTAAACATGTCAGTGTAATAGCATTCTGCAAGATTGTCCTTCAAAAATCAATGTTGTACTGACAGTAAAAGTTTTAACTGTGCTTCTATCATAAGCTTTCTATTTGTTTGTGTGCGTGTTTTGAATACTCACTGAGTCGCCTCATATTTTCTGTTAACCTGAATGGAGAACAGAAAAAAGTGAAGGTCAGAACACACGCACAGGCTCTTGTATAAATGCACATTCACAGAAAGAAAAATAGTTGCTTCAATGTGCTGGACGAGGTGGTGACACTTTGGCCTTCATCAGCCTGGCATGACTCACTCGCCTTTGCAAAGGAGGAGAGAAAGGAGGAACAGAGAAAATAAGTGAGAACTTCCTCTGTTCGCTCTCGCTGCAACATAAAACCTGATCTGAATGCATCTCATCTTGCACCAAACACACTGTAGCTGAACAGTTCAAAGAAATGGCTACAGTGCACTGATAGCGCAGTCAATGTACACCAGTATATGATTTGGATTTTCATCCAGTACATATGCAACATTATTTTTTCTATAAATAAAAGAAATAAATGTACAGATTCCTGATTAGTGATGACTGAGACACAATATCAGAAAGCTGTTGCTGGGCTGCACACCGTTAGTACTCCCCAGCTGCCGTCTAGCTGTCTGACTACACATCGTCTTGAACCACCGCAGAATCAATACCCGAGGACAGACACTTCATGTTCTATTCCAGAGAAGATCTCACCCACCTTTTAGCACTTAGCGGTTCCTCTGCCTCCACGGTGCTTTCCTCCGGCTGGAAGCGGAAGTCTTCGATGTAAACCCCGAAGCGTTCGTACAGCCACTTCTGCAGCCGTGAACTCCAGACCTCCTTCTGCTGTTTATCTGCTGCAGGGAACAGCAGGTCGTGTAAGCAGTGTCTTAGATTTGGTTGTGGTATCAATTTCTAGCAACTTGTCTTTTCAGGTTTTTTATCCCCTTCATCTAATCAATAAAGATGGTTGCATGGTGATAAAATGCCATCTATAAACATTTAACTCAATCAGTCTGGATTGTTTGGGATCAGCACTGGGGCATTTAGACTTGGGAGAGCAAATTAAACAATTCCCGCCCCCAACAGATCAGACTGTAAACCCCGCCCATAAACAGAAATTATCCAATAATGGCTAAGCAACTGTATGTAGCCACAGCAGGCCTTCCAAGCTTTGGCTTTCTCCATATGTTTTGGAGCCCTGCACAAACTGTCCAAGTCATTCAGTAAAGAGTCAAGTAAGAAAGATACTCTGTAATTAATTAATTCTTTGGATGCAAAAATAAAAAGAAAATAATGAGCAAAGAGCGTAAATCTCAGAAGTAGAATAAATAATCTGTATCTATAATAACTTAACTCTAACCACAGCATTTCTTGTAATAGCAGTATGTTTCTCCATAATGAGCTTTCAAATCATTTTAGGGTTGTGTTAAAATGAATGATCATTTTCCTCAGACGTGGATTTATCCACAGTCTATCCGAATGACATCATGTTTATCACACACATTAGCTAACAACATTGCTAGATCAGCTGGGGATGGAGTTTTCAGCTGTGGCCTCCATAGTTCAACTTCTTGCAGTAGCATCAGCTTATGCTGGCTAGCTACAGCCGATAAACTCTGCTAGGAGTAGTTCTCATTTCAGCCGACAAAATCCACCGTTATCTGCCAGAAGTAAGAAGTGTTTTTGTCAATAATAACTGAATTTTGACTGGTAACCTGGGAATGGCCCAGTAATGTGGGCAGGGCTTAGCAAACTGGGCCCTTGAGCAAAGAACGCTACCCTCGGCTGCTCTGCTCTAATTGTAGTACACACCAGTTGACTGTGGTTGTATATAGTGCTGTGGTCATGTGACACGCATGGTGAGTTTCAGCTCATTACCGGCAAATCACTGCAAATATTTTTTGTACGGTCAGTCCCAAGTTATATCATTGCACAGTGTGTGTGAGATCAGAAGGGTCACACAAAGGAACATGTTTTCACCACAATAAGAAAAAAATCCATACCGTCACAGCCTTAAGCTTCAGCACTACGTCTTTTCTAAACAGCAAGTGCTTATCCTTTCTGTGAAATTTGACTGTTATTACTGGAAAATAAAAAGCTCTAGCAGTGGGGTTTTTTTGTGCTGCAGATTCATTACAAACACACACATTTGCAAACTGATGGTGGCATTCTGTGGAAAAACATTTCAATTTGTATTTCATACAGTTACCACGGTCCCATCAGCCTAAATGACTGTTCATTCTCTCTCCTTTACCTGACAGATTACGCTCACTTCCTCTGTACCCTTTTATCTGCACAAACACACACACACACACACACTCTCTTAATCCAGCCTGAATAAACACTGACACCCACATGCACCTCCAGCGTGCGTTAGCGCACAAGCATGTCTGCCCTAGATGAAGTGATCTACAATCATAACCCATTTTCCAAAATTAGCCACTCTGTCTCTACATCCCTTTCTGTCTCTCTCAAACCGCACACATGCACAGACGCATGCACACGGGGTCACTAGAAGTCAAAGTATGACAAAAACTGCTTTTTAGCCCCCAAAAGAGGTAAAACACATACCCAAACACGCTCATTTCAAAAATACCATCTGATAACTGCTGTATTAACAAGCCTCCCTCTTCGTTTGCTGTATTTTAAAACCCATACCCGCACACACACACAGAAAGGCACATAAACATTCATATGGTAGTGAATTTCTGTCATAATGACGGTAATTAACCTCCATCGTAGAAAATCCTTTGATGAATTAATGCCAAGTGTTGTTGATTGCGTGCTTTTGATACAACTAATTGCACGCCGGAAATCAACATGCTTGTGTGTATTTCTGTTTGCCACACACACACTTCACACTGCTAGATGTCCTAGAATAACCTATGAACACACTCTGTCGGCACTCACACGGTTCCTGTCAAGCACTTAACCGCACACATCCTACAACCCCAGCTCCCCGGCATGCACGCGTGCACACTCACACACACAGAGCTGAAAACAGTCCTCTTGATTTACTCCCACACTCAGAAGACGTCAAAGTCTTCCTTCCATGCTCATTTCCTGTAAGTCCCTCTGGACCACCCACGCCCCCCCCCCCATGTCTCTCTTCCTCCGGGGGTCTTACCTGTTCCATTGTTTGAGGGTGACTGCTGTTTCCGGGGAGGCTGTGGTGGAGAGTCCTCCAGCCTGAGAGTAAGGGAGAGAGAGACAGAAAGAGAAATAGAGAGAGATAGAAAGAGAGAGGGAGGAGAGATTTTTCAACTGTTAGTCTCACTTCTCTGTTGTCAGAGCAGCATTCCCACAGCAAGCACGTCTCAGGCAGACACAGATGGACACGTGCTGGAACAGAGACATGAGGAGGAGACGCTATTTCGATCTCAATCTGCCTTTGTGATTTCAGTAACATCATCAAAGCATCCCTGTTAATTACACTTTCATCAGTGTATAATCACCTGTAACTAAGAATTGTTTTCGTTAGCTTGGAGCGATTTGTATTTACTCAGTATGGCTGCCATGTTTCCACAGTAGCCCAGAATGAACAATGTTTCAGCTGTAGGATCACCTTCTTTCTTCAGATCGTCACTAAATGCTACACACTGGTACTTTAATGGTTTAGTTGTCATCTTAATTCTTATTAAAGGCCAAAAAAATTCTTGCTCAAGAAAGAGGCCGTGCAAAGATAGGATGGTATTTATTGGGAAAAAATCTTTGTCTCTAAAAGTGATGTTATGTTTGCAAGGGATTCAGGATTTCCTGGAAGTTTCCTTCAAAGAGCTGAGAACTAAGGGAAATGTAGGAATTTCTTCAAAAGACAAGCTTCATTTTAACTCAAGTACATATCAATTCATTATTCATTCATTACTGAACACACGGGTCTTTTTTAGCTGACTTCTTCTCTAGCTGCTGATGTACAGACTCTTCAAACTCATCAATTTGGAAGAATAAATTGGAAGAGTAACTACTGAATACCGTCTCCGTCTCCACTGCAACCACTGAATCTCACAGTTCTTTCTGAAATGTCAGACAAGAATACTAAATTCCCATCACATTTTCCCAAACCGCACAGAAACATTTTCATTTTTCTCATCTTGTCCCAACAGTCCTGATCCCAAGACACAGTTTAGAATAATAGTAAAGCCAGAGAAAAAACAAAGTGACACCAAAAAACAGTGGCAACAGAGGGCGACTGTACGTATCCTCACAGTGCCAAAAAGCTGTACTTGATGAACACACCGCTTCAGCTAACAGCCACTAGTGTGTACATACGCCTGCGTAAGAAACAACCGACGGTACCGGCAGGGCACGTGGCCTGTATTCGTCATTCAAATGGGAAACCAAAAGACCTCGGACTGCAGATATACAAACTGTAATCAAAGCATGTTTGTTCATCATTTTCACACTACTTGAGATCACCAGACTGTTTCATAATATTTCTACTTGAGAAATAGTTCTTGGTCACAAAAATTAAGGGGAAACCACACTAAATGGGTGAAATCATGGATACTGTAGCAACAACACTTAAGGGGCTTCCTTGAACCACTAAGCTGAACAGCCGATTAGAGCGATCTCTCAAGGAAACAAACAAATATTCTAAGCTAAAATCAAAATTAATAATTTGTCAGAATTGCTCCTGTTAACTTTCAAGGAATCTACCATTGCTGCAGCTATGCATGTGTGACTCTTTCAAGAAAAAAATGTGAAAAATGCACTGGATAAACAAACTCGATGTAAATGCTTCCACAGCGTGAGTGGTGGAGTTACTAAAAGTGTGAACCTGATGTGAATCATGTGGCCTTTGCCTTCACCAGCAGCTCTGGAGCTCTTCTGGAACGACACCTAACTGGGAAGCTAAAATCTGTTTCTTCCTTTAATATGTCACCCATCTGTAAGTTGGCAGTGTTCAGATATTTTACAGACGACATTAAAGACCAGCCAGGAGCTATCACTGTATATCCACAAACGACGTCCAACTTCCTAAGTGTAACTAGAGTGTTTTAATTTTAGCCACATGCACTACTACTGCCTTGCTCAAGAACACTTGGATAGGGGCCACAGAGAAAGAGCGCCGACATCTCTCCAGCTGGATCCTGCTGACAGAGGATTAACTGAAGAAAACTCACAGGTCATGCTACATTAGTTCACCTCTCACAAACTGTCCCTGACATTCTTGAGGCCTTGTTTCTGTGCTGATAATCACTTGGAGAGAGCCAGTGGAATTTCCCATTGGCAGGCACACAAACATCATCTGATCGCGCACACACACACACACACACACACACACAGTCGTACATACACACCCTGGGTTTAAGGGTGGCTCCCTCGGTGCCAAGAGACGCAGGCTTTTACTGACACCAGCATAGCTACTGTGTCACAGCGTGCACTTGGCGACCGAGACCGGCGCATGACTTGTTTCTGTTTTTTCTCTTTTTCCATCTCCCTCAAAACACGCACGCACACGCACACACACACACACGCACGCACACGCACACGCACACACACACACACACACACGCGCACACAGACAACTCCTCATGGTATTCCCCGCCTACCAAACTGCTAAGGTCTCTATTTATAACAGACACTTTGGTGGCACTGGGACTGACACACACATATACACACAATTACATCTGACCAATGATAGACTCTGCTGAGCTGAAGTGTTACAAAGTGCAGTGTCACCATTTCCTGTCATTCCCTCATTATTACTTCCTCTCTTGCACACTTAGTCCTCATCTCCTGTCGCCCACGTCACGCACTTGACTTCGCTCTCTGTCTTTCTGTCTTACCTGGATTTGAGCACCTCATTCATCTTCTGCTCCAGGTCTATCCTCTTGGTTCGCTCTCTCTCGAGCTCCTGCCGGAGAGAGTCCACATTGGTCTCTTCCCGCAGCTTCCTCAGCTCCTCCTCTGGAAAACACAACACAAATGTCGGAGATCAGTATCTCAAATTTAATATGAAAACAAAAGTATGCAAGAGACAAGAAAGTAATCCAAAGTTCATGTGGAGCACATCTAGCATACAATCCTGTGTAATTTGGGGGAAACATCTTCAATTTCCCTAAAACAGCCAATCTAATCTAAAAAGGAATGTGATAAAGGAAAAACTGCTGTTTTTTAAGTGGAGTCACAGCTCTCATAGAACTGGAGAGATTTGTTTTAAAACAGCCTTTATTTATGTGTGTCACTGGCATTTTATCCCTCCATCTACCTCATTCACCTTCAGGCTTCCTCCTTGTCAATCAGCTCCTGGCATTAAGTGGTTTCATGTATCAGGGCTTTCTTAGCCTGGGGTGCAACATCAGCGGTGTTTCCTCTCAGTCTATTGTCCCTGACTAAAGGGACACATGAATAGTGGAGGAGAGGAGGCAATAAAAGCACGTGCCTGTGCAGACGCACATATGAATGAATAACTGCATACATTTATGTGCCCGCATAATGAGGTGCACAAAACAAGGAAACGCAAAAGCACAGATTTAACAGAACTATTTAAACTTTAATGGCACGCTGCCGTGGCACACCTCTGACTGGAAACACTGTCATAATGAGGATTTTTAGGAAATTGTGCAACATAACAACACAAACCATATATGGTTTTGACAATGGAAGAATAAGCTCTACCACAAAGATCAATCTTCCTCCATCATTAAGCAAGAAACACTGCCTGAGCCACTAGTACACTCCTTTTATTTTTCTAAGTGACCAAAGTGGCAGTAAAGAGAGTGGTAAAAGTTCCACGCCACCTGTGAAGGAAAGTCTAGATCATCTGGCCCCGTCCTGCTCCCCACCTCTCCCCGATCATCCCATCACATGGCCAGCTCAGGGATTCAAATTACAAGAATTTAGCTGCCAGTTTCTGTTTCTCATCACCTAATCTCATATCTCTCTCGTCCTTTATCTCTTCCCATTAACGCTAATAAAACATTCATTGCCGGCACCTCCTGCAGCGCAAGCACCTGCAACAGCGCTGTGTGGTCCCACTGAGACGTCATACACTTTATCTCCAGATCCCACATACAATAATCCACTTGCTTAGGATAATCTTCTCTTGTGTTTCTGCTTTAGTAAGAGCGATATGGCACATTTTGGTTTTCCTTTTAAGAACCATGTGCATTGTGGCATCAAGGAGGAAACTCATAAAACAGTATGATTCGTTCATCTCTGTTCTGTACACCTCACCTTTCAGCTGGATCAGTGTGCTTGTCTTCCTCTCCCTACCTTCTAACGTAAGACAGTGTTTATAGTATTTATGTATGTAAACAAGAGAGAGTGTGTGCGTAAGAGTAAGCCAGAGGCCAGCCAAAGGTTGCTATGGGCTAAGCAGCTTAGCACTGGCTAGGATGCCCTGTGCCAGGAGATACGGGGCCAACTGTAAACCTATTAGACAAATGGCTAACAGAAGCAATGCACCCTGGGTGGTGTAGGCAGAAGTAGCTCGGTGGCTCTGCAGCGGCACTAGAACATGATGATCTCACTGGTCAGACAAAATCAAGATGAACACTTTTGCCCTTTCAGTCAAACGATGTAATTTAAAATGAAAGTAAAGAGTAACAGATATACAGTATGCCAGTGATTCTATCAGAGGCACGAAAAGATGTCAATATGTTTACATATCCTCACCTTCAAAGTCTATATGGCGAACATGCTTGCAAACCAAACCACTGTCTACTCCCTTCAGGAGACAGAGGGACATCAGCATTCATCTGGAGTTGTGTTTTTGGCCACCTGTACACATTTCCAATATTCATTAGTCTTTCAGCTCTGTTTTGGTCTTCACCAACTGCTAGGAGAATTATTTGGCTCTTTTGCTCATAAACTATTAGCTAGCTGCAAACTTTCAGTTGATTCTATGCAGAGTAGGTCAAAAGGGGTGCATTAAGGCATTTTCTCTGTAAACGCCTCTGCAGGTGAAAAGAGTAAGATTAAGGAACCTTTACTGTGCCACAATAGGGAAACTGCATTGTTGCAACAGCAAGGTAAGAGGTCGATGAAAGTGGTGAGACTGAACTAGAACAGTTCATTTGCGGACGATAAAACCAAAGCAATGCACTGAAATATGCTAAAACTCTTCTGGGTGGGTTTGTCACTACAAGCGATCATTTTCCCCTTTATCCCACAAATCATGTCATCCAAAGGAAGTAAGTAGGCAGACAGGCAGGCAGGCAGACACTTTATTAATCCCGAGGGAAATTTAGGAAATATAATATTGATTCATGAAACTTCTAGTTTGTGCGGTTAACAGAAACACAGCAGTTTCTAAGATGAATCACCATCATTTCAGTTGCAGTGGCCAATTTCAAATGTCAGTGGTTCTAAAATGTACAAACTGATGTTTTCTCTAAAACTTAGTATCTTAAATTTATGTAACAATGTCAGTAAACTATAAATAACATGTAATGCATGAGGATACAACAGGCCTTATTGTTGTAGAATATCATTTGAGGTGACATATTTTTATCATTCATAGTGCTGCTGGAAACGTGAAGAATAGATCTACTTTACCAATATGATGCTCCTTTGCTGTTGTTCAGACCTCTAACCCATGATCTTCCTCACACCAAACCGTCACTCCCTTTCCTTTCCCACCCAATATCCTGCCCCCCTACTGTGGCACTCCTTCCTTTGACTTTGTGTAATTATTTCTGTATGTATACAAACCTCTACAACACCTTTCCCCTTCTTGCCCCCTCTACATAGTTTCCTTCCTTCCATGCTGACCCCTTCCTTCCTACCACCAGACACAGAGATGCCTTGCTCAAGAAGTCCTTAATACTATTAGATGTGGGGCTGTTGGTGTGTGACGCAGCACAGCACGACACTATATGCTAAGTGTGTTAGACACAGACAGATAGAGCACAATCGTTTTCCTGTTCCGCAAAGGCTCTCTACATCAGATACCAAATTAATAATACTGTCAACATGCCTGTTCCAACTTCTAAAATTGGATTGCTGTCTTCTATATATAAATCTTCATCCTGGGTTACCATATCACAGAGTCTCTTTGGCCATTATGAAGGCTAGTAACTACACCATTTATCAGCAACACAGACAGGGGATTAGTTAAATGCCATGCCGGGAGATGTCACTTTTAATAGCGCTGACCTTCTATCCCATGGCTTTGCATAACATTCTGTTCGCAGAGAAAAAAAAAATTAAAAAGCTAAAAACACATATGATATTATCTGCTAATAAAGGCTAGAAAGCTGCAGGAAATACTAGTGATGTTAGGGATGGGTAATTTCAATATGAGGACGCAAAATACTACATTCAGTACCAGTTATGGCTAAAATCAGAAGACAAAGATTGTCCCCTGTTGAAGGGAAACTGAGGTTTAAGAGAAGTTAAACATTATGAAATGACAGATTATTCTGACATTGCCGTGGGCTGAAGTCAGGTGAGCCTGAAAAGATTTGGACAAAATAAAATAGCTAAAATGATCTGTGTGCAGCCACTGTATAAAAGCAGAAGTTAATTACTGTTAGCGTCAAAGGTTTAGTGAGATGTTAAATGAAAAAAAAAGATGATATTCAAAACTGCTGATGCTCAGATTATCTACCCACTGCTTGCTGGGTGGGAAATTTTATTTCTCCATCAAAGTTTTTTAACTTGCATGTAGACACATACAACTCCACCTTGAGGGAGTATGCACTGGTTCCATTATGATTCATAACTGACGGGGACTTTCTATTTTTGGTTGGACAGAGGTGACATTGGGTGAACAACTGGTTGACTTTAATGTTGTCAGTTTAATATGCTCAGGTTGCCCATAGCCGTGTTGTCAAATCTCTCTTGAGGACAGAGGTTAGGCAATGGAAACTAAAACCGACCAACACCCTGAGGTTAATGACACAGTTTTACGATAACTGACAATAAAAATTAGGCAAGAAAATAATCTGGTATTAATTTTTGAACAGCTAACAGTATTAGCTCTGTACACTACACAGTATACAGTACAAAGTGGTTTGTATAGAGGATGTAGTTATCTTTCATATAATATAATTAATTTTTCCCATAAATTCCTGATTTTAAAGCTGACAAACTTACTGAGGTTGAGGTTACTTTTGTGGCTTTTGAGCTTATCGACAGTTCCGCTGTAAAGCAGCTCAAAGCTGTCACAGGTGCAGTCCTCCATCTTGCCCAAACCCATCCGTCTCTGCAGTCGGCCAGTCCCTGGGACACTGGCGCAGGAACGGGACGGCAGCGTGGCCGCCTTGGTTCTTTCTTGCAAGCGAGCCATAGTGACAGGTTCCCCTTGCCTGGTCCAGCTTGTTTAAACACCCTCTGCTACCTAATTACCTTCAAACTCTCAAGCCAATCGAACTTCAGGTATATGCTCCATGTCTGCATGTCCGATCTAGAGAGACAGCAGAGGTCAAGGGCAGCTTCCTCTCTGCCAATCTGTCACCAGCAACACAAAGAGACTGTTCTGCTAGGCCTCCACACATTGAGAGTGATGGTCAGTTGTCGGAGCTGGTCAGAGTGTGTTAGCCACTCAGTAAAAAGAGAAGGAGGGCAGCGGAGGTAGAGAGAGGTGGGGCTTTGCTGTGGTGGCAAGCAGACTAAGAGGGCCTGGAATCTGAGATTTCTGAGCACACTGGAGCTGTCACACACATTATGCATGTTCATGTGTCAGCTTGGGTTTATTTGAGCAGTTGTGAACATGTGTGCGACCCTGTGTTTGTGTGTTTGTGTGCAGTCGTGTGTGTTTGTGTATGTGAGGATGCATGCACAAGTACTGTACATACGCAAGCAAAGCAAATCGCTTTTCATCTAAGCAGGCAAAGTTTTTAAGACCTCAAAGGAAAAGTACTGTGTGAGTTTTTCAATCCAGGTCAGAGACAATGGCTCCTTTCATTAAAGGAAGGTGGGGGCACGGGGGGTTCAGAGAGAGAGGGAGAGGGAGAGACAGAGAAAGTGAGACAGAGAGGCGGAGAGGGAGACAGTGAAAGAGAGGGAGAGAGAATCAGCTGCTTCTCACTGGCCTCTAATTGTTCCCATTCTCTTCAGTGTTTGCCGCAACACTGGTTGACTTAAGCAGAGAGAAACACTGAGCTTTTAGGTCCCCAGCCAATCTGCAGGTGTTTAGACACCAACGAACAGACAGAGTAAAGAAAACTAGAAGAATCCAGACGAGTCCAGCTGGGAGTGTGAGAAAGGCTAAAATTTAATTGTGTATTTTACAGTTTTTTTTTGGTTCTCTCAGTTTTAGCCTTGCCCTAGAAATGACACCTGTTGCACATTTACAGAAGCTGATCACACTAAAATCTCGATACAACACTGTGGCCCTGCAAGTGTCAAGTTAAAAAAATGTGGGTTTTTGTTGTGAATTACTGTGGTAAATGTGCAAAACAATAGGCTCAAATGTTAACCATTTATTCAAATGAGTTCTTTTTCTTTCAAATAGTACATTTTAGTTTGTATTCTACAATTATTACACTGCAGTTCAGCCTGTACTTGAAGTGAACAAAGAACAAACACTGTATTTTATCTTCCCTTTGTCTTTCCTTATTTATCTTTTAAAACCTCTTTTCTCACTGTGGCCTCCTTCTACTCTGGGCCTGATATCTCTGCATGACCTAGATTTCACTGGCTTGTCTCACTCCCCCCCCCCACAACATTCAGTTGACTTCATGGCTAAATCTCAAACTTCACAGTCCTCCCTGCAACATCAAAACAACAACACTCCTCCTCTCTCGTGCCATATTTTGTTTGCTGACACCTTGTTCATCACATGGCACACAGGCCTCTGGAGATGTCTGCTGCCGAGTGTGTGGGGAAACAAATATGTGATAAATGCTATAGACAAATAATGGTCCAGAATCCAATGTTGTGTCAGCAGGGAGGATAGCATCTGCTTGTTTGGAGAACAGTAATCACATTATGGATTTCATGACATCATACGTATCTTGTCAAGACCGCAGTCTCCTCTAAGAACTGCCAGTGCTTTCAGGGAATCAGCAAACATATGACGTTACCACAGTTCAACACAGCAAAGGTGATAGAAAATACGTAACATTAACATAATATTGTCTTTTAGATCATTTTAGTCATTAAATTACTGCTTTTGCCTAGTAAAATGTATACACACAGGTTTAATGTCTTGTTTAAATGTAGCCAGACAGAGCAAATGCAGTTCTGTAAGCCTGGGACATGCTGCCTGGTCAAAAGACTGATACAGTGAACTTAGTCTCTCTACCCACATGGCCACCTGCTGCATTCTCACATGCTTGGCTACAGCTAACAAATAATGACTCAGCTCCTCTGTATCTAAACTCATGACGGTACACCAAAACGTAAGAACTGGCACAGCGAGAGAAAGTAATATAATATGAGATATATGAATTACAGGTCCAGTTAACATGACCTCTTCACAAACCCAAACATCCCCATTACAGAATCGGCTGCTTCCAAGCTGTCAAGACCCATTCTGCCTCAGCAAAGTCATTTCCTGCTGCACAGAGTTCATCTATGGCAGAGCAGCCTGGCGCTTTAGCAGGCACCGGGCAGGATTTATTCATTATCATGCAGCATGTCCTGTAGCTGTCTGAGAAGGAGAATGAATCATCATCAGAGTACAAGTAATCAGTAATGAGGCAAAGTCCCGCAGAACACTCAATCACTTGCATAATTATCTCCAAGACTACAAAACTAAGACTTTTCAATTACTTCCATTTTTCTGCTGTATAACAACTCTCCAGATACTGAAGGCACACAATATGCTCATCAATTACTGAAATCCATTTCTTGTATATTTGACTTCTAAATGAATACATTAATAAGCTTTCTTGTTCAGTTTTGTCATCCAAGACAAAATACAGCACTATACTGTCATCCAAGTCGATCTTTCATATGAACTCAAAAAGTACAGGGACGAGCAGTGTACCTTGCAAATTCAAGGGTTTGTTATAGGACTTATTGCAGAATACTGAAAACTGCCGACAATGTGCTTCTGGTGTCAGCTGCTGAAACTGAACAGCACAGTCTTCCGTCATCAAATGTACAATATAGGGAGTGATAATGATTTTAATATCTTAACAAACTGAGCTAACTTCGTACACCGTGTGTACATGTGTTTTCTTATATCTGTCAGTTGGGACAGTGCAGCTCCAGTGTTTGATAATAACTGGGATGTACTTGTTATTCCAGGTGGTTTCCCAGTGCCGGTGTTACCAGGTGCTGTTGTGAAGAACGCATTGTGTTGCAGACTCATAACTCATCTGTGATTCCACTAACTTTGAGTTGGGCTGCCGCTGAATTGTGCATGTCTGTGTGCAGCCTTTGTGTGTGCTCCTCTGCCCAGTATGAAGTAGGACAGCAGCTAGGACACTGTATTGATCAGCCAGTCACTGTAGTGCACAAAGCCTGCCCTGCTCCCCCACAGTGACCTTCAATGCGTGACCTCACAACAGGATAGCCTCTCTCTCTCACACACACACACACACACACACACACACACACACACACACACACACACACACGTAGTGTGCTCTCAAATGTTATGGAACTAATAGCAGTAAAACCAATAAACCCAATTATGGCAGGACATGTTCTATTATACGGTGCAATCTGAGAACATATGTACACTGTATGTCTATCCCTGTATATGCCATAGCTACAATTAATCAGCCAATAGTAAAAAATAGATGTTTTGTAATGTTAGACACGGATTTAAAACCTAGAGATATCAACAAGCAAAGAATAAAGTTTAGGCAAAAAGAAAGAGACCCAAAACCCATTAACAAGGAAACAACGGCAAAGGAAGAATGATGTTTAAAGCCAGGAGTAAAAGGGAATAAAGGCAAGAGAGAACTAATGAGAGGCAGCCAAAGGAGGCAATAAAACCTTTGCACATTAGGCCTGCTCATATAATTACATGAGGTGATTTCCACTGGCACTGCCCTCTGCCATTTTACCACCAATAGGAGGGTCAGTTCAGCTCAGCTCTGTCACCCACGGGATATATTCTAGTTGATATATCCCTCTGCAGTTACATCCATTACTATAATAATCATAGAAGCATCACAGGGTTATCACTCAAGGAAACCGCGCTCTCAGAGTGCTTCTCATAAAATGTTGCCGGCACACAAACATTCATGCGGAGACACAATCAAACACACATCCATATATTCCCATGTGGGTCATTTTACACACACACACACACACACACAGAGCGCAGTTTAATGCTTAAGACACTTCATACATCTCCACTGTTTTTGTAGTCGGTCTGCATATAATGATGGAATGGTTCACCTATAGATGTCATAACCCTTCAAGTATGACGCAACACTAGCTTTAGGTTAGATTCAGTCTCTTTATTTATTCCCACAAATATAATCTAATCTATATAATATAATCTCAAAAATTCGATATAATCTATAATAATTCTATAATCATCTATCAGCCAGCGCAGAATAATTCTTGTTGCTGTGACTAATCCACAGCCTTCACTGCTGACAGTTTATCAGGAACTGCAGTTCTTTCTATTTATCCTCTATGTCTATCCACGACAAGGTCTCTGAAAGAACAAACTGTTGTTGACTTGAAAAAAAAAAAAAAAAAAGTCCATTCATTGTATAGAAGCAGAACCAGACATCTCAGTAGGGGGGGATCACAAAACCTGCGCAACTTCAACCAAAACTCCTACATTCATCCAAATCTCCATAGTTAGTTATTAGTAGGCGTATGTGGGAAGATCATTTTTGGGTGATTTGAGTGGATCGCCCCTCTTACTTGAATTACTGAAGCATACCCACACAAACACGTCATGTTTACTAAACGACTGCAGCATTTGATCTAGGTAGAATGAGGTGAGCACACATACTTATGCATTTATTCAACGATGAAAACTTAAAAGATAGAGTGATACTGAGTGACATTGCTAGCCCTTGAACTAATCTGATTAGTCTGCTGTGAGGAGCGTGTGCGCACGTGTTTGTGCACAAACACAAAAACATAAGGAGGCGAGAGAAATGACAGCAGGAAATCAATGAGGGGACGGGACTAAATGAGAACCAGGAGAGAAAGGAGGAAGAAAAGTGATGGAAACACAAACGTAATAGAGCAGAAGGCCATCAGATCTCTGCTGTGTGTGAGTCTGAGGCTCCTTCTATGTGATCTCACGTCCGGAAACATCGTTACAAATTAACCAATTAAGTGCCCTCAGAATAGCACTGCTCAATCATGACAAATGCCAAAGGAAAAGGCTTCGGTCACTGTATTCACACACACACATAAACCCATCTGGAATGGAAACTCATGCCTCCTGTGAAGCAGGAGACAATATACTTAAGCAGTGTGTTTGTTTTGGCGTACAGCGTGGGCCCTGGCTTTATTTTAGGCAGCAGCGAGAAAGACGTCAGCGAGCGAGAGAAAGGGAGAGGGTGCGAGAGAGTTAGAGAAAGAGAAAGAGAAAGAGAGGGAGGGAGGGAGAGAGAAAGAGGACGCCTACACTCAGTTGACTGCGTGTGAAAGGGATCCAAAAAGCTCAACATTTCTTAAATGTTGCACCATTAGAGGAATAAGCACAAAATCAGCACACACCTGAAGGTTTGGAATGACATGTCTGTCCCACTTCCTCACACAGCATTAATGTCTTTTTCCTCTGGGAAGGAAAAAGGTCTTATCATCTCAGTAGGGGAATATATTTACACAGTGAACTGTAAACTGAAATTAGTCTTGAAGCGATGAGGTGAAGACCTAGTCGTGGTGAAAGTGGAACAGTGGAACTCATTCATATTTTAGGATTGATTGATGGTCTAGATCTAGACTGACATAAAATTAACAAGCAAGATGTACCAGCTGGTGAAAACTGTGACATTTCAATGATGAAACTGTCCTTTATGTGAACCGGGTGAGATTTAGGGCTGCAGATCATTATTCATTACTGATAACCTGACTTCTCTATTAACGGTTTGTCTCAGTCACACATGTCAGAATTAACCAGATCCCGAGGTGATGTCTCGACATACTCTCAGTTTTTCGCCATCTACAGGACGGTGGTCATTTTCAGCACTCTGACATGGAGCTGGCCAGCTTTGAATACTGCAGGGAGGAATGGAACAGGAGGAAGCCGTCCCAGTGGGATGTCAGGTGGAAAGCTGCAGGCATCATGCTGTACACCTCAAACGCAGCAAGGTATTAAACTCTCATGTGCCTTGAGGACGGGTTGGAAAATGCTTGAGCCTTCTGCAGCATAAAATCAGATTATAGTTGGTTGTTGTTGCATGAGAGACATTAGAGAATTAGGCTGCATTTGGCTGCATTGTAAACAAATACACCTGTTGCTCTTTTGTGGTGTTTTTGACAAAGAAAGCAATAAGCGTCCCCCAGAATTCTGGGATCTGCTGTAACCACTAGCAACCACAGACATCGTCACATCAACCATGGCCAAAACTTTAAAGATTTTAACTTTAAACCAAGCACTATGTTGCCTTACTACGTTACCTATGCTCCAGAAAAGCCATTACACATTACAATATGTAAACCTTTAATGTCTTGCTACAAGGAATCTATTGTTTCCCAACACTAATCTCAACAGCTTTAAGGAACAACCAGCTATATATAAGGTAGTAAATCAGTGTTAATCCTTTCTCAACACATAACACAGAATATGATGAATGAACACTCATTTAGGGTTTTCTATAGCAGGCTTTACTCTGCAAGAAAGTAGACTACTTTGCACTGCAGTCCATTATTAATGGTGACTATATGACTACAAAAAGCACAGGAAAGCAAAGGGGGAGTGCAAAGAAAAATAGTAGAAGTAGAGTACACAGTGACCAGAGTGTAGGGCAGAGAGCTCAGGACTCCATTAGGTGGTAATGGATTGCTACGCATCAGTGTTCACCGAAGTACGATTATACAGGCCAGGGATGGGACTGGAGACTGACAGACATGAGCGAAATGGATAACCAGAGAGTGTGAGGAGAAGGGGGAGGCAGAATGTTGCTACAAGAAAGCAGAGCAAACAGAAAATACTTGTGGTGACGCTCCAGGAAAGAAAATGACATTACCCAAAGGTACTAAAAACAGAAGGTAACATGTACAAAAAGGGTTCCACCCTTTGGAGTACCCTTACAAAATGCCAAGTGGCTGCCATCTTGGGTAGAGCACTAACTACATCTCTGGTCTTAACTCTTCTGAGCTCAGAAGATGGTCACAGCTGTTTTACCTGCTCGAGTTTTATGTGCATGTGTTTGTCGGACCTCAGAGGAATCTGAGAACATCATACCTCTGTGTCTGAGAGAGAGAGACAGCAGAAAGGGAAAGGGAAATTGAAAGCGTGATTAAAGAAGAGAGGGGATAAACCAGCAAAGAGAGCCGAGACTGATCCAGAAATGAAAGCAGGGAATGGCGGACAGACTCTGAAAGAGCAGCTCAGCGGGACAGAGAAAAAGGCAAAGATGGCTCCAGAGGATTTTTTTTTAAAGAAAGGGAGGCAGGGGGAGAGCAAGAAAAGGGCAAACAGGGAGGAAAAGAGGTCCATGACGGGAGAGCTCATCTGGTTAGCGTCCTGACACTGTGATAATGAATCCAGCTCTTTTAGCTCAGGCACAAGCACTGCGAGAGAGGACACTGCCTGAGGTATTTTGTTTCACACTCTCTCTGCCCGTCTCTCATCCACCCTCTAACAGACATACAGGCGACGCTGCACAGTACAGGACACCGTTAGCCCTCACTGGGTACCAGGCAAGCTTGTAAAAGTGTTTGATTGGACTTTGGAGAAGCATCATACCACTGTTATTGTCCTGTATCAATGGATTTAGTGCAAAACAGCTTAATGCATGATTTGTTAATAAATTCTATTCAGTAAAGAATGTGTTTGGTGGTGTAGGGTGTGGCCAGCAAGATGACATTATCACTTTTCGTTTAATACTTGTAGATGCTAAAATGTAGATTGCAAGGGTAGGCATGCAAGCCACAAATAAATGGATTACAATACATAAACAGAGAGCCTTTGTAGGGCAGTTGAGGATGCACTGCAGCTTCATGGATGCTTCACCTCAGAGTGTACCTCTCTGGTGTAGCATGGCAAATTGATTAACATTGGTGCAGCAGCTGCTTGTTTCCATTATGCTTCCAGTGTAAACATTCTGTTAGCAAAACAAAATGTTGCTGCTGTTATTGCACATTTTAAATATCTCATTACATTGTGATATTGAGTCTATTCAATTTTGTGTGTCATTTTGAGCTGACTTGCTTCTGTGTAACTGGAGAAATGTTTGCTTTTACAGACGGCGTGTAGCTAGTCATCCCAAATTTGGAAAGGCAAGAAGAGATTAAACTGTTGTATTTGTGGTAATGGGTATTATTATAACTTTTAGGTTGAGCAGAGTAACACAGTATAGCTTCATGGCATAAGCATAACACATCAGGGTCAGGTTTGGCTGCCAGTCTGTTAGAAGTTGCACATAACCAAGAGCAATGCACAAAACCAACCTCCTGCAAGACTGTGAAACCACAGAGCAGACGGATACGAGTGTTTTTGCTAACAGCTAGTACAACCTTAAGATGCATTATAATAACAATGACATAACACTTGGAAACTTAGCAACCTCATGAAAATGAGAAAATGCATTCAACCTCTGGAAGAACATAAGCTCAATGTCAGTTAAAGCTATAAGTCCAAGCTTCTCAAACAAACAATCAAAACAACAAATAAGAATGTTCATTGTTAAAGTAACTGTTTCTCTCTGAGGAAATGAGACTCAAGCAGGTGCCATTGTCGGGTGTCAAGGAGAGATGTCATCTCCGCTGAAACAGTTGAACCAGACTTTCTTATCAAATAAAGAAGGATTCTTGCTTCGTTCACCATCTGGTGTTCAATCAGAAAGGCGGAGTTGTAAGAACCTGTATAAACAGGCAGTGTCTCCACAACACAAAGTCAATGTAAGACACTGATCTCACACTTTTCCTTACTGTTGCTTCCTTGTTCTTGGTGCTGCAAACACCCTCGCCACCTACATATATACACTGTATAACCATGAACTCGATGCCACAAGTTCAGGTCTTTCCTCTGTACACTGTTGAGGGATTATGTATCGTCTAACTGTCTCACAGAAATTAGGGGTGGACAAGGCGAATGTGCAAAACCAAAACCATACTGAAGAAACAAACGAGCAAATCTTCAGGTGTTAGGTCTACGTACCGTATGTCTAATGACTCAGGAGACAAATTCTTCAAATTCGCTCAACCTAAACTACATGGTTGAGTTGAAAGGGACACTTCCCAGTTAGTGTGATTTGTTTGGTCTGGTGTTAAAGCTGTCAATCAAACCTGTGCGGACTAAACAACTGGGCAGAGATTGCTTGAGACTTGAGTTGATAGAGAAGATATGTGATTTCAGCATTTAAATCTATTAACATTGAACAATTCAGGAGGAGTAACATGCATGCATTATTCACTCCAACACATATGCACATTAGCATGGGTATCTGTGATGTGCCTGTGCTCAGTGCACTTTGTCAGTCCATCACCAACAATCTTACAGCAATAAGCTCCAAATCATAACAGTACAAGATGTCTCCTTTCTGCCCTGTTTGTACCTATTAGTCATTGTTCATAACACACTGTCAATTTGCAGTCCATTAATACTAATAATGTTTAAAAGCACTTATTTCTTGAGCTCTTTGTTACACCAAAGAACATAAATATACATGTCAGAAACAATAAATTGTTACATTAACTTCTGTCAGTCGCCAGGTCTTGATGATGTTGTGATGACAATCACTAAAACTGTTCGATCAATGAGTCACCTGTCAATCTGCAAAACTTGTGTACTCCTCTTAATTTGTTTCTAAAAAAATCTGTGTGATTCTAAACAAAACTAAAATGCTTCAATGTTTCATTTTTTTCTCATAATCATAACACCAAAGGAATGAGACACTATCTATTGATATACCTCAAAGAGAAGACCAGAAAGTGTCTGAAACTAATCCAGTCCAGTCCTGATGTTGTGACTGTGCTCGAGTGTGGGTGTGTGTGCGTACTCACGTAGGAAATGTTTCTCCAATAAGGCAATTTCCAGGTGACCTTTGACTTCATTGAGTCGGTCTGACTCCGACCTCTGGAAGTCCTGGATGGCAGCAGCCATGGTAGGAGACCCCGAACCCGCCTATACGCAAACACACACATTCATAAATATAGATGTGCATAAAAAGGTTGCATGCACATACACCCACGTCACCATTTGCATTTGCAAACACAGAAAACAAAAGAGAGACAGGTTTGGTGGTGAATAACTTAACAAAATACATACAAGAAAGACCAAGCACGGATATCCCATGTGGTCTAACATACACACACACAGATTAGCATGGTGCCATGACTCACGCCAACGTTTCCTCTCCCAGTTTAAGTCCAGCTGGAGGCGAGATAGGTGGAGGAAGGCGAAGAAGAGGAGAATCCCCCCCTTTTCTGACTACAGCAACACTGATGACTCACACGCCTCTGACTAAGGGCTTTAACCCTGACACATACAACTAGCAATACGGCATGTGTGTAGGTGGACCGACTGCATGACAATGATTGAGAGGTGACGGCTGTGTGAGAGAGGAGAGGAACGAGGGACAAAGTGTGAGGAAGGACGGGGTGAGTGGGTGGTGGTGGGAGAGGAAAGGAAGGAGCGAGAGGAGAGGAGATATGGCTGTGCGCTAGCGGATGAGGAGCACTGCAGGCTGAGCGTCGCTGCTCGACTACAGCAAGGGTCCTTTAAACGACTCCTGCCACACATACACACAGACGCTGCAGCAGCTCCTACCCGACAGCAACCAGCATGGTTTGCGTGTGTGCCTGCACAGACACACTGCAACGTCTTCAGCTGATGTGCTCGTTGCAAGGGAGAGAACGTGAGAGAGAGAGAGTGAGAAAGAAAAAGAGAGAGAGAGCACGAAACTGACACTGACCTGAAAAAATGTGCTTTGGGAGGGAGCCCAAAGCCTAACAAGACAGGCATGTGGGGAGACATAGAGACACAGAGATGGAGAGGGTGTCCCTGAATAAAGAAGCACTTCAAAGGCAACCAAAGAGAGAAGGAGGGTATGAGAATTAAATGGAGGCAGGAGGATGAAAGAGAAAAAAGCGGAAGAGGCAGGAAGACGGGGAGGACGTGGAGGAGATGAAAAAAGCGGACAGTGGGAGTGGAGAGAAGTTCTGCTGCATTGCGAGCGCCCTGCAACAATGCTGCTGGATTTGGATTTTGGCAGGTTTGTTTTCTCAAAATGTCAAATGGCCACTCATCTGGTCCAAGGACGGCACAGACCGTAAGCACACCTTCACGTTGTGTAATGCAGCCATCAACTTGCGCTCGCAGCCTCCCGGTTATCAAAAGTAGGTCAAGCCCTGACGTCACCCTGGACGATGATCGGCTGATTAATTATTGTGTTCCCCCTCTCTCTCTGTCATGACTGTGGCTGGTGTGAGCACAGGGATCTCACTCTGTCCCACTGTAAAATTTCATTATCTGTTCTTCATTTTGAACATCCTTATGACTACTTTTTTTTTTTAGCAAAGACAACTGAGCACATGACCATGAAACATTTGCAAACAATTTAAAATCATTTTTCTGTTATTTAGTTATTAGTTAAGCTGAGGGAGGCCATAAGGTCAGTGAGCAGAACTGATTGTAAATCTAACACTTCACATCTTTTCTGTCCTGTGAATAATAAAGGTGAACTGATGTTGCATATATTTTCTGAATTCTATTATGAATCTTAATTGCAAAGCAGATACAACCCACAATTCCGGCTTACTTTCTGTAATTTTAACTTGGTGAGATGCAACTCAGAAAGAACAAAACAAAATATGAGTCCAAGCTCTGCACCTCACTTGTTAAGGTCATTCCCTGATCCAGATCCTTAAGGAAGTGTTCACCCTGACTCCGTTTTGCCCTGCTTCACTCAGCGAGCTTGACGAACTCAGCCTGGCTTATCTATAAGGTGACAGTTAAGATCTAATGACGTCTGCCACCACTGTCTTTGCGTTTTGTTTAGATATCTTTCATGCCTGATCCCCCTAAACTCCTGCTCAGATTCCTCAGTCTTACTGCCATACTTCTCATCTGATCCTTTATCTGCTCATCTCATTCTTTCTTTTGCAGTGCTGAGCCTCCACCTCCATCCCTTTCCTCCATGTAGTGAAAAGCCCTGTGCTTTTAAAGCTTGCAACTTTCTCATGAGGCTCGATGGGAGTCTCACAGTGGGAGAGGAAATACAGAAGGTGTGATTTCAAGGCCTTGTTCTGCTCATAAACAGGCATAACACAAGAGACCTTCTTGTTTGGCAGACTGCTGGTCCAGCAGCCTGGTGGAAGTACTTTGTGATCAGCTATGTCCAATAATTAACAGAAAAGCTTTTAACACAAGTGACAGTGACGTTTTAAAAAATGTGTAGTAAAAGCATTCAGACAAATGAGCCGTTCAATCAATGGACTTTGTGAGTATGATCTGTAAATATAAGGTATTTGTGACAAATCACGCCACATTACTATGCCATCCTATTTAGACAGAATCAAAAGTGTGCTAGCAGGGTAACGATGACTGCTCTGCTGACAGAAAGGTGCTGGCAGCGCTCTGTGGCTGTACTCCACTTGACAGACATACTATCTGAACTGTTTGTTCTACTTTCACTTTAATTTTTCCTCCAGTGAAACTGTACACTTCTTGCCTAGCCAAGCTGATTTCCTGTAAACTTCTGATTTCCTGACTTGTGCGTATATAAAAAAAATCAAAACTAGGAAAAACAAATTGAACAAAAAACATTGAGCTGAGAGGTATACACAGACCAGACCTAGATTATCTCCACAGAACAAAAATCTGAGCGTGACACAGGCAGCAGTCTTCTTTGTAACCACAACCACAATCATCTATAGCAGCATCACTTGCAAACCCACATCTTTGGTGTTCTGGGCTGGCTAAGTCAGAACCAAAAAAAAATAACTGCCTGTTTGACTTAAGCTTACATTTAAATCGAGAGGTAAGTGTTCAGAAGCATAATCCTAAGCGACTGCAGCAGTGAATCGTTTTTTTCTGCCATTCCTGAATTGATCTTTAGCTCTTACTGTGAAACTAAAGATGATAAGACACTTGATTCTAAATCCTAAGGATATGATTACAGACTCAAGTACTCATGACCCAGTGAGATTTCAGCATGGAGTGGCATGCTGAGGAGCGGTTCAGCACTTATAGTTGGTTAAATGTCCTCTAAGTATTGTTTCAAATAATCTGATAGTGTCACTTTAAGGGTTTTTTAATTTGAAAATAAAGTGCATCTGATAAAAAAACATCAAGCATAAAAACTATGTAAATAAAGCATGGATCCATGTTTATTTGTGGAGTGTTTCTTATTATTTAGTAGCAATAACTGCAATAATGACAGGAGGCATTCATGAATTTGCAGTTTTTTTAAACTGTGTTATTAACATATAGAGTTAAACATTAATCTAATATGTGATGCAATGATTGTTACTAGGTTTTAGAAACAGCTGTTTTTGTATTATTTTGTGAATTGGCTTGGGTCGCATCACTTCTTGTTACCTGTCTATATGTGCTTTAGATAAATGACACAAAGTATGACAAACGCGGTTGAGGACGCCACCTGATCCAGCAGGAAAAATGAGGAGGAGCCGGCGAGGTCGCACGCTGTCGGCTGTACAAAGACTGAACACCATCTGCTCAGTGACATTCTACCTATTTAGTATGGATGACACAGGCTAGTTTGTCAAAAAAAGTCTTAGTACATGTATTCTGCAGCCAAAGGGCACACTCTGTCCTCCTTTTAACAGATGAGGTAATGAAGGTGAGGTTTAGACCCAGGTCATGTGATCTAATCCAGGAGAGTGGAGAGATCATTGCAGTCTGGGTGGGCTCTAGTGTGAGAGGGCCTTTGAAGTGCTCTACACAGGAAAGAAGAGATTTCCACTAAACTGTGGCAGCGTTTGGATGTAGAATGCAACTGCATGTTCTGTGCAGGAAATGCATACTTTGTGTATGTGTGTTTGTGTATATGTGTGTTTGTGTGTGTGTGTGTGTGTGTGTGTGTGTCCCAGCAGGGATAAGAGCTAGCTTGGTCTATTTTGGGGCTTCGGCGCGTGACTCATCAGTGCTGTGATGTGGGCGATGCCTTCCCAGTGGGCTTGTGCTCACACGGGCAAAACGCCAGTGTACATACAGACATACAAACACCAGCTCACAGACACACTTGTGCACACAGGAGATCACAAGCACATACGTGCAAATACAGGCACGTGTTGCACACGCCCACAAAGGTGCAAGGGGCTGTATTTACCTAGATAGCCAATTTAAAAAGAATATTGCTCCAAGACGTTTAAAAAGGTAAAAATTAATGGTGTTTCATTCTTATGTGGGTACAGTGAGGTCTTTTAAGATATAATGATGTATTTTGTCTCTAAGTACCACTCATTCACCACCAGGCCTTGTGCAGCTTTCAGTGGGATGTAATATTGACTGTCTGTTTGAGGAGTGAAAAAGAGAGAAAATGAAAGGACAGAAATCCCTGAGGCCTTCATTCAGGAAATGATACAATCAAGTGACTAATCCAGTGTTTATAATCTGGTTATCTTCCAATCAATGCATGAGCACGATGATGACGGCAATACTGTTGTTCGTCAAGCACAAGGCTGAGAGAGAGCTGCAGATTTCATGAAATATGAACGCTATCTAGCGTGGGAGGAAGAAATATCAGAAAACATGATCTGGGTATTTTTCTCACGGCCGGTAAGTTCTCTTCATCCTGTCCGTCTCCTCTCTTCTAGACATCTCAGTCCAATCTTCTGACGCTCAGTTCCTGTGCTCTTGCCTCCTTTATCACTTTCCTTCCTTTAATCTTCTCTCTCCTTCCATTTTTCAGGCCCTTCCTGCTTTCCAATATCTGTTCATCTCACTGCCGCTTTCACTATTTCTGGTCTTGTCGGCTGTTGATTGCCATCCCTATTCCATGTCCCACACTGGAAAATATTTAGCGCTGTCATCTCCTCCATTTGTCTTTACCCTGACAACCCTGTTATACAACACTTTCCTTCTCCCTGAAATGTGGTCCACTGCAAAAAAAACCCCACTCAAACACACATAGAAACACACACATATATATGCAGTATATGCTTGGTGAGCACTTACAGGGTCTCGAAGGAGGTCCTCTGTGTCCCGCAGAGCTGCCCTGGGCTTCAGCTGCATGTCGTCGCTACATTCGTTGTCGGAGGCGGGCGGCGACTCGGCCAGATCCTGGAAGTCGTCTTTCGTCCTGGGGCCTCTGAAGCGGATCTTGTCCAGGCGCTTGAGCATGGTCAACACCGCGCACCTGGGCTTTACCTTAACATGGCGGACGGCAACCCTGTGGGGACAAAAAACAAGGGGTTATTGTTAAGAGGACTGTGTGCAAAACAGCTTTCTTTAGAGTTTTTTAGTTTTCTTCTAACCTCGGCAAATCTAATATACAGAGCTTTATCAAACTGATATCTGTTCCCTTTGCCACACACTGACTCAATTTATATGGACTGAGATCTTTAGACGATGTTTAACATAAACATCATGGAACTTGATGAAAATTGAAAGGTTGCTACTTGCTACTTTTTATCCTCAGAGGGATCAGGAAAATATTTTCCACATTCCATGGCATGAATCAAAGTCATGGACCAATCAGCACACGGACCATAGGCCAATACTGCCATCCCTTCAGCTGAGCTGCTGACATTGCTAAAACTATCATTTTATGTTGTATTTGCCAAATATAATTTTGACAATGACTTCAATAGAAAAATTAGCATTTGCACTGTAGTGACACCAATAATTTGTTGTGAATTGGCGCTATATAAATAAAATGGAATTGAACTGAATTGAATTAATTTTGGTGGCTATGATCAATTTTTTTGCATTTTATTTTAGAATGCATTTTCAAGCTTGTCGCAATCTGTTGCCTGATTTGCCCACTCTAAATCTCCATCCTGCCAAGAGCAAATTTTGCAAATTTTCCCCAAGAGGATACATGACATAACACATGCTAACCTCAAACACTGATGAGGTTAGTGCTTTAATAGCGTTAAAGGTTGGTGTTTTGTTTCCCCTTACAGCCTACACAGGGAAATGGAACCAGCCTTGACAACCACATCCTTTCAGTCCTCTGGCAAACAGTTGACAACAACAGATCTGCTGACCCCATTTATTGATTTGATTTCTGTAGCGGGCAGCAGTGGTTGTGAGAGGTTGTGGAAAGCTTAATGGTTGTGTTTTGGTATCAGGGGCTGAGATGTAATGATGACAGATAGGTGGGGAGGGGCGCTGGATGTGTCATCATACACAGAGTCAAAGGAGTCAAGCTACTGCAGCATTTTCCACTGCATTCAGCAACAGTATGATGCAGTAAAATTAATCAGGCTGATAGAAACAAAACACAGACGGGATTAATGACCTTACCGATGCACACCAAAAGCCAATATAGGCCAACAACAGTAGAAATGTCCAATAGATCATGATTAGATTCAAAATGGGAGACAGTTTTAAACCACAACAGGTGCTTAACGATCCCTGGCAAAGCATCGGCAAGCAAACACTGATGATATTCTCCTCACTGCTGCTAGTCAACAAATCCCTCCCTCCCATTTAATTCTGACTGCACTGAAAGTGTCTTTGTAGCTACAACCTTTGTCAAGTCCTTCCTTTGAATGAGACATGCTGACTGACTGAAACAACACTAAGATTTCCTTGCGTACACCTCTGTGGAGAGGTCATTCCTGATTTGAGCGAATGCAGTACGTCAAATAATATTAATCCATCATTCTCATCCACGGAGCTACATAATGTGTAGTCAACATGACGGTGGTGGTTTTTTTGACTGCTGTCATTTGTCATTGGGGAAAAGGAATAAGGGTAGCCCTTTCTGATGTAATCCTCAGAGATTATTTGATCTGCTTGACTGGATGACTGGCTGTGACACTGCATGGATGGTTATCGGACTGATGAGCTGTGTGACTGTTTTTGTGAATGATTGGCTAACCGATACGCTGACTGGCTTGCTGCCAGACTTACCGATAATCTAATTTGCTTACTCCCTAAAAACTAAGAAGACTGGTGACTGGCAACCAGGCTGTCAAAATGCCTAGATCTACCAGATGGGTTTTTTCCAATGGTGATGAATTTATTTTTGGTACTACAAAAAATGAATGAATAAAGCCTACAACTGTCCCATTTGATGCGTGACTCACATCATTTACAGAAATCCCTTAATATTATATACATTTTCTTTATTTAATAGGTTACTAAATTAATTTTTCAGGCTTTTTTAAATTACATATTCACAAAAAGAATACACACACACACACACACACATAAATTCATGGAGAAACACACATAGATCAATATCTCTGTTCTGCTATGTGAGAAAAAACCTAATAGCACTAGAAGTAGTATGTTTGTGCTTATTATTGACTGGGCAGTATTCACATTATCTGTGCTGATACTAAAAGGTATCAAAAGATGCAACAGAGCTGAACAGCTGACAGATGATTCAGTTCTGCTGGCGTCATTTGAAGAGACGCCTGAAAATAAAGAACATCTCACCATCTAAAATGTTTCTAAAAATGTTTCCTCGATTCCCATCTCCTGACTCCTCTCCTAATGTCACTGGTAAGAAGGACTAAAGGTGAGATGTACCCACAGACAAGCAGACGTGTAGAAACTGCACATATATTTTTGCGCATGACTTAAAACAAACAATGTTTCCTTACGTAGAGCCACCTACATGGGTGCTGTAAGTGAAAAATAGGGTGGAGGTAAAGCGGCAGCTGGTAGCTCGATCTTTCGTTGCTGAGGGGTGAGTTGCAAACATGGTGAGTGGCAGCTTAATAGATAATTCCCTCCTCTTGTCAAGACACCTGTCACAATAAAATCTGTTCTTACAATTAGCCAACTGATCAGGGCTACAGCTCACTGAGCCTCTGGTCAGCTCACACTGCTTATGGTTACCTAAAATAAAATCAAGGACCAACAACAGTGACTAATCAAAGCATCAGATTTCAGACATTTACATTTACCAGTTCTAAAATCACCTCAGACTGCCACCGACAAATGGAACAAACAATCACACTTCATGTTTATTAGTGCTAATATGTAAGAAACACAGCCATGCTAAGCTCTTATTAAAGTAAATGCTACTCGTTCCTGTGTAATTCCTTGCCTCCTATCACTGCAGTGTTCCTCAGACTTCAACTCCTTTATTTATTTCTTTATTTCCCTTTTTAAAGAATTTCTCTCTGCGGTCCAGAGGCAGTTTCTACAACAACACTTTAAAAAGGAGGATGAAAAGATGAAAAGAGGACAGGAGGGGGAGGAGGAGGAGGACGGGCTTTAGCTCAAGGTCTGATCACTTTATGAATGTTACTGTGGGAAAACACACAAACAGACATCGCGATATATTTGCACAGACACAAAGACATCTCTGTCCACCTTTACCTAATCATAAGGCATAGGTATCACATGGGCTAGGGGGAGCTGGCGCGGTCATAAAACGTAACGACAGAGAGGCAAAGCTATGCAAATTCACATTCAAATAAGACAAAATGACAACAGAGCACACATAAACAAACACTCCAACCCATGGATCGTGCTTGTTTATTTCTGCATTTATTGGTTAAGGGTGAGGAACATTACAAGCCCAGTGTGTATCTGCTGCACAAGCTTAATATACGGAGTGTGTGTGTGTGTGTGTGTGTGCGCCTACGCCAGCCTGAGTAATCTGCTAATGACCTGTAGTAGCTGGAGGTTACTCTTGGTCACACAGGTCACACTCACTCCAACAGACAAACCAGCCATTCGTGGCTAAGACGCAGTCTCATGCCCTTTGCCCTAAATCATTTTTCAGTTTTACAACAGAAGACAATCACATGAAGAAATAAAACATTATTTATGATTTCTGCTGAAGCTGAATGTATTATGTCTATATTTTGGTGCTGGAATGGTTATTTTACCCTCTGTTAAATAATGTATTTTTCTCTATTTTCTGATGATTCAGATGGATAGTTGATAAATCAATTAAAAAAACAGATCATTTGCACATCAAAGAAAATATTTCGGAATTACATTCCAAGTATATGTAATACAACACTGGCAATAAAGAAACCTTTGCTGAAAGGTTAGCTGTTGGTCTAGAATATTCAAAATACACAATAAAGTCTGATCACAGTTGGTATTTATCTGTGTTACGATCCAGAGAAAAAGAAAACAACTGCACATTGTCTTACAGTGTGCATTGAATGTAAGGCCAATAAACCTTTATGTTCTCAGCTGTCTACCAAAACATTCATCTTAAGTTAATAGCTATTCAGGTGGCCTTACTATCACCCCTGGCTAGCTACATCTATAGGGGGATAGTGGTACAGTACAGCCGCATGAGATGCGAGTAGCACTTTCTACAATTACACCCTATATAACTGTTGCCTATCAACCATGCATGAAGGGGGGTGGGGTGCAACACAGGCAAGAGCACTCACACAAGTAGGCCACTTTCTGTGCAAGTGTGTTTTCTGGGACATTAAGCAGTCAGGTTTTGTTTTAGAACAACAGACAGTAACTGCTTGTTAGATTGAAATGCCATACAGCAGCGTTTCTCCTTTGGTAACTGATGCAAACCATGTTTTTCCCCTGGTGCTGCAACTCAGATGTACTGCACAAAACCATGTGAGACCATCCTGTCATGATCCATGATCGCCATCATCACTGTGCTTGTTTCTGTAGAAACAAGGCTCAGCATAGCAAGACACTGGCCTGTAGAGCTAATCTCAACTCCTACAGGGTACATAAGACACTGTGAGACAGAGAAAGAGATGACCTTTAAATATCTCATCTGCCTGCATTGACTAGAATTTTCCAGGGAGCAGCCTCAACTTTTGTTTCGCTCACTTTCCTGCATTCATAATGAAGTGACAGGCAACAGATGGTCAGAAGAAAAAAAACACATCAGGCTACTGCCACGCTGAATAATAACAGCCTGTAAAGTAACAAAGTATTCTGTCAGGTGCCATTCGAACTGTGAGAACAAAGCAATAATGCCTGATAGAAGCAGTTAGAGTAGGAACATTCTTATTGTGCCCCACACAGCCCCAATCTGGACACACTTTGTTATTGTAAATGTTTTTATCAAGCCTCTTATTTTCATTTGATGCCAGCCCCGGGGACAGAGTGGGAGGAAGGGAGGAGAGAGGAGATTTGACGAACTTTAATTAGACCTATTAGACACATTCTGCTGTTTACAGTCAGAGCCTAAGCAGGGGTCTCAGTAGAGTCCCGGTCAGTGAATTTGGATTGAAGAATAATAAAGAAATGTTGGACACAGGCAGAATGTCCTTGCTTTTATCCCCACTAATGCAACCCTCAAGGCAATGAGTAGTTGGCTGAACAAAAATAAAAGTCAGTTATGGCGAGGATTTTTCAAAGCCAACATCTTGTCCATGTTTGTTTTGTTTTTTTTGTCAGAGCAGAGCTCTTGAATGCTACACGTGAGTTGCCATTTTCTGATATGAGAAGTCATGTGAAAGGCATATTTGTTCCTAGAAATACCATTTATATGCAAACGAAACACAAGGTATTAAAGACTTCACTTGTTTCCTGTTTTACACCTGAGACATGGGGGACAGAGTACAGAACAAAAGGTAACCAATTTTCCCTGGCTTTTTAAAAATGTACATCACAGTACATCACTATTCTTGAACGGTTGTGAAGACAGTCGCAATGGCAGGCATTTAAGTATGCCCGTTGTGCATTTGAAGCCAGATAGAGATGAGTTTGCTGTTTTTAAGCAAACATGAGGGTTTTGAAAGAGCTGATATGATTCCACTGAACCCCTGCCACATCCTCTTGAGGTGACATTTACTCACAAAATTTAGATGCAAGATACAAGAGACAGCACGAAAACTCTCTGACCCAACCCTTGCACACACAGCCTTCATTGCAGCATCCCTCCTACTCTCCTGCTATTATTTCACCAAGCAGTTATGTAAACAGGGATATAATCAATCGATGCTTCCTTAACAACTGGTCAATCTGACCCCTCTCTCAAATCCAATGGACAATGTTATCCAAGGTCAAAGTGTGACCAAATTTGAACTTTGTGCGAGTGGAACAAGGCGGGATCACTTCAGGGCAGGAAACAAGTGCTTGTCTCCGCTTCCCTGCTAATATGAATGGGAAACTTAAATTGGTATTTGACGACCTTTTAGAACTGTCCGCTTAAACGGTTCCTATTCCTACAGTCAGTGAACACACCAGGACTTTTCAAATCACTATGCACTATAAGGCGCATTGGCGACTTTGAGGCGTGAAACAAGGTTAGTCGTGACCAATTTCAGGTCAAGTTTCAGGTCTGCAAGTTCGTTATCGTTGTCTGAGAGCCTGAATGAAACGCTCAATCAATGGCTACATATAAACACAAACAACGCCAGGCTGTAACGTTAATCAGTGTTTAGATTATTAGGTGCGTTTGGGGGTTACACGCAAATAAAAAAAACGAAGCTGTCCTTTAATAAGCAGCAGCAGCAGAAGCAGCAACAGACGTCATTTTTCTTTTTTTTTCTTTTTTTTACAACTGTATTGACAGCAGGCGGGTGTTGATACTTTAATTTTCACGGCTCCAGGGAAAGACTTGCGCGGTTTAATGTTTTCATGTTAGCTGAGCCAAACTGCACGGGTGAACACAAAACACGTCCGTTACGTTTGAGCAGTTGAGTCAGCGGCTGAATTAAACACTGGAGTTTGACGTTAGGCCTCAAGTTAACGGTTTCAATAAACCCTCAAACGGTCGGATATTGTTTTATCTGTGACATTACACACAGAGCACGAAAAGCAATTTAAAAATGCGCATTTTTACATGACAACCGACAAAAGACAGCGGGGCTTGCGGTTGGCATAAAACAATACCCTTAATTATTTTTTCAACGATAGTCACTCCAAGAACGTTTTTAAGAGACGTGAAGAGAAAAGTCCTCTTACCCAGCACGTAAATCGTAGCAAAGTTTCATGAACACTGAGATTGCCTTTAGTCAGTCTGCTTTATCCTTCAGTACACCTGCTGCTCAGGACGTCCAAATTAGCGCCAGTCTCACGGCGAGAACTGCTCACTTGGTCCATCCATCCCAACGATATCTGCTCGGTTCCGTACGCCGACTTGAATGTCGTCTCCTGCCGAGCGTTGAGCGGTTTTCAAACAGGCAGACGGGGGGGGGTAAATATACCAGTTGCGTCCCTCCTACTTGGGGAGAGCTACCCTGACCAGCGCCGTTGGCCCGGGGAGCTTGCGGATAACAGGCAGCCTCCGTCTCTTGTTGATTTCGCAGAATCGGGCAGGGAGCAGGGCCGAGGAAATTTCGTCAGTGTTCGCTGCTGATTTTCTTAAAGGGGCCGCTGGTGCTGAGTGACGCTTCAGACACGGGGCGCGAGCGGAAACGCCTCTCCTTACCACCGCCCCGCGGCTGCTGCTATCACGTTCAATTATAGAACAGGTGGGTAAACAATGGCATTAGTGTCAGTGTAATTAAGCTTTCATCTCAATCAGCCTCAAAGATTAATTCAATAATAATATAACTACATTATTTTTATTTACTCTTACTGTGCGGTGAGCTTGACCTGTCTCCCCTATTCAGGTATTTATTAAAAGGCTTGAATGGATATGAGGAAGCACTCCATTTGTGTCTCTTTTCTTCCATTTCAAAGGCACAATTCTATCATAGCTATTTCCCTTTTTTGTTGTTGTGATCAGAGACAGAAATACTGAGATCTCTCATCAAAGCCCTCCTAAAAGAGATTAGTTATTTGGATTTTCATGGTGAGATATGCAATGTTCTATATGTTTAATTGATATGGAGCCATTCTTTTAAATAACTCTCTCTGACAGTTAAACACAAATGACTAATTGAAGTGATCAGCAAACTTTCCCACCTCCCTTCTCCCTACTGTCTCTATCTGTAGGGCCCTATGGGAGTCTGTCATGCCTGGGTGCAGGTTCCTTACCAAAGCTTCCCCACAACTCAGGAACACCTGAAGAACTCGCTTACATTCTCGATCTCGTCAATAAATCATTCGATGCATCTCAGTGATGGTGTAATCCTTGCTCGGGAAACATAATAACTAGACTTTCTGCGTTTTTATAATGCAGTTAGTACCAAATGAGTTTGTTCTTTCCTGGGAAATTTACCAGAAATGTAAGAGGATACAAATCAGATGAATAAAAAAAATGCTAATATATTAAATGCCAGTGTCTAAATTCTGTTTCAAAGCCCTCTTCACACTTAAAAAACAAAATTCTGCAAGAAAAATACTGAATCCTAGGAAAGTAAAGGCTCTACAAATACTGACAGTAGTCTCCAAGCATGTTAGTTTTTAACTGTGGAATATAAAATACCCTAAATTTTAGAAAAATACAGAGGAAATGACCTCATTGTCCTCAGTGGTGGTCCCAACTCTGACTTGGTCCCATTCAAATAGTAAAATTTTCTGTATTGTTGAAGTATTATGCTCATTTTTGTACCATATTCTTTCTGCTTTAAAAGGAGCCATCATTCTGACTACTTACTAACAACCTCATAAATAACTGCTAATGCCAGTTTAAACAGAAGTGTCTTTCTCTTCTTGGTGGACACGGGTCACCTCTTTGGCCTCTTGTAAAGCTTTGTGAGTTGATTAGTCAGTGAGTTCAAGTAGACTAAATAGATGAACGACTACATGAGCTTGAGCCGCAGGATTTCTGCAAACAAAGTATTTTCCCCACATCCTGAAAATAAAATGTATAACCAGAAAACACAGCTGGTTTTAAAGCACTAACCTTTGCATGTTTGTTTTGTCCGTCAGTGAGTCTTCTTTAAGTAACAGAACCCAAGTCAGCCGTCTTTGCTGAAGTCCCAGTTATCTCCCTATTTCAGCAACCATCTGTCTAAGTGATGAAGTGGCCTTGAGTTAACAGATTCTTCTGACACTCCTCTTGTCCGTGCACTTACACCGTGAATGCCTTTGTAATCAAATGGACGAAGAAGAAGAGGGGCTTGAAGGACTGAAGATTGAAATGGATAGAAAGTGACAGAGGGAGAAACAGGAGTCATCTGACTCCTGACCCCTGAGATGAGACCATAGATTACAGGGAAGTAATCACAAGTACTTTCTATGTCTGCAGTCAGACTACCAATGAGGCCACTGAGGATCAGTGTAGTCTTGTCCTCACTAGAGCCTTGGCCTGGTTTGTCCTGCAGCTGCCGTGTTACCACCACCTCCTTACCACAAACATGTTGTCTGTGAGCAGCCTACATAAGAATTCAACATGTTAGCATGAAAGTGGATCAGACATTTGAGCTTTTTTGCAAGATCCTTGGTTACTTTTAAAAACTAAAGCAGACAGAAAGCCATTTCTTACCGTCTCACAGTTGACAACAGGTCCATGTTTGTGTGGCTTTAGCTGCCAGTGAACACTAAATGGCTGATGTAGAGAGGCTTAACCTTCACATTTGCCTATAGGCAAACATCTGAGGCACTGACAGAGTGACATGTGCATCCCCTGAGTCCTTTTCTGCAGACCTATAAAGATAAACAAAGGGTTATTAAGAGTCTCAGATTTCTAAAGAAATTACCTGTACAGCACTTTGCATTGATCAGATGACAGGAAAAGTGTCAAGGACACAGTGAAGAGGGTGACTCAAGCAAAAACATAGGCCTTTGTTACCCCCCTTCAGAGTAATAAACTGTAATTTCACATTAATGTGGCCATTAATGCAGTCTGTTATCTAAAGAATTGCTGTCCACCACTTGACTGAAGTGCTGTACACCAAGTACACCATTTGTAGGCTCATGTGAATACACTTGAAGCATCAGGCTATGTGCACTGTGAAATCAGCTGTAATCAGTGTTTTAACATTAGTAATTGGTTACATGATGTTTATACAAAGGGGTTCCTTGTAGTGATGAATTATCACAGATCTCAAGACCAGACAGCAGACAGACAGAATTAGCACCTAGCTGGTGAACACTGTGGCATATTTAGCTGCAAAAGAGCCAGACATTTTCCTCACAATGATGTTAATACATAACTTGCAAACAAGTTTGCCCCATCCGCATAAAAGGTGACAAATGCTTGTGTTTCTGCTTTCAACAGTGACCAATAAATTATGCACATTAAAGGCTGAACATTAGGATTTCACAGTTTTTATTCTAAACACCTGAAAATCATGCAATTTAATAAAATGGTCATACACTTATATTCAATTTTGTAGTCATAGTTTCCGAGAGGGGAACTATAACTCTATGGTCAGTATTTATACTCATTAGTGTTGTGATCTGCATTTGACTAATGTTTCTAATATTTTTTCCACCTCCATTTGCACACACAAGGACGGAGAATATTAGTAATCTCTTGACTATATTATGTATAAGGCTTAGTGTAATAATAGATTAGCGTCAGCAATCTATGCAATCTATGTTCTACAGGACACAATTTATTATGGAAATTATTATTGGATTTGATATGGAATCAATAGGGGATTCCTTATTAATCCTTGTTATATAATCAGTATGACAGCACAAATCGCCCACCTACAGTAAACCATTCAACATGTGTGTAATCATATCTGTCTGTCTTATGTCTTTCTCTACACTTTATCTACATATATATTGTAGGTTATTTAAGCAGCAGATGCATATCTTTGGAGATGGCCTGCTCTGTAAATACTGTAAGCCCAATTGGGAAACTACTTTGTGTAGGACTAATGCCTTTAGATGGAATTCCCCTTAGTCATGCTTTACACGTACAAGTCCACACACACACGAGCACAATGGGTTTCTGGCCTGTGATCCTCTTCAGATGTCTTCTAGCAAAAGTAGCGCTGCTGAGATTTCCCAAATCCTCCCTCCGCGCTCATTTAGAAACCCTGTAATAAACCTCTTAATCCCAAACCCGTATTTTCTAGAGGGTTGCACAACCACGCGTGTCTTATGCAACTGGCAGAGCATTCAGAGTCAATTATAGAACAGTTGGGAGGAAGGGGAGGAAGGATGACGAGGCTGTGGACTCCAAACACATTTGGATGAGGCGGCTGATTAAATACTAACAACTCGTCATTTTGGTTTCATTTCAACAACAAAATCAAATATTAGATATGATTTCAGAAGGAGGTCTTTTTCCAAACGAGTTTAATAGAAACTACTGCAGTACATTTTGACAGAGCTTTTTAAATTGATGTATTCACTTTTGGTTCTCACTGTTTGAACTGCTATATTTCTGAGGACCTTCTGCTGGCTACATTCTATAATTTGGAGTGAATCCTTACACTGTGTGGGCCATTGTGTGGGCAGCTTTATGTCAGTGCTGCTTGTTCTCTCAACCAAACCCAACTGTAAATTTAACCCCAAATCTCTCCTTAACCCGTCTAAAATTTAAGCCTTGACCTATCCCAAACCCACATCTAAATGTAAGCACAGAAAAATATAGTTTTAGCCACCTAAAGTATATGATCTTAAAATGTGTGAGGCTATAATAAAGGATCACTAAAATCAAGTTTGACACCTTACACTTTGCAAGGCAAAGTAACTGCTTTGTCTTCACCGAGGGTGTGGCCAGAAGTACAACATTGTTGAGTGTCAACCCATAGAACAAGTGACAATAGGCTCGTTTAGGCTCATAAAAAGTAAAAAAAATAAAAAACATTTTATATACTGTAAATAGGTGTTTTGAGTTGCTTTTTTAAGTTTGGTCTCTAAAACAGTTACTGGCAGGTAAAGACCCCAGAAAATCTATGTTCCCAAAAAAGTTTCTATGTGTGAGCTGAGTGTGGGCCTCTAATACAACATTTTCTGCCAATGTTATGATAATATCAGTTCTTTTAGGTAGGAGACTTCTGGTTTTGGTGTTTGATTCTCATTTGGATCTGCACAGCAGAGGCAATGCCATGATATTATTTGTATCAATCAGAGTTTGGTAACATTTGAATCAAATGAGTCTTATTAGCTGAATTCTTGACAGTTAAACACCTTAATAAATGATACCAAGAGATGCTTTCTACATTTAATTTTTAATGTGTTTATTTCTTATTAAATCATTAAGATTTCAATTAATTTTCAGGGGCTTTTAAGCACTGTGACCACCGGTAAGCTAAAACAAACAGCAACACAAGTAGAGAAGAGTCAGTTGCCTAAATAAATCTAGTCATTGAGCAATATCTACCTAAATTAGCTGTCATTAGCTAATATCAACCACTATAAACTGATGAAGCTATAGCAGCAAAACCCCTGAGTGTATTGATTCAAGCAGGAGTTTGGTTTATTGTCAATGAAATCTGCTTCTTTTTTGAGAAACAAAGAATTCAGTCTTCCTGCTTTTTCTAATGCATTGTTACAATTTAAAGGATTTTACTTAACTGTCTTGATAAGTGCAGAGGTACAGGAACACACGCTTACCCACAGTCTACAAGTGACTTTACATTCCTCACCAGTAGATGGCACGGTTGGATCAGTCGTCTTCTCTTCTCTCCCGCCTGATCTTGTTCAGCACAGTAGTTTCTTAAAGATGCCAGCTGCGGCTCTGGTGAGTCTGAATTATTTAGTTTGCCTGGCTGTGATGGAACAGAGATAAAGAGCAGGGCACAGGGTCACTCTGATCGACACCAGGTACTAGTTCCTACTCAGCTCCTCAGGTTTCAAATCGAAGGTTTTATTCCAAAGTGAAATATAGACCACCTGACAAAATGACACCTATTTTGGCAGGCTTATTATTGATGTGGATGCTAATGTAAGTACTGTAATAGAGAATATATGCAGCACAGATGAACTACTGTAAACATACTGTGTACGTGTGTTATGATTTCAGGTGTGACGACTAATCCGCTAGTCATATTTTGACATGCCACCTCCGTTCCAGCTCCTGACTTCATCTACGTATCTTATGTCACCTGAGGGGAGGACTGCCTTCAGTTGCCATAACAACTAAGCGCCCAACCGCCTTGTGAAACCTGACCCTCCGATCTAACCTTTCACTCTGCCTGCTCACAATAATTTACTTGGCAACACCGGGTGGCAGCAGGCCGTATGTGTACAGGTTTGTGTGGTGGGCACAGTTGGTGACTTCAGGCCCTGACATGGCATATAACCTTCTTAAAAATCCCATTACATCAGTGGCATGAGGACATCTGACTTACATTTGCTAAGACTTGGAGAGAAAAAGAGGATTCCACACCTTGTGTTGCTATAACTCACTTAACTCTTCACAGTTTAAGTAACAGAAGCATTCATGGTGCTGTCTGACCTCAGGAGCCTACCTCTCCCAAGCTCTTTGATCCACCAACACTTAAGTGCATCTCCCCTAATCTGGTACATATGGCTGAAGACAAATTCCCACAGACAAACATTAAAGTGAAGGGCTGCGTATGGCCGGCTTACCTTGGAATGTCAGAGCAAAGTGCCAGGGATTAGAGAGAGCTGAGCTGTGGAACAAATGTAAATATGTTGGAGGAATGGATTGTGCAGGTCTTTGCAGTGAAACATCAGTTGTTAAGAGTAACAAAGTGTATTGAGTGGCTCGTATAAGATAGATTTGTGTGCATCAGTTCAGCGAGGAACTTGAGAGCGACAGGTAGTTTCAGGTTACAGAAATATTTCAAGACTTTTTATGTAACTCCAAAAATGGAGTTTGGCCTTTTGTTTGCTTACTTGAAGCTACAGCCAGCAGCTGGTTACCTAGCTTAGCTTAGCACAAAACCAGAAGCAGGGGGAAACAGCTAAAGTAGTGTGGATCTCTCCAGATGCAACAATTTAATTTTCTATTGTTTGTCAAATCTGAGAAAAACATTTAAACTACAATTAGCAATTTTTGGGGAGGTCATGGTGATACTGGTCAAGTGCAGTGACTTCCTGCTTTCCAGGCTAGCTGTTTCCCCCTGTTTCCAGTCGTTATGTTAAGCTAAGCTAAACTGGCTAAGAAGATTAATATGTATACTTACCAAATTTTACAGTTTAAAATATCTCTAAATAAATACAAATACAGCTAGTGGTGTGAGTTTTTAATTTAAATCGTTGTTTAGGTAAAAAGTGAAATGTTTAATAATGAAATGAAACTTCAGGCACACAAAGGGGCATTTAAGATACATTACTTAAGAGGACATAGCTTTTTTTGAATTCATGTGTGAGTAATGTTACCATCATCAAGAGTGCAACCCTTCCCTAAATTGAAAAGTCTTTTTTAAAATAGATTAACTGCAGTGCTACAGTGTGTGTGTGTGTGTGTGTGTGTGTGTGTGTCTGTGTGTGTGTGTGTATGTAATACAGTTATTTCCCTCCTGTAAATGTGTGTGCCCTGCAGAGATTTGGATCAAAGTGAGGGGATTTATTGAGACAGGCTGACACCATTGTTCTAGGAGAATTAACGCAGTCATTCAGACGGATACACCCATACCTCTACCCACCCACCCACCCACTTTGATACACACACATGTGGCACTGGTGTTTTAAGTTCAACAGTAGAGCAGGCAGACATTAAAATTTCTTTGTCTCACAGACTTTACACAAAATTTACTGAATTGTCTAATCTGCCTCACACTGATAGTCAGCTGGGTTCTGTTGACTGGGTAACGGTCTGATTGAGACAGTAAAGACTGCTCTCCCCATACACTACCTTGTATAGAAACATCTCCATAGCATCTGTCCCTCAATGTAAAATATAAAGCATTAAAGTGGCTAAATGCTTGGTTTCAAGTAATGTTTTTCTTAATGAAATGGAATATTTATGACCAAAAAGTTTAAGTTCAGAGGAAAAAATAGCTGATTTTACATAATTCTTGGTTCACATAGGAAAATTATGTCACCTTTTTTTTCTCCACAATGGAGCCCAGTCTATTTCAAACCTGTGATATTACCATGGACAAATATACAAACTACATTTTTCATGTGAAATGTCTAAAACCTACGGAAACTTTGTCAGAGAAAAGTATATTCATGTTTGATGCCATCACTAAAAGTGAGATTCTAATTTAAAAAATACGCTTTCATGGTCTTTAAACATTTTTGAATTTAAGTGGCTTTTGCACAATACATGTCCTTAAATTTGTACTTGTAGTTGCTTTTTTCTAAACAAAACATCAACACATCCAGAGACACATTCAGAGATAATGCATCAGAAACCAGGAATTGGTCGTAACTGTCTCTTTTTACTAAATACTTGCTATAAAAACTTTTTTGAGACCAGTTTCGAGAAATTGGATTGGAACATCTCCAATTATCAATGGCCTTGCTTTTGCCTGTTGTGATACAGTGTTTTGACTGTTGAAGTGAATCAGTGATCTGTGCTAATGTAAAATGTGGAAATGGATCACATTAAAATACAAAATTACACTTTATGTTAATTATGTTACAGCACCCATATAGCAGACAGGAACTGACGTCTCTCTCTCCCACTTTACCCACAAGTGATCAACTACTCCAGAGTAAAACCGTGAAGCACGCTGCGTCACAATTTCTGTTACTCATCACTTGTCGGATCCAAAAACGTTGACGTTGCCTATTTTCTTTGAGAGGTGTACGTGCCTCGACTAGCTGTGCTTCCTTCCGGGCAACAGACATGTAATAGGCTGCACAAGGCGGTTAAAAATTCATCATGTCATCTTTAATTTTACAGTCACAATCATCTTTTCTTTCCAGTGTCTGAAAACCATAAAAAATAAATATACATTATGTTACAAAACATTTCCAGTGTCTCGGATCAATAAAAAAAAAACAACAAGGACATTTATAAACAGCACTGATTACAGGAGCGCAAAACACTGGGGTTGTACAGCATGTTGTGTGGTGCAAAGGCATTCGTGAGTGGTAAACAAGACTTTAAGTCGCCTTAGCTGCAAAATACACTGGAGTTGGCATCGATTCCACTTTAAACTCAGATATTCATCGATGTAGACAGACTTTTATATGTCCTGAGGGCATCTTCTATAAATCAGTGTGAAAATGCTAAACTCATGAAATCCATCAGTGAGTACTTGACAGCACAGTCTTAACAGAATCTCTAGTCCTGTGCTGTAGTTTAATGCTATTTGCTTTAGTATTTTTGCAACTACTTTTGAATAAAACTGAGTTAAAAGTGAACTGATTCCGACCCAAATGTGCACATTTACTGTGTTTCATAACTTTGGTAACTGGAATTGTGTTGTATTAGACAAACAAGCATGATGGACACTGGAAAACAAGGCTTCAGGTTTAGTATAGTGCTTGAACTGAAAAACTGGGTTTTTAACAGAGGGGGAATTCTTCTCCATTCCACATAATTATTGTTCATTTAAGCCCATTGTGTGCGTGTGCGCACACGCGTGTTTGTGTGGGTGTCTGTGTGTGCACGTGCATGCACTGGACACATTCTAGGTCACTTACACCCACAAACACAAGTCTTGCATGCATTATGCGTGTGTATGAGTCTGTATGTAAGAATATGCTGCCTGAAAGCCCATTACAGGCGTATAGTTTGTGTGTGTGCGTGTGTGCACTTCAGAGTTGTTCATTCAGAATGAAGGCACACAGGTTATTGTTCTCTGATTTAAACCAGCATTTCGAGTGATTTGAAAGCTTTCCCAAGTTAACACAGGCAAATGATTTTTAGTTTAGAAACCTGTCCTACAGCTGAAATACAAAATAAATCAATTCTTCTTCACCTTTAACAATATCTACATGTTAATCACACTCTAAATGCACTGCATTGAGAGGCTGGAGAAGCCTTTCTTTGAGTTAAAAAAAAATGCACTTGTGTGTGTGATAGCGCCATCGGATGTGTCAAAAAGTCAGTGAGAACAGGTTGTATCAGGTTCACGCCTGACATTCTCAGGGACTTGTAGTCCGTGAAATCCTTTCGGACTACAAATGTACCAGCACGTTTCTGCGTCTGGGTTCATGCACAGTGATTATATATCTGCCTTTCTCCATGAGAAAGAAGCTGTCCAAAGGTAGTGTCCAACTTTCCTAACCTAGCCCACCAATAGGGTAAACCCTCATATCACCACAGAGGAACATCATTTTGGGGCATGCAATGCATCCTGGGGGAATTTTTCATCCCTCTGCCCCCATTTCCTATAGTGGTTTTGGCACACAGGGCTCCATTGCATCCTCTCTTGCATCGACACAGCATTCCCTTTATTATTTCTCACATCTTTTCATTATCTCTTATTTTCTTCTCTTAGGCAGTCTCAAAAGTCTGCAATAATACTGCTCTCCAGAGAGGGGGAACATGAGAGGAGGGATGGATGAGCAGATCAGGTGTAGAGAAACCTTTTTCCCCATTTCACCCAAACCGCACCACCTGTGCATCTTCAGTTTTTTCTTTTATTCCCATCCTCTTGGCTCTCCTCCCCCAGCAGGATCTTCGCTCCTCCTCTCACAAGGGCAGGCTGGTCTGGGTTTTCCTAACAGGTCAGATCGAAGTCTCATTACTGCCACTGTTAATGAAGGAAATGGAGGGAGGGGAAAAAAGAATGGGGGGATGCAGGGAGGAGGGGTGCGAGGAGAAAGAAAGGAAGACAAGAACATGCGATGTAAAAATGAATGCAGGGATGCAGGAAGTCATGCAGCATTTAAGCAGGATGGTCATATTCATGCTATAGTTGAAGGAATAATTCAACATTTTGGGAAAAAACATCGCCAACAGAGAGTTAGATGAGACGATTGACACCACTTTTATGTCTGTACACTGAACGCCAAGCTACTAGCGGCCGCTTGTTAGCTTAGCTTAGCACATAGACTGAAAACAGGGGAAAGAGCGAGTCTGACTCTGTCCAGAGGTAATAAAACTCTGCCTTCCAGCACCTCCTTAAGTTATTTATCAGTTGCTTGTTAAAATGTATTTATTTATTTCATCTGTACAAAAAAAAGTGTGTAAATGGCAGAGTCAAGTTAGCTGTTAGCCCCTGTTTGCAGTTTTTGAGCTAAGCTAGTCTAAACAGCTCCCGGCTATGGCTAAATATTTACCATATAGATGTCTGAGTGGTATCAGTCTTTTTCTCTTACTCCCACAAACTCTCCCTTAATGTGAAACTATTCCTTACTAACATGCGTTATTGCATTAATTGACATAATGATCAACCAATACATGTTATTTCTAAAACTCTTAAAATTCACTTTCAAATTGATTCTGAATCCTTTGTTAAATGATTTAAATTACATGATGAAATGACAAGGACTTACATTTGAACCAGCATTCAGTCATTTGCTTTGTCCAGTTTAGTTTGATTATGATGATGTTTTTAGTAGCACAAACAACGATTCAAAATGAAAACAAGCCTTGTCTTCGTCTCATGTCAACGCTCTGAAGGAATACTTACTCTGAGTCTGACTCGTTGCCCCCATTGACTGTCCCTGACTTCAAGTGCATTGCCACTCCCCCGTTGGTCTCCCGGTAGATGCCTGCTGGCGGAGGCCCGACAGGAATCTGTGGACGCGGGGCGATGGGTGGCTTGATGAGGGAACTGTTGTCGTGGTTGCCAGGGCGACCTCCGTCATTGGAGGCGAGCGATGGTGGCCGAGAAGATGGGGTAATGATGTTGACAGAGGGAAGTGGAGAGGAGGTGTTGTTGTTGTTGGGGGGTGGGGAGGTGATGGTGGGGGGGTTATAGTCGCTCAGCTTCTCCCTTAGACGGTTCTTCATGTTCTTGTCGCTCAGCGGGGGAGGGTAGCTGATCTTGTTCTTTAAGATACCTGCGACAGACAAAGAGTTGATTCAAATGATTCATTAACTCACACAAGATCAATGAAATCATTCAGTTTTATTAAATTGAATACTTGTCTTTACCTTTTCTCTGCTCCGGCTGGTGGTTGCTGTTGCTGTTGGGTTGGATAGGAGGCGCTGTGTCTCTGGCGTTACCAGCTGTTTGCTTGTCTCTCTCCTGGAGAGTCTCCCTGTCCCTTTCTCCATTGTGATTGAGCTTATTCTCTGGGTGCAGCTCCACGTTCACCTTGGTCTCCACCCTGAGCCTCTCGGCCCCACCGGGATCTTCGCTGTCACTGGCTGTAGTGGCTTCTGTTGGCCAGTAAGGCTTCACGTGATTGGATACCGAGTCCACTAACGGGGAAAAAAGACATACTGATGATGCTGAAACTAAATTCCAGTCAGCCTCAACATTTAAGTGGCTGAATTACACATTTCATTAACTTTTACATCTAATCCTGGCACTGCTGGTGCATCATGATCAGGGGTAGATAAAGTGTTCAGATAAGCAAAATTAGAAATGCCACACAGCAGATATGACCCATTAGAAGTGAAGTTCTGCACTGAAAATATTAAGTGAAAATACAGAAATATAAACTGCCCAGTGTGCCGCCTACTCTTACCGGTGCATGAACAAGCACATCTTTACTGCTGTAGTTAGTCAAAGCTGAGTTAATTTCAACTGTGTTACATACTGTTGGTTACTGTTGTAATATTTTAGAAGTTTATTTTATATTTTGTACATTAAATGTTTATCTGAAAAGTAAAATAACTGTGTTGAAATAGAACGTACAGCATGTTCCTCTGATTAGAGTATTAGAGTACAAATAATAAATAATAAAGTAGGATTTATTGGAAAAACAAAGAGGTGCCTCAAATTTATTAAGCACGGTCCTTGAGTCAATGAACTATGTTATATTCTACCATTGGTTAGGCACAGTGGCTAAATAAAGACCATTTAGTACCTTTAGGTGTGCTGTGAATAGGCTGCCTCTCGTTGTTCCACTTGGGCTTGACATCGATGTCATCATCCTCGCTGTCGGAGGAGTGTGAGGAGGCGTAGGAGGAGCTGTGTTCATCCACCGACAGCTCGCTGTCTGAGTCCGAGTCTGACAGGGACATAGAGGGAAGGTAGAAAGATAAAAAATTCAAAATAAAACTCACAGTGGTACGCATTTTCATAACAAGGTTTAATTAAAGATATGTGGCAAATCTCACCATCTCCCTTGGTGCCGTTCCTGTGGAACAGAGGTCCATCCAGATCTGTGTGGCCTTTGGCTGTTCCCGAGGAGATGCTGGGCTTCTGACCAGACTCCTCCCTAGGTAGATAAAGATAGGTCCAGACAAGGAGGAAGCGAGAGACAGACAGGATAGTAGAAAAGGAAAGGAGAAGATTAAAAGGAGGCAGAGTGGGGAAGCATCCCACAGCGTCCCTGGTGAAGTTAACTCAAGCCCCAACTTGTGCTTTGAGATAACTGATGTTGGACTGGTTAAACACCAGACATCTGTCATTACAGAACATTTGTAACTATCAAACTGGCTGCAGGATCTTTAACAGAAAAGATCAACAGGAACCCGCTTCCTCATTCTTTTCCACTTCCTCTTTATGGTATGGTAATTTCACAAACCCACAAATTATTTTTAATCTTTTTCCAATATAACATTCAAAAGGATCAGTTGTTTAAGCTCTCTCCACTTCTCTCCTCCTGTAGCCGTTTACTTCAGGTTGGACTGATCCGTTGGCTGCGGGGCAAAAATGCTACCAGAGACTCTGACCCGTCTGTAGACGTGCCAACAGCTGCAGGGAGGAGGTATGTGTGTCTGTATTACATTCCCACTTGAACAGGTACAGTCCCATCTCCCTTATTTCCCAAATCTCCTGCTCTTCACTCTCTTTCCTCCTCCTCCCGTCTTTCTGTTCCTCCACCTTTTCCCAACTTTTTCCTTATCCCTCTCTCACAGGCAGCACGCCATCCTGCTTTTTCCCCCTTGGCGTTTTCGCTCTCATTGACCCTGGTGTCAGCTCGCATTACCCAGGTGACAGCTTTACGAGCCGAGGCGTACAGTCAGACCTAACCTCGGTTCTGTAAAACTCTTTTAAAATACCAGGTATATGTAACTTTACTCCACCGCGATGAAAACATGTCTGCGTTACATGCAAACACACAGCTGTACAAGACACACAGGTGAGATTAGCCTCACATGAAAAGCTTCCACATGCTGGGAGAGATTAATCAGGAATACACTTGTCCTGTTGCTCAGGTGCTCCGTGCTAATGCACATACGCACAGTGCTGAAGTAAGAGCGCAAGAAAAGCGTGGAGGTTTACACCTGCTAATCAAAAATACTCAACTCAATAGATTCTCATCTGTCTAACATCACTTTAAATTAATATTAAAAAGCAAAGGAATCATACACACACACACACACACACACACACACACACACACACGCACTGCCAGACTTAACTTTGTAACATATACAATTTGCTATGTTGTTAAACTGCTACAGGTTCATCTTGTCTGATGTTTGAGATGCTGCTAATAGCAACATGTATTGGTATCGGTGCAGATTCAGACCAGGTACATATGAATGATTGTTTTGTCTGTAATAAGGTCAGCTTCTCTCCTGAACTCTCATATTTCCAATAAATGTCAGAGAAAATGGTCTAAAAAATTATTATATATAGATATTATATAATACTATATTTACTACCTGCTGCTTCACATCAATATTAAATTAGAAAGATATTCACCATGTCTCTCTGTACTATGTGCATTCTTCCACTCATTCCTTGAGTCATATCACAAAAAATACCATCCTACAAAACAACGCATCAAATCTAATATCCCACGATTAAAGTCAGCAGTTGAATCTGTCACACACAACACAGGAAAACAAACAACATGGATGGACTGTGTGGATGGACAGTACGTATGTGCTTTGCCTTGGTGGAGAGCAGTTGATATGTATTTTCCAACATGTGTGTGTTCAGTTTTGCCATTCGCCAAGCACTGGCAAATCCCAGCATGGTCTGACATGCAAGCAGAAATATACATACAGAGAAAAATACAGAGAAGCTGAGCAACTTCACTCATCCCCCATAGCATAGACTCAAAACAGAGTGTGTGTGCGTGTGTCTGTGTGTGTGTGTGTCTCTATAAATTAGGGGCTCGGGATGTGTTAGCCTGTGTGAGACATTTGATGCATGAGCGGACATGCAGGGAGAAGAACAAAGAAGTCCAAAGAACCTGGAGTGGACAAACATGCACACACTGGTCATGCAGCAGAAGCAGCCATGCGGTCAGTGAGCGTGTTGTACCTGAGTGTGTAAGCCAGGTAGCTGCTGCGGCTCTTGGCTGACCTGAGCGTGCTATCCAGGGAGACGGTGGACTCGCCGATGCCCGAGCGGTAGAGCGCGCCGTCCTCTGTGTAGGTGTTGTTGCAGTTGAGAGAGCGCTGAGGTTGCAGGGGTGATGGAGGAAGGAGCAGGTAGAAAAGCGAATAAATATGACTTTGAGTAGGATGTAATGACATGTTGCAAATAAAATGGCAAAAAACAATCAAACAGAACAGATAAATCATGCAGAATGTGATAAAGTATCTGAAACAACATAAAACAAGTGTATGTCTGTTCTCTCACTGTGAGCAAAGAGGCCCTTGTGGTGCTGGACTCGTCTGGTACGCTCTTCTTTCCTGTGAGGACGTTCTTGAGGTTCTTCCTCACCTCTTTGTTGAAGATGACGTGGAAGAAGAAGATGAAGACTCCCTGCGGAGAGAGCAAAGCAGATGTATACAAAGCCAGCGAGCAAGAAGGATGTCGGTTAACTTACACAGTCATGAACGCCGTGTTACCTGCAGACAGCTGAAGATGGCGAACAGGTAGTGGAAGATCAGCACGTCGCTGTTGACCGCCATCAGACCGAGCAGCCAGGTAGCAGAGATGAGCAGCAGGAGGAGGAAGGCCATCCGAAGTGCAGGACTGAGGAGGGCAAACACACATAGATCAGCTTTAGTTGAACTCCATATTAATTTTTGGATGTTGTACTCTGTATTGAATTATTAATGTGACACATAACACTTACATCGCCCCTGACTTCTCCATTGCTTTCTGCCTGCGCCCACACGACGCCTTCGCAGCCAGAATAAAGATCACTATGTTCACCTTTACAGAGAAGGAGAAGGTTTGTAAGCAGAGCACTTTGGTTTAATCTGCATCTCTGCACAGAAATGATCTGGACATATTCAAGATCTAGATCGAAGCAGCTGTTCTGGGACTAGTCCGACACACGCGCGTACCAGGACGACGACAAAGATGGGTCCCGCGAAGCTCCAGATGAGTGTGTCGTGGACAGAGAGCCAGCAGAAGTCTGGGTTCCCGTAACCCTGAGGGTCAAGACCTACTGCCAAACCTACAAGCGCACACACAGGAGGCACACAACAAAGCATGTTTTAGGAACGTCAAAACTGCTTTCATTACAAAATCAAGAAATCTTCCCTCCCTTCTCAGTTCTTGGAGGAGTGCCACTGCAGTGAGAAGACGTCCAATAATTCCCTCCTCCTGTATTTCAGCTTTCCCGCCATCACCTTACTCACTCATCACTGTCATTTGTCCTTTTCGGGTCTTTGTAACTCAATATCTCTCTCACACTGTGTCTCAATCGAGATTCCAATCAAGCAAGTGTTGCTGGCATTCAATACTGCCAAAGCATGTCAGTGCATCGCAGTGCATTTACTATATTGGAGCACAATCAAAGGGCTGCAAAGTAAAATACTGAGTTAATGGTAGGCTTGAAAGAAAAACGGTACTAATTGGAGGTACCAGAGAAAATAAAAATGGGTGATAAACTCAAATAAACCAAGGAATTATTGGTGTTTCTACAGCACATCGTGATAAAATTCCCAGCAGCACACACACACACACACACTCTTATCCACCGCAACTGGGTGCTGATTTGACAGATTATGGACATCCAAACAGAGCCTGTCTATCTGTCATTACGTGCATCTCCCCCCTCTCTTCCTTCCTTTGTCTCTTGTTCAATCATTTTCCCACGAGGATCACAGCTTCTTCAGAAGGGACGAGTCGCAGCACGAACGCAGTCTGACAATCTGCCATCTACCGCTGCTCTGTCTCTTAGCTTGTGTGTGTGTGAGTCTCACCGGTGATAATAGCTGGTATGCCCCAGCCCATGGCGTAGTAGAACCTCATGTGGCCGTGGTTGATGTTCCTCATCTCTGTCAGCATGCGGTAGATGTGCAGCCCCTCCACGAACATCCAGGCGAAGGTGCACATGTAGAAGTAGTGGAGGAGGATGGCGATGACCGTACACACGAACTGGGAGGGAGATTAGAGAGAAGGAGAGGGAGGAGAAGAAGAACGAGAATGAGTCTGCAGTTTTAAGGGAATGTGGATGAGCAATCCACAAGCAGCGTGGATGATATAAACTCAAAACAAAGCTGCGATCACGCTGATGTGCTTTTCACTTTTTATCAGTCAATCAGATGAACGCCAAGTTAATTCGTCTACCCATGCATGCACCCATGTACGTCATCCATCTGCCCTCTTGGTATTTAACAACAATTTACAGCCTTGTATTTCAAAGGCATTAGGAATCTTTGTTACCCAATACAGTCATTAGTCCATCAACATAAGATAACTACAGCTGTTTAATTGCTTACAAGCCTGTTAAATGCAAATCAATGATCAATCATGATCCATTAAATATGTTTGAATATTGGATTGTTGGTTGGAGAAAACAAGCAATTTGAAAATGTCTCATCAGGCTTTGGGAAACTGAATAAACAATCAATCAGGCTGTCAACAAATAACGCATAGTATAACAGTCAATGAAAATAGTGGATACGTGCAGCCCTGAAGGTAATACACCTGCATTTTTCTCAATGACAGTTTCACCAATTTATGTGAAACAGTAATGATTCAACCCTTCCCCATATTCTTCCATCTCGTTCCCTCCCTGTTTCAATGTCTGTTGCTGCACAGGAGGAATGCAGTGTGTCAGGGAATGTCCCAGCAGTTGAGATGCTGTATTTTAGTAATGCTGTGTATTGCTGTGGAGATCAGAGAGAGAGAGAGAGGCACTACTTTGACAGGGTTATAAATCATCCTGCAGATGGCCCTGGGCACACACTGACAGCATTCCACAGTTCTGACACACACACACACACACACACACACACACACACACACACACACCTGAACATTAGATGGAGGACATGCACGCACACAAGACACGCACTTCTGAATTCAGACAGATGGAAAAAACCCAACAGTCTCAGTTTTTTTTAAGGTCTCCCTGCAGACTTCTGCTTTTACAGAATGATACAGGTGCAGATAACGCAGCATGTTAGTCGGTGCTTGAGTTCCCCCCTCATCCCAGTCAAAACACTGTGAGTCAGAATGTTACTACATGAGAAAAGGCAAGACTCCCACGACTTATCTAAAACCTGTGAGCTTCCATCCATAATTACTACAGTTAGTACCAATGAAGTTCATACTCAGTCATTCTAAACTGATTGTTAGACCATTGGAGAGCATCTGACTGGTATAAAATGTAGAATTTGCAATTAAGAAGAAAAACTGTGGGGACATTTTTGAATTATTTAAAAAATGTTCAGGTCTAAAGATTTAAGATTTATCCAAATATGGAGGGGAGGGGATGCTGAATTACTTGGATTGTGTTTGTACACAAGTTCTCCCGTTTCTCTATTCTGTGAAGTTGTTTCATTTTTGAATGGTATAAAGTACTGTGTGCACATCTGGTTTAGTCAAACTGGCCAGAGCTGACACATTCTTCTTCAGGCAAGATATATAAATTCAATAAAATAAAATTCAGATTCAGTTCATTAATCATTAGTTTTGCTGCTCCAGCCTTACTCGGCCTGGTATGACCAAGTAGCTTCTGGCTGCTAATGTCTGCAAACTTCAATTGAAGATATTATGGTGCCAATTTATTGACTGTATTACTGTGGTTTCATTATGTTGAAGCATTCACCCCTATCAATTACCAACAATAGTTACATAATCTTGCTTTAAATCTGGTTAATTAAAAAGACACTGAGGATTGATGCACCATAATGATGTTTCATAAGCTTATGTGGTATTCATGTCATTATGAGATTTACAAAGCTGCTTGTCACAAGTTTAGAACTAAACCCAGCCTGTTTTTGGTCCAAAGTTTAAATCAGTCTCGCCAAGACCTACCAAACGTCTCAGCTTTGCAGACCTCACTTTTTCAAAAGAAAGCAGGATTACCTGCCAATTAACAGATTAATGGTGTTTTCCGTACCACAGACATGCAAGAGATTTATCAAGTGAAAACTAAGAGGTTGTTTTGGGGAAACCTTTGCCAGGGCCTGCCGCCCTGAGGCTTGCTTCTAGAGACAGGTACCAGTTACAGCATGTCTCCGCTACTGGCACACCAAGGTGTGCGCGTGTGTGCGTGCGTGTGTGAGTGAGTCCGAATGTATGTGTCAGCAGACTTCAAAAGAATTCCCACACCTTTTGATCCCCTACTGTATGTCTACATGTGTGTGTACATGCATGTCTCTGGCCGTTACAGTGACCTACCCAACTCCAAACTAGATTAGGACCTTAGATTAGCTCATTAGAGTTCTGAGTTCAGACTCTACTAGACTGTAATCTATGTCTTTATTCTACACCTTTTTTAATTAGAGAGGTTAACAGTAACAAAGTTACTTCTAGCCAGGTCTGCCAGTTCAATTAATCTTTTTATAGGTTATATGAGGAGATAGCCCTGGAAACCAGCACATTCTTGAATATTAAAGTCATTAGCAAAGCACCATAACCTAATCTGTCAAATAAAGGCCAACTTTCAGGTAGGGCTCCTGATTTATCCAGCTGAAGCTCCTGTCAACACAGGATTAGATGGCTGCCTGCAAGCAAAATTAATATTACAGTGTGTCTGTTTTAATTCAGTAAACACTAAATATCTTCATCCCCTCTCAAGTTCCACCATGCCACAAGCAAAGTACTTACTGTAAAGTATCATATGCATCTGTGGTCTGCATTGTTTTGCATGTAAATGCTTAAGATGTCAATCCTGTTACACCGTTGCTAACTATACGTTGCCCTCTTCTCCCGATTTATAATTATCCAGCACAACCAAACTTGAACAAAGACTGTGAAAAAATACATGAAAAGCTTGTGTGATCTAAAAAAGAAATAATCCTCTGATTAAAAAAAGATTTTCACTGAGTCAGCTGTAAAACCTGAATACTTTAAGTTGCAAGTTAAAAAAACGGATGAAACAGTTAGCTAAAAGTAAATAGTTGATGAAATGATTTGCTGAAACAAATAAAAAGCATCTCATATCTTTAACCAAAAGCAATGAGAAACCTTTCAAGTCATAGGGAAAAAGTATTATGGAATATTGCAAGTAATTCTTTAAAACATTCTGCACCAAACGAGAAGTTAAAGTTCAAAACAAACTTGATAAAGTTTGTACTGAACTTAAACTTAATCAGACTGTCTGTTTCCTGTGGGCTATAGTTAATAATCGCTCACCGGGTTGTCCGTCTGATTGATGCCAAGCAGGAAGACGAGCTCAGAGAAGAAGAGCGCTGCAACTAGGTTCCTGTGGATGGCGTGGAGGTTGGAGCGGAGCCGGTGCAAGAGGCACAACAAGATGAAAGTGAGTAGGAGGAGGAAGAGGGAGACTGACACTGTGGTGTAGGTGACAATCTTCAGGGGCAGAACATCACCGTGCTGTGGAGAGCATTTCATAGACATTAAGTCAGAGGTCAGCACCAAGGCAAATAACAGATAAAACAGCTTGCTTGTTTGGATCATTTACATGAAGCTGAAATGACAAATCATATCAGCAATACCTCTCTCTTAGAAATGTCCATGAGCACGGCGAAGCTGGTCATGTGGTTGCACTGACAGCTAATGTGGCTGTTGTTCCTGTTGAGCACCTCACAGCCTTTAGACGACCAGCCCCCTGTCCCTCCGATCCTGAACACACCATCGCACACAGACATCAGCAGAGTGCAAACAAAAACAAATATTTTAATATGCAGCAGTTAATCTCCGAGGCCCTGGGCCTGCGTGTCCGTCTGTGAAGTCCAACTCACGCGAGGGAGTGGTTCCAGAAGACACAGACAGGTTTGGTTCGCTCCTCAGTCTCAAGCAGAGTGTACTCCAAGGTGATGGGGGGATCAAGTACCGGAGGAAGAGGCGGACCCTCACTGTGCACCGTGGTGCTCACTATGGCCGTGTTGATCACTGGACGGTTGGGCAGCCTGGAAAAAGACAATTATTCACCATTAATTATTACTTGTTTTCTGGGTTTTATTACACAAATGCACATGTGCAGAAGCCCATGCCATCACAATCCCAAAACCTGTTTACATTCAATCATAGTTTCTCTTACCTTCTTGTTAACTTCTTATTCTCATCTTAGAAACATATATTTAGTAAGTCTTCTCTCTACACACACACCAGGAATGCATAACACTCTCTGATTCCATACTTAATCTTTCTGTATAAGTAAGTAGACTCTTACGGGCCTTTGCAGGCACTGATAAGGTGATTCCTTCAAACACGACTACCGTAAATATTGTGGCATGTTTTAACATTAAAGATGAAACATTTACATGAGTGTTTCTTCAAACGCTCACAGAATATGATGGATCGTATAAACACTGGTGAGTACAGTAGGGTTTTTGGAGTTCAGAAAGTGTGTGGGTTCCCTTTTTTTATTCGATCATCCTTCATTCTCTTAGGCTTTGTTTGCAAAAAGTATGACCGGATTCCACTTCAATGCTTATTATTATTTATTAACTTACAATTTAATCCCAGCAAAGTACAAGACAATGGTGCTTCTGCACTCCCAAGTGTTCAGCTTCAACTTCAGTTGGAATTGGTGTTTTAAGGCAGTAACGATAAAGTCTACCTCAGACTCCTGCGGTCAGGGTCGTATCTCTCCGGTAGTAGCTTCCCCAGTGATTTGTACACTATCACCACAGCAACCGGCAGAGGGGCAGCTGGCTCAAGATGGCGCCGTCTTCTATCGGACAGTGTCTGCTCCTCCTCTGGTGGGGGATCGGTCTGAGATGGTGGGGCAGGAGTGGGCTCTGCTGGGAGGAGATAGTGATAGATAAGACTGGAGTAGTGTTGCTGAAGTTGTTGTTTTTATGTTTTACACTCAGGAAGCAAGTGTGGTCTGATTCTGCCAGCATTCCTACCTCTGTGTCCCTGAGTGCGGAGGTTAAACTGGGGGAATTGGACATAGGACCCGAGCTCTTTGGGGTAGTCCTCCTGGATGTCCTGGAAGTTAGGCAACGTTGCTCTCTCGGGGTCGGACACATCCAGGTAATCAACAGTTAGAACTAGATAAAACGGGTAAACAGAAGTGGCAGGAAGAAGAGGAGAAATGGTCAGGATTGTGATTATGTGTCTTAGTTCCACACAGTGCAATCACAGCTGCTCCACTCACTCATGTTGTCGGTGACAATGGTGAAGGGTTTCAGGTAGGTTTTCCTGACGTTCTGCGCCAGCGTGTTAGCGTACTCCTCAAAGCCGCGGAGCAGATGGGCGGTACCACCTTCAGTCCTCTGAATCTGCTCCCAGTGTTCCTTGTTGTCAGGATCCAGTATGGAGCTACCTGCGCGCACCAAGTTCTGGAAGAATCCACGATAATTGTAGATTATTGAAAATAAAGTGACAATGCGAATGGTTTAATAGGGAAATAGGAAAAGTATCTGATAACAGTGATGGATAAAGCTGCTCTCACAGTGACAACCAACCAGTGGAGGGCAGTGTGTCACCAGTGCTTCCAGTACTACCAAAATAAAACCTTAAGATAATTTCTAATAACTGTTAAGATGAAATCTGCAAGAAATTCTGTTGTAATCTCTGAAACAATATGCAAAAAATTGACTGGACATCCTGTTAGCATCCATTTCTACCTCATTAAACTCTGCATCCCTTGTGGCGGTGAGGTCGAACCCCGCCTGCTGGCTCTCATAATGCAACACATGATTCAGCAGCTGGGCGGCCGTCTTCACATCGTTGCCGTAGTAATGCTGGGTGTTGCTGGTGGCGCTGTGCAGCAAACGCACGATGGTCTTAGAGCGTTCATTGTCCATCCTTGAGGTGTTGCGGCGCAGGTCCTCATTCTGAATGGTTGAGGGACGGAAAGAGAGCGAGAACGAGCAGGTCAAGGCAAGGGAAAGGCGAGTGGGTGCAGTGAGACATAATAGAAATTGGTCAATCCCGGGATTAGTGGGACTTTGAGAAGCTCAAGCCACGAGTATTAGGTTCAGGTTCAAACACAATAGGTGTAATACTTTGTGTGAAGCTCCCATAGAATTAATCCTATGAAATTACACTTTGTTGAAGACACATCAGCTCCTTTACAATGCATAGTTTTCTACATAACCACCAGTGTTTATGATTATTGTTAAGAAGGCTAATGCAATAAAAAGTGTTTTATCTTACTGCACTTTGACTCTTTAACTTAAGTTAAACCTTAAAACTTGTCATAAACAAGTAATATTTTCATCTCAAGTTGATTTTATAAATGTTTTTTGTCAGGATTATCTAGATTTTGTCTTGTACTCACAATTTTCTTCAGATGGGAGAAGGTGACAGTGGTGCAGTTGAAGAGCTCAGGCAACAACCAGCCCTTCTCATCGCTACAGTGGCGGATGGCAGTGCCTGTAAAAAAAAAAAAAAAAAACAGGACAAAATCAGAAGCACATTTTAATGATGTTTCTGGAAAGCGTTAGCGCAGACAAAGGAGGCTGACGAGTTATAAAGTTTGTCACATTGTAAATAGTTTTTTTTACCTGACTTCAGAAAGATATTCATGTCTCCTTTTCTGCCCTGGGTTTTTCCTCTAAGGCTACATACAAGGCTACATGCATCCAGAAAGAAATGCCTACTACTCAGGCAATAGTTTGCTTAGTTTATTTTACTTTTTATTATAGACGCAAAAATATTATATAATTTACAAAAAACCCCCAAAACTGAAAGTCACAGGTTTAAGCACATACTGTGCCTGTCAATTTAACTTTTATTTGATCAGAAGCCATGGCTAAACTGCTCAGGATATGTGCAACATTTAAAACATCATCAATGTTCAACGCCTTCTGTCGAAGTGGTTTAAAAATCTGAAACCATCCTGACTCGTTCCAGTCTGATTCAGTTTGAGAAAAGACTTCATCCAAATGCAAAGTCTCTTCAAATGCCATTGTTGCAAAAGAAAAAATGGCTGGAGGACTTGCCAGCTTGGAGCGAAGAGAAGGCCACGAGCAATGTTAGCAAATAAATTCCCCACTGAGTCTAAGGAGACAACAAAGGGGTCACCATGGCGACTGCAGTAACTAAGGGGGTAACCAGGAAAGTGACAGCGCTTTACTGGGAACAGGTCAGTGAACTTGAGGCTTAAGTTCACCTCACTCACACTGGCGCGCTTACACTCTCTCACACACATACACACACACACACACCTGGAGGAGGAGGGGTATTGCTCTCAGCTCTTAGTGTATAGTATCTGGTGTTTTTCCAAGAGTCTCTACAGATTAACCTGTACATGAATGGCTGATGAGAAAGCTCTGTTGTGTGTAATGCACCAATCAGAGAGCACTATTAGTTGTTAGACTTAAAAGAGAGGGAGGGAGTGTGCTTCTGTGAATTCAAATACGTTAATTTAAAAAAACACAGCCGCCCATGTGGCTTAATCTAACTGTGACTCAATAAGCAATACTTGAGCAGTGAGGTCAACATATTTTTTTTTATTTTTTTAGTTAAACTATGTGACTTTGGAAAATAAACAAAATATAAAGTTTAGAGAAGTAAACTTGAATTCATAAGCAATACAATGCACCCTCATTTAGTGAAATACACCCAGGAGAGATGCAGCTGTACTGTTACTTGGTCTGGTATGACCAGTGGTAGCTAATGTTGCTCCTTAAGCAGCTATGTTTAATAAATAAAATTACTGAATCATTTAGCTAACTGTTCTACCTGCAATAGCATACACAAAGTTTTAGCATTCAGCATTTTCCCTTAACTGTCATCTGTGACTCCCAGACTGCCCATAGTTACCTACTGTAGGCTCACGCAGGTTAGTTTTGATTAGCATAAAAGCTGAAAAAGTGGTTATAGCTAGCTTGTCTCTGTCTAAGGGTAATGAAATGCCAAACTATTCTCTTATAGTATATGACTTTAACCATGTGACTGACTTTGATATAAACCTTAGAATAATTGTCTTGAAACTCCATTCACTTGTAGCTGACCATACATTGTTTTGGCTACTCCCAGAGCTCAGCAGTTCCTCCAAGTATTATTTTTGTCATTAGACAAATTAAAAAGCACTCACCAATGGATCCTTTGGGACAGTCGATGGCAGCTGGCCGTCCAAATTTGGTCTTGGGCCACCAGATGCCTGCATCAAAAGCCTTGGGACAGCCCTCGTAGACGACTGTGGAGAGGAGGACAAACCAAGAACATAAACTTCAGATGTGAATTGCTTTCAACCTGAGGCTGGCATCAATTATGGGCTAATGGGTAAACATATTCCTAACATATACTGACACGTCAGGCAGCTGTTGGAAGCTAAAAATTGGTCTGAGAGCGTTATGTGATACTACTAAAAGAAGTCCATCGTTAACTAAAGCTGGACTAACTTTGGTACCCCGTCAGGATGCCAACTAGGATCCACTTAATGAACCACACAGTGACTTACAACCAAATTAAGCCTGCGGAGCCATTACCCAAGCTTTAATGCATAAGTCATCTCAGCATATCTGGGTTAATTAATCTCTGGGACAAACCAAGCTGGGGCCTGCAGTCCTTTTGATTTGTTTGTGGTTCCTCCTGTACTCCCTGCATTTCATTAACCCTGAAGCACTCATTCACTGTATGACACATAACTTCCTAACCTGAAGAGAACTTTTACTCATGGTTAAAAAAGCTAATCATTCACATGTCCATCTTTCTACTATTTAAACTCCTGATTTTTAAGATCACGATCACCCTTTCTTCAAGGATCAATTATACTAAAACTAAAGACAGAGTGGCGTAAGTAAAGGCTGTGGTGACATTTACTGAATGTCTTGTTGTCTCCTCTGCTGTGTCTAGAGCACAGCTGACAGATCAGTATGATGTCTGCCACGGACAGTCACGACTAAGTGACCCACAGGCCATGACCAAAGAAACCTAGTGTTTGTTTTATTCTTCCATCCTTGCTTCCTCCATGCATCACAATTTATTTGACCCATGGGATTTGGAAAAATATTTTGAATCCACTTTGTAAAAATGAACCAAGAAAGAGTTGAGGTTTTTTGAACAAAAGGAACCGTATTGTCACCAAGAACTTGCGTCCATTTAAAGTCCAAGCACGTTCCGAGAAACTGAGGAGCTTCATATGGGTCAAACAGTCGACACATTGACGTTCATTTTCTGTTAAGGGTACTCTGTGGTTTTGTCTTCCATTCATCTCTACTGTATTGTGTGCGTTCAGTCTCACTGCCAAGTTAGCCCACCAGCCAGACTTGCCTCTTCTGCTTGACTGGGTGGCGACAAAGACGTGAAGTTAGCTGAGCTGCAGCACCAGCAGATGTGAGCGACACTATTTGTCTCCTTCTGACACTCCATCGATTCATCGTGGCTCACTTTGTGAACCCGAACATCTAAAGGAATAATACACCCAACTTCTGATATCATTTTTCTCCTGACTGTTCTTGTCATCTATTTTTTGATATAGACAAACGTATATGAATTCATTTTGGATTGGGTTTTTTCAGCTAGGGAGTGTTTATGTTTTATTTTTGTGCTAGTATTTGTTAATCGCTATTATGTTTTTTTAATTAATTAAGTAAATTAGTTTATTTAATATATATAAAAGTAGCTATTTTGCAGGGCCAGGATGTCACTGATGTTTTTTGCAGAAGTTATTTGTATTTTAGACTAATGTTTCTCCAACCTTAAAAACTTTAGTCACTCAACTTTGAATCAATCAAGTTCATTTTACCGCCTTAAAATTACAGTCTAGTCACTCAAAAAATAAGATCAAGATGGTATTGTAAATGTTTGAATGTAATATGCCTCATGCAAACTATATGAATTCACGTACCCTGGCATCCATTGGGAGTGACCTCGGCGAAGGGGTTGTCACAGCGGTTACACTGACGGCCGATCACTCCTCCTTTGCAGGGGCACTGCCCAGTGACAGGATCACACATGCGAGACTCAGAGCCAACAGAGAAACAGTCGCAGGGATAGCAGGTGTCTGCACCTTCTGGCCGATAGTGGTTGTCCTGCAGAAAGAGAAGACGTGCATGAACAACATTGTAGCTGGTGTTAATGTGTTCATTATGAGACACTCGTATGATCCCTGTCAGCCTAGGAAAGGTCAAGTAAGTATGTTTTTACCTTGCAGCGACACTCTCCAGACGTCTTGTTGCAGTCTTTATGAAATCCCCTGCTAGTATCACAGTCGCAGGGTCCACACACTGGACTGCCCCACCAACCATGAGGACACGGCTTCTCCACTCTGTTGTCAAAACACAATGGCAGATTGATTAAAGTGGCTATAATTGATATTTTTTATAATAGCAATCTATTATATGACAATGGGGTCCTCTCTTTGTGACAAACCAACAGAGAAGTATCAGCTCCCAAATCTGCAGCTCCCCTCAAGTTTATAGAGCTTTTCAGCTCACTGTTTATCTGTCCCAGCTGCAACTTTACTCCTAAAAAGCACTTTAACATGTATTAAACATTTAAAAATTTGAAAGGTTAAAGGTTAAATTTGAAAGGTTAAAGAGTGGACCAAAGTGTTTTGAGTGAAAAAAGAGGAAGATAAAAACCTACAAGAGGACTAGTGCACCTACTGTAGCTCATATTCTTTTGGAATAAAATCAAAATAAGTATCATAAAAGCAAATTGATTGAAAGTTACTACAGGAAGCAGACTTCCTATATTTATCTGTTTATATGTTTTGCTGTTATGGCTTTGTTGCAGAGAAGCTTGAATGTAGAATAAACTTCCTCCCCACTTTTAACTCGGCAAATCAGGTGTGACTCATTTATACAAACACACACACACTCTCTTTCTCTCTTAAGAGATTCAATCTCCAACTGAGCGATGTGATCTGATAGGGGACGAATGGTAGTATGAGGGCAGCAGTCACTGAACACCTATGGAGGATCAATCAGGCACGGAAGGGGAATCCCACATTCTGCTTAAGACAGGAAGTGATGCATGTCATGAGGGGTCAGGGTTCAGGCGGAAATGAGTGGTTCTCAGTCAGGGATGGCTAGTTCACGTGAGGTCTGAGACAGTGCTGGCAGCACAAACTGTTTTCATCAAATCGCTTTCTGCCCGCAGGTGTGGACATCACAAATTTCACAAAATAGTTTGACTATTTATGAACTTTCCACTCTCTCTCCCTCACACACACACACACACACACACACACACACACACACACACACACACACACACACACAGTCAAGCTCAAATTACTGACTACTAAGCTGCTCCAGAGGACTTGGCAGGTTGGCAACAGAATAACATAACTTAAGAAGATTGGTACCTTTTTGTCTTTGTGGGAGATGAAGTCCATTTATAGTTTGCTTTATTTTTAACATCTGGTAACAAAGGACTGCCTGCATGTCTTGGAGGTGGCAAAACTGTTATATGCAATCTGCATTAGTGTTTGTGGTTCTCTTGACGCTAACGTCTAAATCAAACATTGGTGAATGATTTACATTTAGAAATTATTTTCCAAGTACTTAACAACATCATGGTGTGAGCATGCTGTGAGGAATGAGGAGACACACACACACACATACACACACAGGAAGGTAACTTACTTGTTTTCACAGTACTGGCCATAGTAGTTCTGTCCACACTCACAGGTATAGCCGTGGGACGAACTTGGTTTGCGGACGCAGGTGGAAACGTGTTCACAGGGATTAAGCTGGCAGGCATCCACACACTCCTTACCGAAATAACCTGCAGGCCACAGAGAAAAGAGTGAGTTGTGGCTTTCAAACCTTACCCAGTGACATGCAGGCGTTTGTAATTGTCATTCAAGTGTGTGACTTTGTGCAAGTGGACATTACCTGGGTCACACACACAGGTGTGTGTGCTCCAGTCGTCACTGCAGTGGCTGTTCTCAGGGCAGATGTTGGAGTCACATGGGTCAGCCAGGTCGCAGCCGTCTTCCACACGGATCTTGAGACCCTGAGCCATGTTTACATTGGCCACGTTGGTAGATGTCTCACCCATACGCACACCCTGATGATGAGAAGACAAGTTCAAGAAGAAGAAAAAAATTGCTGGCTTTTCAAAATTTGAAAAAAAAGTACATTTTGAAACACACAAACACACTTACCTGTATACAGCCAACAAATCCTTTGCTGACGTGGTTTCCTGCTCCCGGCAAACCTCCTACGTGAAGCGTTTGCAGCTTCAGTCCGGGGAGGTCATGGCCGATCTCCACTGACTTCTGCTTAAAAACACCGAACTGAGAATTGAACTGATCTTTTTTTTTAAATTTAACCAAAGTGCACGTCCTTGTATGATTGCAGTTTGTGTGTACCTGGTACATGCCATAGTCCAGGGACACAGCAGCCACATATTTGATATCTTTGCCATCTTTAATGCTTCTTAGTTCGACCAAGAGGTGGTGCCACTCCCCGTCATTGACCCGAACTTGGGAGAAGCCCAGCGACGCCACCAGCTGCTGTCTGAGCAGCACCTCCATACGTACCTGCTGCTCACTCACCTGGATGGAGGGAAAAGTGGAGAAATCAAATGACAAGACAGCATTTTCAATTCTACCACCTACACTTCTTTAAGTTATGGAAATTGAATTCAAAATTTAAAAGGCCTAGAAAGGATCTGAACCTGGTGGTTACTTATCTGCAGAAAGTTTCCACTATATGCTGATGATTATCACATTTTAATTGACAATAATTTATAAATGTATCTCACCATGAGGTTAATGGTGGAAGACGGCCCAGCATTGGCCTGCATTAGAGTACCAGCAGGCTGCCTGGTGCGGAACATGAGGCCTATGTACCAGGGAACAGCAACGGTAATGTCTGGGTCACTCCAGGAAACCAGAGCCTGGCCGTCAAAGAACTGAGGAGATGGCATCACTGTACAAGACACGGAGAAAGAGTAAGAATCAGGTTGTTGGCGAAACCTGGTTAGTGTTGGGCATGAAATGTGTTCAGATGAGCCATGCAGCATTTCAAGGAGAACTTGTGCTAATATTTATCACAAGTTATAAGTCATTGTTTGGTTACTGTGATGAAATGTGATATTCTTCAGTCCCAGTTTGAAGACCGTTTTCTCTCATTTCATTTCATGTGATAAAATTACTCCTTTAAGTCTTAGGATTACTACACAGTAAATCTTAAACAAACATCCAACGTCTGGAGATATTCTGAAAATCCACCAGAGATCCTAAAGACAAGACACACATCACGTAAGCTACGTATGTTGAGAGAGAGATCAAGAAACACACACACAAACACACCCACCTACCCACCCACACACACACACACACACACACAAGGGTCTGTCTTTTAGCACAGCAGACAGTGGCTTCTACCTCCTGTATAATCTACAGCATAAACTCTGTATGTTCTCAGGTCCCCAGGGCACATATTTCAACAGAAGCTTTTGTGAATACACAGATACACAAGCTGTAATTACAGGACAAAGTACACATCTGTTGACGGTAACAAGTAGCTGCGGTAGTTTTAGTCAGACTACTCTGCAAAAGCCTAATTTTGCATAAAGTTAAAAGAATAGCCACTCGTCACTTCTTAAGAACTGAGCTCTTGCTAGCGGCTCTGTGTGTACACCACAGCGCTTTAAGCTAAATGTGAACATGTTAGCATGCTCCATCAGTATGCTAGCAAGCTCATTGTGATAACGCTAACATTCTGATATATAGCAGGTAGTATTTACCAGGTTCACTTTTATTTTAGCCAGTTAGCATGTTTACATATGCTAATTGGCTTCAATCATAAAGTACTCCTATGGCTGATGAAAATGTCACTTTTGCTGGACTAACAGAAATTTTGACCTGATGACGGCACTCAATGAAATTCGGGGGATCACCTTGATTAAATTTGCAAATGTCAAAAATGCTCAGCCATAAACCCACATTAAATTTTGCTGGATCAGAGTGGGATTCATACAGTTCTGTAAAAAACATAATTTGCAGATGGAAGTGCAGGTGCACTTCAGCGTAAACAGACATGAGCAAGCCAAGCCCTCGAAGAATCTCATTATGTCTTATTATATATTAACTTATTAACCAGGTATGTTGCCTCTTATCCTTAATTACTGCAACAGCTTGTTTGACGCCAATCCAGAGATTAAAACTTGAGATCTTCCTGTCAAAACAAGCAAATGCCAATACCAATGAGCATGCAAAAGAGTTTTCCAATATACTGCATGCTTCTATTTAGCCTGGCTGTAATCTACTTAACGTTATCGTGACAGAACTCTTTCCTTGATCAGACAGAATTACAAAAAAAAGCCTTCTGACCAGGAGAGTGACTTCCAGTGGATTTCAGCCTTTTAATATCAGCCCAGTCTGGATGATTTTGGCAGAGTATTATAAACGATAACAAATCTCTCGCTTCTCGTGTGGCAGTTCGGTGTGTGAAGCCTCAAACCAAATGTGTCAACATGCCGCAAAGCAGCCAAATGCCTCTTCCCAGCTTGCTGTGATCCCGGCCCAGTTAAGATACTGGATACTGGGGCCTGGCACTGGCTGGGCGGCTACCTCATAGACTAGAGGGCAAAGAGAGGTATTCACACCTTCACACATTGTTTGGAAGCTCGCCCTGGAGGAACAAATCAAAGTTCTCTCCTTACCTTAGAAGAACATGAGATGGGTTATGGAGTGTAAATAACAACACTGCTGGCAAGTTGTAACGCTTTTATGTTTTCCCCTAGCTGTCTTTTCGTTTGCCTACCTATCTATATGTACTATTTATAGGTCTGCACCAGAGTAACATGAGCTACGCCTTACACGTTTGCTGAGGTAGCAACGGAGACAGAAAGAGTAAAGGGAATGGGCCAGTTTGTGTGTGTGTGTGTGTCTTTTGTTTCATCCTTTGAATTTGAGGTTTTGATCAGTTAGTCACAGTTTGTTTTTGTCCTAAATCTCCAAACCTGAGGCCATGCTTAGTGTCTGTACAGTGTGCGAGCAGAAGCTTCACTCTGACGTTCCATTGTGAATGCTGCATGAGTCAGACTGAGTCAGGGGAGGTGCTCCTTATCTGTTTCGATCTCCCTAAAAACAGACTACTTCCTGGAAGACCTCAAGTAACACACACACACACACACACACACACACACACACACAGGAGCATGTATATGCAGGCATGTTCGGCCAGAGACACACCTACATGAATGGATATGCTTTTTCACTCTGTCCATCAGCGATAATGCCCCTCTAACAATTCATTTACTTTTAGCTCCTAGGAATTGAACGTGTTCCTCCAATGAAGACATAGAAAGAACACTTCAAGTCATGCACACAGTCATTACCTTGTTCGCAGTTCTTGCCTCCGTATCCTGTTGGGCAGTCGCAGCTGTACGTGTTCCACTTGCTGACGCACACTCCTCCGTTTTGACACACCTCGTTTGTGCAAAAGTTTTTCTTTGCTGGACAACCTTGGTATCAAAGGCATTAAAAAAATAATTAATGACTATAATAACCTCAAGCATGCTAACTTTAGCAGCATGCTAATTTAGACATTGTATACATTAGAACACACTGTTTATTTTAGGACATCTGGGCCCCTAAAAATCCCTAAAAGTTTGTAGATGTGAGGTGTTTCATTCTTTGCAGTTTATCTTTGTTAGGTGAGCGTGGCTTTGGTGTACAATGCATCATGTCTAACCTTCTGTGGTGCCGTTGTTAGCAATGTAGCTGGCCATGTCGATGGGTTTGCTGTCAATCCGGAGGTTTCTCATGCAGCCAACAAAGTCTCTGTTCCTGACCGGGAAGTCCTCCGGCAGGTTGGGAACTCCACCTAGCAAGAGCGGCCCTGTCAAGTCCAGTGACCTGCAAACGACAGACAGAAAACGGATCAGAGCGAAATTAAACTGTTCTTGTCTGTCAAGGCTACTTTTGAAATCCAGAAACCACAAAATTTGAGTCAGATGTGCGTGATGTTCATTCAATAGTTCATTCCTATTACTTTTGGTTGAAAATCACTGGCAAAAGACTAACAGCAACTGGTCATTAGTACGGGTTTACACCAGAGAGGACAACTGAGGTAAAGTACCAGCCTTTAGTGTGACTGACATTTCTGAAATAAGGTTATTGTGTTGAAGGTTTTATGTTGTCACAAGGCTGCTACTGCAACTGCTACCATCACCATGACCGAGTCAGGTTCCACATACTAGGTCATGTAGGAAGCTGCTTACACCCCGAGCCTCTAAAACACTCAACATCAAACACCAGAGGATTTAAGAGATTTATTATAATGCAATGCTGCATCTAAAGAACCCACTAAACTATTGAAAGTTTAAGTTGTGCACCTACAGCACAAACACTGTTTCCTGGCCAAGAACATGTGGAGCTCATACAAAGAGGAAGAACTTGAAATGAATTCAATGAGGGAAATCCTGACACAAATCAAACTGAGTCTGATGCATCTTGGCGCTAGTTTAAAAAGCCATAAACTGCGAAAGTCGCTGGTCTGTAGTCTGTAGTTATCTAATACCGCGCCTTTGGCAATAAATTAAGTCAAACTGGACCGACTGCACTGAAGTGTTACCAGCTGCAGTTAAAGATGACCATAGCTAGCAACACTTCACGTATAACCGTAGTTTTGATATTAGCGTTGCTATAGCTAGCCACACCAACATATCAGTTGGCTTACATAATTGTATAATGTTCACCTATCCTGAAAATATCAGTAATCTGTTGTTATCAATGTATATGTTCCCATTATGTGTCAACTGTTTCATTTCCTGGAATGGCAGAAAAATAGTAAATGTGGTGATTTAACTGAACTATACTCTTAAATGCAGTAATGTGCAAAAATAGTACACAATCTATATTGTAAAGGTTTTTTTTTTTAGTTACAGCTCAGAAATTCCCTGTGTCAGCAGCAACAAATCTTTGAATTTTTCACCTGTAAAATTCAGGTATCAGGTTAAAAATGTGAAATAGACTTACTAAACAAGTACAAGCAATTGCCCTCTCTCTCACTCACACTCAGGGATCATGTTAAGATGCTCCTCTCAACGAACTTCACCCGGCTGACTGTTTAAAACACATTGCACAGCGGTGTCATATATTTTTTGAATATTCCAGCCTGACACAGTTACAGTATGCCTCTCAGCTTCTGTGACCTGTGCAACAAGTTCCTGAAAGAATGTAACCTCATTAACTCCTCTTTGAAGCTCTCTCTCGGTCTCTATATGTCCCCACCCTCCGCATACTAAATGTGTCTCAGCATGCAAGCTCTCCAAAAAAATGACATACTGTCACACTATTAAGACAAAAATTAATTAGTGTGGGGTAAACACAGAGTAAGTCGGATTAAGCCTGTGTTGAGATGAGCTTTTCCTTGTCTAAGGCCGTGTCTGACAGCAGAAAGGTCATGAGGATGAACACAGATTAAGAGACAAAAGGAGGAGAGGATGGTAGAATCAAAGTTGCGTAACCTGTTGTAATGAAGGCAGTTTAGTGTAGTCCCTGAGGCACAACATATATTAATCTGAGTAGTTTATGTGCTGAGTGTGCTTGGGATGAACTGAATGAGTGTAAAGGCCTAAAGAGACAGACAAGGACGAGCAAAAGAAAACAAGAGACACCGGCGTACTTCTTCTGTCCAGTCTGGGTTCCTTGGGCAGCGCAGGAGTAATTGCCGATCTGCTTTCCAAAGCGAATCGCCATGGAGATGTCACAGTCATCTACGGCAACCACAGCCACCTTCTCTCCAGAGGGTCCATGAGGGATGCCCAGACGCCCTATGTTTGGCTGAAAAATAAATAAAGATTTGAATCTGATTTGATTTGAAAAATATGTTAACATATTGAGTCAGCTGGAAACTGGAACATCTTGGTTCGGAGCTAAATGCATGAAAAACAAAAGACGCAAAAAGAAACAGACAAAAGTAATGAGTGGATGTTGAGATAGCTGAATGTAAACCAGAAACGGCTGGAAGAGTTAGCTAAAGGTATACACTAAAGAAATGAATGAATAAACTGTTGAAACAGACACATTGCATTGCCAAGCTAAAGGTGATGAATAAATTGTTAAAATAGCTAAACATAATTAAGACTGTTGTCATAGATAGTTAAAAGCTAAAGGTAATCAACTGTTGGCATGGTTAGCTAACACATAGGGGTTAAAATAATTAGCTAAATAAGAAACAAATGATTTTTAAAATAGATGGTTGCAACAGAAAGCTAAAATCGTTGAATGAGCAAATTTAGAAGTGACATTCATAATTCAGAAACATTATAACTTTAACTTTAATATCCATGTCATTATTCATTTAAAATCCAAGCAAATGAATGTGACACGACGACTGGTTTCTATGAATTGCTGTGGGGGTCTGGTACGCTGCTCCACACTACATCACATTTATTGTCTCTGTTTGCTGAGTGCAAATTACCTCAACAGGCTGAATTTAGTTCAAATGTTTAATGGCTGATTTCTTCCTTTATTTCTTTTTATTCAATGTGAGAAACTTGGCAGAGACAGCAGTTCTGGTGCCTGATCAGTGTAGATCAGCGCAACACAAACAATGTCCGGCTGACTTTAGCCAACTTGGAGTAGCAGCACACAGGCCTGTCTTGGCTTAAGATGACAAAAAGCCCATTGTGCATTAGCTCGCACCTAATGATTACAAAGTAGGCTAATTCCTGCATCAAGGCCTGTGGCCGACAAATGTTGATCTGAGAAAATGTGGATCAGCTTAGAAAATCAGGCCACCAAATCGCTTTAGTTTTTTTTGTAATACCTAACCTGAGACCGAAGTTCAATGGAGAGTTTCCTAAACAATAGCCGCCTTGGATCAGGAAGCAGAGGGAATTTGAGGAGTTCAATAAAAAGAAATGTTTCCACCAATTAAATAACACCTCTTTCCTTTTTTTTCCTCTTTGCTAACCGAAAAGCAAACTAAAAAGACAGGGCGTCGCCAAAGAAATGAGCTTTCTGGAAACATCAAAAACATATTTAGATGAATAAAACTATAAAATTGAATATTGATGTGCAGTCAAACAAGCGTTCCCATTCATTTTCCTGCTTTAAGTGGCTTACAGAAGATCAAAACGATAAGTTACTTCTCCCTGCTATCTCTCCCAGGAGAACGTTAAATCTCATGACTATGGCAACACACAACAAAAGGACTACAGATCCCAGATCTGATCAGAGCTATGTTTACATAAGGCACCCACTCTGTTAAGAGGTTGACAGTCTGAGTGATAGCAAGAGAGACTTTCAAACCATTATGGTGGTACATCTTCACAGCTCAGTGGGACAAAGTGAAGTGATGAGTCAATTTTCTGAATTAAGAGTCATCAGTATTGTTTTTAGCAGTAGCTTATTTAAGATATTTTGTTTACTTCACATTTGTCTTCTGTCATATGAAAAATGCTGATGAAAGAAGTGAAAACAGATGGAGGAAAGTAAAAGAGAGGCATAAATAAAAATGTGTTTGTCTCCTTCATAAATAGGATTAAAGTAATGAGATACTGGTGGGGCAGGGACACAGCAAACAAAGGAAAATGGGAAAAAAAGAAAAACAGAACAGAAAGAGCGACGGACAAAAATAGGGAGGTGGACTGACCAGAAATAAGAGACTGGAGGGAACAGACAAAAGAGAAACTGGCAGACAGGTAGAAAATGAGCAACAGAGGGGTGCAGTGTCCTCTATTCTGGCTCAGGAGGGCTCCGGTCCGGGCATATTTTCCAACCCACAGGGAGTTTGTTGCTGCCACTCCCTTCGATATGCCCTGTTTCCACTGATTCCACAAAAAAAAAACTGTTTTACACTTTCCATAAAGACGAACAGGAAGGCCGACTGAACAGCAGGACGACTCAGACGCCAACGCTGTTTTCTTTCTCTTTCGGTCCCAAAAGGACCGCCTTTTCATTTTCACTCACATCTAGGGCGTCTCATGAGCAATATAATGTCCATCATACCACACACACACACACACACACACACACACACACAGGTGGCCACGGAAAAATAGGGAATGAGCAACCTTTGGAAGGATTTGATCCCTTTCCTGTGAAAGTGTGACAATACATAACGTGGCCTACAGAAGACATATCAGGCGTGGTCGAGGAGCAAGGCATCATGGGTGAACTCTATCACTGTTTGGTCACATGCTTCTTGCTCATGCTCTAATTGTAATATTTGGCCTGACTAACCTCTCTCAGGCTGACTGCGCGTGTGTGTCACTAACCAATAATCACCTTATATGTAGAGTGTGTATACCAGTCATACTAGTAGGAAGCCACACCCCTGTCACTGGCAACCAGCCAATCGCCCCTCCGCTCTGTACCTACAGGTGCCTACTTGTGTTAAACTCTCCCAACCTCACCTTCTACCATCACCGTGGTTACTGCAGACATCCGAGCGACCCACGCATGAACCGGAGAAGTAGGTTGAGTCCTTGCTGAAATTCTTTACCTGCCTTGATTTAATGTTCTGTTATGTAACATAGACTCGACTTCCTGAACTGACACGACAGCAGTGTGTGTTGAAATGCTGCACTTTGGGAAATCCGTGTCAGCTGCAGCTGTGGCTGAATGTTCACAAGAAATGCCCGTGTAATTAAAAATATCCCTATTAATTAGGAGTCCCTTTTACACCTTGTCCTGCTGTGAAATATGCACGAATGTTCCCTGTGGACAGTCTGTGATCAAGGGACTTGTTCCACTGTGTGGCTTTGTTCAGACAGCAGCAAAACCTGCAGCCTGAAGAAGTAAAACAAACAAACAAACAAATAAATAAATAATAATTGGCACCATGCTGCCAGCTGCAGGAGAACGCTAAAGACCCTAATACAAAGTATCACCATGTTCCAATAAGCTAAGTAGTGTTTAAGGAGAGAATAGAAGGGGTAAAACAGTATAAAGGAGCAGCTGTTTCTGTCTTCTCTATGTACAAGTCCTCTAAAATTTCCCCTAATAATGTGATTCAGGGAAAAAAGTTTTGCTTTATAATCTAATTTTCATATCTTTGCTGTATATATTTATGTAATATCTACACAGAACTTTAGTTTATGTGCTGCAGATCTGACTTGTGCCCAGACTGACTGAAATAGTTGCAGGAATAAAAAAAGAAATCCTCTTTCGACCTATAACAACTGCTCTTCAGGGAGCAAGTGAGCCTAGATAATAAAATGGACATCAATCTTATGTGTGTTCATGTCTGTGGAAATGAATGTAATTTCCAAAACTATTCCTTAAACAAAAAATCGGACAAAGGTTAAAACAATGGATCAAACTACTTTTCAACCCAGTGGGGAAAAGAAAACGAGAGGGAGTGTGTGTGACAACCTTAGAAAACAACAAAGAGGGCAACAAAGGGTAATTTGTCTAATAAATAAACTGACTCGCTCGCTGACTTTTCAAAGAGAGGACTCTGTGGCTAGTCTGATTAAAATCTTGTCATCTCTTTTGAGTTCAGTCAAGTGAGGACGGGATGAGATAAAGACAGGAAGCAAAACACGGGGGAGAGGGAGAGAGGGAGAGAGAGAGCGATTCCCACATATCCCCCGATACACAATGAGCCCGCAGCACAAAAAACCCGGGGTGGGGGCGTTGCAGCTGTTACATGTGCTGATAATTCATAGACTGACACATACACATGTACAGGATGTACACACTGCATTAGCGCTGAACTACATGTATTTAGGATATCTGTGTAATGTGTATGTAATGTGTAGGGGGCATAGGAGCGCAGCTGTTGTACACACTTACTGCATGAGTCAATCACACCGACAATACTGTCAATCAAAAACACTTTAAATCCTCCCCAATAAACAATACCAAGGCCAAAGTTTTGAAGCATGACAACAAAAACAAAGTCGGACTACAAAACATTTATTAAGCTTTATTTAAAGGGGCACTCCTCCAATTTTACACCGGAAGGTCAGTTGACTCATCTTCAGGAGGAAATTAAGGATTTATTTGTGGCACGAAGTTTGAATGATGTGGGTGTGATGTGGGTAAGAGGCTGAGGGGGCTAAAACAAATGCCACTGGTGATTTATGGGAAATATGAGAATCAAAGCAAAGAATTAAGTCAATTAAGTCCAAATCTGACATGTTTTAAAATCAGCTTCTTAGAGTATGATTATTAAGGCGTACAACATATAATTTTCATTCAAAGCATTTTTTAAACTTTTCAAACTACAGATGAGTTTCTATCTGTTTGGCTTCAAGTATGGTCACTCATTTTTTTGGACACACTTGGAAACACTTGTGTTTAGTCTGTCTGTTTAGTGTGTAACCATGGCCACAGAACTGTATATGGTTTCAGGCTTCTCTCTGACCCTTGGTTTAAGAGTGCACTTGGCCCTCAATTTGAGGGGCCCCATGAGAGTCTCTTATTTACCCTCCGTGCTACTCAGGGCTGTTGAAGATTCCCTCTCTCTAAGGTGTCGTCTCCAGGGGCGATAGGCTTGCCGCAGCCATGGGAACGCACTTGATCCCCACAGCTCGCCACAAAGACGAGGAGGGCAGGGGACACGAGCGGCCAGAGGACATGGACACAGACGGAAATATACGCACGACCTCAACATCCACTAAATAATGCCACTTGCATTTAAAGTACACACTTTCGCCTTAAGAGCAACATCAGTTTTACACATGCACACAGGACAAAGACTCGCTCTAGAACACACACACACAAAGACACACACACACACTCTGTCCCTCCCACCAACACATACTCTACACCTCCATTACCACCGGGCTGCCTGTCAAAGCCGACATGATAACTCAACCAGCCCTGCGGCCAGGATAAGGAGCCTTGCTGCACAGATTGAATTACATGCAAAACACGGTTCGACAACTTAGTCAGAAAACACCATAAACGCTGTCAAAATGAGCAACTAATGACCAGGAAGTGTGTGTGTGTGTGCGCGTCGAGGGCGGCATAGAGGGAAAACTCGGTGGTGATTATGTGTTTGTGTGCGTGTTTGGGGACTGTGGGAAGGATGTCTGCAGAATGTGTTTGAGCACGTGTGTTGAGTGACTAAGCGGCCCGCTTCTGTGCCTGTGTGTGTGCTCGTGTGTGTGCGAGGCAGGAAGTAGCTAGTGGAGTTGCAGACGGCAACACGGTTCATTTTGATAATACAGGAAAAAGGGAGCACAGTCTTTTATTTTATTTGGGCTGGCCGGAGGAAATACCATTGTTTCTTTAACTCTCGGATGAAAAATGCCGTTGATGTGATCTCCTGATGTGGAGTGTGGAGTATAAAGTGCATGTGTGCGTGTGCGAGGGAGGTTGCTGCGTTTCCCAGTTAAACTGAGGTAACCACAAGAGAAGACCAAACACGTTTTTATTATAATAAAGTATCCATAAAGAGCTGTTTTAGTGCTGCAACATAAACTGGAGCCAGAACAAAGATGGGCACTGAACCAAAACCAATATCTCTCTTAGATGTGTGCGTGTGTCTTTGTGTGTGGATGTGTGTGTGTGTGTGTGTAAAGTTGATTTTTGGCCCCGTCATGCACAGGCTAGTGTGTCCCACCTTCCCTCTGGCAGCAACATACTCTGTCATGTCCACATTACCTCACCTGCCCTCTGGCTATGTAAACCTAGAGGAGTGAATTATTCAAACACACACACACACACACAAGCACACATGCATACACAAAGACACACACAGAGTTCCAAGAGGCTTTGCGATGCAACGATGTCCCACGTTCAAGCCTATATGTTACTGGTGTCTTCATCGCCTCATCGCGCGTCCATCTATCAGTGTAACAGATGGACAGTGGCCATTGTTGGCTTGCAGCTTTCAAGCAGGAAAACAAATGTGCGGACGACCCAGAAAATGTAACCGTATCCTGTCTGGAACAGCTTCAGAAAATTCCTTTCACAACTCAACAAACATGGCCACCTGCCTGTATACTGACATCAAGGGGATTACCTCCTAATTGATGCTTTTTCAACTGCTTGTTAAAACATATTTTACAGGCAGGTTTTGTCTCTTTGACTTAGTCTGCATGATTAATCCTTAGCGTTCCTCCCCCCGTTCTACTTGATCAGGTACCTTGAATAAGTTTGGTCTTGATGATTTGTGGAAAAATCCCTTTCGTTGCAGTTTTGCATTTGCAGTCCCACTTTTCCTGCGACTCAAACTGGTGAACCAATTTGCTCCCGGTGGGCAGTGTCAAAAAGGATTTGTGTTTTGATCTTTTTGCTCTTTAAAAGATGCAAAGATCATTTTTTTTGTGGTTTCCAACAAAATTATTTCTTTCTTTCTTCTTTCAACAAATTCAACACCACTGTCATGCCAGTCCATTAAATATGCAGCTGCAAGACGGAGACCGTTAGCTTTGCTGGAAGCAAGCCTGGCTCAGTCAAAAGGTACCACTGCCATCACTAATTATCATGTTAGATCTTGTTTGTTGAGTCTATGCAAAATCCAAAGCGTAAAACCAACAAGTTGCTGTATTCCTCTCAGCACTCATGGTGAGCTAAGCTTACCATCTTTTGGCTGTGGCTTCAAACTTTCCGCACAGAAACAAAAGTGGAATCCATCAACTCATCCAATGCTTGGCAAAGAAATGAGCATTTAGAGTCACAGCCATAATGCTGAACTTTCCTTGATGGAGGAAACAATAAAAGGTAGCTATGCAGAGTTTATTTCGCCTCTGGCAGTCAAAGACCAAATTCTGTGCAACATTTAAATGTCCTACATGTATCTAAATCTGACCCGTGATACAGCAGCTGCTGCACGGGGACCATCTAACACTAAACAACGTTTTAAGGGGCATAAAGCAGTTAAGGATCACCGGGATTTATGCTATTGTTTAGTGGTAAAAGCTTTGGCACAATAAAACTGAACTTGATAGGGATCATAGAAGAGATAAGACACACATAAGCGGAACGAGATAAGACAGAAAGATGAGGAGCCAGTGAGACGCAGGAGGAGGAGGACGACGACGCATTAGTGCCAGGACTGTAGAGTGGTTATAAACTTCATTTCTACACTTCCCTTTCTCTTTACTCTTCCCCCAAAATTCCACTGTCTGCCTCTCACAACATTAATAAGAGGTTTTAGGTCATGCTAGGTGAGGTGTGTGAAATTTCTTCTGTTCTGTTACACACACACACACACACACACACACACTCCCTCACATCACAGGGGAGCGAGGAAGGAATGTAGAAATGAGCGAAGGTGAAGAGAAACAGACGTGAGGCAGAGAGAGAGGAGAGATGTAGTGGGTTAGCTGGCCGTGTATGAAGGCGGTCTGCAGTGACAGATTTATCAGATTTATCGTCATTCCTCTATGACACCGTACTGTACACATCTGCTGTTCCTACTGACTGGTTAACTCACTCATCTGGATAAACACTCACATAAATGTCTGGATGTGAAGGTTCAACCGATGTGGGCGTGTTAAGACTGAGTGGGTAGCAGTCATAACATCTGTGCTTGAAGCCTCCTTTATATACAGCGTCAGTCATCCTTTCTCGCCTCAGAAGACACGCTAATCTCTACCTTCATCTCAGGGCGAACTAGTCAAGCTGTCCTCAAACTGGAACGCACACTAATCTATCCAACCATCTCCAACCATCCATGATCTATCTAACCATCTCTTGGCTCTAGCTGCATATTTATACCATTAAAATGACAGTGGAATTAATCAACCCCTTGGCAAAGGAATGAGCGTTTTAGCCATAACATCAATCTTGTTAGCTTGCTCGGTGTAGTTAAGCTAATATATATATGTTTGTGTGTGTGTGTGTGTGCGTGTGTGTATAAAACCTTAAGACAACCTTAAGATTATACTCTCCAATGTCCGTTATCGTCCACTTTGACCATTGCGAGACCCCCCATCAATTCTATTTTGCTGCATCTTTCACATAAATGTCATTTTTAACATGCAGCATTCAATGATCAATTAGTCCAAATGTGATGATTCATTCACACATTATAATACACAATTTATTGTGCAGATCAATTACATGCCTAAAAAAATAAGTTTTTTACAGTCCTCCTCAGTAAAACATAAGTTCTTTGGGTCCACTCCTAACACAATAGACTATTTTTAGTATAATGTAAACCTGAGATGGTATGTTAAACTAAATAGCTTTGAAGATCATTTTAACTCTGCCAAATGTGACATCACATCCCCACACGTACAAACACACACTCACACAGGAGGTACAAGGTACCTACTACAATCAAAAGGCCACAAGCCTCAAACTGGGTGTAGACATTTGCTCTGTTTAACCGATATCTCGCTGTGATTTAGTTAATTCACCAAATTAATACCAACCAATAAGGACTTAAAGGGATCTCAGTGTAACACAAGAAGAGATTAAGGTTAGAAGCTACAACTAAATCCCTCAGACTAAATAACGGTCCAAACAGAAGCGTGTGAACCCAGAGACGTTTGCTGTCCATGCTCATTATAAGAGCCATCTCCAACAATTTCTGAGTGCCATTAATCCTCCCTGACAGAATCGTTGCTGCGGCCCGCCACGCTGCTGCCAAGGAAAACACAGTCACTGCTCACTGGGAGTCTACCTACCTGTCTGCCTGCCTGCCAGAGCTCAGACATGTTTATTTCACCTGAACAAACCTCAATGGAGGAAGTCAATGAGAGCTGACAGATGAGAAAGAAGGTTGTTACTGTGTCATTTCTGCTTGTGCGCCACAGGTCCATTTTTAGATACAGGTAGCGTCTACTGATATGTGGTCAGGTAAGAAGGATGGTTGTGCACTACTGAAAGTCAGAGAGCTGCAGCAGTGATGCAACAAAGTAAGTCCTCGATGCATGACAGCTGCTCAACTGGGAGACTTTGAGGCTGAAATGAATCGCACTCCAATAGAAATCACCCGGAACTGGAAGCCACCATCTCCATCCCCACACCACGTACACATCACACATGTTAAAAAGTACTGATTAAGCTTGTTTTAAAAGACAAATGTGAGTGCATGTGAACATGCAGGCTGAAGCAGAAAGAGGAGGTGAAGCTGATTTGTGTTCAATTAATAAATGTTACTGCGGCATTTTAATGAATAAGTTCCTGTTTTTATCAAGAAGCTGAAAACAGGAGAGACAGAAGAAAGCCAAGTCACACTGACACTACCAACTACACCAACTACTGAGTCCACACACCTTCTACTGCCAAACCAAAACCAGAACACTTCTAAATCTATTACAGCCTCTTCTATAGTTCATACTGAGCGAGAGCTAACACCCCAGTGTTAGAGGCCATGTTACCTCTGTATATCTGAGGTAAGCATGTGTAATAGAGTTAGTCCAGTAGACTGTGCTAGAAGCAGAGCAGGGGCCAAATGAGACCCGGGGGGGAAAAAAAGCCACCAGTGGCGACTAGGCTAGAGGTCAGAGGTTACCTCCTTCTGATTGAGCTCCAGCCAGGCAGTATAGAGCGGGAGCCGCACAGCCCCACTGGAGTCCACCAGACTCCCCCCTTCCTGGGAGAGAGACACCGTGAGAGAGAGACACCGCGTTAGACCTGTAGCCCACAACCAAGCCACGTCACTGTGCGTTTGTCAGAAGGATGCTTGCGTGTATTTATGCTGTAACTTCTCATCAGTCTAGTTTGGTTTTGGGGGGTTTTTTCACTTAATTTGCATCCTTTTATTGTGCACAAACATGATTATCACACTTCAAAACCATGTTAAATGCACACATTAAAGATGTACTGCAAGTGTGTGTGCAAAGGCACGCGAGCTCAAGTGTCTGTGGTTTTGGATTTGCTACCAGCCAATCTGCCAACAATAACTACTTCCAAAGTAAAACATAATTCCTCGGTGCCCACTTCAAAAACACCTCTCCCACCACCTTATACAATAGGCTACATCTCATGCACTGCCGCCTCTGGACAAAGATGTCTCTGGCAGATTTATATTACACTGTGAAATACTGTGCGAAGCAAAGAGCAGGTGAAATTTACAGCAGGAAATGCACAGGGAACAGAGATTGTTTTCTTTTTGGCATATGGATGTAAAAGCTCTAAACCAACTTTCTACATGACAACAAAGGTGGTTACACCACTCTGACATAAAAACGTGGGTTTTAAAAGCATGTTTACATTCTGCAGGTTACTGTGTGTTAGAATGGTTGCGACTGATTAAAAGCACTTAATGTCTCCACTGATATGGAGTGTATCTGCTTTGTTTAAAAAGCCACATATACTGTACGTTGCATTATAATTAGCAAAAGAGTAGTTCCTGCAATTTAAAGGTGCCGTGTGTGTTTATCTGCAGTGATAACCTTAACTGTTTGGAGTCTGGGGAAACTTGCGTCAAGAAGAAGAAAGAATAACATGGCCTCTTCCTTTGAAAACCCACCCTGCCGGGGAATGCAGAGTCGGTGGGCTTCTCTTCAAAAAATAACTACTTAATTTTTCAAAAAAAGTCCTTTGCTGAGAAAAACACACATGCAACAGTCTCCGACTCGCACAATGCCACAGTCCCTCATCATAACACACACATGTGCACATTGTTCATCCCTGTGCACAGCTGATGAAGTACGTGAGAGAGTGTCTGTGTCGCCATGACACAGTCATATACCTGATAAGGCATGCATCTGCCCCCTTAAGTCTTTACGGCCACCATAAAAAGACACATGTGGCCTTGAGAATTAGTGTTAAAACGACGACACACGGAGATGGATGATAACTCCGAAACCATTTATGAGCAGTGTATTTATTTTAAGAGCAATTATCCAATGTCTCCATGCGTGGAAGACTCTGTGTGTGTACGTGTGTGTGCATGTGTGGGACTGCATATCAACTTGTCCTGGAAACCCAATAAATCCTGAAACATCAACAAAGAGACAGAGAGAAACTCAAAAGAAGGGAGCACAGCTGCTATTTATTTTTTTCGACAGATTAAGGAGGGCCAGAGAGAAAAACTCCATTTATAATAGAGGCGATCATGCAAAATAAAAGCATCTAACATCTGCAATCAGTGAAATTATCTAGGATTAGTGTGGGTGTGACTCTAATTTAGTGATCCACTTTGGTTATGTCTATTAGCGGCTGCCATCTGAAACAAATGATAAATATCATTCTGACATAATATCATTTCTAGTTTACTCTAGTTAACTGTTTTTGGCCACTTTGGGGAAACAAGCTATTAACATACTGGGATTAGAGTTATTAGAGTGAATGTTGCACAAATGTAGCGTATTTACACATCAAGCAGACACAGAGTAGCAATATAATTCATTTGATCGTGTTTCTGAGCACATGATAAAGTCTATTATTCACTCGTTTAGGCTCTGTTTTTGGTCTCCACCAACTCCTGAGGGAAATGTCTGTTTTTTATGCCTCCAAATGCTCCACGATGTTAATCAGCTACTTCAGGTAGTATACAGTGAATTTATGAGCTAAAAACAGCTGCTTGCCACAGCTGGAAACAATACTGATGAGTGTGGTGAGAGTGAACTAAAACATATGGTTTGTAAAACCCAAACAATGAGATGAAAGTTGCTAAATTCTTTGTAGAGCAGAGGGGAACTGCAGAATCTGGTAATAAACCTCTATGGATTAGTCACTATGACTGACCCTTTTCAGATGCACTTAATCATGTGACCCATTGTTTATATAAAAATAACATAGCTGCTTTAAAAATAGGACGTTTCCCTTTTTTCAAATCTTTCCTGTTGCACTGTGAATACTTCAAAACAGTATGTCTACAAGCTATAACATTTTATTTTCAGCAGTTAACCCCAGAAACAAGATGTGCCCATACCTTTAAATGAGGCTGTAACATAAACTTTTAAGGAGCTTGAGGCTCAACAGCATCTTGTGGTCAAACTGAAGTTTTTAATATTTTCACTGATGTGACAGCACTGAAAATATTACTGCAGGGCCTTTCCTTATTTGAGTTAATCCAACAGGTCTATAAATATAGCTGAGTGTGGCAGAGTTACATCAAGTGTTTCAGGCCCAGCAGAGGTGGAATGCAAAAATACACACGCAGTATATTCAAAAAGCACTTCAAGCTATGCTGTGAAGTAATTTGCACTTATGTTCTGATGATTAAAGCGCTGCCATGTAAACAGCACCAGTGTGAGAGCGAGTGAGGAACAGCAGAAGCAGAAAGAGTGAACTTTTGGTACTCGCTGGTGATAAGAGCCAGCTAAGCCTGTCTGGGAATGCTGTCTACACACCCTTGCTGTAAATATTATAGCCATATTAGCCAGCGTAGCACTATTAACGTACTGAACATCAAGCCTTTGTGCAGTGTAAAGCAACACACAGGCATGTCGTATCTGCAGTCATGCTCCACTTCTCTGAATTTGGCACCATGTGGATGGATCACATGGAACTTAATTATAGTTTATTCCTAGCTGTGGTTTACAGTTGATTGGTGTTTAACTCATAAGCATTTTTCATACTTTATTCTTGTTTAAAGATTGCTGGTGAAACATGAATGCACACATAATTAAGATTCCTGCAAATTCCTTCTTGTTTGTTGGTTCCATGCATACAAGTCTGATCTGGAACTTTGAGATTATTGAAATGGACCATAGAGACACAGTCACAAAGTCATATTTTCATGATTCTGAACCTGGTTAAATGAAATTTACAAATGTCAAACACTTGATTGAAAGTTTGTTGTGTGATTTGAATATCTATAACAACATCTATCTATAACAACAAGCGCACAGGTCTTTAGATGCAATCTCCATGGTTAACAGCAATACTCAGGCTTAAAGCAAATCATTTTAAATTAATGATTTGTTGAAATGTGAGAATATGGTTGCGCTTATGTAAAATTCAGTGAAAATAAAATATATAAAAAAATCCACATCTATCCTGCATGTGTTCTGTCCTGATGTGATCCATGCAGGTGGCTTGGCAGAAATAATCATGATAAAACTGACATCCTGCCCAATGTTCAGCTGAATAGCATCATTTCCTGCAACAAAAGACATCATTTCCTGTAGTCAGCATACATCAAAACCCAAGACAAAACCTCCTGCTGCCCATTTACGTTTTTATCTGCGTGCCTATGTATGTGTGTGTGTGTGTGTGTGTGCGCACATTTGTGGTTCCTGTTTAGGTTTGCCTTGCTGACATAGTCAACTGTCCTTGAGACTCTGCACCATGGAATTTCAAACATGTATTCATCCTTCCACTTCTATTGTGTAACATCTCTAATAGCAGCACGGACATATGCACGCATTCAAATACGCACACACACACACACACACACACACACACACGCACACACACATACACACTCAGAGAGGCACTCTATTTGTCTGCCCCCCACAGATGCAAACACACGTGCACACAGCTTTCCAACCGACCTAGATCATTGCAACAATGGCAAGTCCATGTCTGTTGTCATGCCAACCCTCCCCTGACCTTTGACCCCTGTTTTTAAGCAGAAGCATCCTGGTTCTTGAAGAGAGCTGCAGCAGCTTTAAAAGGGTGCACCCGTACAACCCCGCACACATCATCTGACCCAATAAATCACCATCCATGTGTGCATGAGTGTATTGTGTGAGTATGCCGTTAGAACCGTTAAAAAACAACTCGGGCTCATGTGGAAAAAACAAACCTTCTGTGGGTTCCACCAACTATTCCTGGATGTACAGTAATACCAGGTTTATGAATTAAGTGTGCTCTAAGTTCTTAATAACTACTAGTTTTAAGTTAGTGATTTAATAAATCAGGTTGCATCATTACAAAATATCTTAAAACCTTGAGTTATGTCTGGATTTGGGTACACACATACTAAGACAGACACACAAAGGCAATGGTATAGAAAATAAGAGGTGTCATAACATAACTGTTTTGGGGTCTACTTTGTTCTATTTAGATATGAATGAAGTTGGCTAAATGAGAATGACAAGGAAATTTGGGTTCAAGTTGACATAACCAACACTATTTGGTCATGTCTGCTAGAGTAATGGGCATAAAGTTTTGTGATTCAAGGTATCTAATTTTACCAGTTTACATCATTAATAAACAGTCATTTGTTTAATGTGACGTGTTGACCATATCACTTTGTTCACCCTTCAGTCTAAATGATCGTATGTTAGCAAGCTAAGTTTAGTTTTGTCAGTTAGCTATTTCAGTGATTGTGTAAATCACTTATCTTACGGCTAGGCTAGCTTTGATTTAGCATTACTGGCATTGTGTAATTTTTGAGAAACTGAATCCAAAATCGTCTAATTTTCATCTCTACTGAACAGCATTTTAACAGCTTGTACTCTTCAAATTTTAAAGGTCTTAACTTATATTAGCAAGCTAACATTAGCTAGTACCTAATCTATTCTGTATGTGACTACCTTTAACGTAATGATTTACAAATCTCCAATTACGGTAACATTTTACAACCTGGCTACATTTTAACTCAGCAGGCAGCTGATCTCGAACATGTTCATTAGTTTTTATTTGCTGTTTTCTTCTGTAAAACATTTTGTATGCTTGTTAAGAAAAGTGCTAAACAATTAAGTTTATCCGTATATCAACACTCCAATCACCAGTAGCCATCCTGACCAAAGTCTCTCCGTTTATGATCCTTAAAAAGATTCCAGAAAGATCACATGTGAACAGAGAGGCAATATTATTTACATATGTACATGTTTGTTGTGCATGTGATAAATGTGTATTACATCACAGTTTGAGAATTGGGCTTTGATCTTCCCTCTGGCCTCTCTAGGCTATGCAAGTAATTCCGAGTACACACAAATGTGCATGTGACTCTAAAAGTGGGTGCTCTTTCATGCACAGCAGACATAAAATATACGTGCCTTCATTCATTCTCATGTCAACACGTCTAATCTATTGTGAGAACATTACTGCTTTTTGCCATATACATTTCCCTTAATCCCTCCAGCAACTGATGTAGGATTAAATTACCATCAGTCAATCTGACTTCTGATCACTCAGCACATGAAGAAAAGCTGACCCCCGTGTCAGCGCTACAGTCGGCCTCGAGCTAATTCAACGGAATGTGTCACCTGCTTTGCAAATCACTGGTCTGTATTAAGATTGACATTGGTGAAATGGGCACAGCCCCTGCTTTACACGCTAATAACACTTGGATACGCTCACAGCACTGGTGTAACTGGCGGAGATGTTTGTTCATGTACTCCTTGTATCTGCAAAGCACAGTGGTGCAGAGAAAGCCTATAGGATCAGTAAAGCTAAATTTAAAAAAGGAAAATACACTGCACAGAGGTGAAGCACAAGGAAACTGGTAGTCTATCTCTTGTTTACAATAGATACAAACATGAGACAAACCAACAGACAAACAAGACTCTTCAGTGCCAAAAAACTGTACCCTGCAAACAATACCTGTGGTAGTTACGAGCCTTGCAGCAATGTTAACAAAGCACTACAAGGTGTAGGCCATTGTCTCTCACATCATAAAGGCAGTGCTGTTGAACAGGCAGACATATGGCCTAAATACACCTCAAACAATGGATACAGATGTGACCCTGCAGCCAACAAGGTACATTATGGTAGCCTGATTCATCTCCTTTGATGAATACTTCCCTGTCAAGGCTACCTTGTATGCTATGGGCTCTAAAGCTGATAGGAATCCGGGGTGAACAAGGTGTGAAATGTGAGATGGTGTGTACTGTAGGCTAGCATTAGGCCAAGAAGCAGGTTACTCTCTTTAGCAAGTTGCAAAACACAAGTGCTGCTGAAATACGCTGCTGGAAATCTTGGGCCAGTGATGCTACAGCTCTTAGCATAGACCACTGGTTACATTGAGGAAAGAGAAGGAAAAAGGTAAATTAAAAGGTTGTCATAATAACCAATAATGCATTCCAGTTAGCATGTTAGCTTTGAAATGTTATAAAGTAAGAGCAGCGCATGCTGTGTTATGTGTCCACAAGGCTTGAGTCAATTGGCTTCACTTTCGTAAGAATGAAAAATTAACAGTTACAACAACTTTAAATGGTTAAGGTTGATGTTTAGCAAGGTATCAGACAGACTGTGTGAATAACAGGGTCCTACTTTAGTTCATGAAGTTATCATGCACAACATTGCCATTTCTGCTGTGGTTAACCAGTGACTAGTTTGATTTATGAGTTCATTTGAGAGAAAATCCCACTTGTAGCTGTCAAAACTGTATTTTACGTTCTGATGAATTACACATTTAATAAGCAGACACAAACTATGGGATCTAGATGTTCAGAGAGCTGGTGTGATCTTATTTCCCGTCTGGTTTAATGTTATAACAACAATGCCCGCAGGCTCTGGAAGTTTGTTGGAAATTAACACCAGCAAATGACTGCAGTGTAAGCCCTTCTAATATAATATAACAACTGAAGTCGATACATGAGCTAGTTTGTGAAATAATCGCTGTCTCCTCTCTGTGATCGGACTTAGAAAGGAGACGCAAGAAGACCATCGTGGGAATGACTTGAGAACTGTCTTCAGACACTGTGTGAAGCAAACTAAGAAATCCCTTTGTCTGAGATTGTATCATTATGAAAGTATACATCAGCTACACATAAAGACAATCCACCCTTATCTGAAAACCAGACATACTTAGGCTGTGAAGTGGGAAAATACAGTTGTTGAACTTTTGACCCTTGAAACTGAAGCCAGGCCACTGCGCTTAGAGCAAGAAAGCTATACCATAATTCAGTGTCAAAGGCTAAGACAGAGGGGTGAGCCCCTGAGTTAACGTCATGAAGCATACTTGTGCAGTTAAGATAATCTCCCAAATCAGCAGTCAAGACCAACCTTGGTAGCCTCTGAAGAAAGCCACGTTTTGCAATGTATCTTCTAAATTAATCAATCAATTAATCGATGAATAAAGTGAAATTTCGGCTTGATTTTCTACATTACAAACCACCCAAAGAAAAATCTGAAGGGCCAATACATCATATTTCAAGCCCATTTCAAGTTTTTTACGGGCTAAAATGGATTTTTTTTTAAGTGCACTGTACATGCGCCGGTCAGTCGGGTGCTTAATTTCCTTACCTTGTTGTAGTAATGCAGCTGGACAGAGTGCCACTGGCCGTCACTGACCCCACCTGGGATGTAGGGAGACACTGTTGTCTTTGTCTCGCCTGGATGATGAGGAAAGAAGGCAGTGAAGGTGAATAGAGGGTGATAGAAAAGACAAAGGAAAGGGAGACAAGAGACAAACAGCAAAAGGCAGTTATGAATATAATGTAATTTAAAGGATTAAGCACAGCTGCTGCTTACATCTGCAGCATAGTTCTTATTAAGCATCTTGACATTTATTGATTCAAATTGGGAATATGTGACTTCATTCATTGAATGATTTTACTTTTGGCATACAGCCACTGCAGCATGAAGCTGTGCTGTGCTTTAATATGCAGAACCCCTGACTGAACGAGGAATGGTGACAGAAATGTCTATGTTCTCCAGGTTATTGATAAGTTACCATTGAAGGTAAACTCTGTGGCCTTACTTGACACACACAGAGACATACACACAAATACACAAACACACACACACACACGCAATGATCATAAATCAACGGAAAAGCCAGTATTAGTCCGTAGTATCAATGGCTCTCAGTAAGAACAGTGTAGAGCACAATGGCACCAGATTTACTTAGGGGATTACTCTGTTTGTCAAGGGCAGCAGCAGCTTGGATAGGAATCCACTACTCTGCAAATCAGTAAACAGTATATCACCACTGAGAGCTAGTGTGTGTGTGTGTGTGTGTGTGTGTGTGTGTGTGTGTGTGTATGTGTGTAAAAGTTAATGAATGGTGTCTCAGTTTTCTGGTTGTGCACGTGAGGAACAGCAAGAGGGCAAAGAATGCCTACTTAAGCGATTGTCCTTCCTACTTTGGTCATGTATGTACTGTACGAGATACACCTAGCATGTAGCACTGAAAGAGAAATACTGCCAAGAAATCAGAAGACTTTCTTTTCTCATTATCAGTGAGTCATAATTCAGAACATTTAATTTGATGAATCATGCATTCAACATCTAGTCATATTTTGGATTTGAAGTTGGGCCTTGGCTCAGCTCCCAAACGGGCTTCACCCAACATAATCATATTGAAGTGGATTCCTCCCCGCATCGTACCATGGGAAAGTAGACCGGCTCGGAAAACAACAGCCACCACTCTGGAGAATATGTGTTTGATCTGCCATCCAACAGTAACCAGTTTTAACAATGACTGTGGGTGTGCATGTATAACTGCACATCAACCGTATGTGTGCGAGTATGCATGTGTATTTGCATGTTTGTGTGTACAAGTATACTTTTAAAAACTTGCATTATTTGTGAAGAAGTCTAGTTTTGAGTAATCCAACTGTCATGTGATTTGCTCAGCATTTGTTTGTGTGTGTGTGTGTGTGTGTGTGTGTGCGTGCGCGCGTGCGTCTGCGTGTGTAGCTTTTTTCGGCCAGTTAAGTGTCTGTGCCGTCATTAATCAGTGTGGCAGCTCCCTCTCAGAGGAAGCAGCTGCTTTCAAAACACTAAAACACACCCAACTCTCTTACCTACATGAACAGAAACACAACCTCACACACAAATGAACAAGTTCAAACTCAGACATCTGGATACATGCATGCACTGACACACATACACAAAAACATACACCCTTGTCTAGAAAGTGCGTGTTGATAAGAGATATTCTGCAAGCTCTTTGTGAAAGTCACTTCAGATAAAGAGCACTTACACCTGTGCTAATCTACTTACAGTGTATCTGATATTGACAACACTCACTTCAAGTGGCCACCACACAGGTGGCCACTTGAAGTCAGGTCAACACACGAATACATGCATATGTGGCCTAACCTCCAGAGAAGGTGAGCTGAATCTGCTCGTCAATGATCTCCACTGCGATGAAGTCGTGCTTTTCATTGAATCTGCCGTTGTAGAGAAGCAGTGCGTTTCTCTCTCTGGTAGCAAACCTGCAGAGACAGACGGGACTTCAGGGATTCAGACTGCTGTAGACATATCTAATAGCAGCATAGTTAACAGTGGTCAATTAATCAACCAAAAAATAGACATACTGTATGTGGTAGCAACAACAAAGCTTTGTTTTATGCTATATAAAGGATATATTCATCCAATTCAAAAGTCCAAAGTGAGATTTATAATAAAACCATGGCTGTTTAGATTTATTTGAGTGGATCCAACTGCTTTTCTCTGCTCTAGCTAATGTTTCCTGTCACATTTCTGAACACCTATCCAACTCAAACAGACCAGGACTGAGTGACTGAAGGCCCTGCAGATAGCTTTATGATGAAAGAGCCGACCAGCTCTTGAGGAAAAGTCTCTTGGAGAGGAAAGGCAGGATGTGTAAGGCCGGTGGGCTGCGGAGAGGAAACAGTCCCCCTGCCTAATATGATGCATGCGTGTGTATCCATGTATGTGAGAGGGAGAAAGACGTGGTAAATGAGCCAATACCTGCAAAGTTCGTGTGTGTGTGTGTGTGTGTTCGGAGAGTAAGGTGAGGGCAGAGGAGTCAGCCGGCAGATGCCAGTGGGGCCAACGGGGCAGGAAGTCAGGATGGCTGTAGCCAAACACTGATAAGGGAAACTCATCACACAGCCTTTCCTGTTTTCACCACTCAGTGAACCTTTCTCACCGTCACCGTGTCTGCGAATTCGCATTATCAAACTCGTAATGACTACCGGTAACGAAACACGTGACTTAAAAAATTCTCTCTGCTGTGTTGAAAATGTGCTGAATCAGGGTTATTTTCTCCCAGCAGTTTCACAAACACAGCTAATAAAGTTGCACATTCAGGTGGAGTGTGTGTGTGTGTGTGTGTGTGTGTGTGTGTGTGTGTGTGTGTGTGTGTCTTCTTTACTTTCATATGTGTGTGCTTGCATGTGTGTATTGAGGAGAGGAACTGAGACACAATGGAAAAGTGTGTACATGTCTTGGCACGCCCCAGTTGACACACTTTAGCTCACTGAACTCCACTGTGTTTATTTGCGCAGCTCCTCGCACTCCCAAAATTACCATGTGCTACACACATTGCTACAAGTATCACAGACATGTATTGCTATTGCAGTGCAGTTAAACAGCTGGTGCAGAAATCCAAAAGGAAAAAAAAAAAAGAAATATCCAGAGAGATTCCAGATTTTCCAAATCCAAAATTTTAATTTAATTTTATAAATTTTAAGAATGCCTTCAAAAACAAGATTCAGTACTTGAATTTGGCACATACTATATAAATATTACTTTGTTCTAGTAATAAATTTACAAATAGTAAAATAATAGTTATGACAAGTTCAAATGGACACTGCAGATGTCCATTATGTGGATGTCAGCTCTGAGTCTACGCGTCCACACTGTGACGACAACAGACCCTTGCATATTAGCTTAAGTAACGCACTAGGGAGTGTGTTTCACTGCTCTAGCATAAGCTGCAACTGTTAAGTTTCAGCTAACTATCTCCGTACCTGCAGAGGCAACCTAGCGTTAATTCTAGATAGTTAATTAGTTTGTGGAGTTACAACATGTTCTGGTCCTGCTCTAACTCAGCTAGCACACCCACTGTGTGGTATTTACTCAGTGTGTTGAGGCCAGTGAGGCCATACTTGAGCGCAGCACTGCAACAGAAGAGCACGTGTCTTCTTTGTTTCCACGACTATTAACTAGATCATCAACTAGTGAAGACATTAAGTTGTCGACTGAAACCTGGCAGCTTTAGCCTCAGTCTTTTAGCAGAATATCATCTGCTGGAAAAGATTAAATAATAGCCTGTTAGACTAGTTAACCTATTCAGCTAGCCTTAGCTAATAACATCTACTTACAACAGTTGTAGTCTGAAATACTGGTCGCAGAGCTTAATGAGATGCCTGCTTTGGTTTACCTTTGACCAACTGTTATAATAAACACTATGAATTTCACTGGGTTAGCCTGCCACTATTATCATTGAAAGTATGCACTGTGACAGACTAGCAACAGTGGGTAAGTGGTTGAACGCTGAGCTAGGATTAACTGGAGGGAACTGATGGCACATGGTGGTAATTGGTAAAGACAAAAATAAGGAAAGACAGACCAAAGGAAGGAAGGAAAGACAAAAAGTACTCACGTGAAGGAAACGGTGAAGTGGAACCTTTGCCGCAGGCCTCTGAAGGTGATGAAGGACTGTCCGGGGAAGCTGCGGGTGGTCATTTCACAGTAGGGCTTCTCGTACTCCCCTGGTGGACACTGGCACATGAAACCACCCGCAAGGCGGTTAACACACTTGCCTCCGTTCTTACACACGCCAGGCATGCATCGGCCTGAGGATGCATTCAGCTCACAGTGTTCACCTATAAGAAAAAAGAGGGGGGTTCATTTTTTTCAAATCCGATTTCTGTTCATTTTGTTTGTTGGTTCATTCTTTCATTTTATTTTTTACCGGGTGTGACACCTGCCTTTGACAGGAGACGCCTTTTAAACCTGTCTGTTTACGGTAAGTCAGCACTGTGTTGTAGATACGACATGTGTATTGCAATTGCGGGGCAACGCAATATGAATGATAAATGACCTGTCATCATATCATGTCATCAATTTATTATCATTATTTTATCTTTTCTGTGAAGCATGTTGTGCACCGTTGAATGAAATACAGACTAATCAGATGTATCACCTGTTTGGAATCTGCTTATTTTAACAAGATGGCTTTGATTATAAGTCAGGCATACTTATACAACAGCTTTAACATGATGCTTTTTAGGCCCCTTATGAAACTGGTATGAAAAGCCTTTCTCCCTCTAAACATTAGCAACAATGATAAAGTTCTGTTTATAGGCCTTTCTGGGAAGTAGCAGTCTTAGCCACAAGCTTAGCAAACAATGTGGCCATATTTGGAGAGAAGAGAGAGGATAAGAGAAATATAGAAAGGCAGTGACCACGGAAAAAGACAGAGTAGGTGAAAGAAAGAAAGAAAAAAGAAAAAAGAAAAAAGAAAGAGAAATTAAAGACAGGGATGAGACATTCCTGCATTAAGTCAAATCCGTGGCTGAACTCATGCTGAAGCCTTTACAAAAATACAGCTATTCAAAGATCAGATAATAGCAGACAGGATAAATCCTTCTTAGTGTCAAGTTTGGTTTTACAACATTACAGAAAACATTTACTCTTACGTGAACAAACGACACATTCCTAGAGTTATTTGAGACCATGTGTTCTAATTGCCTTTCATGTACCTGCTTTCCCTGAACCACTCTGACATCTACTGAACTACCCATGTCCATCATTGATCACAAATACTGAAAAAAAACCCTTCTGTTTATTTGGATCAATACAGCCACTGTGTATGTCTGTGTTCATTTATCAAACTTAACTCATTTTTAGTCTACAAAAACTGCAGAGAGCCTCTTTAAATCTAAGTGTTGTATTGATTTATTGGACTGAAAGAACTTTCAACCTGCCTGATTAAAAAGTAAGGAAATACTCAGAAACCAAAAACAGATTTTATGCATTTTTTTGCGTGTTTTCATCCGACCAACCAAACTAACCAGGCTAACAAGGATACTTTGGACTGACTCAGTGTCAATGAGTTCTTGTGTACACACTGCTTTTTGTTCTGGGAGTTGCCATAAGCCTGTCCTTCATTGAAGAACTTGAAGGCTGCATGTTGACATCAAATCTATTATATTATCTAATTCCGTTACTTACTGTGGTTGGTCTCACCATGGGAAATTCCTCCTAAATGACCATGTAGCTCTAGCATTGTCCAAAATCAGCCAGTTTGGCCCGGATTCCTGGCTCAGTTCATGTAAATTCCTCCACTGATACACAAGCAGACCTCTTTCTGACTATAATATTATTTGTGACAGATGGTTCTGTGTCTCATGCAGTGTTGTGTGTCAACTTGTTGTGCAGACAAGATCTTTCCACCCCGGGACACACACAGACCCCCAACACCACAGCCTGGAACCAGCTAATGGCCCTTCTCTCCTCAGCATAATCCTTTTTTCCGAGGGAGAATTATAAGGATCTGTTTCCCTGTAATGTGGGAAACCCAAGGAGGATAGAGCAGCCCCCCCTTGTCATCAGCCTCATAATGGCCCCTGATGGACCCTGACTATCTCGAGTTGAACTGTGACCTTCAAAGCGGTGACACAGAGATGTAGGTAAGGAAAATATGATGGCTGAGTAGAAGAGATGGACATTGGGAGTAGGAGAAGAAGGCGAGACAGGGCCCGTGAGTGACAAAGGCAGGTATAATCACATAATTACATCAGATAAGATAGAGGAAGAGAAGGAGCAGAGAGGTAGAGGGTTGGGACAGACAGAGGGAGAAGAGGGATGACGGCTGTCAGAGGCCCTCGAAGCTCTATTAGGGAGAGACAGTCAGGTATCAGATGTCCGAGAGGGAAGTATGGGATGAAGATCACTGACATTGGGAAATATTTTGGAAAGTGATTTCAATGGGAATGATGAAAGCTTCCAAAGCTTCCCATAACTCAACTATCATGTGACCAGTAGCAGGCAGAGTTTAGTATTCTTTGTTCTTCTCTCTAAATCGATGTAAAAAGCAATTTAAAGGCACCGTGCGCTGGAGGTCTGACCTAGTGCTGAATGCATTTCATTCCTCATAAAAGATCTGCAATACCTTTTTTTGAAACCCATAATGTTTACATCCACATTTGGTAGATGAGAGGCTTCTTCTTACTCCCTTTTTGCAAGTGCATTAGGCGCGTGCTCTCGACACATTAGATTCACCAATCATTTACAGTAATAGCAGAAAAACACAGCCAGGATATGCATCTCTAAACCAGCCTGCTCGTGCACATGCTTGGGCTCTTGTGTGCATTCCAGTGAAACACGAGATACAAACAGAACAGAATCAAAACACATCAAGTAGGCAGGGAGAAACTTCGACATTTTAGGTCTCATGTCAGGTCCATTCACTCTTCTTTTAGCCTCATTTTGGTCTCCACCAACTCCTGAGGGAAATATATGGCTTGTGTCTCCACTTTGGCTCAGGTTTTATTTACTTGACAAAAACACTGATACACTTAGCAGTAGGTGCTATTTCTATAAAGCTGCAACAGAACCAGCACTGGTTATACAACAGGGGACAATTTTTCCACTGTAGAGCAGAAAGAGCTACCCCTTTGTACTACCATGCCTTCACGTAGATGTGAATGGGGTTTTGGTGAATGGGTTAAGTGATATTTGAGACAGATCTGGTTTGACCAGTGTTGTCAGCATTCCTTACACCTCTTTACAGCAATAAATCTACTGTATGTGTGTGTGTGTGTGTGTGTTTGTGTGTGTGTAGATGTGTGTGTGTGTGCAGGTGGCTATACCTACAGTATTACAAAGCAAGTTTTCCCTGCCTGACCTGGGGTCAACCTCAAGCTACAACAATAGGTAGTGAGAGTTTTACAACCTGTCAGTGCGGTTTGGCAGTATTGTTCAAGTCATTGATGCTGTTGTCAGAAAGAATATGGGAGCTTGGTTTTACTTTTGAGAGGCTTTCATTTACTTTGCATTAAAATAGCTTCTTTGGTTGCTTTTATACACACAGACTATTGTCACAAAGGGCCAACTGGTATTTAGCACAATACATTTATATTTTCTATTTCTATTTGTCGCTGCCATTATATATAGGTTTTGAGGGTACTGAGAAAATCAGTTACTCTAATTTGTTGTTACCAAAAAATTTTTACCAACTCACCAGTGAAATCTTCCAGGCACTCGCAGGTGTACCCTCCCTCTCGGCTGCGGCATCTCCCATTATTCTTGCATGGTCCTGAGTAGCAAAGATCAATCTCAGTCTCGCAGTAGTCCCCAGTGAAACCAACTGGACAACGGCACCGCAGCCCATTGATGGGGTGGATAGGCCGAAACAGGACCGTGTCGGAGGCGATGAAGGGAGGGGAGCTGTCAAACTTCAGCACTGATACACACTTCATGTAGTTCTCACAGGGCTCCCGTAGGCAGATGTTGTCATCAAACGGCAACACCTGGAGAAAGGCAGAAAATCTCATTCACATTAATAAACCTGTCATTGTATTTGTATGAGCCTTCTCTTATATTCATTTAAATGCCTTAAAATGTGAACTTAATGGTTCTGTTTTTAAAAATGCAATTATTTTTGAATTTGGTGAATGTGTACACTGTTTGGGAATTTGTGTGTTTGTTTACATATGTATGTTACCTCCTGAGAGGATATCAGCCTGAGTAGAGTCCTGTTGAGGTAGATCTGCTCCTGCAGCTCCTCAGAGGGGAAGAACGTCCCTTTACCCGCGGTACCTCCGGGTTGCATTGCGGAAAATGTCACATTAAGGATGGAGCCTTGCACGTCAGTATCGTTTTGGATGTTGAACACAAATACTGCTTCCCGTTTGGTGGAGAGCACCGCCGCTACACCCTCAAGGAACAGACTGAGCAAAGGAGAGAGGAAGCGCTCCTGGGACATGTTCTCTAGACGCACCGTGATGCTGTTGGTCAACATGTCATCGGTGATGATGGTGACACGCAGCGTGCAGAGGGCCACTGTACGGTGGATACCATCTGAAATAAGGAGAGGAGATATTTGGTGTTAGCCACTTTTACTAATGAGTAGCTCCAAATGGCACTGAAGCAGTATCAGAACAACAGACTTGAGGATTTACATTTTTTAAAATAAAATCACATTAGCTGATTAGAGTTAATTGCACAATGAAGTTTAACAACCCTCATAAATGCTAAAGTGCAAGGACAGACAAAATAATTAACAGCAATCACAGGACCCAAACCAGGCCATGTGTTAAGAAGACATGAAGTCAAGTTTCAGCAAGGTGAGTGCGTTCTGTGATACAGAGAAAATCAACAAAGCAGAGGAAGGTCACATTAAGCCAACAACAATACACCTTTGCAAGCCAATGGTGTTTCCAAAGTTTCCAAAGAGGCAGTGTCAAATACATTTTAAAAAACAACAACAAATAAATAATAAAATACATCTCCTCCTTTTAAAAAAGCAACCATTGTGGACAACGTTCCAATGTAATGAGTTGCTGTAATAGTGGATTTCCCACCTATTTTCTGACTAATATTATGTTACATTGAGGCTTGGACCAGTGTCAAATCAAGGGCCAATCCCTTGATTTACTGCCAAACTGACCCGTCTTTATGTCTCTGGACAACTGCCTCTGTCTCCTCTACTCATCTCGTCTCCCTTCTCTCTGTCTGTATCTATTACATGTAGAGAAATGTATTTGTATGCAATACAAATGTTTTTAAATATCAGAGAATGATGGTATTTAAAATTAAGTCATGAAATAATACACTGCTACACAAAATTTTAAATAACAAGCATGTAAAAGAAGGTCTTTCGTTTTGTGTCTGAGAGACTTTATCTGCAGTCGCTAGCTAGCTTTTTAGCAATAGTGCAAAGAGTTAGTTGAAAACTCACGCTGGCCATCAACTGAGATATTCTATTACTGGAAGAAAATAAAATACACTTCTTGCTTCTGTAATATGAGAAATTCATCCCAGGAAAACAGAGCAGGAGAGAGCCATAAACCTTAGACTAAACTCTAATATAGCGGCTAGTAGCATCTGGGACCACCAATATAACTCTGCACTGGTGGTATAAATACCGGTTGGACCCAGTCCTATCTTTTCTGCGCTCGCCACCCTCTCTACACTGCAGCTTAACAGCTTGACTTGTTTACATTGTAACACTTTTACCGCTAGATTGAATTAAGTGGTTGCCAGTCGGACTAGATTCGGTGTGATTCAAGCCCCGGCTGGGAGTAATTGGATCAGTCTAGGATTTCTGCCCCCGGGGAGGGTTGGGCCTGGTCTCATACCTACTTCTGGCACAACTGTAAGCTCTGGTGCCTATGGACGGAAACAGAAGGCTATAGGCTGCAAGAGGGCACGGGCTGGGTGAAATACAGCTGACAACAGGTGGTGAGGCCAGATGAAATTCGCAGGGGGCATAATACTGCTGAAGAGTGGGGAGATGGGTCGGATTGCACAGCTTTGCTGCACCACACTGAGTACATGAGTGTGTCGTGTGTGTGGCTTCGGGGGGAAAGAGTCACGGTGAGGTTCAGACACAGGCGCCCTGTCACTCTTAGGCACAGATGAGGTCATTTCTCAGGACCCTGAACTCTCACAGACACAGTCTATCAGAGCAGGGTGTGGACAGGCCAGCTCATCGGGCTAGCCTCAAGCTAACTGCTAACCAGCCTGGGGGTCAACTCCAACAGCACAAGGATGAATAACTCACAATGGGATGCAACAGAAGGGTCAATTAGTTCAGCGCAGCCCAGCTACGGCTGGTTCGTGACTGGAGGGGATACAAATCATGGGTGGCAACAGTGACAAAAAACACACACAAATGCGGAGACACATTAACAGGTCTCTCTGCAGGACGGTGACATTAAGCAGCAGCTGGGGCGCGTTGGTCGGCTATAATATGCTGGAATGAAGGTGGTCATTCAACACAGTGCTAACAGACGGATGTGGTAGCTACTGTGTGTTTATTTCTCTGCAGAGCTCCGCACCTGTCTCTCCCTGCAGGTCGGAGGGGAAACTCTCTTATCCCACATGCCGCCAGAGATCCATCAGCCGATAGTTCAGACACACTCAAATACCCACATGCTGCATGGACTGATAGAGTGGCAGAGAAAAAAAAATTACAGTGCTTGTAAAAGGTCGCTCGAAATTAGTGTGTTACCAAGTAGGTCTTGACACAACCTGTTACCACTAGGTCTAACTGAACACAATGGTATAGCTCTTTCATTCACACATATACTCTCATTTCACACCTAAACGCACAAACTGCATACTGAAAGCGATGCTCAGTGTGTGGCATTGATATAATGACTGCCAAGGGACTTCAGCACCTATTCTGCACACAAGCTGAACCACGTCATGACTAAATAAACAGAAGAGCAGCGCTGCGATACAGTCAACGCTCTGTACGGAGGGGTGGGGAAAAAGGCTGGGTACGGTGCTGCTGTGAAAAAAAAAAAATCAAGGAGAGCAATGAGAACGAAACCACCGAGCGCTGCGGGAGCCCAACCGGTGCTGAATCCAAAAATGGCGGACCGTGACGGAAAAGATCACAGGGTCACGGAAAGATGTGAAGCAGAATTTATGAGGCAGAAAAAGACGAGGGCGTTGCTGAGAAAATCCGATTGAGATCGCATTGGCTGTGCAATCATGTGGCGCCGATTACAACCTGAGCAGTGTGACCTGTAAAATTTTAAAGACTTCTAGAGGAAGGAAATATCCCTAATATCCTTTATTCAAAAGGTGGACAGGGATTTATAAAATACAGTTCAATCTTTAAAAAGACAATTTAAATTACAGTTGTTTGTTTTCTTTCTCTTTCTCAGAGGCATCCCAACCCCACACTATTTATAGAGCCCACCAGCTGTCAACGTGGGATCACACACACATGCATAGGATGGGCTGAACCATGGAAAGGGTGTGTCACAAGCAGACGCCATGGAAAAAGAAAAACATTCTATGTGTGCCATCGTACGCGCGCGCACACACACACACACACATATATATGCACTCACCAGACGTGCACAGCAGGTTCACTTATTTACTACTGTTCTAATCGGTTACTCTGAAGTAAAAACGAGAGGTGGCAGCATCAAAGCTGCTTTTGAAGATAATTCGTTTTAAGCATACACATTCCCTTATCTCTATTAGCTGTGCTGTTGATTTAACACATTATTTACAAGCACACACACTCACTGGATAGCCCTCGGAAAAGATCAGCAGTGTTTTATGGCACATTATGATTTAGCTATTGCACTTTTTACAGCACTAATAACCATTGATCTAATTGTGAAGATGTGTCAAACACATTAATTGGGATCATTTCATTTAGTAGTTTGTGTTTAGTGAGGTGTAGGTGGTGTAATGATTGACAAAAACAGAAGGAGAGAAATGAATAGGCCACACATTTAAAGTCGCACATTGCAGGTGGGGAGGGCGGAGGTGATAAGAGCTGTTAATGACCTGTGAAGCAAGCAGCACAAATGACCATGCACGTGCGCGCACACACAAACACACATGCACGCATACAGTGCTAATAAATGTGTCTATTAACTGTCAGAGTGCTCCCCCAACCACATAGCTCTGTTTCTCGCACACACACAGACACACACAAACACACACTGAGGTCTCTGTCTGTGGTTTATGCTCGTCGTAATCAACCTCACACGCATTTTGACCAGCTGTCACTTTGAGCGACAACCACACACAGCTCCCAACAACATATGCGCACACACACCCATACAAGTATAAGCAGCATATGCAGCACTGTAGCGTGCTTGGATGCAGTGATTTAAAGTTTGTTTGGAATTTTGTACTGAAAGGAATTTTTTTTTAACTAATAAGCTTGGTCACAAATTGTATGTAAGACCGGACATTTCTCTTTCTAATGTATTTGTATTGGCTTGCAGATTTGTGCGACGCAGAGACAACTCTGGTGGCCAACCCCCCTGGCTCAACTCCACTGTTTAATGTCAACAATGGTGTTTAGTCAGATAGCGAGAGGGACGGTCCGTAAAACAACAGAAAACAAACACGACGTTTGTAGCTGTGGCAGGTTTCAGAGAGGCGTCGAGCCCACCAGAGAGGCACACTCTTTACCCCTTTCACACACACTCCTGCCTTCCCAAAGTCCCATTGAAAGGTAAAGCCCAGGCAAAGATAAGAGGCTGCTGCTTTCATTTAATTCTTTTTTTTTTGTTATAGACATATCCTAGATTTTTATTCTGTTCAACAAAACATCAATCTTACTTGGAAAACACGCACACGGGAACTATTCCTTCCTTCAGTAGCCCTTACTCAGCCAAAAAAACTTATTTCCATCCTGTTGACATTTATCATGACTAAAGAGAAAAGTAATTGAAGCTTAAAATGGTACACGCTCAGGGGAGACCTGCCATTATAAAGGCAGGAAGCCTACACAACGAGGCATTGTAAAAATTTTCTCCGCCATTTTTTTTTCCGCCCTGCAACTCTTTTTACTGCACAGTTAAAGTTTTACAGCAGAGCAGCCAATGAAAGCTGCTGCCAGGTACTTTTAAATCCCGGAGAGCAGCAGACAACGTTCTCCCCCTCCCTCCCTCTCTGTATGCCGTTCTCTCCCTCTTTTGAAGAAAAGGGTTTCAAATATTTGAATCAATACAAAGCCTGTAACCTGAGTGGCTCCCAGCCAACCACGGCGCAGAAACTCAACTGTCAGCTCCACCTTATTGAACACACCTGAACACCCCCAGACTATCAGGAAGGGCAAACAAACACCAAGCTTGACTTTAGAGGTTATCAAACACACACACAAACACACACACACACTCTTTGAGCAGGGCAATCTGGCAACATTTCTTCTTCTCTTGCTACCTCTTTTTCTTCCCTTTCCAGTTAAAACATCTCAACTGCCCAAAAACAATAACTTTCAACTGCTCTGAGCGGACTTAAATAAAAAAAGCTTTCTTCCTCATCTCTTGGCCTGTCTTCTTATGACTCTCTTTGTGTGCCCACACTCCATGAAAACATCTGAGTTGTCCCTCAAAGGAAGCACTGCCCCACAATAGTAATTCCAACTGTTCTGTTCGGAGTCCAACAAGATGTCAAGTCTCATCTCCCTTTCTCTCTTTTTCTCTCTCTCACGGGGACCAGTGCCAACATCAGATCACGTATCAGCAGCCTGCAGACACACTGACAGACATCCTGTACGCTGAGAGCAGGGGGAAATCACCCCGCAAAAATCACACTGGAGTTAACTCAATCAAAGCACCATCAATCAAAAGACGTGAAGCCGTCTCTGTTGACATAAAAGACGGACAGAAGACAAGAGGTTAGTGGGAGCAGGAAGTGAGGGCGGGATGTCTCAGGGACTGCAGAGGACACTGCAATAGCGAATGGTGAGAAACAGTGAGAGGCAGCCTCTTAGGGGGCTGCATCTTGGTGCTGGTGAAATATTTAAACTTTCATATATACAAAGTATTAGACAGCTACATAGGTTAAGTAGCTTAATGAAGCATAACTGACTTTTCTGTGTAAACAAACAACCTTTACACATTTTTAACCACTGAGACCAGTAACAGTAACTCACAGCACCTTTCAAAAACAACATTGCTAAAAGCCAGAATCCTAAAACAAGTCATGGTTTATGTTGCCTGCCTCACTCGCTGGAAATGATGATGTAAAATCAAATTAATCTTTCAAGGTTTAATCGTATTTGAGGTGATCTGTTATATTTTCTTCCCTTCAAAGAAATATGCCAAATAAAAACCTTAATTTTGGGGTATATCATTCATTAAAAAGCTGGTTCAAAATGCTGGTGATTTAAAATGCAAACAAAGGCAAACCAGCGGTAGATGATTAACCACAGGAATGCCAGAGGCAGCAGGGTAACAGATAAAGATGATAGAGAGAAAAAGATTTAAGGGTTCTCAGACATAAATCTATAAGACCACAACCTATATTTTATTTCATGACATCTAAAAACATTTTTCACATCAAAGGGGCTCAGTTCTAGCAATCTGATGATATGATTTCTTGAGCAATAACAAAAACAAAATTTTAGGGTTGCACAAGTATGATCACAGCCAGCAGCGACTTGCTTTCACCTTTAATCGCAGCTTACCACAAGGATTGACAGAGACACGGTTCCACTGTACAACCTCTGTCAGCTTACACTCAACACTGGAGAGGTTCGATCTCTTGGCACTCATCTGCTGATGCGCGTGTGTGTGAGGATACACTCGCTCATATCTGGAAGCACTCAGTGAAAAGCCCTCTCATCTCCTTCCACAAGCTGTTGGCCGTATTTTTTCTCAGGTATGCCCGTCTGTCCGTACGGTTAAAGCGTTGAAGACGGAGTGAGGAGGCTAAGCTTTGAACACTCACACAGACACATGGAGATAAACTTTGATGGACATGCAGACTGCTGGGCAGTCAGATAGAGGTGAAGTCTTCAGGGAGAGAAACTATGTACAGAGACAGCAAGAGCAAGGGAATGATATACTGAATGTTATTTAATTTGCAGTGAGAGTAGGATGGGGCGATGAAGAAAAAGGAGGGTGACAGATAGAGGCCTTGTGCGTGTATTTCACTTCCATCTTGAAATGCATGCAGCTCATTGACTGTCGGAGTTGCAAACTGTGCATGCATTTGTGACCATACATCAACAAGCTTACACACCTAAACACACTAAACACACAGCTGCTGCAACACCTGCAGCTCCTCAGGGGGGCAAGACAATCCAAAGACCTCCCCTAATGTCCCTCTTTTCCTCCTCTTCCTCTCTTCTTCTATTCTTCATTTTCCACTCACTGTAGTGAGCTCTCTCTTTCTCACCCTTTCTTTGAGCCTTCATGGAAGAAAAATTGGCAGCAGGCACACAAAAGAGTCCTTTCACCCAGGGAGTGAGTAGCTGGAGGATTGAAGGCGGTATTGGTGAGGTCTGGGTGTTGGATGGGTGGGAGGGTGGGTGTGGGGCTGGGGTTGTCAGAAGGATAACATCCTGGAGAACAGGTGGGATTACATACAGCCACACCGACTGAACTAGGATCAGTTAATTGAACCACTCAAACAGCGCCGAGAACAGGTGAGATGGCAACTTGTTGGTCAAACTAGAAACAGAGGCTGACTCCTTTGGATCACTAATAATCCAGGCAATACATTAAATTCTCATTGAAATAAAGACACAATTCACCGTCTCTAGGACAAACTTTGGAAAGATCTCACATTAGAAACCAAAAGTTTTACATCTACTCTAGATTTGTTTCTGATTTCTTTTCTGATTTTTGTGTTGATGTCTATCAAAGACTCAACAGGCTTTCATTGAGTCAGAAACCAACCCAAGTCCACCGTAGGATTTCTACACTTGCTTAGATGAACAACTACTTGCTCGGCCTTTTATTTGACCTATTTCTCTGAAACGAGCCAGAAATTTCATGAAAGCATTTGAGATGAGATAAACAATCAAAATCCTAAAAAAATACCTGCTTCCTTTTATAAGTATTCATGTCAAGAACGCCATCTTTGAAGCACAATCATCTTGCTTTCACATACCCATTGCAAGAGTGGACTCCTCCTTGGACTTAGGCCATGTTCACACAGATGACAGAATTACACAAGAAACAGCCATCTCACTCCTTGGAATGAGACAGCTGTGTTGGCTTAGCAGGGGCACCAACACAAAGGCAACCAAATGCAGAATCATCTGCAAAATCTCATTTTGCCACAATACATGCAAACGCACATTCTCGACAAGTCACGTACGGTAACATGAACGCTGTATTTTACATCATTCACGTCATTCAGTTTACCTGGCTGAGTTGGAGAGTTGTAAAATCTTTCTTCTTATTGACACTGTGCAGTGTTCCGGCATCAGAAAAACCCGAGACCTATTGCTTAAATGAGTCTTCCTTGATCAGATTTCATTGTCTCACTGTCTCACCTGCATTGCTGCAGCTTGTCTACACCAGTTTATGTAGCAAAAACATAATGTAAGCAGCTAAACAGCAGCTGCTGCAGTGCAATGTATCTTCGCTACAAAAGAGTAGAAGTCTAAAAAGGTGCTTTCGGTCACAATTTAAAGATAAGAGCACATGACATCCCACTGCCAGCAAAGACAGCTGTATTGAAATATCTGATCAATCAGAGAAAACAAGGTTGAAACACATCTGGTGCAGGCTAACAGTTAGAAACCATTTACACTCTTTAATAACCTGAAACCTTTGGCTTGGCACATGGGGGAGTTCAGAAGCCTACGCCGCTGTATCAACTTCTACTCCACCTTCACCTGTGAGCAGAATGGACTTTCACAAGCCCTCCACAAGTGCCCTTAGTGGCTGTACTTAAGCAGAGCACTCAGGGGCATCGAGTGCCAGGCCAAGAACCGACCCGGCTAGAATATCTATGTCCCATTTTGGAGCCCTGGGAGAGAAGGGTGAAAAGAATAGAAGCACTGTTCATGCCCAGACAATACTAAGTGAGCCCGGATGAGGAGGCCAGACAATGCAAAACGAGCCCAAATGAACGCCTGGCTTGTTTTAGTGCCTGAGGGTTGACTGGTATTAGTGCACTTGTTAGCTCATTGCTTGCTAGACTATTGCCAAAGAAGGTAATTAATCACGGAGATACAAGAGCGACCACGATCAGTGGAGTACAGATGTGGACATGAGATTGAAAGAAGATATGGAGAGGAGGGGGGGAGGCATCAGGCTTGTTGTTGTGACAAGATTTGTGATGACAGAGCGAGAACCTAGTCGTGAACATCGAATTCAGTTGTTAACAAGTTTGAGGAAACCCTCGGGACAGAGAAAATTAGGGATGGGAAGAGTGAACGTAAAAGAGAAAAGGGGAACATAGAATCAAACTGGATTAAGCCATCTGACCGTTGTAAATCAGGGAGAGATAAATTCATTCTTCTGCACTGAATTAGGCGAGTGTCATGCGACGCTTACTTTGCTTGGTTCGCCCAAACTCAATTATAACATTTCAGAGCACAACACCAGTTGTGTTGCAGAACATCGGGCTGAGAGAAAGCACAGGCCTAACAGCGCAACATCAAGCACCATTAGCTCTCTAAATGTGCATGCAATCAAAGGCACTATCAAATCTCTTTCGTTACTGCACTGCTTTCATAATTGATTTTAAAACACTATTAAATCCACTTAGCTGTTCCACCAGAGCACTCAGTCTTTCAGCTGCATCAGCCCTCTCTGTCCTGCTCCATGTCTCCCTCCAGAGCCGACTAATCAAGTTAAAGCCCTCCACTTTTTCTTATTAAAAGGTTCAAAGGTCACTGCTTCCAGGTGTCGTTTGGCTCTGTTTTACCAGAGAATTTGGTGGCCAAAGGGAAAAAAAAGACAGAGAGAAAGAAAACATTTCCCCTTAAGGCAAAGATGTGAGCCAGGTTTTACCCCACACAGTCTGAAGGTAAATTAACAAGACAGAAAAATGATCCAAGAACTGCTTCTCTGTCTTGGTCTGACAACTGAGAGACAGTCTAATTGAAGACTTCTATTGCAAAATGTAATTTAACCGTCACTTTTAATTAATCATTCAGTATCTCTCGATGATCTGGTGGTAAAAGTGTCATCCTGTTTCCTCAAAAGACCTTAAATGGGTACAACCATTTGTTTTGTGTGCTATCTGTAATTTAATAACTGAAGGTGTTTTATAAGTTAGATGTTTTATATTTTGTATTGTGTCTGTTAAATGGAAAAGATAGATGAGTAAAGAGGAAAAGATAAATGGAGTGACTGGTGAAGGAGTTTACCAGGCACTGATAAACTAGTGAAGGAACCATCTAAGGAACACACTGGATAAAGAGGATTGGAGACCAAAGTGCTGAGGTGTATGGAGAAACAACAGATTCAATCAAGGCAAAGAGCACATTTGTACTCTGGAGCAAGTACAAACGTGACCTGCAAGTCATTTTCAGCAGGTAGCCATTAGCCCCTGACAGCAAGTCCAACAAGGGGAATGAACGTCATTCTGGCCAGTGGAAAACAAGCGAAACTATGGGCTCTTTTAGATCACGTCATTTTAAACGAGATCCCTTTTGCTTATTTAATTTATTGTTATGCTGATGCAAAAGCTGTCCTGAAAAGAAGGACCACTTCAGAAATATTATTATTTGTTCCATTTCCTATATGAAAAGGAGTTCTATCAGAAATGTGTTGACCCCACGTTAAGGTGAGATGTCACTTTCTGTTTGTCATTATTAATGCCATGATGTCTCATTTAGGCACAGTAGCTGCACATCACACCAGTTCATAGGAATTTTTAGTTTGTTAGGTTTACATGCACACATTCACATACATATCAATACATTTTGGAGGATAGCTGGTGTTTACAACTGAATCACAATAGTGAGTGAGTCCTTTCAGCATAGGTGTGTGTGTGTGTGTGTGTGTGTGTGTGGGTGTGGTTGGCTGATTAGTATTACCATTATTAGATCTTTTAAATTCCTTATTCAGGAGATCACAGAAAGGTTAAGAGTCAAATGGGCCATTCTCTGTTTTGTTAGGAGAGAATCACTCAGCTATAACCAGGAATGCACACACACACGCACACACACACACACAAACACTATCTAAAGGCAGTACAGCCTAGTCAACAGATGGTTATGCTCTGCTGCTCTGCACGCACAATATCCTCAGACACAACACATGAGCTCACATTCCCATCCCAAGCTCACACAAACAAACAAACACACGTACACACAAATGTAGAAATGTTAACCATACATTAACAGGTGCATTCAAGCAAGCGGCCGATATTTACATGCACACATGCACATCCTGCTCCTCCTCTCCTGCACTACCCAGCATCGATCCCACTTGATAAGCCAACAGTGGACAAATGGTTGGGTTTGGTGGGGGCACGTACTGATCAAAAGCCTCCTCACAGGTCGACCTGCACCGCTCTCTTAAGAGCTACCGAGCCATGAATGGCCTAATAGGACCCGTGTATCCATTACACTGACACTGGATCCTCTCTCTGCCTCCTGTCGTTAGCTGCTCTCTTCCCTCGCTCATCACGGCTCTCATTCACATATTTCATTCTTTTATTCAGTTGTATTAGACACATTTTTTTGTTGTTGTAAACAAAAAAATAAGATTTTAATTTTGTCAAAGCCATTTACAAAAGCAACAAATCTACAAAAAAAAATCAATAAAATAAACAGTTATAACAATTAGACAATAAACAGTTAACAATAAAATAAATACTTTGAAAGTAAATATAAACTCATTCCTCTTCTGGTAGTTTCTGAGTTTCTGTTTGTTTTTCCCTCCTTTTCTTTCTAGGTCTTATTCCAACTCTACTTTCCTCTGCTCTCTCTCTCTCTCTGAGGAGGTGTCGGGTTACAGTTATTGTTGGTGCTGGTTACTGATAAATAGGGTGCCTAGTTACCAGCCAATGCACCATTGGCTCTTTTCAACAAAGCAGGGTAAAAAAAAAAGGGAGGGGGAGGAAGAGGAGGGGCAGGGTGGTGTAGTGGGGTCGCCCTGGGAAACCGTGAGACTTGTGTCAATTTAAATAAAGCTTTGGGCAAATCCTCAAGACGTTTGTGTGTGTGTGCTCAAGTGTGTGGATGCAAGCCTGCATGGAGTTGTTTTCGTGGTCGCTGCGAGGACAAAGCTTGGGAGACACCGACCCTTCTGACACCCCTGAATACCCCACCGACACCTGCTGAATGCCCGCTGTATACCCCCATCATGCTTGCCCCCCTGCTGGTATTAAAGTGGCACTCTGCCAAACTCCTCCTTCTTTCAAAGACATTAGCTGCTGAAGGAAAGAGACAGCTTGGTTGGAAATGATCTCGGAAAAATCTGACACCATATTGTCTTCATTTAACTAAAAAGGTAGTAAAAGTGCCAATAATGCTGCAGTATTTTGTCATTTATTTTGGCACTAAAGCTCTTATCCTGAAAAAAGCTTAAATAAATGCCTGAATATCATGAGACGCACACCAAATCTAGAAAATACAAGGTGTATAGTTCAAATGCGCACTTTTAATTTCATAATATTACAATAACCAAAAAGTTCCTCTTGTAATTATGTCATTTGTATGTATTCCTAAAATGCATCATGTAAAAGTCGTTTGGCAAAGATAAATGGAGATTACTGGAGTATCCGCCATATTAGTTTTTATTCCTGCATTCTCACATGTTCCCTTGACCTTTCTCATTGTTTTCATTATTCATATAGTACTAATGTTACTGCTCTAAGGGGAACAGTTCCTCCCCTGTTTTGTTTAACTAACCCCTCAGCAAGTGGTGGGTCTGCTCGTTACAAGGTTAGCCACTGCATGAAAAGAATACCTGCCATTTCTCACTTTATGTCTACTGTCAACCCACTGAGGCAGGAAAAAGCAAATCAAACACAGAGGAATAGAATGACTTTTACAAAAGCGGGCTGCTGTAATTGTTAGGTTTCATTCCTAATTAGCCACAGTAAAACACCCCAACTACCTCACCCTCTGTTCTCCTGTCGAGTACTTGAGGCCTGGAGGCTTGCTTTCAGACCTGCTGTCAACTTCAGGAAGTCTAGAAGAAACACTATAAATTGTTAATGTGCTAGCCGGAACTTTGAGACTGTCAGAGGATGAGTGAAAGCTAACAATTATAACAGAACGGCACTGCAAATGCTGAACAGCCACGTTCACGGATCGCAACTTGTAAGCTGTCTTCAGAGATGTTTTTTTAAATAAATGAGGGGTACTTAACTGAAATTGAGCTTCACCTAACAGCGGGGTAGTCCTCAAAGTAACAAACACTAAATATATCAGTTTATGATACAATTTATTGCTGGTACTTTTTCTGGATAAAGTAACTGTATTCATATATTTATATTGTGCATTTCTCTCCCTTTGTGGTGGTTGCAGTTGTTAGTGGCGGGGTCCGCCATTCTCGAGCTGGATTCAAATTGCTTTCATATATCCTTGAATGCATGTAATCCCACGTTGTTTTCTTTTAAAACTGATAAATTGATCTCATCACGAACACAAACATAAATGAATCAATGTGCCAGTAGTGCTCAGTTTCTTGGGGGGGCTGAGATTAAATTCCTAATGTTTAGCTAATCCCCCTGAATGACACACAGCACTAACACATGTTGTGTATCAGCTGTTCAGATGCTGCTGGCCAGTTGGTCACCCAGCCAAACATTTGTTCAATCAATGAGTCATTCATAAATCTATTCGGCTATTACTTCCGTCAGCCAGGCAGCCACTCAAGCAGTCAGATTTGTTGATCCATTCATGCATTCAGCCCATTGGTTAGTCAGCAACTGAACCAGCCAGCAGATTGAATCCGTGTTGATACAGACACAGATGTCTCTGTGCCGGTTGGACTCGACCCGGCTCACAGCCCACCTGGAGCTGCCGGCTGCCAGCTGACCCCTTGATATTTCTATCCTCCCCTGGCCCTGTGCCGTCCCTGATGCAGCGTGGACGAGCCACAACTAAAATACCTTCCTCTCTCTCCTTCTCTGTTTGGATATTACAAAAAAAAAAACCTAGAGAATAGATTACAGACAGGAGCTCAGGTTAATTCCACAAAGCCTGTTTGTGCTCCTTGTGTGTTTTCTGTATCTCAGTTTTATGGGCCCTGACAGGGTTTTACTGGTCAGAGCCCTCATCATCTTAATCTCCAGGGATCCCAGTAACACACAATGGTCTTTACACCTTAGAGAGACGGAAATTAAGACAGAACACCCAAGCAAAACTGAAAGAGAGAGTACAAACCCTTGCTATCCAAAGCAGAAAGAAATGGCAACCGGAATGCAAAGCAGAACTCATCCCCACAATCCATCTTCTATATTAAGAGCATTATTTGAATAATGCCCTAAAAACCCAGCTAGAAGACCATCCTCTTTGGAAGTAATAAGTAAATGTGGTCACAATGGGGTGGCAGAGGTAGAGGACCAGTCAGAAGAAAACAGTGGTGTACAAAGCGGTACGGTTGAGCGGAGGGGAATAATTCCTTCTCACCAGGAGATTCTTTGAAGTCAGAAAAGGAGGGAATGTGAGGGTAAAAAAAGAGATGCCCCCCTCCTCTTTCCTCTATCCTCTCCCCTTCCTTCCCTTATTTCTTTAAAGCATTTTACTCTTTTCCTCTCCAGATTCCTCTGTCTCCCTCACTTCAGCTCTTATCATAGCCAGAGGTCCCATACCCTCAACCTGTATCTTCTTCCTCCCTGCTCCTTCTCCTCTGTTTACTTCTTTCCTTCCCTCGTTCTCCCCTCCTTCACCTCCTCTAGAGGGTCAGTTAAATGTCAATGCATTGTGCTTGGTGACACGGCTGACAAGAATGGTGTGTGATAATGAGTCAGCTACAGGAAAGAAAAGGAGGGAAGCAGTGAGACGTATCAGTTTCTGTCAACTTACCAGTTACTTTCTTTCTAGAGTACCTCTGCTTTTCAGTAATAAGCCTGGCTAAAGTAATTAATTATTCATTAATTATTGGCTTTGCAGTTTTTTTGCTGCTTCCAGTCCTTACATTTTAAGTCGTAAATGATAGGGAAGAGGGACACTGATGAGAATTTGCATGAGCCGTGTTACTAACAGAGCAAAACAAAGAAATTTTAAACTTCATCTGCAGCAAATTTAATAAAAATCGTTTGAGAAAATAGAATTTTCCTATTGCCTCGCGCTTTTGTCCCAGTCCTGTTTACACCCAGAATTATTATAACCTTATATTGGTTTAAATGCTTGATTCACATAAAGTGAACATGTTTGTTATCTTCAATCAAACCCAGGAACTTTGTGTCATGTCTACACTATCTGCAGCAGAAACACTGTGGCAGTCCAGATTCAGGAAAATGTTATTGTCCATCACAACGTGACAGAGGCTTGTCACCACTCACACCGCGTTACCACAGAGCATTTAAACCTGGGTGGTCACAATAGTTTTCAGCACTGTTGACAAATTCACAGCATTCCTTTGTGAAATTAACGTAGCAATTACTGTCAACACACACAGCAGAGCTAATAATAACAACTCAACCGTCTGATGAGGAGGAACGCAGTAGGACTTCAGGACATCTTCAGATTGTATACTAAAAAACAAAAAGACAAACTTTTGCACTTTACTTCCTGTTTCTCAATGAACTTCAACCAGCATCAATGTCTTTACTACAACCTTTCATTCATGGTAATGCCTGAGGCACAGCTAAGACGACGAATGACCACATCTTGACAATGTGCTGCAGCATCAGCTTCAATATTACAGACGTCAAAAGCAGCTTTGTTAAAGGAAGCAAGATGTTTGTCACATTCTCTCTCTCTCCCTCCTTATCCTGCTCCTCTGCCTCCTCTCAGAAAGTGGGGATTTATTAGGGTGGAGAAACAGTAAATTATAACTGCTCCTCGACCTGCAGGTACACGCCCCAACATCACACAGCTATTTAGTCGACCCCCAAAGAGACTAATTTCAATAGTCCAATGAATTACTATCTCAGCACTTTACACCCATCAATCACAGATAGAGTTTTTTTTCCAAAAATGAAGCTTATTGAAGTTTTGGGGTTGTGTTATGACATGATTTGAAGCTGTGACGAACAGCTAGAACTGGAGAAGGAGCAGGGTCACTGTAACGACACAAAGGACCAGCACTCATGGTCGTGTGTGTGCGTGTGTGTGTACTGCTCCCAGAAGAAAGAGGATGTGAATGTTGTATGAGGCTCCTTAGTTGTTTCTACAGGGCAATTTGCTCAATGTTATGTAGCTGTTTTGAGTGTGTATTTGAAGACCAACACACACATTGAACGTGCGTACACAACTGTGATTGCACAACACAACACACACACATTTACAGGCGGCTCTCCGTCTCACTCAGTTATAAGGATGTTTCTTGGTTTTGCTTGCAGGTGAAGTCATTCCTGTGGTGGAAGTTGGAATGTGAAGACTATTAAGAGGGAAGAGACCTGCCTTCTAGTAAGACACATTATGTGTGTATGTGTATGTGTATGAGTATGAGTGTTTGTTCTTTACCGATCCTGCATGTGTGCTAGTTAACCAGATGTGGTGTAGTCCAGGTGGGAGGTAGCTTTCCAGAAAAAAGAGGCAAGGTTATGATATATTACCCTGATACCGCCTTAGAGCAGTCGTAACAGTTGTAATAGTTGTAACAGTGTGTGTGTCAGTGAGAGCTGCTGCGCTCTGCTGTAATTTGACAAGGCCATTTACTGAGGGATGGTAGTGTACAGTCTACATTATGACTAATTATAATCTTCTTAAGTCTATTTTTTAGTTGCTATAATAAGATATTGTATAAGAGGGCATACAGCTTAGGCTCATGGGAGTGTTGATTGCTTGTTTGATTGCTTGTTTGTTCATAAACTAAAGTACTGGACAAAAAACTCCCAGATTACACCAGATTAAAATTAGGTGGATCACAGAAAGTAAGTCAGATCCATCCTCATGAATATCAAATGCTTTGAAATCCATCAAATAGCTTGCAATGTCCCAAAGCAGTGAACCAACTTGGCTCAGAATGGCCACTGCTAATGCTATCCACAGTGCTACGACACATATTTGGTTAAAAATTAAAATTATGACATGAAGTTCTTGTAAGCATCTGCTTGAAGCACCAGGAAAAAAAAACAAGGTATCTGATGCTGATGTAAACAATCCGCATGACAAAAGAATGTATAGATTACAGACTTCACAAAATGTCATAGAGTGAGAGATATTGATGGAGGATAATAAATAATAAAAACACATGCAATACAGGACAGCTCCACTTACGCCATGCCACAGGTATGCCAGTGTGTGATGCCTGCCCACGGCTGCTGTCATCGCTCAAGTAATAATAAGCCATTTCCACTTTTTTCAGCCCTGCAGCCTTCTGGACCTCACCGACTGAGTGACTACAGAGAGCAGGTATGAGTGGTAATACAAGGTTGACTGTTCATACGTGTACATGTGAATGTGTGTGTGGCAAAAGATGATCATCCCACCTGTAAACCAAATTCCCCTGAAGCCAAACCACAACAACTAGCTAACCACAGTGCTCCTCTATCATTTTATGGATACTGTCTTACAAGACTGACAGGCCTCGACTCATATCAGTGTGTCCTCAGCACATAAAGCATTAAGGGGAGAGACATGTCATACACACACAGATGCTTCTGATTTGTTTGTGTGTGTGTGTGTGTGTGTGTAAAATTAGTATGGAATTGTGCACAAAAGGAAACAGGCCCAAGGAGGAAATGCTAAAGTCTAAGTTTGTTTCAAGATTCATTCCCTGACCCTGAAACACACCTCAGAGAGTAGATACCAGCAACACCCAAGACACAATTCAAGTCACAGGAAATCTGTTCATTTCCTATAGAGCTGAGGAATCAGGGAAACATGACCTGATTATTTGGCAAGCTATGGGGGCAGCGCAGTTTTGGGAGTGCTGATAAGTGAAGCCCATTTAGTCACATACACGGAGCTAGTCTGGCCATTTACAACTGTTTCTAGTCGAAGCTAAGCTAACTCACTCCTGACTGTAGCTTCAGACTTAGAGTGTATATAGCAAATGATATATAACTCTCTGGAAATATCATTTCATCATAACATTTGAAAACTGAGAAGATGAAAAGTGGTAACCACTGAGATTATGCCTTTGTTCTTAAACAGATTCTGTTAAAATTGTTTCTGGCTGATCACGTTTCAGCTAATCCCTAGCTAGTTTAACTTTCCGTATACTATGTTCTGTGTTTCACGTTCGCTCCAAAGTTCACATTCACGGAGAAGTAAAAGTAGATTTGCTGCATTTGCAAAATACATTTTACACATGCTTAGAATTTGTCCTTTGCAATTAACTGAGCCTGCCATCTTAAATATTAGTGGGGAGCTATTCTGCAGCACCTGAGGAACGTGTACATGTATATGTGAGTGTGTTTATATATGTGATGATGAATGTGTTAGAAGTAGTATGCCAGGCATGGAGGGCCAGCTGTCAGCCAGGATCCTCAGTAAGGAAACTGTAAGCACCAGACTCTGGAGCTGAACCAACTCATTCCTCACATCACACAAATAGTTTAACTAAGAGTGGCTTCTCCTGGGCCCTATGGTATCAGAACGTTCCCCCCCCCCCCCATCCAGTCCACAAATCCACATGCAGTATCAGATGTATGGCAGAGGACTCAAAACCACTCTAAACACCAACCATGGAGAAAACCAGGCCAGTGTAAACATGAAGCTCGCAGGATCCATAGCTGCATATAATGGACTGGGGGTGGGGGGCCCTGCGCTCCCAAAACCCTCTAAAAATGGAGGACTACTGATCCTGCCAACCATCAGCAGTGAGAACTCACATCACAAGGTCACAGACTCTACTAATGGCTTGTAAGGAGCAACAAACAAGCTGAGAGCGGTGGACAATGAAGCCTGTGATGATCCTGGAACTATTAGATTTATTCAATTTTAGGTACAAGCTCAAAAAAAGTTACACAACTACGGGTTAATACTGAGGCCTCAAATTAGATTTCCAGGTTCTCAAACCCACCCTGTTCCAAAGAAATGTGCTTAAAAGTTCTCTGTAGTCAAAAGGTCCTTGCAATAAAAGGTTTCCACTGAGACACCTAAGTCCATATTGAAATGCCTTGTCCTGTGAGCCCATTCTAACCCGTGTGACTCTTGACACTTTGAGACAATCACTTCACACATACGGCACAAAGCTAGTGGCTACGGCCGGGCCTGGACGTGGAAAGGCCCACCCCTGCCACACACACACTTTTCACATGTTAAAACTAATCCTTTTCCTCACCTGTGCTATTCATGTTAAAGCACCTCACGTTAGCTTAGCAAGGGGACTGAGAGAGCAGGACTGTGCACAGGAAGATACAATGCAAATGAAGGCCTGAATCCTGACTGTCAGCTCCGTGAATCTTTGTTTGTCTGAACCATCTGAGGCGTGGTTACCTCAGACTAAGACATGTGAATTCTCTACCTGCTTTGGAACGTGAGTGTCCTCATTCACAGAGACACAATGTATAAATGATTTTTCTGATGTGTAAATCATTATTTTAGTCCAAACATCAATTGTTTATGTAAGGATACAAGTTAAATGTGTACACCCCTCTATTTTGATTCATTTTTTAACAGTAACACAGATGAAATTATGAACGTTCAGCAAAATGCTTTAAAGCTCTGGAGCAAACAGGATTTAAATAATATAATAACAAAAATAACAACAATAAAAAAAAAAATCCCATCAGTTTTTCATCACGGATGATGCCTTTGAGAGAGCATAGTATATTTTCTCCACTCCTATCATTTAAACTCCCAACTCACTGCTGCTCTGGAACAGCAGCACCATCTCTCATAAACCAGGTCTGAAAAAAGGTCTGATGTGTCTTTCCATGTTTCCAAAGAAAGACCAAAACTATCTAAGACACAGTGACAGTCAGGATGACCCTGCAGTAATTGGAGGTTTGCTCAGATAAGACCTGTATTTAGAGCCACTGAGCCCTCTACTTTGTCTGTGTGACCTCCTGGGGGGCAAAGGTGAATAGACTACATTCACAGGTCAAGACCTCTGAACCTGCACTGCCTTATCAGGTTATTTTCTTGGCAAGACACAAAGCAGACATTAAATGGAGGCTTAGCTTGCCAGATGATGTCGAGTTTGATATTTTGGTAAAAATGGGAATCTATTACTTCTCCATCACGAGGCTAAATTGACTGTATCCCGACAGCTAAAACATAACAAACAAAACAGCACTAACAAACAAAACTAACGTGAACCCCCAAGTCTCTGCAAAAACGTCAGTAATCACTCACTTAGAGTTACTTTAGCCTATGCCTTATTGCACTGAGCGGCAATCAGAGTTCCTTTCACCAGCATTAAAGCAGTGTAAAGAGTCTATTAAGAACTAATGGCTACATTATCGACTCCACTAAATCAACATGGGAATCCATTCCGGCAGTATTTTAGAGGATCATGAGGACAGAGTAGCTGTCTGTCAGTGCGCTGTCAGGAGTGCCTGTGGTCAGACAGCAAGGCAAGCTATCAGTATCTGACAGCATTCAGGGGGGTTGGAGCTGGCAAACGGCCTAAACACACAAGTACAAGCAGAAGGCGCATTAGCCAGCATCACTCTTTGTTTGAGTGTATCTGAATTGACACTTGTAACAGGATGGAGTCAAACAGGAGCGAAGTTAAGCGGAGGTTACTGAGGTCACAGTTGCATTTTGAGTCCATTTTTAGGTTTCGACTCCCAATCAGAGACTTTCCTCCTCATGCTTCTTATCACAGAGAGGGATACATCAGGAATGAGTAGGAGCTGATTCTTGGCATTCGCTTGATCCAAGGGCATTCATTTAATCAACCTAGGTACCACAAACACAAGCTAATGCACACACGCCTCTCACAAACAGCTCCACACTGTAACCCGGGATGTAATTTGATAAGGCGTTGCTGAAGGTAGACAGCAGCACGGATGTCATTTTCAGACATCACATGGGACGAACAGAGACACAGAGAGGCATTGTGGACCCGGGTTCTGCTCCATAACAGAGGTGTCAGGAGTGTTGCTAAACATCTTTCAGTGATGAAGATAAGGACGTTTTTCTGTGTCCATCACCAACACTGAACGCCAGACTTACTGAGGTAATCACTATTATTAAAAAAAAAAAAAACTAGCCGTATCATTTGGATTTAGATGGAATAAAAATAACTCAACTTTTAGACACAGTTAAACCATGTTGATGCGACAAGGACAGGGAAACCTGTTGCTTTACTTAAATTTGTTTTTTGGTACGGACCCTTTTTCATCTCTGTTGTTCATTTATAATCAATATATAAATATTTATTAAAAAGTTTATAATACTCTATAATGTAATTGTAGTTACACAGTTGCAATTCTATAAATATGCATTATAGGAAACAATATGAATGTTAAACATGCATTAATAAATGTACATTAATAAACATATAAAACGTCTGATTATCTATTTATTCTGCTAATAGATACAGAAAAGTGTCTGAACAGTTAGAACAGGGTCAACCACATGAAAAGTTTAATGTATTATAAAAAAAATCTAATAACATAAATGCGCTTTGTAAAAATCCTACAGAATTTTTACTTTAATGTGAAAAAAAGAAGCAAAAGAGAGTGCATGTTTAGGTTGCACTGTGTCAAAGTTGTTCCTACAGGATAAAATAGCCTTTACTTTGATACACATGTAACTGAAGACTTTTTAGGAGGGTGAGGCACTTTTTGTGTGCCGTATAAAAGGTGGAAGGGATCTTTGTGTGAAACTTGGCCTTAACACTTCAGGGGAAGAAGGTCGGCTGCTGCGAAGTCCACAGCTGGTGTGTGCGATCTGGAAGGCCGGCTGTAAATGCGTGTGCGAGCACAAATGCGTGCTCATATACGGGTTATGGATGTGGTTTTTTTGTGTCTATGTGCATGAGTCACCCCATCCAAAATGTAACAGGAGGATGTTTCAGTTCAAAGAAGGATCTTGACACCTTATCAAAAGACAGAGCAAACCCAATACACCTTGGAGCTCCCTCTGTCTGCATCTATGTATCAGCCTCTGCCTCGCTGCTAAAAGAAGAGGCCCGGAGGCTTGGAGAAAGCACACAAAGCTTCAATCCGCACGTCTTAGTCTCTTCCTTTGAAATGCTTACAGAGGCCTAAGCTGGTCCGCCTGTAGGAGCCAAGTGTGACCCAGGGTGTGGTGTACGCTTTGCCTGCTAACTCTGTGATGCTCAGTTTGCTCTTGTATGTGTGTGTGGTCATGCATAAACGAGTGCATACTGCGTGCACGTGTATTATTCCTTAAACCTGACAAGAGAAAGATGATGTCAGAGGAGCACAGAAGCTGTCAGGGAGTTGTAAGGTGACACCCACGACGACAGCAGTTTTCTGTGACTGACACATTGGAGTAAAACGGGAGAGTAGGGATAGTCAGAAAATCAGCTTTTCCGCTTGTCAGGGTTCAAAATCCTGATATGACAGGAAACATTCAGGCTACTGAAGTGCCCCTGAGCGACACATTTAATCCTGCTGCAGTTGACCTACTCAGAAGCAAAACATGTTTATCATCCCAGGGAACAAAACCCAAAAGTTTATTAGTATATTAATACATGTGCCATGATCAAGACCTCAACTGATAGAGGGAGTTGTTCATTTCAAGTGGTTCACATATTGATTTAGTAGCCACTGTGCAAATATAAATCTGTTTAAACCTAAAATCACTGAAATGAAAAGAGTGAACAGCCATTCTAGATGTTGTTGTAGTTCTGATGTTTAGTAGGTGTGGGTACTAAGTTCACCATCTCAGTTTCAAGTCTTAGCATGCTAACATTTGCTAATTAGCACTAATTAGCAAGTAACGCTGAGAAAATAGCTTTTGTTTTGGCAGACATTTTATTAAAAACCATTAAGGTTAAACCAGATGAAAAGTGGGGTGATCACTACAGTCAGGGTTAATTAATCCCGAGAGGAACAAGAGCATGTGAACAAAATCTCATGGCAATCTATCCAATAGTTCCTGGGACATTTCTATAGGGACACTGCTAGCGTGGCTACAAATAAACTGGACACTAAAATTACAGTCACCCTAAAAATCTGAAGAGTACACAGCAATTTACTTGGTGAGGAGAGGTTAATTTTACTCAATCCTCAGGTAGAAATGCAACCCAGCGTATAATTAAAGGCTTTGAAATTAGGCTGCTAGCATGGCTGTCTATCATTCTGCCAGCCACTTCAGGAATACATCAGAGCAGAAAAAGAAACCGAGGAAACTATACGTGCATCAACACCAGCTGCAATCCATGCACGATTGTGAGTTCATCGAAAAGATAACATTTCAGGAAAGCCAAGTGCTGCCTGACAGGCAGACAGCACACAAAGGGACAACAATTTGAGAGCGTAGCATGCATCAACAAGTTCCCCACACACAAGCTATTAACTGTCAAGATTACACCTGTCACCAGCTCCTTCTTTGGCTGACGGGGAAATGTCTAAAACTGACACCCCTGTGAACACAATCGGGCAAAAAGTCTTTCTGTGGAGGCCAAATTCAACACCCACAGAGGGTCAACCCCTGTCAAAGGGCTCTTAAGGAAAAGTAATTAAGTTTCAATAAGGGTGTTAACAGAAATGTTTTCTACTAAACTCATCTGAAAAAGTTTTTTTCTAGTTTAGATTTATTATTTACTTTCCGGGACATAAAACACCATTTTTTTTAAATCAAAGGCCAAGTTGGATCTGCAGAGAAGCAGCTTCATTAATCAGCTCTGGATTAAGCAACGGATCTTGAACAGATATCGGTCTGTTTGTGTCAGTGAACTGAATCCATTTAAGCCGTTTGACATTTCATCTTAATACCTGCATTGTCAGTGCCAAAGTCTAAATAGCTGTGAGGATCTTAGCCCAATGCCTTACAGGGGGCAAGGATTGGTCCTTAGTCATGGGTAAGATATGAAGTTACAGTGTGCGGCAGAACTACAAGGGCGGGCTCATTATAGTACAGTCCGCTAGATGTGTCTGGGGGCATATAGGTGGGGAACAGAGGTGTTGCAGGGCAGGCTGTTTGTCCATTGTGTGTGGGGACAGAGTACGCAAAGTATTCAAATGTTTAAGGCAGCAGTAGGGTTGTGATGGGGGAGGAAGTCGAGATTTTTGGTCACGCATTGGCATAGTCATTTGTGATCTAGATGCATACTCTTGTGTGCATCTAAATTTGAACTGTCTATGTTTGTTTAATGTACAAAAACACAGTGGAACAGTGCAATAAGTTGCAGCTTAATGCGAGACTTTTTTTTTGGCTCTGCGAGTGACTTCCTGTCTCCACTTGTTGCCAAACTATTCTTTAACTGTTCAGATCATTTATGCAAAATTGAATTAAAGTTTGGCTTTCAAGTCAAAGACACCTTAAATCTTTCGGTAGCCTCTATTAAAATCATTGTACAATCTCAAGTCTTTGATGTTGCTAATCTGTGTTTTTTAAGAGTTAACTGGCCTCAGCTCCTCAGACAGGTTGTTCATCATCGTTGGGGCCTTGATGATAAAAACTGGCTTCTAACACTGAACAACCGCCTTGATAACTGAAATGAAAGGTCAATACAGCTAAAGGTCAAGCTTAGGTTTTCCAGTGAAACCTTACATAGATTGTAAAATGAAAGCTACACACATTTATAATGAAAGTGATCTGATGTTTTGTAATGAAAGATTCCTGGTTAGATGGAGTCACATGAGTTCAGTTCCCATGTCCACCACATGTAGATACGGTATATCAGCAAAAAATCTGACCTCGTGGTATGCAGCCTACACATGACTGCTGTTTGAAGGCTCAAATCTAAATTTGTCAGTGTTGCTGTGACAACAAGTAAATGTCATGTCATTCACACATGACTGCTGCCATAACTTGGCACTGGAGGAGCTTAAGGGAATACCGTCAGTATGGGAAACAAGACGACACAGCGATGAAGACAAACCCACAAGAAAGATAAATATGACAATAAGGTACGTAGAGGTGATGTCTTCTATCAGGTTGCTGCAGGAACAATGAGGAACAACAAACAAAAATTACATGCGAGCAACTATTGTCTGCCCAACAGACAACCAGTGAAGGGAGGCTCCAACTGTCCCCCTGTCATCTCCTCTTCTTTTGCCACCTTCGTCTTCACTGTCATTCACCCTGGCTAGACACTATATGCATACACCCTCGATCCCCCACCCCAACGCCACTTAACATTCCTACAGCTGGTCATCGTACATCATGACGCATGTAATGTCACACTCGTGAGCCGTCGGCAAGCCGCGATGCTCTCGCTGCCTCCTCTGGGAGAGAGACAAAGGAGAGCATTGTGTCGTCTGGGTGAGAGAGAGAATGAAAAAGAAAGAGACTGAGAGAAGGTGTGTCGAGTTACAATCAAATAAGACCCCTTCCACCACCACCACCATCCATAACCTGTTGGAGTTTGAGTGGTGAAATCACTGTCCTGCAGCATGTAAACAACAGATAACGCAGTCTGTATGCATGTGTTACATATCTGCAACCCCTTTTAAATACCCCCACCTTTACCCCTTGATCTTATTCAACCTGGGCCCAAAGCATAGATGTTTGCAAACAAACTAGCCCTCTTTAAAATCCCCACAGCAACAGACTTGCATCATGGGAAGACAGCTCACTTTCTAGCTCACAATTTTCAGCCAGTGACAGAGACTTGCATTATGCTTACAGAGATTTCCTGCTGGAAACAAACACAGATCTTGAGAAAGCAGCACAAGGATCAAGACTGTGAGAGGAAATAAAGCAGGGGCAGCAAAAGGTGGATGGATTTGGGAGGCACAGGCAAAGCCAAACAAAATTAGTTTAACAACTTGCATCTTTTCCAGAGAATAAAGAAGCAGAATTTAGACTTCCTCTAGTATATTTAAAGTGAACAAAGTCATTCCTCCCACAGGGTTAAGTCAGTGGTTTGCCTTCTTCTCACAGGTAGCGACGACATCAGCAGGCAGCCTTGAATCCTTCAACATCCCTCCCCTCTCTAGCCTGTAATTGAATGTTCAGACATCAGCGGAGTCGAACAGTGACCAGTCCTGATCCTCTGGTATTTACACTTCAAACCCTAGACACCAGCCTGGAGGCGCACGCACAGACACGCAAAGAAATTGCGGACGTACAAGATTAAGCATGATCGTGATACCTTTCTTACGCATTTAATGCACAAACGGAGCCACGGAGACATGAACACTGTTATTAAACCTGCAGATGTTGTCCTCTCTACCTTGCCTCAGGACAGGGGAGCATCGCGTCATTTGATGGAGTTTCCAGTGCTTGTATAGAGGCTACCACAAAGATTTAGCCGGAAGTGTACTGGACTGTGAGAAGTTTTGTAAGTGTTTACAGAGACACAATAAAATGTGTCAGTATGCTAACAGGCTGAGACTGACAATGCTAACATGGTCTTTACTATGGCTTAGCCAGCATGGATTAGGTTTGGCGTGTTACCATCCTAACATTTGCTAATTTGCTCTAAATACAACAGGAACAACACAAACATATCTGAGTATCTCAGTTAACATACATGTTTGTTGAGACTTAAATTATAATTCAGGCTCAAGGTATCTTCTTTTCATTCTGTTGGGACATTTGTGTTAAGTTTGAAATAAAGTCATTGCCATTTTAAATACATTGCAGACCCCAAACACACACACATACACAGGTACGTACTGCAGAAAGATGGACAAGCAGACTGACAAGAGAGGCACACGGAGGCAGAGAGGCATGCAGACAGATAGGACAGTAATAAGTTTCTGTAACCACTCAGGACCGATTTAGCTTCGACACCATGTGGCAAGAGAGGCAACACTTTCCAGGCACATGGTCAAGCAATGGGTGCATTCTTAAGAAAAACACAAAGAAGACAAAGGGAGACATGAGGGGAGACAATAAAATCAAAGATGAGAAGAAAGAGCAATGAAATAGAAGAAGGAGGAAGGAATGTGGTGAGGGGCAAAGTTTAAAGCCAGAAGTGTGTGATATCTTAGGAATGAATGGGATCTACCAATATCAGTTACTGACAGTACCAAGCCTGGGAATGGCAGCATATCTCACATACACACATACTGCAGGAAAACATATGTGCTGCTGCAGACTGAAGCACAACAGACTAATGCAGACCAAATGCAGGCTTCTAAGGCTATGCAACACTACTTTAGACCCCAACATCAAACATGTGAAGTGTCTTATAGAAATGATGGATGAACAATGTGTAACAGGTAGCTTTTTACTGAACATCCACTCGCAGCCACATAGACTCAGCTCTCATGTACACATACACTGCTTCTTCCTGTCCTTCTTCCCTCCCCCTCTTTCTGCCCCATCCATCAGGTTGGGAGGTCATGAGTCATGTGTAGAAGAGTATGGGGTCATTTCTCACCACTGAGTGTGTGTTTGAAACCCTATGTTCTCCTTTGATCTCAGGGGTGAGAGGTCACGTGTCATCACTGTCTACATCACTGGCACACCTGTGCTTAAGTGAGGAGTCACATTGCTCCTGCTGCAGAACATCAGGAGCATGACAGTTACCTGGAAAATGAAGGGGAAATGGGAATAGACACGTGACATGAAGATGCTTACACCTCTACTCACACAGGGAGTTTAATTTGTCTTTTGCAATATGCGTTCTTGTGTCCTCAGGGACATGTGTGATGCAGTAAGTCATGGCAAAATAATGATTGCTCATAAACAGAATGGCGAGGACAAGCTATAGAGACAGAAGAGAGGAAGTCAGTGGTTCAAGAAAATCCAGAGAGCATCGCCTCACACCCAATACTCTCAAGTGTGTTGCACAAGTCTAATTGTGCTTCATAATTAGGAGACAATTACATTTTTCTTATCTTATAAATGATAGATTGGTGGTTTTCACAGGAATGTTTTTAAAGTGGCCTGTGTGTGGAAGTTCACTGAGTACATCAGCAGAGTGCGTTTTATCTTGGCTTTTTTTAATAGCAAGAAGCTAAAGCACTTGTGTCACAGTAGAAATTATGCATATTGAGAAGGGGAGGAGTGATAGAAAGCAGAGAAAGTGTCTGTTAAAGGGGGTGGGCAGACGAGAACAGAAATGTTAAAAAGCTGAGCTATGCAACTCCTCCAACAGGATTAAGAGCCAAACCAAAGGCATAGAAGCTCAGCAAAAGCCCCATGGGGGAAAAGAGAGGGAGGATAGGGAGGAGGCAGGTGGGGTGGAGGGCGTGTGTGTGTATGGGTGCTTGTAGCAGCATGCCAGCCTGCTCACCGGGGTAAGGAAAAAGATCAGAGCAAGGGTGGAAAAAGACGATTTAGCATCAATCATTTCTAATCGTTTAAGTAACAATCTGCTGTGCTCTATCTCTGAATGATACAACACAACTCCTCCTATAGCCAGTCTGTGCAAGCATTAACTCTTGCTTTTGGAAACCCTACCTGTAAGGTAGATGTTTCCTGGAAAAAATGCCTCCACTGCATATTATGTAATGCCTTTTGCATAGCAGGAAGCAAATATAAGAGTGCAGCAGCGATAGGGATGAATAAGGACACAACGGTGACATAAAACACAACTGATCAATATCCCTCCTACTATGAAAGACACATAAATGAAGGCAGCACATGCTCACACTCAGAGGAATTATCTTTATCCTCATGCAAATGTTTGTGTCCTTCCATCTGTGTATTGTGTCTACGTCAACTCACAAAAGAATCTTGTCTGTGTCACATGTTACAAACCTTTTGCTTCTTTGCTCCTAATTTCAACAAAAGCCGTGAACTGCATCCACTGTTATTGGTTTCCTGGGATAAATTTAGACTTCTGTCAAAAAGGTCAAAAGTCCACTTAGGTAGAAATAAAATCAAGCCTTCAGTTTCATCGCCACTTTAGGAAATCACTAATTATCTAGATTGCTGACAGCCAAGGCACTTTAACAGCACACTCAAGCCAAATGCTGGTAAATCTTGGCTTTAGGTGATGGGTCTGACTGTCAGTTCTGGCAATCAACCAGCTGGTTGAGAGTTTTTATTATGTAGTAACTACGGTGCGGCACCACAGTAACAAATTGGTGAAACTATGATTGAAGTGTTTCCTGTATACCAATGAGGGCTTGCTTTGATTTCAAAGAAACCACACAGACCTGACTGGGACAAATACGCTCATTAAAGAAAGCAAGCATAAAGGCACATTACACTGAAATACCGCACGACTCCTCATTGTGACAGTCAGAAATAGAAAACAGTGTGAACACCCCAAATGTTTTAAGTGATATTTGACAAGGTAGGATAGGACCTCTTACAATGAGAACATCTAGCCTTTAGCTTTCAGGAGCTATCAGCGCGCGCACACACACACACACACACACACACACACACAAGTACAGTTGGAGAGAGAACTAGGACAGTGTTGTGGCTATCTGACAGTGTTGAAGCAGTGTATCTCAGGAGAGTTATCTGGGTATTCTTGTGTTTCAGCAGAAAGCTAAAGAAACATTCTCAGGCCTTCTGTTCACCACAATAAAAGCACCTGGACACTTTCTTTCACAGGAAAGAAGAGGAGCCTTGACTTGGCAGATGTAAGAAGAAAAGTAAGTCATTTTTGTCAGATGGCAATCTCTTCATCTTTATTTTGCAGTGGGTCCTCTATAGACAAGATGAATCAATGCTCCCTGTGATAGATCAAACAGCTTTTAGTCAGTTCATGAGGCTTAATAATCAGGGTTAACCTGGTGGGACGAACTTAATGCACTCAGATCATTCACATCACTTATGGACAGAGCAGACATGATGAGCTGATACAGACAATGTCAGCCTACTGGTCTAAAAGACTGGCATATGTACCTCAGGCTAGAGAGGGTCAAAGGTCCAAATACTTGAAATAGATCTGAAATGGACACATGACAAATCTGTCAGAACTTGACATGCATAAGTTCTTTGTCAAAAAATAGCTCCCCCCATGGCGGTTGGAGCAATCCAGAACAGATCTGAGGGTAATCAATATCTGCAAAAGTAATACTAAATCCAAACCTAGACTACAGCTTTATATAGCTATGGAGTATAATTTGGATGCGGTCATCAGGCCTTGGATCGTTAGGATCAAGAGGACCTATGTTGGACTCGACATCAGACAGTGACAGAGAAAAGGGTGAAACCAGGTCCACTTGAAAAAAACTAAAGAAATCTGAGATCAGTATGTAAGAGAGGCTGAATTTGGGAGAGACAGAGACAGTGCTTTTTAGGGTGCTGTTAGCTTACCAATCCCCTCAGGCCTTCCTCTCTCAAGAGCCCTGGGTCAAAAGGTCAAGACATCAGCGGTAATGGTTACCCAACACTTGACATAAGTGTGGACCACCAATAACAGAGGATGTGTATCTGTTTAAATTTGAATGAACATGTGCTTAATTATAATTCTGTGTTTGTGTGCACATGGCTACATCTAATTTAGAGGTCCAGTCCCCTTCAGGACCATCATGAGGTCACTGTTGTCAGGGATACCACAAGAACTGTCAGCTGTTATTGACAAACATGAATGCAGCGGCAATGAATGAGGGCTGTAACTATTGTGGTCAGTTGTTGCCTCCTCAGATGCTCTGTAGGTCATCTATAACAGCAATAAAGCACTTAGACCAGGACAGTCTGTCTTTTGTCCAAGACAAAGACAAGGCATAAGCCTGTTAGCAAAAAGACTAGTACAGAGAAGAGGAAAGACATCTGGGTAAAGTCTACCGCCTCCTGATTAACCACAGCATGTAAAATTAATTTGTGACATTGCAGGTATAAACCCAGCCAGATAATTACTTTACTATCCTATCAGTGTCTCCATTACTGCTTAAAAGTGGGGAAAATGCCACTGAAACCAAATGATCAAAGGAAATACATTAAAATGGACTTTCTCACATGGAAGAAAAGTATGCAAGCATTATAGCCAGTCATCATAACAATCCAGAGCATACAGTTAACATAATGGCAAATTAGATTAATAGACTAAGAATGTGGGCTGGCCCTGGTGCAGCCTGGGCAGCTCATTTATATTTCTTCAGAATGTGTGATATGCTGGCATTTCTTAGCTTGAAGAGGTGATGGGTGACACAGTGAAAGGGTGAGCTAAAGAGATCTAGCTCTTTGGGCCATTTGCCCATTCGCAGGCTTAATGTGCTTTGGAAGATCAACCAACAAAGAGAGAGAGAAGAAGAAGAAGAAGAAGAACCAAGAGAAAAAAAGGCAGAAAGAGAGAAGGTTGAGCAACCAGCTGTCAATGGGTGACAGGGTAGTTATTCTGTCAGGGTATTAGATTTATCCTGCCTGTCCAAACTCCCTGATTAATGTAACAGTGCTTTGTGTGTGTGTGTGTGTGTGTGTGTGTGTGTGTGCTTGCCTCTACTGCAGCCGTTACTCTGCCAGTTTAGGTGTGAATGTCCAAGTGTTTGCATTGATCTAATCTTTAACTTGAAAGAACAAAGTCTGCTTCTGTAGTGGAAAAAAGCAACTTAACAGAAATTCTTTCAGCATGACCTTGTAATATGAACACACAAGCCTTGAGAGCCAAACCCATGTTACAGAAAGCTGTGTATCCCCTATAACAAAATGCTGGATGTAAAACATTCATTTACACTCAAACTAAGTGTGAACATGTAAAAACTCACTTATAAAAACTATCCACAGTAAGGAAAGCTAATCTGGTGAACCTGGTAAACATCTTGCCACAAGATGTTCATAAAAAAGCTAAAAACCTACATTAGGCCAAGACCCTTCAGCCTCTGCACTTCAAAGAGTGCTGTCAATTTGTGCTCCAAGGGAGGGAAATAATCTGTGTGCATATGCTTGTCCCATATGCATGTGTGTGTTCCTACTTGTGACCGAAACCTAGATATCTGAAACAACAAAGCGGCTCGGTTATGAGGGTGCCCTTCTAATAGCACCTTTTTATTACCTCAACCAACCACTTACACAACACACAATACATTTATCACCCAAATGGCACAAAAGCAGCACAACCGGATCCTGCATAGAGCCTGCAGCAAACACTTGCTGAACATACAGTCAGCACCACAGCTGAAACCTGCCCTCAGTCTCTTCTTAACAGAAAATTGTACGCTGACTCAGTAGTGTGATAATACATCACAGGTGCTGAGTCAAATTTTCATCTTTTACACATTTATCAGTTGTTTGCATGTACTGACACACGTTACTGACATAGAAAGCAAAAATTCCCTCATAAAAAAGTGTGATATAAGATCAAAGAAAGTATTCATACCTGAGACAGAAATGGTCATGGGTGCTTCCAGGGGCCTGTCATTGTCCAGGTCCTTGCTCAACCTCAAGTCCCCAGTATCCTCGTTCAAGAGCAGAAGATTAAGCTCGTTTCCTGATTCAAATTTATACCGTAGTTTATCCGACACATCCGGGTCATGAGCTGGAACCTTTCCTATTATGCCTGTTGGAAAACTATTGGACTTGTTGGTGACATAATTGTTGAAAATAATCTCAAAATCTTGCAGCACTGGCATATTGTCATTCATATCTATAAGGCGGATGTGCACAGTGGCCCGGCTCACTAGTGGTGCTGAGGTGGCCTGGACAACAATGACATACTCTGTTTTAGTCTCATAATCCAGGTCTGTGAGTGCAGTGAGGTCACCATTAAAAATGTCCAACTGGAAAACTTCTGGGATATTCCCTTCCACAATCTGGTACATGATCTGAGCATTGGTGCCTTCATCAGGATCGGTGGCAGAGATCCGGGCTACAACGGACCCCACTGGGCTGTTTTCCTTCACGTCAATGTACAATTCATCCTTCTCAAAAACTGGAGCATTGTCATTTATGTCTTGAACAACCACGTGAATGGGAACAACTGCTTTCAGAGGTGGAATCCCCCTGTCCACAGCATAGGCCTTCAGATTGTAAACCTGAACATTCTCCCGGTCCAGTTTGCGAGCAGTTCTGATGATACCGGAGTAAGGCTCTATCATGAAATCCCCATCTCCATCATCGCCACCCTGGAACATATAGCTCACTCTGCCATTTGAGCCAGAATCTCTATCTGAAGCAGAGATTTGGAGAACGCTTGTATAGACAGGTGCGTCTTCAAATACTGTCCCCTGGTACATATCCCTAAGAAACTGAGGAGTATTATCATTGGCATCAAGAATAATAATCTCCACATAGGTGGTATCAGATTTCTGAGGGATGCCATTGTCTCTGGCAATGATGGCTAATGTGTAGGAAGCCTGGTCTTCATAATCAATCTCCATTTGTGTTGTGATGGCACCTGTATCTGGGTCAATTTTAAACTGAGGAACATTGTCCTCCATCACATAAGTGATACGAGCATTTTCCCCAGTGTCCTCATCTGTTGCACTGATCACCACTACAGTGGAGCCCACTGGTTTTTCTTCACTGAGCATCACCTGGTAGTTGGCACTTTGGAAGACAGGCCGATGTGTATTTGCATCCGTCACATTGATGAACACCTGAGCAGTGTCGTAGCGTGTTCCATCACTGGCAGTAACAGTCAGGACATACTGGCGCTCCTGCTTGTAGTCTAAAGGGAGGGCTAAGGTGATGAGACCGCCACCACTCTGGCTAGTGATGGCAAAGCGGTTCCTGGTGTTTCCACTGGAGATCTGATAGGTCACCACACTGTTGACATCCCTATCAACAGCCGTAACTGTCAATACGCTAGTCCCCACTACAGCATCTTCATTGATCTTCAGCGAGTAGATCTTCTCCGTAAAAGTGGGTACGTTGTCATTTACATCTAGCACTGTGATGCTGACACTGGCTGAGGAAGACATCATGGGAATACCATGATCTCTAGCTTCCACTCCAAAGGTGTAAAAATCAGTGGTCTCCCTGTCAAGCTCTTCACTCACTGTAATCCAGCCTGTGCTGTTGTTGATGATGAAGGGAAAACCAGGCGTGGTGTCAGTTAACCTGTATTCCAAACGGGCATTTTCTCCTGAATCACCGTCAATTGCTTGAATGTGGATCACAGAATAACCAATGGCCACATTTTCCAACACAGTAGCTTGGAAAGGTGTGCTGACAAACATGGGGGCATTGTCATTCACATCCACCACTTGCACCACCACCATCCCTGTGCCATTTATCAGAGGAGGCCTCCCACCATCCTGAGCCTTAATCCGCAAATTATACTCCCGAATCATCTCGTAGTCCAGAGGATTGATGACGTCAATCACACCAGTTGGGGAGTGAATGTAGAACTGTCCCTTGACATTGCCACTGATGATGCTGTAATGAACTTTGGCATTGTTCCCCTCATCTTTATCTGTAGCTTCCACCTGAATGACTTTGGTGTTGACTGCCACATTCTCTGGAACCTGTACAACATACCTCTTTTCACTGAATTGTGGGTAGTTGTCGTTCTCATCTTCCACAGAGATGTGAACAGTGGCAGTAGCACTGCGGGGACCTGGGTCTTTGCCCTGGTCATTGGCCTCAACAATCAGCTGGTACTGGGCCCGGGTCTCCCTGTCAGGTCGCTCTCTGATTCTCACCAGGCCATTCCGGTGGTCAATTTCAAAAACAGAGTTAACACCATCACCATTTACAATTTTATAGATCATGTTTGCATTGGAGGGAGCGTCTCCATCAGTGGCCCGGACTGTCATCACCTCAAACCCCACTTCTACATTTTCCCGGATGCTAACACGGTATTCAGTTTGCTCAAACACTGGGCTGTGGTCGTTAGTGTCACTCACAGTGACAGTAAGGTAAGAATTGGCAGATCTTTTAGGAGAGCCATTGTCAGTTACAGTGACTTTGAAAACATGAGTGTCTTTGACTTCTCTGTCTAGTGACTGGACGGTTGTTATGCTCCCTGTCTGAGCGTCAATTTCAAAAAAGTCATTGGACCTGCTATCAAAGAAGGCTTCCATGCTGTATTCCAGCCTCCCAGCCTCTCCATCATCTGGATCTGTGGCTTTCAGGGTGATAACCCGCGTCCCTGCAGGCTCATTCTCGGGCACAGACACCTGATAGTTGGGGAGCTGAAACTGGGGAGACGAGTTTACCTGTCGCTTACCCCTGTGGATGAGTTTGCCAGACTTTCTCAGTGCGGTTTCTGTGAAGGATCCATGTTGTTTATGTACTTTAACAAACATCAGACTCAGCTGCAAAGACAGCCTGCTGCCCGGAGAGCTGTGCAATGCACAGTGCAAACTGACGTGGGGCTGTCCTCTGTGCTCAAGACATAAGTCACTGGCTAGGAACAAATGCCCCTGCCTCAAAACTGCGCTCAACTCATTTCCTACACACACACTGTCCAAAAATGTGGTGTTCCGCGCAAAGGTGGGCAAACGTTCTGTCACATTTAAAAGCAATTTACCTGCGGGTAAGCAGGAAGTTGCCTCCAGTTGTGAGACATGTTTAATGTGAATGTCTGGCTTACCTGGTGCTTTCTTTCTCTTATATTTAATAAAACAGTCCTGGCCGTGGACAAACACATTAAACTGTGTCAGAATAACGTCAACAGATGTTGAAGAACCTGTTCTGATATAAACAGGCGCTGGGTTCCTCGGTGTGTGCGCACACTTAACTTTGTGGGACAGACGGATAACTCCATCGTGCCTCTCCACTTGGAAAAAGCTTTGAATTGATTTAGTGGATAAAGTTCTGTCGATTTTATAAGTCCACCCTGGGCCGAGAGACAGATTTGCCAAAAGCGTCCCGGGCTGTAAAGTCTCCGAAAGGTGCATCTCCAAACATCCCGCAAGCGGCACGCTGAACAGGACACAAACCCAAATCCAATTCATCGATAGCTCCATGCTTTCAAACCTGCCAAATCCCACTCAACTTCACCGAAACTCCTCCGCAAAAGCATTAACTCTCCCTCTCCCAACACCGCGTTTTACTTTTATCCCTCATGGTGAAGTTTTAACGGGGAAAAAGACGCTCGGTATCCATAGTGTCGGCGTATCCACGGCGCGCAGCGGCTGCGTTAAACCCACACTGAGTTTAAAATGAGTACAAAATGGCTCCGTGGCTCTCCTCCGCCTCCTCCTCCTCAGAAGCTTATTACCATAAACCTGCTGTGTTCCCCCTCTGGGACGCTTTCACAGGGGGGCCTTTTTTTCTTATGGAGATTTAGGAAGTGGCCCTGACCGGGTGACCAATGCGCGCAAGTGTATTGTTATTACAATAGGGTGAGAGCTGGGTAAAATTCCTGATGGGTGTCTGGGTGTCGCTCCCATCCCAACTTTTTAGTTGTTAGAAGTGATGGCGCATTAAACTACACATGAAATGCAGTTGAATTAATTGAGTCTACTTTAAAACAAAAAAAAAAAAGTTTTTCAGCTTTCATGTCACACGACTTCACTAAAAAGGAGTTGAACTAGTTTCATCATCATTCAAATAACTGCTTTCAGACAATCTTACTAATATTACAGCTTAATACACCAATTAATTAATATTGTTGTGATTGATGAGATTGTTGAATGTCATTAAATCTTAATAGTTAAAAGAAAACATGTTTTTTTTCAGAAAAAAGCACAAGTTCATCCACTTCAGCTTGAAAATACTAAATATTGACGTTTATTATACATCTAATATTTTCTCTTATTGTTGGAAAATGTTTATTTACACAAAGATATTGCTAATGTCAATATAACTAACAATAAAGCTTGTTAGTGCTGTTTGAGCCTTTATGCAGTCTGATCGCATCTGTTGTTTCCACCCCACAAAAAAACAGTTTGAAGCTGAAGGATAAGAATTCAGAATTGAAACACCAAAAATGAAATTTCCTCTAAGGATATTAACAATAAGATGAAGTGAAAGAAGTATTTTAGGCTGTGCCATGACTGTAACGATTCTTTCATATTTACAGGGCTTTGCTTGTGCAACAGGAGGCTGACTCTAGGACATCAGGTTCACCCTGGAGGCTAATCTTGTACAACAGCGCCCCCCTGTGGAATATTAATCGTGAAATAACAAGTGGCCGCCTACATGCAGGATTTTTCTCAAGTACATGACTTTAATTATTTGGGTGTGCAGGTCAACAAAAACAAGTCAACGCATCAATTATTAGGTTTATTCATTCATTCATAAACTTTCAAGTATTCACAGTTAAGGAAGGACTCATGTTCCACAACCTTTAACAGTACGCCATCTGAAGAGAAAAGGCACTTTAAATGTTCTTATTGAATCTTTAAAATGAAATTATTAAAATATGCATATTTTAAAATATGGAATGACAGTATAAAACCGCTGAGTAGTAATTAGCTTCACATATTAACTTTTTTTTTTGAACAAGTGGACTGACTTTCAGATTTTGTTAATAAAAACTGTCTTGTTGAAAATAAATAACACAATTTTGTTTTTGTTTTTTCCAATTAGACCTTAAACCTTTTGTTAACTGTGCGTTTTGGGACATAATATCTACTCTGTTCACCATCAACTAGGTTTTGAACAGAACCTCTCCATAAAGGAGAAAAGGGAAAGACAATACAATAAAGGTGCAGAGTAACTATTCTGTCCCTGGTTTTCAGCTCAGTACTAAGCTTAGTGTTTGAGCTCGGTATTAATCAAATTTATCAAAGCACAAACAACAAGAAAGAAAACTCTGTTTTGTGACAATGGCTCAAAGAACCAAGTAGTTAGAGACTGATCTCTAGTGTATTGCAGGTTTAAGTTAGCACAGAGGCAGGGTGAGCGAAAGTGAATCCTTAAAAAGGCAAAAGACTGGAAGGAACTTCATGGAAAACATGAGTATCCTTAGAGATGAGAGGAAAAGCTCTGGTACATGAGAGCGTTGATTCCCATCACACATGATAAACAAGAGGATGTTCAAGTCACTCGTATTCACAGTGAAGCTTCGAGTTAAATCCTAACAGGATCTCCTGTGATACTCGCAATTTTCCTGCCATTATAATAAAGAAAAGAACACTAAAAGGGCTCAGACTGCCAGCCTCCATGAAAGAGACAGCATTTCTTTCAGAGCACAGGTCAGAGCGCTAAGTAGTGATTGTGTGGAGACAGTCCAAACAAGACTTTGAGTTGGTAGCTTGTTTACCACACCACCATATGGAAACATTTTAAAGCTGAACCTTCAGTGTTGAAAATACTTCAAGCACTTCTTAAATATACACCGGATCCACTACGGGATCATCCAGCAGTATTTTGGCATTTAAATAACCGTATGTCAAGGTGCGTGTCTTCTTAGCAAACAACAACAGATCTACATCATAAACAGACATACTGTACCTGACAAGGACTGGATGCACTCTGTGACTTTAGACGTAAAAGTGAGGAGTGAGAAAAGCTTTTCTGCTCTGAGGGAGATCACTGTTCCTTAGTAAACCTATTACCATGTGTGTCTTGGATGCAGAGGTTCTTTCAGTGCAGCTAGCAGATAGCCTCATAGTATCCAAACACAAAATATTAAAAACAGGTATTAACCCCTTTTGTCTTGTGTAATAAATACTGTTGAAATCCAGGCACCGTGTCCCAAAGCCCAGTCTGACAGTTTTAGTTTTCATGGACAGGGTGCTCTACCTAACATACCGGACACAGCTAATTTCCACCTCGGCTGGGTTGTGAGGTCATCTCATCTGGGTGGATCAGGGGTCTGCTGCTCCTTGGGCTGCATGGCAGCTACCAAACGTTCCCTGCCCCTTTGGAGTGTGTATTCACTGGGACCCAGCTGGATGATCTTCCCGCTGCCCAGGCACTCGTCTCCTTTGTAGAGCACAGCAAACTGGGAAGACGAAGGAGGACAGAACAGGTTTGTTTATATAGCACCTCTCTGACACAACAAAGCAAAATAAGCTAAAAATGAAGAAATTAGATTAAGAAAAAAAACCAAATAAATACGCTGACTTACAGTAACAAAGACGAACTGTGTAGGTTTTTGGCATTGGAACTGCTTAAAACTGTACAAAGCACTGGCATATTACGCAATTACACTGTATCCTATGAGAGCTGTTACCTGTCCAGGTGTCAGAGCTCTGACCGGCTGGGAGAGTGAAATCCACACAGAGCCATCCATATTCAGTGTCACTGTACAGGGAACTGTAAAGTAAGGCATTGGTAATCAGTAGATAACGGATTCCTTGCATTGACTTTATATAAAGAATACAGAATATTAATATAAACATCTTTATATACAGTCAAGGATTCCCCGTGTTTAACATTTCATTCATTAATTCGTAACCGCACACTCACCGAGCGGCATCTGGTGGATGAAACGGAAATGGCACTCCATCATCTGCGTCCTGGCTAGTTCAGTGGGCGGGTCAACTGTTAGCCAGTGGAAGCGATCAGTCCGCAGCGTGTCACGGAAAAGAGCCGGGTGATGGGTAGTTGGAGCCTGAACGGCGAGAAAGTTGAAGGATGAAATGAAAGCCAACAAGAGTCGTATTTTAATTACGCCTTTAAAAAGCTTCAAAGTCAATAAACATCCTAAATGTCATTGAGCTTTTCCTTAAAGGGAGAAACAACATAGAACACAATAATGTGGTTAACCTTGTGCTGGCTGTTTGAAAGTCAGGCAGCCTCCCTTAAAAAAAAACTTTAATTTGTAAACTGTGAATGTGCACTAGAGGAGACAGACAACAAAAAAATATGGTTCCACTGTAACAGGCGCAGACTTTCTCACCACGAACACATCTCCAGTAGTCGCGTCTTTGTCCACCACAAACAAAGCGTCTTTCTGCCCTGCTATCCTCGCCCTTTGGCCCAGAGTCATAGTGAACCAGCCTTGACGGACAGAGACACACGGGAAAATAGACGGGAGGTACGCCGTGAGTCGCCTCAAGTGTCATTGTTTTGAAACACAGGTTTAGGAGGATACATGTGATGATCAAATCAGAAAAGACCATACACTGTATATAACACTATGAGTTGTGATGTTCTTTTGTGTGTATGGTAACGTAACAGTAACACACAAGCTCTTCATCTTGTCAGAAAACTACACACAAACATACCTTTGTGTGTCCCCTTAACAGTCCCGTCCTCAATGGAGACAAAGTTCCCTGGTTTAGGCTCCAAATACTGAAACAGAAGAACAACAGAGGCTTATTTTATCTTTTTAATAACTGGCAAATTATGTGAAACAAGTACAACAAGTAAGATAAGGTTTTAATACTCACCTCCAAAATGAAGTTTTCAAAGTTTCTCTCTCCAATAAAACAGATGCCCATGCTCTGAAAAGACATTAACAGTTAATCCTTGACATACAATGTCATAAAATAAAAAAAAAATTAAAAATCACATCCCTAATTCTATGATTTAACATAAGTGTGAAGTAAATGTCTTTCTTTATGTGTTTGTGTGTGGGTACCTCTTTCCTCTTCAGCACATGGTGAAACCCGGCCTCAGCAGCAATCTTCTTGACAAAGTCTTTAGTAAGTCCGGCCAATGGGAACATGGTGTGTCGCAAAGCCTCCTGGGAGATTTGACTGAGGAAGAAGGTTTGGTCTTTGAGGAGATCTGCTCCTTTGTACAACCTGACCGCTGCACAGGCAGAGGAAAGAGGAGGAAAAAAACACTTTTAAGAGAGTTTAGGTTGAAAAACCTTAAAGTTGATGTTGTGTTACAACCAGTTTAATTAAAGGAATGAGAGGAAAGTTGAAATCAGAAGCACAGAAATTCACTTGAGAAAATTAAGGCTTAAAATGGGTCGACCATTAAACCAGAGGGGCCAGGCTCTTACGATTTCTAATCTCAAATCGATCTCTGAAGAGAGTGGTGGGCGGAGTTGTGCGCATCTGTTGGAAAACCTCTTCATCTTCCTGTGACGTCCTGGCATAGTGGCCAGTTGCCATGGCATCAGCACCTTAGTTAGCAACAGCGCAACACAATTTAATGTCTTTTTTAATTAACATTTTTGTAATTTGGTTCTAGTGCACTTTGTGTTCTAGTTTTTTTTCTAGTAGCCTAGTTTTAAAAGACAAGTTCAGCAGATATGACGGGTCTTAGAATTAGTTTGTAACACAGATGCAGAATCACATTATGATTACATACCCAGAGTGTTGATGGCATACTTGTGGAAATGGTTGAATTTGATGTGCTTGTTGCATAAGATATCCGGGTTTGGTGTCCTGCCCTTCTCATATTCCTTCAATAGTTTGCTAAATGTTGCAAAAGACAGATGTGACATTCACGTTCACGAGTTGGGAACTGAAAATCCATGAAAGCCATAACTTGTGCACGGCAGCCACAAATACCTGAAAACTTCATGCCAGTACTCTTTGACATAAGACACTTGATGGAAGGGGATGTCCAGGGCCTGACACACTCTGTAGGCGTCCTCACAGTCTTTCTCTGAGGTGCACACCCCCTTCTCATCCAGCGAGTCCCAGTTCTTCATAAACACTCCTGTTACACTGTAACCTTCAAGTGCAAGATACAAATGTGAGGAAATGTGATCATGCCAGAGGATTTTGGAAACAAAAACCAGACCATGTGTTAAATACAACGAAATAGCTGTTTCTTTTGTTTCGCCTCCAGGTAGAGCGGTTTCCACTGGTCAGCTAGCCATTCAAGAGCCACTTCAGGTGTCTGTGTGTATTTGTCACACATGACAGGTTTTTTTCTCACCTCTTCTCTTTAGCAACAGCGCTGCGACAGAGCTGTCAACGCCGCCAGACATGGCGCACACGACGTGTCTAATGAGCCCCATGTTTTTAAACTACACGCCGTCCTGTTAGTGCAATAATTTTCTTATATAACTAAGAAAAGTTAGTTAACCGCTGTCCATTGCCACTTGCAGGTGCAGCCATGTTGGCGGTCCGTTCAACAATTGCGTCCGACGAGAAACACGTTTCTCACTGGAACAACGGTGCTGCTGGGAGCCGCATAAGCTGTAACACTGTAAACATCACGGGGCTGTTTACTCTTTAAAGTAACAGCAAAAAAACCAAACAGATAATAAGGTGAGTGAACTCGCGTGCGTTGAAAGTGTTTTTTTTGGTTAATTTAACGAGTAGTTTTGTTTAAAGAGGATTTGTAATGCAACGTTCATTTCTTGAAAGTGTAAAGGTGCGTGGAGCTTTAATCTTTATGATTTATGTCTTTAAATTTTAGCTAGCACATATAAAATCATTTACAATATTCTTAATTTATTTTGTACAGAAATGTGGTTTGGAAAAATTTCAAGGCAGATATGACCTTATAAAAAAAGAACATATAAAACATAGTAATTATTTTAAATGTACTTCTTATGAAGCAGACTATTGTTTTGAGAAAAGCAGGTTTCTGTATGTTTTAAAGGTGGTTACACAAACCAAATGTATTGCTGACACCAAAATGTGTCTTTTGGACTCAGATGGCTGAGGTGTCTGCAGACACCATCACCCTGGATCTGCTGAGAGAAGCCAGGGAGACGGTGAGGAGCAGCCCCCTGGGTGTAATCAACACTCCCACGATCCAATGGTGCCAGACCACCCTGCCTCTCAACGTCAACTGCAATATCCACATCAAGCTGGAGAACATGCAGAGAACTGGTTAGATGATACCACTTCAGCTCTGATTTGTTCACACAAATGCACCTTACCGTGCTCACCTGATGGCTCATTGCTTGTGACTTCTCTTACGTCTCATTGACAGGGTCCTTTAAGATCAGAGGAGTGGCCAATCAGTTTGCACGGAGACCAAAGGGTGGTTGTTTTGTCACCATGTCTGCAGGGAACTACGGGAAGTCTTTTGCGTACGCCTCAAAACACCATGGGTCAAAGGGGAAGGTGGTGATGCCAGAAACTGCTCCAGTCTCCAGATCCATTCTCATACAGGTCAGAGAAAGTGTGTTAAGTGTGTTGGCAAACTGAAATCAAATAACTTCAGCAGCAGCTAAATTTAGTAATAAACGTGTCATTGTGGTCTTCAGAGTTTTGGGGTGGGGGTGGAGCGAGTTCCCACTTCCTGTCTGATGGATGTGGTGAACCGCTGTGTTCAGGAGGACAACATGACCTTCCTGCACTCCTATGATGACCTGGATCTAATAGCAGGGCATGCCAGGTTTGCTTTATTCAAAAGGCTGATTCTTGTGACAGTATCCATAAAATGCAATTTTCTACAATATTTTTATTTCAAAAATCAATTTTCCTCTGAATATTGCTGAAAAAATGAAGGCAGGTAGACTTTAAATAAACTGTTTGATACAATGTGTGACTTATTGTTGCATAGGTGTATCATTATTTCATTGTCAGTCAAAGGTACCAGTATTTAAGATGATACTTTGAACCTGTGAGTGTGTGTCCAGCCTAGGTATGGAGGTGCTGGAGGTCATGCCCAAGCCCGATGTGGTGGTGGTGTGCTGTGGTGGAGGGGGGCTGCTGGCCGGTGTAGCCGCTGCCATCAAACTGTCAGGCTGTTCTGAGACCAGGATCTACGGTGTGGAACCAGAGGGAGGTAAAGATAATATAAAAGAGCAAAGGAGTCATCACACACACATACACACACAATAGCAGCTCAGTGAACTTGTGTGTTTGTGTTTTTGCGTGAACTCAGCCTGCACCATGTACAAAAGTTTAATTCAGAAGAAGCCAGTGGGCATGGATACCAAGAGCATCGCCTCAGGACTTGCACCACCGTTTGCAGGTAGCATTCAAGCACTTCCTGTCAATCTGTCTCTTTGTCTCTGCTAATTACGCTTCAGTTGGTCTGATCAGGTCAAACATATAACAAATTCCTTTTCCTGCCTAAATTCAAAGACACAATTCACCACAAAATTTAACTTTTCTTTTTCCCTCCCTCTTAATTGAAGTACATTATATAGTTTAGGTCTTTCATTTGGGAATTGAGTCTCAAATGAATGTGAATTTACTAGCGGATTCCACTCTTCTGTGACTGATGGGCATGCCCTCCTACATTCAGTGACTTAATTATACAATACTGATTTTAAGATGAAGAACATCAGCTGTAAAACATTTATAAAACTGATAAGTGGCTAGATATTAAAGTTCATATCACTTCTTTCCATTTTTAAAAAAGTACAGTACTTATTCATTTTTGCATCTCTCTGCTTTTCTGTGTATTCCAGGCACACTTCCTTTTGAGTTGTGCAAACGTTACGTGGAAGGGATTGTTCTCGTAAATGACGAGGAGATCAAGGCCGCGGTGTCCACCCTCTACAGTTCGGGACTGGTGGTGGAGCCGTCAGGCTCAGCCGCGTTCGCTGCCATCGTTAACAAGAAGATACCTGAGCTGGAAGGGAAGAACGTGGTGTGCATCCTGAGCGGAGGGAACATCGGAAAAGATGAGCTTGCGAACTTCCCAGACTGACAAATGCATGACTGTAATGTGACTTTGTTTACAAATCTCTGCCAATAAGACTTTTCTTTTAACATGTATTGTATTACAAGTTGTCTCTTGAGTGTAACGTGGAACCATTATAGTCTTTCAATTTAGAAAAGCGTATTTTAAGAAGCTCCTTCAAGGTGATGTGAAAGAATAAATGTTCAATGTTCTGGATAACCAGTGAATTTTATATTACCTCTTCTCAGGCTGACAAGAGTTTGAATAAAACTCGAAATATGTCTTGCCAGTGTTGTAGATGTATTTTTAATAGGATCTAGGTGTTATTTGGCTCAGAGCACTCTTGATTCATTATTCACCAGTTCCTGACATGAGACCTGCTTTACACCACTGTCCCCTCAAACACTTAAACAAATATAAATGTCACCAAAAAGGCTCAAAGGAAAGACTGAGGGGTATGAAAAGTTGTTGCAGGAACTGGAGATGATCTTAAATAAAGTAATAGGATGTGTCTTCTCTAACTGCCTTTCAAGCTTTTTAACACATCTGTCAAAATGTAACAAATGTACAGGAAATTGCAGGTGACAAGTCCATGATATGATGTGAGAAATATGTTTGACGTACACAAAATGTGAGGACTTCTGTAGCTAAATGTCATTTTCAGTTCGCATCAAGTGCGCAATAGACAACATTTACAGTTCTGGGACTACACAAAGTGGTAGAGAACCATCAACAGCAGAAAATCCTCATCTCATGAAAAAAGGCAACCATTTTTTTTTAAAAGTCCAGTTCTGGCACATTGTCGTGTTGCAGCTACATGACATCCTTGGTAGCCATCCTGCATACAACTGCATCCAGCAGAGTCCCGCACTTCTCCTCCTCGGGAGTGACTTTATAGAGCTGAAAAAAGGCAAAAGAGGAGCGAGATTAACAGAAATATGACTGTAATCCATACTACAGCAAAGCACCAACAAATGTCCACATTATATAAAAAAATGAGTGACACAAAATGAAGGCACTGATGAAGGAGAACCTTTTTGATCTTTGCATGGTCTGACAGTGAGGACACATCTTCCACTGGAACCTGCCGTCCCTTCACCATGGCCGTGATGTCCGACACAAGCTGTGACTCATCTTCATTGTGGACCAGGACAACCAGGACGGTGTCGTCGCCATCTGAGATCCCGAACCTTTTAAATGCGTCTGAGATCTATTATTAGGCAGGGCATACACATGTGATTGGTTTCTGTTTTGTGTTTAGAGGCTTTGTTTGGGTACAGCAAAAGAATCAAGAAGTTACATTTAAAGAGGCAAAGGTTGAACACAAACATACCTGCATCAACTAACTCTCAGATTAAGAAATGAACAATGAAATAAGTCGTGTTTGGGTTGCTTACATTATTAGTAGGTGACAGGTTGAAGATGATCTCGGAGTATAAACTTCTTGTCTTCATTTTCCCAGTTTTCTGTAAGTTAACAGCCTTGTTGGCAGCGACCAGCACTTGGAAAGGATTCACCAGCTGCAAATGAGAAACAAAGCCTGATCGTGACTGAAGATCCACATTTTTCATTTCCCATTTGGTGTAAAATATATGACTGTTGTTATCTGATGAATATACATGAGCACGTGCCTCACTAAAAATGAATGAAAACAGCTTACCATCGTTGGCTTGATCAGGGCAGCGTTTATTTTCCCCGCCACCGCACTCTGTCTCAACTCTGCTGCGTTTGTGACCTCCCTGAAAAGCACCTGAGTCACCCTGTGGTCGGGAAAAAGCTCAAGTTCGTGAGTTAAATGCATCCTGGACAGTCAGTTTAGCGCGATATGAGAGTACCTCAATTATAACCGCGCTTCACATGAACGTCTCCTCACGAGGGGAACCATAACACGGTGGCACCGCTGAAGAGGTTTCCTCCACTTGGAAACAATCACCTAAACGAAAGAAAACAACACCTTAAAGCTTTATCACTGAAGATATACTATATGTATGATTATGGTGATGACTTGTTCTGCAAAAGTGGAGTGTTTAACTACTTAGCAAAAGCCAGGAACTGATAATATACAAGAGTTTTCGGACCGAGCCTGTTTCTGAAGCGTACCGCCAGCTGTCAAAGATACAAACTTCCGTTTGTCAAAACTCAACAGAGTTTAATCGGTTTTCCTCCAAATTGAGGTTGCACAGTGGGTTTTAATACGCGCATCCAGTCGTTATGCGGCTCACGCAGCGTTTTTACAGCTAACTACGACTTTTACATCCGGCTTCGTCATCAAACATGGAGAAATTCGAAGGCTACATCTTCACCGCTCTCTGCAGCACCAACTTTTTGATATCCTGCCTGCTGTTCTCCAGAGTGACCCGGGAGCAAAGGGAGCCGTACATGGACGAGATCTTTCACGTCCCGCAAGCTCAGAAATACTGTCATGGAAAATTCAACGAGGTAAAACGGAGGGGGGGCTCTCTGATAGCTTGTCTCTCCGTTGTTGTTCAGCGGATTAAGGTTAGCTAACGGAGGAGCTTTGTCTGTGAAAATGATGTGGCAGCTCGCAGACCTTTTAATCTCCATGTCGGACATATAGAGCGGCATTAATGGAGGTTTATGTCCAGAAGCATCGCAGTATACACGCGTTATCAGCACAATCCACACTGCAGCAAAGAGATATCAAAGGATCAAACTGTTTCAATATTTATCTTTTATTTTAATGTCATTTTATCATTAGTGTACCTACTTTTTTAAGGTATAGCAACAATTTAGTAAAGTAAATGCTAAAAATCTGACAAAATGAACGAGATATACCTTTACTTGCAGTAAATGGGCAAAAATATTGATGAGCTTGTTCTATAATAACAGCAAAACTATTAAGTGTCAGTGTGTTCCATAACAAAATTGAAAAGTGATTCTCCATCATTTGAGTATTTCAGTTTCATTAAGTTGTCAGTCTTATGAGATACATTTTGAAAAAGAATGGTCAAAAACGGAGGCGCAGAAGCCAAGATATGCTGACTTTTAGTATGAGTCTAGCAGGATCCTCCATTTCCCATGATGCAACCTGACGGTGTCTTTCAATAAACCCTCCCTGCCAGGTAACACCCATTTCCCTCAAACTCTATGATCCCACACTTCCTGTTATAAATTTATCATCTCCGAGCCCAAAGCAAACTTAATTTTTGATGACATCACCATGACATCATCCAGATTTTTTTATACTTTGCAGACGTTGATGTAACAACAGCTATTGTTACATCAACTTTTCAAGACAAGTAAATCTATCTTCATGTCAAATCGGTGGAGTGCCCCTTTAATGTGGTTTTGATCTTTGTGCAGTGGGACCCAATGATCACCACTCTCCCAGGCCTTTACCTTGTCTCTGTGGGAGTCATCAAGCCTGTGGTGTGGCTCGCTGACCTGACAGGTGCAGTGGTGTGTTCCACGGCGATGCTGCGTTTCATCAACCTGCTGTTTAACGGCGGCAACCTTTACCTGCTCTATCTGCTCATCTGCAAGCTGCACCTCAGGGAGAAGGTATTACCACGAGACGAGGATCATTATATCAGGCATCATTGTCATTTTCTGGCTTTCTGATGTCATGTTTCTCCTGTTTCAGACACGAACGACCTCACGCCGAGTCCTTTCAGCGTTGTCTCTATCCACATTCCCTGTTCTCTACTTCTTCAACTTCCTCTACTACACTGACGCAGGATCTACTTTCTTCATCCTCTTCACCTACCTCATGACCCTGTATGGCTGCCACAAGGCTGCAGCATTCCTCGGCATCTGCTCTGTGCTCTTCCGCCAGACCAACATCATCTGGGTGGCCTTCTGCGCAGGCACGTTGGTGGCCACCAAAATGGACGAGGCCTGGAGGGTGGAGCATACAAAAAAGAGGGACGAGAAGTCTTCTCCGTCCCAGGTGCCTCTGTCATTCAGTGGAGCTAAGAAGGTGATGCTCTTTACGCTGGAGTTTGTCACAACGCCCAGTCACGTGAAGGCGGTGCTGCTGGTTGCCTGGCCTTACGCAGTGGTTGGCGTGGGTTTCCTGGTGTTTGTCGTGCTGAATGGTGGGATAGTTGTGGGTGACCGGACGAGCCACGAAGCCTGCCTCAACTTCCCCCAACTTTTCTATTTCTTCTCCTTCACCCTCTTCTTCTCCCTCCCCGTCTCACTGTGTTACTACCGAGTTCTCCGCTTCCTCCAGGCACTGAAAAAGCAGCCGTTGTTATTCCTCTTCATCACAGGCATCTTCTTGCTCCTGGTTTGGAAGTTCACCTTTGTCCACAAGTACCTCCTGGCCGATAACCGCCATTTCCCCTTCTACGTGTGGAAAAGGCTCTTCCAGAGGCACGAGCTGGTGCGCTTCCTCCTCGTGCCGGCGTACGTGTTCGCGGGATGGAATTTTCTGGACTCTATGAAGTCGCGTTCGCTGTTCTGGAGTTTGGCATTTGAGGTGTGCCTCCTGGCTGCCACCGTGCCCCAGAAGCTACTGGAGTTCAGGTACTTCATCATTCCCTACCTGATGTACCGCCTGCACATGCCTCTCCCCTCTCTTCCCAGACTCATTGTGGAGTTTCTACTGTACACGGCCATCAACGCTGCCACGCTTTACATCTTCATCAGTAAGACCTTCCACTGGCCGGATAGCACAGCCACGCAGAGGTTCATGTGGTAAACAGAAGAGAGATTAGGGACGCGTGACTGAAAACAGGATGTATAAATCAAAAGATTTTGCCAGAGAACCACAGTTCATGTGACCTCTCAGAAATGAAAGAACAGCCTCTCAGTAACAGACAATAATGTTTCATACTTTCACTATTTCTGTACAGTGGAACCAAATCGTGTGCAGTAAAGTGTTTAGGACTTGATTTAGCTTACGCTCAGGATCCGAGAATTTTCGTTTTAGTGTTACAGGTGGTAGAAAAGATTCAAGAACCTTTGATTCTGAGGGTTGATGTCAAAGATTGTCAGGGCTGAGTTTTGCTGTGCAGTGGGCCTGTAAATTTACTGAAAACCTGGTCAATTAAAAACATTTACCAGGAGCATTCAAGAAAAACTCATTTTATAAAAATTCTGACTTGTTGACCCGCAACAATACGGCGATGGTATCGATGTTTAGCGGACACTTATTGGTACTAGTCTGAGTTATAATGGTCTGATTCGACGGGATGTTGTTGTATATAAAAGGTGTTTCTACTGTAGATAAATGATTTTTGGTGAAAGTGGGGAAAAACATAATTTCAGTGGTTTTCCAGAAGAAAATGTTTTCTTTCTGCGGACTGCTTTGAACTTGAGGTGTAAATACTGCGAGCAGTTCAATGAGTCGACTGTTTGGTGACAAAACTGTTGACAAGAGCTGTAAATATGATTTAAAGAGACCAAAAATAACAGCCATATTGTAAACTTCAGAGTTTTGTAAGTGCTGGGGATGTTTTTGTAATGACTGAGATTTTTTGCTTTTTGATGGACTCTTGACCTACGATCAACTTTATAATTATGGGATTAAATTTAGCCTATACGTGTGTGTTTGGTTCTTACTTTTATCAAGCCATAAAGATCCACTGGAGGTTGTTGAAATGTGTTCAGTTATTGTTAATTGAGATGTTTTTTGTTTTCTGTGTTTTTTGTGGGGAAATTGTGATAAATGCCACCCTGCCTGTGTTCCCCTCTCTGTCTGCTTTTCATTGTGCCTGACATTCCTGTTTTTATTTTTCTACGTAGTTGCATAAGACGTGATCTCAGTCCCAACAGATTGTGTTTTTGTGAGAGATTTTCCTGTTTTTGTTGAGAAATTTCACTTATGTGACTTTCTGTGACTTTAATTGTGAGTTTAGTCCCTTTACACTTGCGTCTGTTACTGCATCTGTGTTTACCCATCTGTCTAATGCTTATGTTCCACACGTGTGAGCTGCCCCCTGCTGATTCAGTCTTGTGTACACCTTTGAATAAAAAGACTCGTACAACACCAAGTCTACAGTCAAGTGGATCTATACAGCACTTGTTCAATAAGCACATAATGAGCAACACAATGGATAAAAAACAGAATAAGATCGCACCATCAACTCATGCACCATATTTGTATTGACAGGCTCCACCTGATGAAGGCATTGATGACACTGGTCTCATATGCAGTGAGTTAGTAAATAAACATATTCACTTGAGAGAATGTGAGGGCTGTGGTTGGATAGTGATATCTTTTATCCAGGTTAAAGTTGCAATACTGCTCAGTAAAAATACTCTGTTGCAAGTCAAAGCATAATACTATTGGCAACAGAATATAGTTGAACCTAATACAGAATCAGTTCTTACTGGGGCTTCTCACATAGTGTTATTATATTAATTATATTCATCTTCATCAGTAAAATATTCAATATAGTAAAACAAAAGGTGCAATATTTCAATATTTCATCCATCTAGTTAAATAGAAGTAAAAATAAGTCAAATATTCAAAGTGCCTATAAAATGCACGTAACTGCAACTGTTCAGTAAATGCTGAAGTAAATACTTTATGCATGTGCAGGGAAAAGGTTTTCCCACAGAAATATACAGATTTGGCTCTGTATGTTCTGCACGAGGAGAGTTTTGGTTATTAATTATTGTACATACATATAAGCTAGAAACAGTCACTAGGGGGAGCTATAAGACAAAGCTGCATATTCCCATGAACAGAGCAAGAACTAAAACTAAATCTGGTTATAAATTCAACACTGTACCCCCGAAATGATGCTTTCAACAGCTGAGTAACACGGAGAAAGTTAATGCCACGGTGAAACCCAAATTTAAAAAGCTAAGTGGTTCGTGTGGAGCCAGCCTTGAAGACATTTTGGTTTTCAGAAACTGTCAACCACTTTCAGCTAAAACAAACACCGGCACTCCGGCATGAAATGAAATTACAGCCAGATGAAGACAAACAAAGCAGAAATCCAGACAGACAGATTTGATTAGCAAGATCTGACATTCTACGGTACGTAATGACGAGAATAAAACAAATCCATTGCTTGGGTGCTTGTGGTAATTTAGAGTACTTTTACTTTGTAAGTGAAAAAGCCCAATTGGGAGGGAAAAAATAAAACAAGTGGCACAATGATTGCTCTCCTTCTAACCCATTTCACTACTACATTCTAATTACATCAAGCAGTGTGGGGCCAGCTCACAGGAGAGACTTTAATAAAATCAAACTGGGATGATTATTCAGATGTTGATTACACTATTCAGACACTGAGCTGCTGCGGAGGGGATACAGTATGTGCTGTTGTTCAGGGTGGGAACTGCTTGGAGTATACAGTTTGTCTCAGCTGGACTTTCCCCATTTCACAGTCTCATTGATTTCTTTTACTTTGGGGATGATGAAAGTACAGATTAGTCTTTTCTCACCACTGTGTTCTGACATTTTGAAAGTTATATTGTAGGAGGGAGGCACTGCCATCACTGAAGATCAGATTTATGTCACGATGTAATGGTACTTTGTAATCAAATGACAATTTAAAAACATATTTGGGAAGTAATGGATCTCAAACCAAAGAGAGGAAGTCAAACCAGAAATACTTATAATATTTTTGGCTATAAAACTATTTAAGTATTTTAAGTGCTGCAAGTGTCAGGCTGATGCTGCATTCATTTCTTATTATTGTTTTATCGTAATAGTTCAACCTGTAACAGCAGCTGACAAGCTAACTGGCTAGCTAGCATGCAAAATGATAATAGCGATACGCTTCTCAGCAGTAGAGGTTTGGAAGGTTGTGCGTGACAAAACATGCGTCTTTATATATCAGATGTATGTCCGAAGAAGAAACTAGCAAGGAAGCTAAAGGAGCAGATTAAGTCCAAACATAGTCCATGCTAGCATGCATGCTTCGGTTAATCTAGAGAAGGTGTCTACATGCATTTACATGTCCACACACCCATTGTAGAGTCTGCGTGGTAAAAAGTTTATTATATATTTTCTGTGCATCTCAAAATTAAACCTACACGTATCACATTGTTATCAGTTGTTCAAAAAACTGTTTTTGGATGTAGACAAGGAATTAGCGCTAATTTATGCAAAACAGGAAGGCATTTCGATTCCTCTCCTAAAAGATGCAGCTCACAAGGTAAAAAAAACGTTCGGACTGTAAAGGTACAGATTTGTAAATGAAAATTGGGATCACTTGCTCAAATCATGCTTTTCTTTTTTGATTTGCTCATTATAGCTCAGACTTGTGCGTATTATTTCAAAGTTTTGTTAGTAATGAGCCTCTGTGCATGAGTTTCTGCACTAACAGGAGGTCATTTTAAAAGGTATGTTTGTTACTGATGTGCTCAGAATGGAATAATATTTGTTAGTGATGGCATGTTTTCTGTTTCTTTGCCCTTTCTTCATGTGTGTAAGTGCACACACACCCAGACACACACACACACATACACGCTGACATTACTGCTCAACACCAGAGCACCTTTGTGTTTTTTTTCTTGTTTTTTCACCCAGATTTTTAACTTGTGCAAAACATCAGAGTCTCTGAGCAATTAATTTGAAGAGGAGCTCGGAGAGAGAGCGAGAGAGAAAGCCATTTATTTTCTGGAGCCAAAGGTGAGAACAGGACAACGGCGAATGTCACCGAGATAGATTTGTTTTTAAAATGTAATCAGAGTTACTTAATCATTCACTGAGGTTACATGAAAGTTGCAGGAGCAGAAAATAATAAGGCTGAGAAAGGATGGAGGGGGGTGTGAGGATCAGGAGGAGGAGAGAAAACATGGATTTACAGGTATGATATGACAGCACAATAAGAATCTCATAACAAAAGAGGTGACTAATTACAGCAGCTGCAGTTCAGGTTAAAATAAGAAAAAACGGTGTCTTTACTTCACCGGAGAAGTGTTTGTCTGTTTACTTGGATGACATAATGCTGTTTTTCCATGAACACGTATGCACACACCTACGAATGGCAGATCTTGCCTTGCCCAACTAAAGATGATAACAAGTTCAGTGAAAGACCCCGAGCTGTTTACTGTGCAACATGTATCACGATGCTGATGTTAATCCGACATTTTATTTACTCTTATCGACTTATCGACCGACCCAGTGGGGTTAAGAAAGATAGTCAAACATTTTCACTCGCGCGCTAACACCCATTCGAAAATTATCCAGATTTGTTCTTTAGAGTAGGTCGGTTCACTTTCACAGTGCTTTCTGATGACTGATCTCCTGCTTACCTAAATAATGAAAATAGTTGTTGGCCTGAGAAGATCACACAGGTGTAAAAAAAATATATATAAAAATGCAAGTCATAACAGATTATTGTCAGAACAGTTGATCACTGAAAAATGTGATGATGCTATTAAAAGCTCCCATTTGTAAATATCTAAATCTATTGAAATTCTAACTGTGCAAGTCAAATCAGTCAAAAGCTGATGTGGAAACAGGTGAACAGTTGATTGTGCTAATTTGTGATCATAGAGGTACTGCATTCTGTTCATTTCTGATCTATAACACCGGATTAAGGACAACAGACATTAAATAGATTCCATTTTGGTGATTGTGGAAGCTCAAAAGCCATCAGAGTGAAAACTGGGAATTGTAGCATTAATATGAACAGTTGTAGCAACTTGACGATTCAGCGGGTCTCAAAATGTAAATGAGATGTACGGTGGATGAGAGAGACTTAAAGGAAATATGTAACCTGATTGCACCAAAGCACATGAGCATTAGCAAGCCATCTCCTTCAGCTTCTCCCAGTTTATTAGAGTTGCTGGTTGGAGAAGCAATACGCCGCCTTTAACCATCAGTGACATTATTACAAAGGCAAGGCACATGCCATTCCTGATAATTATTATCACCCGTACGGTGGGTGGTTACAAGAGAGACCTTTTCATCTCCCACTCTGCCTCCTCAGCTCAGAGCACAGGGGTCCTGTGTGTTAGAGCTCAGAATAAATGTCTCTTTAATAAGAAGTCATGAATTCATTGGGAGGCTTCTCTTACAGTCTTACTTTCTGGTTGAGCGTCATCATTCAAGAAAAGCTCTTTACTTGGAGTGTCATTTGATTGGTTATACTGGCCACTGGGAACCATTTCTGACCTGTAAGAGAGGCTCCTGAGACTAGATTTGGATTTTTCAATGCAGCGCAAACTAGGAGACACCACACAAACTCCTCCGCCTGTTCACAGCTGATGGTTCTGAGCATCACCAGAGAAGCCAGGCTTTGCCATTAATGTGTCAGCAAGCAGTTACCTATTAACACTTCCAGCAGACACAGAGCAACATTAGCATTCATTTGTCAGTCGTGTCAGTCGTTCAGTGCTGGTGCAGTATTGCACAGCAGCTTTTTCAAATCTTTAAAACGAGCAACCTGCTCCGCCTGAAAAGATCAGAGCGGTGAGACTGAACCAGAACGGTGAGTATTTTAGCCTATTAGCTCATTAAAACAAGGAGCTAAAAATGCTAATATGCTGCCTCAAGCAGAGTCATGTGATCATTCTCTTTGGGTTCTTCTCTAAGATGCACATGCAGTTGCTTCTTTTTCATCATTGATGTCAAGATGTTGATTAGCACAGTTGTTAAAAGAACTTTTTTATAATGAACTTTGAGTTTTTTTTGTAACACAAACACAGCGATTTACCTGAAGTCCAACACAATATCATAGCTGATCATTTGGGTTTTTTTCTCACCTAGTTTTACATTTTGTCTTGAAATAAGCAAAGATGTCTGAGATATTTGTGTGTGTGTGTGTTGATCATGTGAATAAATTAAATGTCAAATTTTAAAAACAGGACCAGTTTTAGAGTCTAATTAAAATTGCTATTGACAATAATATTATTAAAATTATAATGTAACCAAGACATAAGATTTCTTAATTGCCTTTTTATAGTGCGTGCTAGTGTTTGCAGTTGACTTTAGAGTTTCTCAATAAATAATTCTTTAACTTTTAATAAACTGAATTCATATAATTACTAAAAACAAACAATTTTCCTGCTGTCCCCAACATATGCACAGCAAAGTGTGTGTGCGAATGTGTGTGAATGTACAGAGTCAGCAGAGCAGCAGTGATGATCTCCAACTCCACCGATGCTCTCAATCCAGGCACTCTACATCATTCAAGTTACTACACACACACACACACACACACACACACACACACACACACACACACACACTTCCACATGTCAATACACACATACGTGTATTCAAAGGTATGGGGAGAATACTCCAGAAACACAAAGCAACAGAGATTCACCAGATTCCCCAGAGAACCATTACCTCCACACACTTAAACATATAATACAATGAAGCTTCTAGCACCCAATGCATCTGCCTGCCATCTCACTGCATAATGCATTGCTAGCTGAGGTGGAAACACACTGACACACATGAGCGCATGCTCAGCTCCGATGCATAATATATCAAGCCAGGTTAGGGGAAACAAGTGGCCTCATATGTACTGCTAATTGAGAGAAAGACAAGGATTCTGTGTGTGTGTGTGTGTGTGTGTGTGTGTGTGGCATCCACTGATTAAACACAGCAAGCACAATCAAAACCATTAGTCAACTGAGTGGCCAAGTTGGTGTTTTGTCTCACTTAGCCCAGTTGGTGTTTGTGGACTATAATGAAGAAGCACTGTGTTGTAGCTCTTCCTTCATGTTTGATTTGATTTGTTTCAAATAAGCACAAATGAAAGAAAGCCAAAGCATTTCCCCACATATCCCAGAGCCCAATCTGTCTCAGAGACAGCTCTTGCTGTACATAATTTGTGTTTAAGCCCCATTATCTTGAGATCAGGACTTAATTATCTCATAATTTTGAGATATCAAACTTTGCTTTCTAACGATCACTCCTTCATTATCTCATTCTGTAATCCTAATTATTGAGAGGAATTGTTTTCTCTAGATCGTGACTTAATTAGGCTTTAGTCGGTGCCTGGATCACACCTTCAACAAAGTAAACACAGTGAGCATGGGCGTGAAGAAGCAGATGGTGAAGCAGACGGCACTGTATGTTACCGCGATTTCTTTATTCTACAAGTCTCACAACAGCAACAACAGTGGGGTATTTTGTCCTTTTTACACTATTTTTACTATTTTTAAGTCGTCTGCGTGAAATATGAATCAGTCAAGGCCACAACCATGTTAAAGTTCAGATGAAGCCGCATCTCATGTTGCTTCTGTATTGTGACGGGATAAGTAGGGCGGACAAATTTGATTTGACTGTTGAAAACTAGGCAGGTCATTTCAAGCACGGTGAGTTGCAGTGATTCGGGAGGTGAGAGAGACAAAGCCCACCATTTGTTTAATATATTTGCTAAAGGAACTGTAAAACACCTTGCACACAATATGGAACTGCCACAGATGCCAGCGTCAGTGGCCCCAAAACCACAACATGTTTGGGATGGCAGCTGGCTGTTTTATATCTGAAGCATGTGTCATTTTTTAATTTAATGGGAAGAAAAATCCTGTTTTTACACATGCGATAAATACAGTTATTGTGTGAAATGTCTAAATTCATGAGGTGTTAACCGCACACGACAGCAGCAGCTGATGAACAAACAGTGCAGCACTAAGGAGAGTGTATGTATCCTATTGACAACAGTATCAGTAATAAGAACATGGCGTAATATTGGTATTGGTGATAGTTTAGGGATCAACCTGACTACAGTCTAGTGACAACCTGCAGCCAGCTTGTTCGTGACTGAGGAAGCTATCGACAGTTGCAAGAGATAATTTTTTAAAAATAATAAAAAATCATGCAATGATTTGGTTGTTTTAGCTATTTTTCTACAGAGAGACAGAAGCTTAAACAGACAGCCTGACAAATACAACTGGGGGGCTCAAGTTCCCATCAAACAGGGCTGTTTGACACCAACGTAGAGCTAATTATAGCGCACGCATATACAAACTGATTTTTAATGGTGGCTTAAAGGTCCACAGCTGTGCATTGCTCCGCTGTCTACACCAGTATTTCTGCTGTTTCTCTAAACTGGAGGCATGCTGACTGCCATCTACTGTAGCTAATTCCCTCAGAATGGATGAGTTGGCCTCCTACAAAAAAAATCCATACTGTCCCTTTAAAGGATGTGCTGTAGGGGGACCTACACAATATTAGGCAGATGGTTTTTAATGTATAAGCACCGCATTGCTTACATTTTTACTTTGACCATAAATAGAAATCTAATTTAAACATTACATGCTGTTAGAAAAAGAGCACAAACTACTCCTTAAAAGTTACATAATGAACCTGAATACAGCAGCTATGTGCCATCTCTTAGCACCTTTAATAAAACAATTACAGTACATATAGAAAATGTTCTATTTATACAAGAATGGTGGGAGTTCAGTGGGTGGAGTGGCCAAAACATGTGTTTTGTTTTATTAACGGCACACAGTAATTATGCAACCTGCCCACGTGCATATTAGTGTTTCAAGCATGACGTCTGTAAAAGTTTTGATGGAGTTGTGGGAGATGTGTGCTCGAGGGAATTTTAAGAGGGTTCGACTGCAGCACCTCAGGCCCTTCTCAAACAGGTATTATGCCCCTCGTCTCCCTGCTGGTTGGAGGAGGCATTGCTGGCTGTTGTAACTGGTCACTTCTGGCTCAATGATTGCTCATAGTGGTGGCAGCTAAACATGAACCAGTCCTTCTAAACACCTTCAGTTATAATTTAATCAATTATAAATTATATACGCTGCATACTTCCAAAAACGGAAGACTGATGGGAACCACTGGCAGATTAGGCTGTTTGGCCCTTTGCCTTAACTTTCAAATGAGGTCTTCTAATATGAGTGAGGATTCAGCAGCTGGATTGCTGGATTCTATCAGAAACAGACTGTAGCTTGCTAAAGGGAAATAAGTGAATATGTATTCATGTTTATAACCTACTTTATTAAACAGAACCACTCAGAACTTAGTCAACTTGGGCCTCAGTCAGGACGACTTTGGTGACTTTGAAAGGTGTAATAACGCCACTCTAAGGTTTAGAAAATCCAACTCCGCACTCAGCATCGCACCAAGCACCTGAGTTTCTTTCTTTTTTTTTTAATTTCTGGGGAATATTCAAATGAGATCCAACTTTAGCTCAGTCTCTGTGGCAGGTTGCTAAGCTACAGACTGTGTCAGGAAGTGACAAGCGAACATAATTACAACCCTGGTTGACAGACACCAACCACAGTGTTCATTAGACTTACTCAAGCATTAAGACATCAAGTCTTTTTAAAGGAAAAAAACCCTCACATGACCTTTTGTATCAACTAATTACCACATAATTATTTGGTGAATAAGTATTTAAACAATTAAGGAGTCAAGGGAATGATTTCTTGTTTCTTAAAAGTATATAGATAATAAAAAGCGCTGAGATTGCTGTTTGTGGCTGGTTAAGTTGCTGTTTTTTTTTAATTTTGGGGTTAGTCAAATGTAACACTAACTACACAACTAAAAGGACACATGCAAGTGCATTAGTTAATAATCACATGTGTCTTCTGTGCTTCTCATTTCATTCAGGTGTGGCTCGCTCTGAATTCATGGCCTTGTTTTGCTATGTTGCTGTTAATGAGCAGTGTTGCTCGTCTCCTCTCCTCTGTGGTGTGTGTGTGTGTGTGTTGTGTACTCACAGTGTTAGGATACATTCTCGCTCACTCTGCTGGCATTGCATTAGATGTTGATTGACAGTGATATTAGCACCTTTCCCTCACTCTGCCTCTCTTCGCCCCTCAATCAATCCATCCATCTCCTCCCTGGGCCTCGAGGGACGCTGGGGGAGAAAAAAAGGCTATTTAAAGAAACCCGGGGCACGCACAAGGTTCTCCTGTTTGTGCACAAAGACACACAACATACAGTGAGCTAAATTCCTCGTGTCTCTCCACAGCATTTTAAATCTTACATATTAAAAATGTAGCCGATGATTGTGGCCGAAAGCAATAAGTTGCCATTGCATTTAGTATAGGCTGGATCCATGTTTAATCCACATAATGCATAGTTACATTCCTTCTTAAGTTTCAGTTTGTCTGAATCAATGCACACTTTCTGCTGTAGACAGCAAAGAGCTGTGAAAGTCCAAGTGGTGGTAATAATAAATGGAAGTAATAGTAAAAAAAAAAAATCACAAATAAACACAAAGTAACAAAAACAGGTAAACATCAGTATTCTTACCTTTTTTTTTTTTTTTAGTTTATTTAGGTATGGTTCTCACTCTTTGACTTTTTTTTCCACTTCAAATGCTTCATATCAACTCAAGACTATTTAATGTAACAAGGAAATATTCATTTTACCGGTAGTTCAATCAGATGGATTTTTCAAAAACCTCACAGTGGTGATTTCACAATATTTATATTGTGTCAGAAAGTGTGATGGTGGCCTCAGAGCCAGACTTGCACTGCGCATCAGCTGTCTGCATAAAACAGCTCATGCTTTTCTGACGGACACATATAAACGAGCAGTGACTTCCTCTCCCATGTCTCAACGCCTCTGACAGGAGTTGAAACCAAAAGCCTCGCTTAAAGTTGTAATGTTTTCTAAGGTGTCCCCAACCACCTGCAGTTACTGGTGGTAACAAGTGTGGCTCAATAGTACAGCTTTGTCAAAAATAACATCTTAATTTGTTCACAGTGCAGCAAACAAACTATTGTTTTAAATAAAGAACCCAGACGATAATTGACCCTTTTATCATTCTGTTAGCACCCATGATCTAAACCTGGGGTTGTTATGCTGCACATGTGTCAGGAGTCTGTTAACAGCAGGGCAGAGTGAAAGAGGAGTAGGTTACCTCTCTGAGAAGCTGGAGGTGTGCAGCCTGTCTTTAACAACTCACTGCTGCTGCTCCTTCTTGTTTCATTACTCCCTGCAGGATTCCAAACTTCCAAAGACAATAGAAAATAAACTACACTATAAACAATTTAAATAGAAAGTAAGGTTTTATGATGCATCACTAAATGGAACATGTGCTGTTTCAGGTGTGTGGTGCAGAAAGACAAACCAGAGACTGGCTGCCTACCACTAACTTAAGTATGGCAGCGTAGCAATCAGACCAGCTGAGATGAATTTCGTTGACGACCCGACTCCACAGTCACGTCTTGCATTAAATACTATATTTAAAATGACAAAATGTCATACTCGTCTTAGGAAAACCTAAAGTTTAATGTTGCTCGACAAAGATACGTCTTTTGAGATGTTTAGTAGCTTACATTGGTCAAGGGGAAGAAAATGCCAATATGCTTTGTCACAGATAACCTCATATATATATAGTGGTACCCACACACACTCACAAACACACACAGTCCTCTCTGCCTGACATGTGAAGCCACCTGTCTGTAAATAAATAAAAAAACAGTGATTGCTGATGTGGAATCGTTCCCGCACTGCTGTCCTGCTTTGTACGTCCATGTACAGTCTGCATTTACGCTCTAATTTCACTGCAGCCGATCCACAATTTCACGCTCAACTTCTAGAGAGCCAAACGTGACGCCAACTGAGCGCATTTGTTTCACAAATATATGCAAATGTTGATCTGTAATAAGGCAAATTCATCAGCCAATTTTGTCCGCTCTCTAAATTTATGACCGCATTTGTGAAGGGAAGAAATGGATGGGCCGGTAGCAGACATCTATTTCATACACGCAAGAGGGTTGATGGTGATTGATTGGGGTCTCTGTGGACAGCACAACACTTTGCACATACTTGATTACATCTGTCACTGTCTTTATTACCAGCGTTATGTTAACATATTTACTGTGGATGTCTTGCTTCTTTGTTCTTTGTTCTTTGTTCTTGTTCTTCTTGCGAGCCATTCTGAAATGTCAATGACATGTTCGAGTCCACGCTAACAATCTAGAAAATTCCACATATATTACACCCATGTCTAGTGTACACACACACACACACACACACACACACACAAGTATATATATATATATAGAGAGAGAGATTTGAAAGGCTTAAATTTGCTCATTAACAGTCACACAGTATTGTCTCCAGGTAAAGTCTGATTGTTACGTTGATGTCCTCCATGTTCCTTCTCAAGGACATAATTGGCAACTGTTGTTGACGCTCCATCTTCCTCTATACTGTTTACTAAATTAACAAAAGTGTTGGTGACAGCTTGTCAGGAGCACATATGTCACAAATCATGGCATGTTTGTGTTGTAAACCAGAAACAGATGCATGGTGAGAGGTGGCTTGATGGAAGAACACTAATTGCTAATTAGCCTAATGAAGTTACCATGCAAACAGCGACTCATATGAACAAGTACGATGGTGATTAGAGAGTGAAGGTGATAGTAATGTAGACAAAGGTTGGAGAATGTGAGCTGACCATGTGGAATCCCCACAGTGAAGTTGTAGTAATTAGTAATTAATATGTTTTCTTGCCATAAGCATCCTTTTAACTCCTCGGCCTTGCATCGGTTTTGCTTTTCTGCCATTTTAAAACAATTTATCCTTCAGGCTTTGGTGGCAAAATCAAAACCTCGAAGCTGGAGACCAGTGGTAGGGTCAGTTTTCACTGTAGGACCAGAAGAAAACATTTGTGCACCTACTGGTTCATAAATTAAACAGACTTGGTTGGTTGTCACACGGTCTCATAAATCTAATGTTTGGGGAAAACTCTTTCTTGTTTTCTTGCCGAGAGTCAGATCGATGCCGCTGTGATGTCGACACAGCTGGATCCAGGAGGTAATTAGCTGGCCTGGGTTTTACTGTTGAATCTTTCCACTTTCAAGCAAACAAAGTATATTGTATTCATATGTGCCTTTTAGCACATATTTTTCCAACTTTAGCTAGAGCCAAGCTAGCTGTTTTCCACTGCTTTTAAACCAAAGCAAGGCGAAGCTACTTTGTTCCAAGCAGGCTTCAAGCACGACAGTGGTATTGACCTTCTCATTTAATCCTCAGTAGGAAAGCAAATAAGTGTATTTCACAAAGTCCCAAACTATTCCTCTGAAGTTCTGAATGACCTGTATTAACCTCTCTCATAGTAGCAGTGGGAAGATGTTCACTGCTGTAGCAGAACTGTGCACGCCCTCAGTCACTCTGAGTGGCAGGAGGGAGACTGAGAGTATCCTAAAATGCTGACAAAAACAAGCTGGATCGTGACTTTCGAAAATCAGGGGACTCAGCACCTGTCAAAATACTTGCTGAGTTACTGAGTGTTGATGAAGAAGCCTATCAACCCCCGGCAGATAAACTGTTCAAATTTAGGTATTTTTGTGTGACATAGCATTGACAGGCTTACTAATTGCATCTTCAAACATGTGCCAATTGCTCAGAATTAATCGGGCAGGTGGCAGGTTCACGCTCAGGACTCGTTCAAATAGAAATATGACCCAGTGAAATCAACTTAAATGCGAATAATTGTTACATGTTTTAAATGTTTTGCAGTAGTTTTTACTGTCCTGCTCAAGGCTAGGGGTCTTGTATCCATGTGCTTTGTGTGTTTTTGGTGTGGCAAGACCACCACGTAGGATAATTATCCTATCAGAGCAAGAAAACCCAATAAAAACTCAGGACAAATGTAAAAAGATGGTTTAGGACTTAAAAACTCAACGAGCATCAGCAAATGTTGTATTTTATATGAATGTTTATTTAAAAATCCATAGTTTGATACAGAAATAGTCATCTATTATATGTATTGTCAGACAATCAGTACTTCAGCCATGCTTTCTCTGATTAATCACGGTTTCAAAAAAGTACAAGATCATTTTTTTCCATAACTGAACTTGTGCAAAGAAAATACACTAGAAAGCAATAGAAACACTGACACAAAATAGATAACCATTAACTCCTTTAAACAATTCATTTTTCTGAAGAAGGCATCGCACAATTCCAAGAAATTCAGTGAAAGATTTAAGGCCATTTGTACATTTAATTTTCATAGAGATTTTTATATTTCAAAACACGCAGTTTTTAACAAAAGGAACTGGTGCATCCTTTGTAAAACTGTACATGCAAACATAGTGCACGTTGTTAAGAAGATATGACGAGCATACAATATATTATTTGGATAGCTTTAGTAAACAAAGATCTTATGTGTCTTAACACCTCACATGGTCTATTAAAACACTCGTATAAAGGTGCCACGCGGGCACGCACGCACGCACGCTCGCACGTACATCCAGAGTATATTTATACCAAACACATGCATGCACACGCGCACAGGCACACACATTCTACACACACTTTTATGGGAGCTTGAAAAAGCTGTTGTGATATGATGGAAAAAGGATGGGAAGCTGCTGCTACTACTAATGATCATCATATCCATCCATCCGAAACAGACCAACAGAAAATAACTGGCACCAGTTGCTATGGCAACGATGTGTGTACATTGGTGAAGCAAGGCCAAACAAATTTAAACATAATGCCTAAATACTAAAATACAAAATTGCAGTGTATGTGAATCAATGTCAGTAAAAAGGTCATTTCAACTTTTTCAGTTTTTCTGAGTTCATGAATTTAGATTGGCCAGTTTTTGGTTTTTTTTTAAATTGACTGAATTTCAATTTGTAGATCAAGAAATGACCAATTATTTTTGAGTGAGGAGAATCCAATTAAGTCGTACAACTTGAAATTACCTTTTAAAATGTTGGAAGAGGACATTTCAAACAGTGTAAACTCAGATTGTTAAATACTGTGATGCAATAATAATATTTCAATGACAGCATTAAGAAGTCTGCAGTAGTTACTTTTCACAGTTAGATGATAAGCTGCTCATGAGGTTTTTTTTTCCCTTGCCTCCATACTGTGTCCTGCGGGGTTGACGAGTGTTGTCATTAAATTTTGCGACCTTAGCAGGAAGTAAGAGATGCATTTTCCTACCCTGTGATATGATTTGATGAGGAATGAAGATGATGACTGGAAACAGGAGGTAGTTAGCCACTCAAATGGCCTGACACGGGCATCCTGTGGTGCACCTATAAACACTGCACGCACAACAACAGCGTCCTGCGTTTGCATCTGGCCAGCCAATTATCAAATAAAACAAAAGAAAAAATAATGACATATGTATGTGTACACATACATATTCATCTTTTAAGGTAATTGCAGTTATCTAGTAATTACTCTTATAAATATGTTATTATAATCAAACACTGGAGCAACAACAATACAACTGAGCTTGTGAAAATCTTTAGCTTTCCTTACACATGAAACTGCAGCTGTCACTTGTATCTACCTGGGTTGCTGGACCAGACCTACTTTCATCTTCATAAACACAATTTTGTGTCAACCAGAAGGCCATCCTGCTAAACTGTCAAGAGTGAACATCAAATACTCTGCTGACGCAAAACAGGTAGCCCCGCTTCCTGAAATGATTCCCTCTTTGCGTTTCCAGCCGGCAAAAGCTACGATAAACCAGCTCTGACCCCCGCAGTGTTAGATCTCTAACAGTTTGGAGGAAGGGAGTTTTACAGTATATCTGCTGAGGCAGTAATGAGCTCCTTATTTTGACCTGCAGGCCTAATGATGTGTCCAGCTACGCTTTGAACGCAGCGGGTGGCTGCGGCGTGACTGCACCGCCTAAGCAAACATTCACACACACACATACACTCACACAGTTAGTCCAACCATATTGGCATTGTGCTACAGTGGAAAGGGACTGTGACAAAAGAAAGATGAACTTGGGAATGTCAAGCAACCACACAAGGCAGCAATATTAGATATTCACAACAAACTGTCAGTTGCGAATAATCATGTTTGATGAACTGTGTAGCGTATTGGTCACTTTGCATGGTGGGCATCTAGTGTCCTTTTTCTTGTGTTAATTTAGCGCTATTAGAGAACAATGACAAAGAAGGAGATTAATAACAGCTGGCCACACACAGGCATACCATGTTATTACTGGTCATTTACAAATAATGTGATGTAGTGAACCTCTGTACCACAGTAAATTAGTAAGATTGTGGACAAAGTATCTGGTATAACCAGATGTGAACACTCTCAGTCTGTAATTTACAAAAAAAAAAAAAAAAATCTCAGGGAAATCTTTATGAATACCCTGATAAATTCCTGATTGACTAATAAAACAAGACTTTAGTGCTTTTCTCTGTATAAATAGTGCTTGTTGCACTGTATGAATACGTAATAATTTCAGTAGAAAGACTCTTCTTTAAGACATCAGAGTAAGTCATTGCAGGACGCGTACGGAGCTGTAGAGAATTTCATTCAGATGAACAGATTTGTGACGTTCAAATGCATTTGGATGCATTTGCATCAAACTAATGCATTGTCAGAACAATGTTAAAAGAGGAACATATGTTCTTTTTAAAATGTCAACAAATTAATTGTAATAATTAATTAAGTAATCATTTGCATTCATAAAATTTGAATTTATGAGGCTTAATCATTACAGCGTCTGCTGTACATTAACTTACTGATACTGTTTGGTTGAACTCTGTAGCCGAATGTATAAAAATGGACTGACATCTGGAAACATGAGCTCCACCATAAACAAAATGTTTCATGGCACCACGACTTCTTTAAGACTTCAGAGTGTTGAAACAACAAACACAACGAAAGCTTTATCAGTGCAACACTTAAATATCCTTCACATTGTTGCCGCTGTGATGTCACTCGCTATCTGATAATAGTTCAACTGTTCCTGCATACCCAGTTTTTAACACATTTCATCTAACGTTGTTTGAAAAGACAAAGTCACTTTACGCAACAACACACAAGATCCCATTCACATTTAACATGTTCACACTCATCAGTGAAACACACTCTCAGTACAATGCTGAACAGTCTCTCCACATTCAAAACATAATTCTTCGTATTTACTGGATGTCATTTAGAAACGAGCGCTCGATGTTAAACTGGAAATCACACGAATCATCCTTTTCCACGTGACTGGCACGCACAGATAGACGTCATCAAAACAAACATATAAAAAGCTATATCAAAGCTAAAGGTGCAATAAAAAATACACACTTGAAAAAACTCAAATGGAACAAAAAGCCAACAGAGGGAAAGTGTGTTTTTCTCTGCATTTTTGACCACTGGGCTCTTGATGCTCAAACAGTTTTTAGTTTGAGAGCAGCTGCTGTCGTTTTTAAACATTGGGCAGGGATGTGGTGTTAGACAACGACATGATGAGATGAGACCCCTGGGCATGTGGGCATCCTATTGCCAAGGCAGTTTGGAGGAGAACAGAGAGACAGAGAGAGCGATAGAGAGAGACAGACAGAGAGTGAGAGTAGCTGTGTTTCCATTCAAAGGTCAAATAAATATAAGATGCAAAAATATGAAAACATTGCCATAAAAGAGGAAATTGCAGGATTTGTTGACAATCTACAACAACTTGGTTAGAGCACAGAAACTAACTTTTAAAATATAAAAAAGAAAACACTTTTTAAAAAGGATACACCAGATACTTTACATTTCAAATACTTTAAACTGTGTGCAGTGAATCTGGATCACTTATAAAGCCGAATATGTGCTGTAGTAAAAGCTGTAACTGTTCAGATGAGCATGAGAATGACTTTTTCTGTTCAGCTCATCTATAAAACTTGCTATAAAAAGAACAGTTGGATGGAAATACAGCTAGTGAACGAGAAAGAGACAGAAGAGAAAAGAGAGAGAGAGAAGTTGAAAAGCTGCAGAAGGGAGACGGACAGACAGGCCTGAGAGCAGTGCAGACAGACAGAGACAGGGTGAAGTGAAATGAAGAAACAGACAGACAGACAGACAGACACTCATCCCCCACAGACAGACAAACATACAGACAGATGGGTAGAAGAGGTAGTGCAGGGCCACTATATGCATGCACTTGACTGAGGCTACACTCATGCAAAAGGTTAATACAAACACCAGAATACAGTACGGTACGGTACAGCACGGTACGGTACGGTACAGAAGGGCTACCAGGACCTGCACTGCTGCTACCTGACACACATGCCAGGAGAGAGGGGGAGGAGGGGAGAGAGGGAGAGAGAGAGAGAGAGAGGGAGAGAGAGAGAGAGAGAGAAAGAATATTACAAGCTTCATATTGAAACTATGTGTATATAAAAGTATCAACAGTAGAAATCCTTGTTAGTGTTTACTGTAAACAATGAGTGAGTTGGAGAGATATAGAGAGAAAGAGACAGAGACAGAAGTTACATATGTCCAGTTATTTACAGAAAAGGTTCATTTAAGATGAAGTCATTCCTTTGTTTTGTCTGGAGACATTCTCTTTACAATGCTTCCTTTGAGGTGTCCTTCATGTCCTCTTCTCTTCCTTCCTTCACTGCTTCATGTCTTCACGTCTTCGACTCAAAGCTCGATCCAAACCCTGTTTAGGTTTCCCCGACAAGAAAGTGAAATGAAATTCCAGACAGTAACAGGAATGCTTGACAGTGGAAGTAAACAGACTCTCATTGGCTTTTCCTGTCCTCAAAAGCGACACTCTCCTGGCCCGACATGCAGCTTCCTGAACATGAGAAAGACCACCGTCACCCACGACGACAAGGCATGGAGAGCGGCTTTAGGGAAATGGAAGTATTTCGCGCGTAAAGTTCAGCTAACCCCCGACTCCGAAACCTTTCCCCTGCTGCTCATATCTGGGTCTGGAGGGGTTGAGCTGGCGGCGTGTAGGGAGGCGGTGCTGGCGACGGCTTGATCCCGCGGGTCCTCATGTAGGAGAGGAACTGGTCGGGGATCTCGGCCAAGACGTCTTTAGCGAGCCGGGCCATGCTCAGGATGTGGTTCCCCGTTCGGTCGATGTAGTCCCTGAATGGCACAAACTACGAGGAAGGAGAGGGAAGGAAATAAGTCAGAGTGATATTTTAAAGTAAAACTGATGGGAAACAGATGTCCAGTCACCACCTGACATTCAAAACTACACTGAAGGCCTGATTTGGATTTCTCCACGTTTGAAGCTGTATGCTATAGTGAGATCAAAACCAAAAAAACAACAGTAAAGTGTAAAAATGGATTAAACAGTGCGATTGTCTGCTTTCAGCAAGAGCTCCAAACATTAGCATGCTAACTAGCTTACTGTCAATGGTAGTACAGAGTGTTATTTCCAAGGCCAATGAACACAAATGAATCATTAACTGGTGAGGATACTGGCTTTTTGTTTAGGACATGCAGCTTTTAAAATGATATAATGTATTTTTTCATCAAATGTGCATTTAATCAAACCTTATTTAAACTAACTGCAGCTGATCTGTTGGAGACAGTTGCTATTTCAGCTGCAAAATCACCTGATGTCTCCAAGATAATTCTGCCAGCATTATCACTGTAAACTGCGTAGGTACTGTGTGAGAAGGGAAGGCTTGACCTGTGTAGCAACAGTAACTAAGGAGGGGGTGGGGCTTAGCCAGCGGTCAACTGAGAAGGGAAGAGGAGGTGAAGCAGCTGGAGTAATGAAGAGGCAAAATGAGGAAAGTCTCAGAGATGAGGAACAGAGGGGAGAAATAAGATTGAGAGCAGTGAGAAGAGTATGGAAAAAATGGAAGCAGCGGGGGGAGAATGATGAAAAGAAAGGAAGAAAACGAGTCAAATTACATAACGCAACGTGTTTCAAGCTGCTTTGCTCACTATTTGAAGCTGAAAAAGCCCATAAAACACAATCATCTCTCCAGCCTAGATCACAAATTGGCACCGCTACAGAGAAAAGAGTCACCCCAATTAAGATGCTGCAGATTGGCTCGCTCTGGTTTCTGAGATGAAACACTGGTGTCTGGTTGGTGTCAAAACTTTCTCCTGAACAGCACTTCGGATCCTTAAGGTCACTTGGAGTAGAGGCAAATGTGGGTATAAAGAATGTGCAAATAGTGGCGTCATGTTTTTACTGAGAATATTAGGCATTTAAGCTTGCTGGTGCCATTCAGGGCTGCTGGTGTGTGAAACTGAGCATCTTCAAGCTTCAAGGCATAAAGAGGAGAAACGGGCACAGAGCCGGCAGCTACACACCAAGTAAATGCCAAAACCAAAATGTCTGTGGTTAGTGATATCTAATATGAGGAAGAAAACAGGTGGGTTCAAATGAGCGATCAGCAAACTTATCAACTGTTTGGTACCCAGCCGAGAAATCTTGATATTATTAGCTTTCTGCAAAGTTTTTCTCTCCTGATTCCAAATAAAATATCTCAACTGAGGACATGCCTGGACTTATTCCCAATCTGGGACCAGCGGTTTCTTATTTGCAAATATAAAATCCTTAAACAACTCCGTGTGGAACTCACTGGGAACATCTTTATGCAAGATAACACAAGGCCAGCTGTTGCTATGGCGCCCAGCTTGACCTAATGAATGTAACTGATTTTGATTATGACTGTACTCAACCTGTTCTATTTTAGCGTACAGACTGACTTCAGCCTGCATCAACTCTGACCTGCTTTGACCTTCTATAGTTGTGTGCACACTCATTATTTTAAGCATTAAGGGTGAAATACAGACATTTTGGATTCTCACATTTCAGGTTTTACCTCCACTCAAAGTGGTTTGAATGATCAAGATAAACTGTTTGCTCCACCGCTGTATAACAGTCAGGACTGATACTAAAAACTATAATAATAACAACTATGGTTATGAAGTAACATTCTCCGCAAAACTTATAGCAAGTTTATTCAAAGTTCTGCTAAGGAACAGTGGGACACGTGTTGTTGATTTTTTGAACCATCTGCCCAAACCTGCTGTGACTCATTATTTACATCTCATGACTGCTCCGTATTGCTAAGCTAAACGAGGACACAGATCTCTGTTTCATTTACTTAATGAGCTGTTGTCACCTACAATCACGTGATCGTATGAGAGGCCAATTTGTGCTGGAAACCATCACAGCGAAAAAGTAAACCTCGCGCGTCACCCAGGGTTATTAGCCTGCCGATAATGAGAGCCTGTAGGCAGAAGTGGTGGAATGTTCCAGTACTGAAACTTAGTTTTTCTCCATTTGCGGGTGTTTTCTACACGTGTGTATGTGTGTCTGTGTTCTTGAGCTTGTTAAAGAGCCAACTAACGAGCGGGCCTCCCTCACCCATGTGGGCTGAGGGAGGATGTGAGGGAGCGAGATATGACAGCGGCAGTATAAAGGTCACGGAGGAGAACAAAAAACAAACAAACACTCTGAATGTTTGCGTTACTTTCTTTTGTCTTGATGCGAGGCGATGACATCAGAATGAAAAGTAATGCGTGTCAGTGTGGGCTGATTCACTCCCAAATAAAAAAGGGTACAAATGAAAGAAATGAATACACTGCTCATCTGATGGACAGGCTGAAGGAATGACTTAGTAGTCAATAGTTTTTGTCTGTCTTTATATCTTAAGCTCCACACGGGAAGATTCAGAATATAAATAATAAGAATCAAAGCAAAAACATGGCCTAGTTATAGCAGCTTGGTGAAAAAGTCTTTTCACTTCTGTCCACAGAGCACTTCCCAGGTCCTGTCTGTGTGACTGACTGCAGACCCCAAGCTGCCCCGCAGGCTTTTTAACTTGTACATTAGGCCAAGGTTAGAGCTGAGGGTCTCTGTCCATCCACTTTAATGAGAAAGATACAGAGACCCAGAGATTTGGCAGACTTGTCACAGACATTGAGGAGCGAGCCATTCTCTGAGTGCGGCGCATTCGTGTGTCCATCTTCCCATCTGTGGTTTTGGTGTGCCACAGGGTCGAGGTGACCAGGTGACTGTCTGCATGGACAGAGTTGAACGACCTGGATGGGACTCAGGTGTTTTCTAGCTGCTCGCTTTTAAAAATACAGACACGATTTTCCAACATCAACACGTCAACTGAGAGAGTTTTGATACTCTGGAATAAAAATGACACCTGTATCAAGATGGCTTTGGATCTGGATTACCAGCAGGGCAAAGTGAGCAGCTGCCCTGGGGCTCCAGATCTCCACGGGCTCCAAATGCTCCAGGCTTCGCGCGTGTGAACGTGTGCAGATTTAATTGTATCTTTGCTTGGTAATAAGCGCCACTGAAGCATCAGCATCGTACGAGAGACCTTGTACTGATCTAGTTTTAAGATACTGTTTATCTCAGTTTTGTATTTGTGATTGCAAACTGGATGCATTTAGTTTAGAGCTGCAATTAATTGTTGATTTATCAATTAGTCGTCAACTATCAAATTCGCCAACTGTTTTTAAAATCATTTTATCATCTAAAGCAGTTTTAAAGAAAGTGTGTCCAACGTCTCAAACATAAATATATTTGCTGGTTTCTTTGATCTTCTATCACAGTAACATGAGCTGCTTGGGACAAAACAAGACACCTGAACATGATCAACATGTTTCACTATTTTTAGATGTTTTATAGAAATGGTTTATAGCTTCATTTAGAAAATGATCAACAGATTAATTGATAATGGAAAAATGGTTACACACAGCCAGAGTTCATGTCTCTTTGCACAGTCAAACTGCAAACATTACACAAAGAGAGGGAGAACAACGGAGGCAACAAAAGCACAGCAACTAATATTTGTTGGTGTCTGGTTGATGGATTTGGTCATCCTGATAAAAATCAAAGCATCACATTTTTAAAAAATCAGCTTTGTCTTTTGGGATAAAACATCGGAATAAAAGTGATGAGGGGGGCTCTAGACGGCCTCTTGGCAGAGCTCACTTGTAGTCTTGGACGTGGATTCATTTTTCATTAGTCTGAAAGCAGTGGAGTGGTTGAGGTTTTGAGAAAATGCATTGAGTGTACCTGAACAATGTCCCTCTCAGCAAATCTTCCTCTGGATGAGATTCTGACTTCGTCGCCATCCAACTCCACCATGGCTGAGAAGAAGACAAATAAAAGACACACTATGAATGAAAAAAAGAAGCAGACAGTGACAATAAAAGCCTGCAAGAAGCAAAATACAAAAATATTACGATGCTGCTCGAGCAGGACCTGCAACTCTGGGATACAGCTCATTTTCTGCTGATTCCACAGGAGCAGAAACAGAAGTGTGTTACACACACAGTAATTATTACTCACAAGTTCCTGTTGACTTACCATCAAACTCTGCGGGTCCCACCCCCACGATGATGATTGACATTGGCAGACAGGAGGCCTGAGGGAGAGGAGAAGAAAAACTCAGGTTCAGATTTAAGGAATCTTTTTTTGATGAAAAACTGTGTGTCGACTGATGTGGGTCCTAATTAGGAATAAAGACGAGCTACAGGTTCGCATGTACTGCCTCTGTCTTCATCAGCTGTAATCAAGGCATCAAGTGTCATGTTCTCGCCTTGCCAACATCTATAGTGCATACAGCATGTGTGGATCTTTGAATCTTTGTGTGTGTTTTCTACAGCACCTCCTGGAGCGCTGTGTGGGCTGAGACATCGCAGTGAATAATATTAGAGACGAGAGAATCAACAACGCGGCCTGAGCTCGCTGACAGCTTACAAATGACATGTGTTTGTGTGTGTGTGTATTGGGGGGGTGGGATGTGTGGAAGTACCACAGAGCGTGTATTAGAAAGAGAGGGCCAGAGGTGTGTGTGTTCAGTGTGTTTGAGTAATGGGTTGACCTCGGGCAGCAGAGCAGTAGATGATCTTATCAAAACATCTCGTTTATTTTTTGCTCCCCTTGGTAAAGGTCTTCTTTACGTCTCTGCTGTCCCTTTTCCCCCTGCTCCCTCGTCTGTGCCACCTCTGTCTGCCCTGTCGCCTCCTTTTCTTCCCTCAACCTCCTTTTCTCCTTAACATTTTACTCCTCTCAACATCTCCAAATCTGTCTCGGCTTTCAAAGGTCCAAGATGGATCGCCGCCTTCTCCAAAACGTCTGCCGTTCGATGTCCATTTATTGTGTTTGCATTCTACATTGCATGCTTCCCTCTGGAGCACGCTATGACTTGACAGTGACAGAGAGGATGGACGGAGGGTGAATTACATGCTGTCCAAAGTGAGGGCTGCAAACACTGGAAAATAACCGCGGTAGGTCATGTCACAATTGTGTTGGTGCTGTAAGGAAAGATGGAGACTCAATAATAAAAATATGCGTGTGCACCAAACATCTGAACAATTTTAATTAACAACCCCAAATGTTTATTAAAGACTTTCCTGAGAATTTGGTGCTGCATGGATTTGGTAGATTTTGTTTATAATGCCGACACTATCTACTGTACGTCCGTGTAGTAATTCTTTTGTCAATACATCTGTAAGCTGACAGTGATCCCACCCAGCATCCTAATCAGGAGTTGCAGATGTCGGCTGTTTACCAGCTTTCATTTCGTTTAATTTAAATACAGATTTTTGCTCTCAGGAGCAAACAAAGTAAAAATGTTGGGGATTCAAGACGTGCGTTTTTCCTCAAATGTGACAAATTCTCAGGCCATGACACTTGTAATCTATCTATATTAATGTTTTCATGCTTTATCTTATTATGAAATACTACACACCACTGCATAATTACAGCAAAGCAAGTGTGTCTCTTCTTTCAGGTGGAGCACATTTTCTGGTGAATACACGCTTTTCCTAGTAGCTTTTAACACCAGTGACACAAAATGGTTCAATAATGATTATACAACTGACTGACATAAAAAAGGAAAATTAAAAACTATACAATACAATGAACATTAATCATCAACACACACAGGCACTCATAGTCTGTCTGTTAGACGCAATATGTTACAGGTTTGAACTACAGCAACTGTCTTGATAGCAGCATTTCTCTCCACATTCATTTGTCTGATTTGATTTGGATGTTTTGAGTATTGCATCTGATTTTTCAACTTTTCTGAGGGAAATGTATTGAATCTTTTGTATAAAATCTATCCGGAAGATCAATATTTATTAGTTAGGGACTGAACTGTACATTTATTGTGTTTTAGGCTTTGTGATTACTGTACTTGAGATAAGAGACACTTCTTTGCTCGAGAATGAGGTGCAAAGTCATTTACACAGAAGGGTTTTTGGTGCAGACACACGCTAACAGTGATTATGATGCAAAGCTGGATCAGATCCCGGCAAACAAGCACGTGTTAAACCACCTGTTCAAACCTTATTCAGCAGCGCTGCAGCAGTGTCGGTTTCCTGATTGCTCTGGGTCAGTTAGCTTTCCCAGTCTGTCAGGCACAAGAACCCCTGTACACAGTCAGGTGTGAGCAGCTGCAATAGATGCCCTTACGTTGACAATAGATTCCTTGGTCTGGGCCATGTCTGAGATGACGCCGTCTGTGATGATGAGGAGCACAAAGTACTGGGAGCCATCCTTCACTGAAGCTGCGTATCTACGCACAAAAACACACAAAACCATCTTTGTAGTTATTTCTGTACAGCCATCCTCTCCTTTGTGTACCATGATGATTAATTACAAGAGCATATTAAACATCATTCTGGGTAGTTTTAATTAAAGCACTTAGCTTGCTCTCAAATTAAACCTAGTAAACTAAAATAGCTCTTTGAAAATAATTTCTCCTCATTGAATAAATGTCACTTAGCTTCAGCTCTGGAGGATCTTAATCTGTCAAGTACTTCTCGCTGTATATCTATCTTTATGTCAATTCTATAGATCCTCAGCTCAATACAGCTTTCAGTCTCTCCTGCGATGTTGAGTGTGACCTTTCACTCCCATGTGAGTCGTAAACTGACTGTTACTGATATTTACACACTGAGATTACTTTAGTCGCTTCAGCTACGCTTCACCTTTCTGCTCTGGGAGGTTTGAGCTATGTGTACGCCTTCCTCCTCCCCACTGGAAACAGATGATATTTCAGTGTCTCTCACTGTAGATGATTATAACATAGAAGGTAGAGAATGCAGGACACAGAGGGCAACGACTTAAGAGAGAGGCAAAGAGTGGAAGAGCTGGGGAGTTGTAAATAGTTGCTAAGTTGCACATGGGAGTGAAGCAAAATGTAGGAGAAAAAGGGAGCTGGTGCTGAAATATGAGGGCGGTTAACAAACAGAGGAGAGGAGGTGGAGGTGGGGATGTAGGGGCAGGGATTACAGATGAGGGTGAAGACGACAGCCTGTAGTTATGGTAACAGACTATAAGCAGGCTTGACAAAGTTGACAAATGCACAGTACAGCTGCAGAAAGATGCTACAAATATCTACAGCAACAAGTTTTGAAATGAATTTCGGGAAGAGGAATACAGGAAGGGCTAGTGGTTGATGAACTTGTTTGAACATGTTTTGCCTACCATGAGTGTTTGGGTAAACAGTTAGAGAATGTACGGAGAGAAGACTGAACCTGGAAGATTAAGAATAATTCTTGATGATAGTCAGGTGAGAAGATCAGCACTTTCAAACCTGTACATTAATTATTAAGGAGAATGCTAGCTTAGCTTAACATAAAGACTGGAATCCCCCCCAACCTCCAATATCTCTAAAGCAGCTAAACCAGCAAACTGATTAATTAATACATTGTGTTTGCTTAATCTGTACAAACCCTCAAGTGCAGCACATAACACATGATCCCTGGTAAAAAGACTTTTGTTGGTTTAAACAAGCATGCTTAACATGATAATTAATGAGCTTCACAGGTGACTTTGTTCACATTTGCCAAAGCCATGTTGTTTCCTGCTAGCTCAAGTTTTTATGCTAAGCTAAACTCTCCTGAAGCATCAAATGCCTCCCCAGGAGGCCTACTAGCACCACAAAGTGCTTTTTGTGTAAACCAACAAGTTACAACATGTTAATTAGGGAGACTCAGAGGTGTTTGTATGTGTATAATTGAACTTTGGTGAGCACCAGGCTAGCTGTTTCCCCTGCTCTTTATACCAACTAAGCAAAACTAATTGCCTACTGGCTTAAGCCGCATAAGGGTCTCAATCCTCTCATCTAAATCTTAGTAAGAAACAGAATAAACCTGAAGGAGAGGAAACTATCTCGATATGCATTTTAAAGAAAACATATCAAGATAGTGAAGCAATTGCTGAAAAAGAAGATTAGTTATGAAACAACTTGTAGGAGCAACATGGGCAAAAGCAAAGAGGGAAGTTCATTAAAGGAGTTTGTTGGAAGAACACAAGATTCAGAAAATCATATCAAAAATAAAAGTAAATAAAAGTAAACTGCTGCCTGGGTATTACTGCTTATTTCACCATTTCCCCTCAGAGTGCCATTGCCTCTTCATGTGTAACTACGCAATTAAGATTTGTTAAATTATCTTTTAAATGTGTGATGTAACTTGATGAGAGGCTTCACTTGAGTACATCCCTTTAATTACATACTTGCATGAACAGTTCCTTAATGTCTTTTTTTATTTCAGAACTTTGTCTAGATCACGTGTCCGTGGCGGCTTTCCCGCAGAATAAATCATGTTCTCATCTCCACAGAGACGCAAACAAACATGCAATCAGCTGTCAGGTACTTTCTCTGTCTGCGTCCTTAGTTTTTCTCTCTCCCCCGAACTCTTGTTAGCTACCTGGCAACACCTGCGGCACGGAGCTTATTACAGAAAACCTGAGAACACATGCTGAGTGTCAATCGCAGAGTAAAATGTACTGGATGTTCTTTCACGCATACTCAAATGATTTGAAGTTCATTATATAAGCAGTGATGGCAAATATGCAGTGTAAAATAATGTGCATGTAGTATAATAAAAATTGAGAAACAAAAAGCACGACTGTGGGAAAGTGAACATGAGAAACAACTAATGTAAAATGTAAAAGAGGAAAGTAGCAAAAATTGGTAAAATGTATCAATTCGAGATTTAAATGGTGTGTGTGTGTGTGTGTGTGTGTGTGTGTGTGTGTGTGTGTGTGTATGTGGGTTTGAGTTTAACAGACTGTCTCTATCTCTAATTTGAAATGTTCATACGATCCATCAGATGTTGTCATTAATTGTACTAATCATGATGTCTGCATGTGACCTAATGTGACCTAACCTTATCTGGTGTTGTATTTGCTCACAAAGGCACAAAAACCATTAACTGTTTTTTTGTTTTTTTTTATGTTTAGTGGATTATTTGGATAAAGATAGGAAAGATAGGAAAGGAAAGGTAGGAAAAGTAGAAAAGGATGGGTTAAGAAGGGTAGAAGGGGATAGGAAAGGGAGAAAAGGAAAGGGAGAAAAGGAAAGGGAGAAAGGAAAGGGTGGAAAGGGGGGTGTACGGGTAAGGGTAGGAAGGAAGGGGGGTAAGGATAGGAAGGAGAGGAGGGGGTAAGGGTAGGAAGGAGCAGAGGGGCAAGGTTTTGGGTAGGAGCGAGAGCAGGGCGTGGGGTAAGGTTTAGAAGGTAAGGGGTGTTTCAGGAGGTGTGATGGAGTTTGTTGTTATTGACGAAGACAACAGCGCCAGAATCTCTTCTTTTGCTTCTTTTTCTCTGTGAGTTCCTGAAGAGACAATGACAGCTTCACTTGCAGCTCCTGCTTGTCTTCATCCCACTGTCGTGCTCTGGTCTCCCACTTCTCAGAGAGTTCAGACAGCTCCTTTGTATCTTGCTGTCTGTGAGCTTCATCTGGAAGCTGTCTTCTCTTTGAGAGAGCTCCTTCAGGTGGCTCTCCTGTTTTTCCAGAGAGCTCCTTGAGGTGTCTCTCCTCTCTTTGTGAGAGCTCTTTCCTGAAGCTCTCCTCTTTTTCAGAGAGCTCCTTGAGGAGGCTCTCATCTCTCTCTGACAGCTCCTTGAGGAGGTTCTCATGTTTTTCTGAGAGCTCCTTGAGATGGCTCTCCATTCTTTGTAAGAGCTCTTTCTTGAAGCTCTCCTCTTTTTTGGAGAGCTCCTTCAGGTAGGTCTCCTGTATTTCTGAGAGCGCTTGCCTGAAGCCCTCCTGTCTCTCTGAAAGCTCCTTGTGATGGCTCTCCTCTCTTTGTAAGCGCTCTTTCTTGAAGTCCTCCTCTCTCTCTGAAAGCTCCTTGTGATGGCTCCTTCCAGCTGCTTTTGGAGCTTTTGCACGACAAAGTCACAGGTCAGTTTGCTCTGTTCCACAGCTGACTGTGAATCTCTCACCTGGGCCATGGTGTCTTCGTAAGTGTAAATCTGAGCTCGTATTTTTCTATTAGCCCTGCTGATATGCCGATCTTTCTTACCCAGGAGCTCTTAAAGTTGGCTGACATCTTTCTGCCAGCTGTCTTCCACTATGTTTTGCATCCTGCACCACTTTCCTACAACTCATGCTCTTATGAAATTCAATGCTCCCCACATTTCATACTTTGAGACCTGCATGGAATCCCACAAGCAAGGACTGGCATGTGGACTACACTCTCATATGTGAATAAAACTTTCAGATTTTTTAAAAGGAAGTTTGGCAAGACTTTTCTTCCCAGATAGAGATAAATGCAGAGATAACCGTCCAGCTCTATGGGATTTTTTTTTGAGGGGGGGTGGGGGGTGTGTGTTTGGTCATCCAAGCATTGCTCCTGATGACAGCACTGTTAGGGAGTCAAGCCTCTGGCCAGGATGTTACAGTAATAACATTAATAAAGGAAGCTGATAAGCCACACAGGTTGGACTTGGAAGTTAACAAATGAGCAGCGACTTTGCACAGCTATAAAAATACTGCCTGTGCTTCACTGGAATTTGTTTTTATATATTTTTCATGAAAAAGTAAAGAAATATACTTTTGTACTGGGGCTTTATTTTTCATTTCACATGGAGTGAATCATGTCCTGTCAAAGTGCATGAAAATAGTAATAGAAATACTAAAGTAGTAATAGAAAATAGTAAAGAAGAAGCTTGTCACAACTTTTAAACAGTATTATCCTGTCTTCTTTTGGCCCTAGAAGTCAGATGGTTTGAAAAATGAGTGAAAGAGCCCTTTCATGTCCAACCGGAGTGACCATCAGCAGAGCGACTTACTTATTAGCTGCTTACAGTTCAGTCCTGAGCTCCCTCCGAAAGCTGCTTAACACCTGTTCACACCATGACTCATGTCATCCAAAAGGCATATCTCAATATACTGTTAAAAATTAAGTTATCAGTAACTTCAGATAATTGGTGTTTGTGTAGGCGTTCATCTTATTATGCATATATGTTAAATATTACATAACATATAATCAACAGATCAAACCACAATGAAAATAATCACCAGCTGCAGTTGTGTACAAAATAATTCAAATGAGCTCTACCTCAACCAACTAAAACAGTAAAATCCTGCTTTTCCATTAACCCGAGTCATAATAAACCAAGGACATAATATATAATAGTATAACAGTCATCCAAGTGATTGAATTGCAATGAGACTAATTTAGTCTACTGTATTTAAGGTTGTTATCTTACCTGTTTGTGTGTGTGTGTGTGTGTGTGTGTGTCTGTGTTACCTGGCCACATGGTTGATGACAGGGGAGAAGTTGGTGGGTCCGTAGAGCTGGACTGACTTCAGACTCTGGTAGTAGGCTTCCATCACACCGTCAATACCTGCACAGTACGGGTTCTGAGGGTTCCCATTCTGCATTAAGGAAAACAAAGAAGAACCATCATCGACCTTCAAGACGAATATCAGATGAATACAAAGAAAAACAGATGGAATAAAAAGACTTTGTTTTGTCTTGAAAACAGTGAAAAATCTTTATAATTGGATGATAAAAATGAAACTAAATGCATTTAATTTCAGTAAAGGATGTAATTTGTTCCAGTATTCTCTGGATGTCAAGTCCCCAAAGGTAAGGAAATTCAGCAGAGGTAAATACTAAAGTAATAGTATCAAACGGTTGAAGCTTTGACTCTAATGTGTGGGCTCAGCCTTGCAAACAAATTCAACAATCTTCAACACAGCGTGAATTCAGTTATTTTCTTAGTAACTCTTGTACAATGTTCAGCTCAACTTGTTTTATTCAGCCATGGGAATTACTCTGAGGTAAAGTTTAAAGTGACTTTACTTTCTTATACAAATGCAACCTGACTTACAGCATTATTCCACTGGGGTTACTTGAGGCTCTTGTTAGTAGAAAAATTGATAGTGTGTTCTTGTGTTATTGGCAAGCATTTGCATAAATTGCTGCTGAATTCTGCTCCCTCAATTGTTGCATTAAATTAGAAAATATCCCATTTTCATTTTGTCATTTAGTAAATAAATAAGGTAAAACACACATTTAAAGAACAAGGACCATCTACAATAAGTTTTAATGAATAATATGAAGCTCAGTTTAAAAGTAATGTTCATTTCAATTTGAGTGTTTGAGTTTAACTTCCCCCCCTTCCTCCCCTGGCTTCCATCCTGCTTTTAACCCTGTGGGTACGTACCAAGGCAAATTCGTGGGAGATCCGCCCGTCAGGTGGCAACTTCGCTCCGAATCCCAGCGCTGGAAACATCTTATCGCTGTCGTAGTCCTGGATGATCTCTCCTACTGCCTTCAGGGCCATAGCGTAGGCATTCAGCTGGTAGGGACTCATGTAGTGGAGTGAGGTGGGCTGGGCAGGGTTACCTGTTTGCCACAAACAGAATACACACAATCAGACGCTAATGTGCTTTGACGATTGAAGACGTGAAGTGTTTGTAAAGCTCAGTGAGCAACAATCGTGGCAAGATGCCCAAACCAACAAACTAAATTGAAATTCACTATTTTTATGACTCATTTAATTGTTCATTCTTTGTTTTTGCTTCTTTCTGCATGAAACAAGAGGTACATCCTGCCTGACTCACCATATCTCTCATTATTTGCGTTAAGTAAAATGTATTTGATGACTCTGCCTCAGATTTGTATTATGTAGTACATCTTGGAGGTGCCATGGTTACAGTGTGGAGAATTAAATATGAACTTTGGACATTTTAAAAGCCAGGTTTTCTCTGTTGTGTGAGTGCATGAGTTGTGAGGAGCTGCAGAATCATAATAGATGCAAAGAATTGATGTGAATTTGACATGAACTAACAGAAACGCCCCATTATTAATGACCCATCTATGTTTTTAATAATATGTATTGCAAGAAGCACCTAAATGGTGCTGTACTGGAATCAGTATTTAAAAAGCCACTATAACTTCTAAATGATCATTTTCCAATGTTTGTTCTTCAGTGGTTCAATACAACAGCCAGTGTTTCAATAAACAACAAGTAAATAGCTTTCTAGTGGTTTCTGGTCATGGTTTAATGCATCATGCCACTGATGGAACTAAACTGGCTGGTAATTACATTCACATAATAATAATGTGAAACTTTTTTAGATCTACAGGACTCTTCTGATTCCTGTTCAAACTGGGTTTTAATAAAGTGCCGAGCTTCACCCGCCATCATTCTCAGTTGAGATTATAGTGCAAGCCAGACATGATCCGGTACACCTCAACCTCTGACATCAACACGCCGGATTAGGCTTTATTGCCACTGCTGCCTGTCCTGCTAAAACTGAGCTCAAGGGTAGATGGATAACAGAGTCTTTAATCACAGCCATCATAGCATGTTACTGCACTCAGCTTTAGCTGCCAAGTGTGATGGAGAGGGCTATTAGGAAACACTTGATTCCCCATCTGCATATATTTGAATAAACGCTCCCTAGGCATTCAGTGCACTTTGTGTGTCTTTGAGTGTGTGTGTGTGTGTTTACTGGGCAGCTCACCGTTTGAGGCTGTGAAATCAATGGCCACGGTGAAGTTAATCTGGGTCCTGAGAAGACAAAAGCAGAGAGATGATTCATCAGCAATCATTTTCCCCTCTTTGTTACTCTCTCTCTCGGACTCAGACACACACACACACACACACACACACACACACACACACACACACACAAACACACACCTGTGATCCAATGAGAATCAATCACAAGAAATGAACTGCAGACATAATCAGGTTAGCGTGATCAATGTTTGAGAGTACAAACAGAGTTCCTCATGCCCTTTAGCAGTGACAGTGATGAGCAGACAACAAGTTGTTCGGCTTTCACACCAACCAGGCAAGCATGGCATTGCTCAGAGGAAGGTTGTAGCTACAGTCTTCTTAACAACTACAGATGTGAAAGAAGCATGTGACACTCTGTGACCCCGGCCTTTTAGGAGGTGCATCGAATGGAATTACGGTTAACCAGAAATTGAACTTTATAAATGCTAAATGAAACTAAAAGTGGTCAATTTGGTTTCCAGTAATGCAGAATTAAGCAACTGTAAGCTGCAATTATCACGAGACTTGAGCATCACAGGCCATGGCAGCAGGTTGTCCAATGGCAGCTAACAGTCATGCTAAATGCAAACAGCAGGACAATGCGCACAATGACAATGATAACTAACATGCTGATGTTTAACTGAAACTTTTTGACCTCATGATGGCGCTACAATTCACACTGAGGGGAGCTTGATTATGTGAACCAAATCCTAGAAGCAACTGAGGAGCAACTATCCAAAAGAAAGTGGATATCAAGACTATAAAGTGCAATTTGTGTCTTCATTGATTGCACATTTCGATTATTTGAATTAAGTTCAGGCTGGAGGTAAAGATCAAGCTCATCTGTAAGATCATAAGACCAACAAACCCGGGATTCACGTCACATGTCATGGGTAGAAATGCTGAAAAAGGGAGCATCATCAAAGACAGATGAAACAAGACAGAGACAAACAACACAACACAACACCCAGCATGAGAGAGTGGCAACGTCGCTCTCCATCAAAACATTTTCTAACTTGTTAACCTGCAGGAGCAGGATGTGGTTAAGCGCTCTGTCGGCCTGTCACTGCTTTTTCACACCAATCCTCACCCGCTGCCACAGACACACACAAACACACACAGAAGCCTCCCTGTCTACCTTCCACACATCTTCCATATTCAGACAGTCACACAGCCAGTAGCTCATCATCTTTGTCACCTCGGCAGGCCATGTGAAGTGCAGCCACTGCGCTGTCCGGAGGGGACAGACTGAGAGGGAGGGACGGAGGTAGAAAAAATTCACGCGACATGTTATCATCAGCCCACATGTTTGGGGGTTTTCAAAATACAGGGAAGCCAGAGGGCGAGGGGTGTGGAGCTGCCCTGTCATGTCAGCGTGTGGATATTAGTGCGGCTTGAAATACTGGGCACATTAGGCAGACACATTGCACTTAAAGGGTAACCGCACCCTCAAACTCAGCTAGAACCATCTCTCAAAGCACATTCAAAACGCCAACAGAGAAGCGAGGCAGCAATGAAAGGAGACACGGGGGACGCTGGCTGTCCACAGCTCAGTGGTACTGAGAGTGGAGCTGGTTTCCAGAGCTAACAAGCTATGAGAAGCTGCAAACTGTCTGCGTCTCTGCTGGAAAGCTGGCTTTGACAATCACTTGAAGCACATCAACATCCCTGCTAGGTGGTGTATGCCATAGATTCATCCTCCAATTATTTTCACAATTAATCAGTTCATGGTTCAGTCCATGAAAGGTCGAGAAATGTGGAAAATGCTTTTTACAATTTCCCAAACCCAAAGACTCTTCATTCACCATCATAAATAAGCAGCAAATACTTTTTAATAAATAAGAATATAATTGAGCATCAAGCCGGTAGGAAATTCATTTTCTCTCAGTTGCCTGATCAACTACCGTGTTGTAGCTGAACCAGTACAACAGACTCTCTCAGTGTGTGTCCCACTTGTGACAGTTATTGTTACTGTTCATTAGCCCAACAGTAAATACCTTCTTAAGCTAATGTAGCTCAGTTATCAGTAGGCTCAAGTGTTAATGTGCTAATTACAGCCACTGAAGAGAATAAATCCAGTTCATGTATAATGTCATTTTTCAATTGTTTATCAACAGCTATGTGAGAGAAGCTTTCTATGCTTGGCAACTGACATATGTAACATACCTCAGAGTCTTGTGTATCATGGTGAGGGAGTTTGACTTAACTGTCAAATTTCAAATCTAAGTTTGAGCATAAAAAGCTGTTTTTGCATGGGTACTGTTTTGAAAAAATCCCCCATAATCACCTGTTGCTGTTAACTGAGCGCCAATAATGTTTTCAAATCTTGTTCAAAATGAGTGGTAAAACCCTCACAGTGGTGCATTCCAGGGCAAAATTTTGCCCTATTCTGAGATGTGTCACCTCTTTGATCTAATTTTTAACCTCAAAATATGATTGTTCCTTCCCTCTTTTGAGATTTTTGTCTGTGCAATTTAATATTAAATATAAACTTCACTCTATTAGTAAAGAAAAATTTAAAACACCAACAAACACCCAACAGAAACACCAGGCTGCAATCAGTCATTAAAAAGTTGATTAAACAGTTTTCACAATACTCGTGGTTTGTGAGAAAAGCTAAATTATATGTTGCTTAATGAGGTGGTTCATTTCCTCAGTGCAATGAAAACACTAAGAAAGAAACAGAGATTCCAGTAAATGAGCTTTTTTTAGGGGACAGCTGCAAGGACAAGAGAGCAAAGACAGGAGGTCTGAGTGAATTCTGATCCAGTTCCCCATGCTGGCACAGACAAGCTTCAGCCGAGCAGCCTAAATTATGCATGTCCTCTTTCTCTCCCACCCAATCTCTCTCTGTCACGCACACACACACACACACACAGAGCTTGAGAGAGGAACTCCAATTGTGTGAGTGTGAGGGGACAGCCAGAAGAAAAAACAAAACAAACGAGGTGATTTGCGGGGCGGACAGCAAAAAAATGACAGGAGAGAAGAAGAGATGAAAAGTTGGAGAACAGGCTTGATAAAACACGTCAATCCGCAACATCAGCACGGGAAAACGTCCCGAGGTACGAGTCAAACATTGAGTAAATTGTGACAAAAGCAGGAATTGGCAAAAACATTAGGGCTCCAAAACTGCAAATATTGGCTGAATACTTTTCAAAAGTGAGTCACAGTTGCTGAGTCACTGGTATTGATTATCATACGTCTGTGTTTTATGCTTTGAGGCTAAAATTCACGGTCATTTACAGAAAGGCTTGATAGTCAATGTCAGAGTTTCTTGCTTTACATAGTGAATATAACCACTGATGTTTGACAGCTTCACTTTGACTCCAAACAGAGAGAATATTAATATCCAGATCAGAAGACACAAGACATTCTGCAAAAGGTCAACTCTGTCCTCTGCATTAATCACACAAGAACTTGGGTGAGACATTTTATTGGGTCTTGGGATTTTCCCTGGTGATGTGTTTTTGCGGTTGTCCTCCTTCAATTTGTGTGATCAAATTGCACGTTGTTTGTAATACTGTTAAACCTAATCAACTGCTGTCCCTTCTATTATAATTAAATATAAAAATTATATCAGACTATTACAAATTAGGAACTAGAAATGAAATAAAGTTATATATTGTAAAGTGCAGAAAGATCAACGAAACAAAACAGTGGCTATGGGAACACAAAGGGATAAATCAAAGATGGACACACAAAGTTACACTGTGGCTTACGGATTGAATTAGCTTCAGTCAGCCAACGGTGTGAGGAGTTTTAAACATTTAAATTTAATTTACAGATAGACTGGAGTTCTCATTTACTGTAATGTGACTAATATGACTATTCTTAGTGTCTATCTTACAGACTGGATCATAGAGCAGAGTGCAACATAACAAGGAAACAGGTGAACAGTTGTCATACACACAGTAGACAGTTGTGGTGTATTGTGTCTTTGAAACCCTAAAATCAGTTTCTTGTGTCGAATTTTTATATTTTATACGCACTAGAGGACACTTTTGAGTAATGTAGCAATTGTGTGTTTGTGTGTGTGCAAACTAATTGATATCTAATTATATCTAATCAAAAACAAAAAGACATGGATTTGGTTATATGGATTTCAAGATAACTTTCATGACATGACAGGGTGCCAGGTGGCACAATGCAGAGGGTGACACAACACACAATATAAAACGACGTGAGCACAATTAGGGAATACTAAAATAGCGTAAGACATCAAAATGAAGGCAACCAAAACACATCCTAATAACAGCAGAAGATACAACTTAGGCCTCTGGCACTGACTAAATAAATGCATGCATATCATACTTGAATGTTTTGGTTTTCAAACTAAGCAGACAACATTCCTCCGCTGAACACGCAAACAGACACAAAATCACCTGAGCAGCTGAACATCTGCAGCCGAACATCGCTGCAGAACAGGTTCAAACCAGGGTGGCTGCAAAATGCTCTGGCAGGATTGATAAGGAATGTTCAGAGGCAGCGGACTAAACCACCACAACATGCCGTTTGGGCTGCAGCAGAGGGAAGAAGGTGAGATATGAACCTAACCTGCCTTAAAAACCAAACCTTATCATTCTGTGTCCTGAAGGTACGGGGAAACTTCTCCAACCCTGTGTCGTGATGTTTTCCCTTTTTTTGTCCAGTCTTAAACGGCTTCAGTCAACCTCTTGGCAAGTCTACACCTTTAGCTTCAGCAGAAATATTTACCTACGGTCAAATAAACATTGAAGTCTACATAGTAGCCTGACTGACCCTTATAGCTTAAACCTGAATGTCTGATCTGTGCAAACCTCTGCTTCGACTGTAACAGATCTGAATAAGTAGGCACACCCTTTACCAGCACCACTGAGTAATGGTTGGCTAAATGCCTTACACTAATTGCATACTGAAGATGCCTGGTCACTTTTACTTTCATTCACTACGTAGTCCAAATCCTTCACTTCGTCTAATACAGAAAAGGCATGTGTATTCAGACCACACCCCTCTGTGTGTGCATATGTGTGTGTACATATTGTAACATATGATGACGATGACAACATGATAACTGTAACGCAATGGAGACAAACAACACACACAGTTAAATGAATACATTAAGTAATAGCATAGATGGCTGTACTGAGCGTGTGTAGCTTGTACAGTATGTGAAAATGTATTTGGGGTGAAGGGGGAATGCCACTTCACCAGCTGCTTTTCTGTCACTCACTGATCTTCCCCCGCTGTTAAAACCCACAGTGACTCAGCTAGGAACCAATATGACAAAATACCGCACAGCAGGGGGGTGGACTGATGAGTAGGTTGCGCACTACATTCAAATAAGCTTTCCTGCAGACTGAACAGGCTGGAAGCTAATGTCTCTCCTAAATCTTCAAAGCAGCTATTTTCTACACTGTAAAATGATTATCTTGTCATCATTTACAGAGACATGTTCAAGGCAACCTTAACTACTACAAGAGGAACAGCATGAATACCATTTAGCCCAATTTTACATAAACAAATTCCTTAGTGACACAATGGCACTAAAAATGTATAGAGTACAGGAGCAGTACAGTAAAACCAAGACTAAATCCAGACGTTCACATACAGTGGATGCGAAACCAGACAATATGCATATTTAAAAACCTGTAAAATTGCAATTAAAACTCCTCTTTTACTTTGTTTTCCAAAACAGAAATGACTCAATTGCAGCTAGTATAGCGTAATAATTGAAGCTTCTTTCAAACATAATAGTATTAATTTAAAGTAACGGTCTGTTATAGATCAGTTAAAATGAGTAAAATATTACTTTCTTAAAACTTATGTGATGTTCAACTCGAAATTCCGGCATCTGTGGGGCCAACAGTCATAATTACTAAGTAATTGTCATCGTTAAAACCAAGGCAAACCTAGAAAGTCCAAAAGGATCATACTTATACAAAAAAGAGGAGGACATAGATTTTCTATTTCGACAAAAACTGACAACATCATTTAGGAAAATATTGAAGACACATTTTAGTTCCATCAATCAGTTTCAACAGACTGTGTACCCTGTATGGGATGTGATGAAAGTGAAAATGTTCCATTTAAGACAGGAAGTCTCCTTTCCTCTTATATTTAAGAACCAGAGGGAAATGTATGCATGAGTGCGCTGAGTGGCCTAAAAACGGCATCAGAGGTTGTGCGATATGACCTCTTCTGATGATATGCAAACAGATGTTGCTGGTTGGACAGTGTCCATCTGGCTGGAGGAGAGGAGAGGAGAGGAGAGGAGAGGAGAGGAGAGGAGAGGGAAGGACAGGTAAATAGCCCATACCTGCATTAAGTCAAACTAGCCTTAATTTGCTAAGTATATCCCACAAGCTAAAATGCCTGGGTTCTTTTCAAATATTTGATTTTTTAACAAATCATTCTCTTGATTCTCTGTGTCTGCTCCCCTTTCTAATGATAACCTCTCAGAAGAATTTCAATACAAGCAGAGTTCCCTCCTGCTTCTATTCTGGTTTCAATACTCAATTCACAAACCAAAACAAGGGGAAACAATATCTGTCACTGTGAGTGACAGGACTGCCTTCAAAGGCTTGGCTCAAAATGAAAGATATAACCAACAATTCTTCATTTTTAGCGTCATGCTCATGAATAGAGGCCTCTTTGTTGGAGTCCATGGGTGGCACTAATGCTTTATCACAGCGAGTGAAAAGAATAAGAGCAGCGATGCTCTGGATCGAGATGGAGGCTTCTCAGATCAGTCATTTATGCTAATGCTGGCAGTGGATCATGTTCCTAATTAGGTCCAAATGAACAATTAGCTGATTGGGTTGAAGCTCTAAAAAGAGCTGTCAATTGAAAGATAAGAGAGCAGTGGGGAGGAGAGAAGAAGAGAGGAGAGCTGAGATGAAATACCAGGAAATGGAATGAAATGACAAACTGACAAAATACCTGTGTAGACCGTCCAACAACACTGAGTAACGCGAGGGATTTCAGGGGAAATGCACAAATGAGGAAGTACCTAGGAGGGTGTGTGTTTGCATGTGCACACGCGGGTGTGTTTTTTTTGTGTTTTTGTGTCTGAGTACATGCATTAATGTGTCTGCGCACAAGAACACAGTCTGCCTGTTATGTAATTGGAGTAAGTGCAACTGGACCATTACAGTCCATTTAGGTTTTCTAACAGTGAGACAGCACTTGGCACTTCATTTAGCCACACAAGCGTGTTCCAGCACCTGGCTCACACTCCCAAAGCACAGCCAAAAAAAGAAAAAGAAAAAAACCAACCAAACAAAAAAAGCAAAAACACCCTCTTCCTGAGAGTTTCAAAGTGGTCTCTGAGTGACAGTGCTGCTGAGAACGTGGTCTGTGAGTAGGGAGACTCAAAGACGGGAATTCTCCATTAGCAGTTCACGTCAGAGCGAGGAAACATATGCCAGAAGTTTGGCTGCAAATTGATCACACTTAGCACGTGACTATAACATGCGTCGGTATACAAACACGAAGGCCTTCCTGTCGTGCTCTGTTCTGCTTCATTTCCATGCTCTAATACATATACAGTAGCTGTGTCCAATATCTTTCTCCAGCTACACAAAGTGCATTCCTAATGCTCTGTGAGTTAATAGCATATTGATCGGTTCTCTTGGTCACAAAGTGATTTTCTTCCCCACTGCCACTCAAAACAACAAAATGTGTCCTTCTACTGTATTTTACAATCTAAAACACAACTGATGCAATTTTGCATATGGACATGGGCATAGCAAATGATTTATTGTCCGGAGGGTTCACTTTTACTAAAAAAGACCTCACAAATGTATTTCAGCTCTTCACACACAGTTAATGTTGCTGCCACTCACGTTGCAGATCTAATTTTTACAAACTTGTCTTTGAAATATATTCAAGAAAGACAAATTGTCCTTAATATCCAATGTAAATGAGAACAACAAACGCTTTAAACATAAGTGTACAGTCACATATATGTACATTATACTGTACTGTAATACTTTGTATCATCTTCTGTGGGTTTCATAACAGGTGGAAGTTAAGGACAAGCATAAAATCCTTATTATGGTGGCTTAAATATAAGCAGGCAGTGTTTAGTGGTGGCAGTGGTTAGTCAGTGAGGAGACAGCCTGAAACTTCACTTTATATGTTAAATATTTTGTTTATTTTGTTTGTTTTTGAATAAAGATTTCGATTATGCAGAAATACATCAACATCCAACTAATCAGGGTATTATCATTTTAGAGGCAAAGTCCTTTAAATCATTAATGGCGCAATAAGAAGATAGTTCTCTGTTAAAGTTGTTGGCTTCTTGGACGGCTCAGGCAATTTTTGGCTTTGAAATCCTCTCAAAATGAGCAACAGGAAAAAAAGGTAGACAGAAAATAAATTGTGTTGTCTTCTTATGAATTTGTCATTGAGGGCTTATACTTTCAGTGTTTCTTTGGAATTTTTATCTGTCAAAATGTGGCAAAAACTTCACTTTACAGAAATCCTTTAAGTGCCAGCTGACTTTCCCTAACAATCGAAAAACACAGCTACAAGCGCACCATGAACAGAGACATACAAGAAATAAAATGGAGAATTTTTTTCCCCAAAGTTGCATGCACACACATGCACACACACTCCTTTTCTCTCCCTTGACAGCCTCCCCTCTGTGAGTCTAATGAAGGCAGAGTGTGTAGGCGAGGATTCGCACCATGCCTGGTTGCACACGGTCAACCCTCCTGAGCAACATGCATGCACAAGAGCCACGTACACAGACACACAAACGAGCACGCACGGCAGCACATGGCATGGGCGAGCGCTGAAACACAATACAAGATTACACAGAAGGACGCAGACTCAAACACACACACACACACACACACACTTCCGAGTCCCAGGCCCTGTGTGCTTGACTTCAGGTCGGCCCATCTGTCAGTCTCTCTCTCTCTACACCTTTCACTGTCCTTCTCTCACATGCAAATGTACACTTTTCCATTTGATTCACTCGCACTGAGGGATCATTATCTTTGGCATATTGCAGACATGGAGTCATGATGGGGTTGTTATCGAGACAGGGACCGGCACACTCAGCATGTCAGTTCTCATTAAAGGACTTCAACCCGCATCTCTCAGTGTGTGTTCAATGAATGTTTGGTCATTGACTTACCCTCCTTTGATGTAGTCCAGGAAGGTGACTTCAATGTCCACCAGGAACGACAGCAGCGTTACCTGTAAGTGAGACGGCCACAATCAGCTTTGTGTCAGTGATAATGACTTTCAAGTATCACCTCTGATGGGATGAATACAGTTTCTCAGTTTTTCAGACACAATAAATATGACAGCTAACTCAATTACAAAACACAGCCATACGAAGCAGGTACCCATCTAGATCTGCTGTAGTGCAGTTTTGCTTTTCAAATCCAGCCTATTAAAAAGCATGGATCAAAGAAAAGTATGTTGCATCAGATTTGATGGGCGCTTCCTCACCGTTCCAGAGTTGAGGTATTTTTTCTTCTTTCCTTTCTTCTTTGGATTTACCACCTAAAAACGACAAAAGGTTCATTTGTATTTACTTGTATTTGCTTCAGAATTGGCAAAAGCCCAATTTTACCAAAACTGGAGTCATTAAAAATAAAATGATTTTCTGAGTGTAGTGATTGTTGAAAGTAGAAAACATAAAACAAATTTCTTGGAAAACAGATGTCTATTAGCGCATTCAGTTAGTATGTAGCAACATCTGCAGTCATTTGGAACTAGGTTCCTGGTCATCTCATGATTGTAAGTCTGATATTTAACCAGACAGTGTGAGGTGAGGCTTTTTACACTTATTCTCTAAAATCAGCTGCAAACTGCTTCAAACAATGCTGATATGACATGAGAGTGAACTAAACCAGAACTCAAAATGATTGTGGTTATAAAGATTTTAAGTTTGCAAGCCATAAATTGTTTTTCCATAAAAGCCACTCTCTTCAGTCCTACAAACCATAACTAGACTTGGTGGTTAAAGGGTCTGTTCACCAAAATACCAAACACATATTCTCAAACCTATCTATTGTGATCTCTAACCACACAAATTTATGTTTCGCAGCATAACTGCAAAGATGAGTTAGCGGAAAGATACTAAAGATGCACCAAGCGCCAAAGGGAAGTGTTTGGGTCATCACAGGAAACACCTACTACACCTATTAACTTTTGCTCTAGTAAAAGTTCAGCTGCTGTTATGTGCCTCTCCACCTCCCTATCAACTCCCAAGCTTTGCAGATTCACCAGTTCATGAGTCTCAGCACTCATCAGCCACGACCACCACCAGCGTCTGGACTCTACAGGGGGATTTATCTCTTGCTGCTCCTGTAAATTACTCCTCAATTACAAAATTTCCTCATAGAGCTTAAGCGTCAAAGACTCTTTCAATATTGTCTGTCATGTCATCAGCTGCAATAATGAACATTAACAGCATCATTCACTTGTCTCTCCTGACTGAAACAGAAGTAGTTATAGAATTAACTGTCGGTATCCAATATAACATGCATTTAAGCTACGCAGTTAAACTTATCCTGAGGAGCCGCTAAATCCAGGGGTGGATGCTGGCTCTAACCTAGGTGGTGAAACTTCATAAATATGTAACAGGGCACGAAGTGAGAGCACAGCCAACCTTGGATAAATTATGATTCCCAAACATCTAAACCAGCTTTCCTTATTGCCTGAGTTGCTTTTGAGTACAGATTAGAAATGATGTGCTTTTTCAACTTCAATTGATTTCGTCTCTGGTGTTTCAACCCGAAGTCATTCAAATATACAATTGTTCTTGTGATGTGGGGACCAGCCAGAAACAGACCTGAAACTCCTTTTGAATCCCAAACACTGCACGAGAGCTTTTAAATCAGAGCTTTATGGTCTAATTAAACTGGGCCAAGGTTAAACAGAGAGAGAGGACCTCAGGGAAACAACATACAAATGTGCGGATTTATGCATTTCTCCTTGGTTCACACTGCAATTGGTACACACAAGGACACGTTTTCCTCTGGAGGTGAGGTGCAATGATTGAAACGTGGTTGTAACACACACACACACACACACACACACACACACACACACAGAGGGCCTTTAGCAATGCAAAGCCATCCTCTCTGCCAGCTTGAAGTTGAGGGAAACCAGGGTCAAGGACCAGGCCAGAAATCACAAAATTACTTTGTGTGTGTGAGTGTGTGTGTGTGTGTGTGTATGAGTGTGTGTATTTCTATGGGCTTGTTGTTCCTCATATACTTGCCATGTGCCTCTTGAGTGCACCTTTGTGCGTGTGCACATACGAGCGCTATTAGGCAAACAGCAGCTGTTTAAAATGACAGTCCCCTGTGTGCTCTCCTCTCTATGTGGTACCCTGTTAATCAAGAAGTGTTGACTCTTCCTGGGAGAAGATAAGCCAATGATCCATCATAACTGTCAGTGTGTGTGTGTGTGTGTGTGTGTGTGTGTGTGTGAGTGTGAGAGAGAGAGAGAGAGAGAGAGAGAGAGAGAGAGAGAGAGAGAGAGAGAGAAAAGATGCACAGTGGGATAAACACAGTCCCTGTGCTGATGGTTTCAGAGTTTTAGATACTTTTTAAAAACCTTTTCTTTTTCAGTGGATTTTAAGTTTGCAAGCCATTAATTGTTTTTCCATAAACGCTGCACTCTTCAGTCCTGCAAACCATAACTAGACTTGGTGGTTAAAGGGTCTCTTCACCAAGCATAGCTGCAAAGTCTGCCACCACCCAAAGCAGTTAAGATAAATGAAATTTTGTATGCATAAAACATTTAAAAAACAAAGCAAAACAAAAAAAGACAGCAACTCGTCCTGAAACAATGATGGGCTGCAATGGAATTGGGATTCTTCGGGCCTGACAGGTCTAATACAAAAGTTGCAGGTAGAGGATGCACAGAATCGTCTCTGATGTAGGTGAGAGTGGATGAACATCATATAAGAAAATATAAGAAGCTGCTAATGGCGGGCTTTTTAAACAGGCATTTATCACTTGAGTCAGCTTCGGGTGGGGCAAGTTTAAAAATGAAAAGAATATGTTGATGTGGAGATAAAAAGACGCGAGGCTACCAGACTTCTGTAGCACAGTCCCTGTCACCGTTTTGGAGGCAGCTTGAAGCTACATGAGTCGCAACTACTGCTGTTCAACACACACAAATCTGTGACCTAAACTGTTTATAGCTGAGCTGCATTGTAGGTAATGTAGGCACTAGAAAAAAAAAATAATCAAAACATCTTTTGATTCTGTCCATTGTGAGCCAGACAACATTGCGCTCTCATGCCTCTTGCTCATTTCTGTTCTTTCACCCTCTCGTCAGCTACATATATTTCATAAATGCCATTAGTATAGCTAACTTTCATCCTTAATCCAGACCGATGAGTAAACAACATTATTACCTCTGCTGCTCTGAAGCCTCACTTTCAAGCATCTGGTTTGTGTCTGCTTCATTATCAAAGATACATGGACGTGACCCATACTGTTTTTATCCAGTTTAGCTTCTACTGCCTCAAGTTAAAGCAGCATAGTTATACTTTTAAAGGCTATTAATGCAGCTTTTTTAAAATGTACATTCTCTAAAGCTGTCTTTAGCTCAGAAACAGTATTAGAAAGTTTAATTTGTGTTTCCCGGGACATATGGGCTGGAAATTCAGTTTTACCAATAAAGTTCCAGATGAGAATTTAGATGTGAGAGACCCTCCGACCTGTAAACTGGTCTTGTGAGGAGTAGTGTTGAACTGAACACTGTAACACACATGCTAACGAACATGGATACACAAAAACTCACCTCATACACGTTGAACTGGCTCTGCCCTCTGGACAGTTCTCTGTAGCTGGTGCTGAACTCTCCAATAAAGTCATGGCTGCAGACAGAAGTGAGGAAGACACAGAGCAAGAACGAAGGAAATCAATTGAAAAACAGTGGTGGCCATAAATTGCATTTTATTATAGAATTCTTGTCATGTTTGAGTTTTTAAAGCAAACCAAATTGCTTGATGTTCCTGAGAAGTTAAGCGATGTTAGTTAAAGTGAGAGCGACAATGTGGAGGTTTGCTGTTGAGTGGGTGTGAAATGTGAGATAAGAAGGCACCAAACACTTTTAAGAACATGGACGATGGTTAAGACAAACATCGAAGCTCAGTTCAACCAAACAGCTTGTTAAAAAACGCTAGAATTTCTCAGTCCCATTGAAAAACATTACGCCAAAATGTCACCGTGTTCCCTCGATCAGATTGAGAGTGACACTGGAGGGATTGCACAGAATAGAGAAATAACTCCCTGTTCAACTAGAGCTTGACAAATGTCACTCCTCTTTCTCTCTGTCTGGCTTTCTGTCAGAATCCAGACTCATCATTAAGCAGTCAGTCTGTGACGATGCCGCACAGCTCTCTTACCTACTGGAAACACAGACTAGTGTTAATTATGTGCGACTTGGATTAGATTAGCCCAACCATCATGTGCTGAATATGAACATAATCATGATAAGATGTAATAAGGAAATGTATTGTTGTGTATTTATCAGTGTTTACAGGAACTGAGGATATCATTTCATATCAGATTCATATCAACCACCTCTTGCCTGCCACTCACAGTCTTATAACCAAACTCATTAACACAACGAAAATTGCCTTAACAAACAGAACAGATGTTGAGTTCTAAGTGTCTACAAAGAAAATGGTCGTCTGGCTTGGTTTGTTTTGTTTTGATAATTGTTAATTTCGTCAACATTAGTGGGTGTTTGGACTGAACGTCTCTGCTTTGAAAAGAATACAGACAGAACTGCTTCAGGTACAGGGACAACTCCAGTTTTATTAGAGCTACAAGCTGAAAGACCAATCAGCTGCACAAACACTCCACAGAAGTTCGCAGCTACAAACTACTCGGAATAACTTTTCTAGAAAGTTACCATGATGACAAATCATTTTCTGTTTTTTGTGATGAGCGTAAGGTAAAGAGTTAAAATACAACATTCATGTTGCAATTTACTGCCCAGCGCATCACCACCATCTGCATCAACAAAGTACTCATATTTTAGTTATTGATACAACTTATGCTAAGTCTTGTTTTGTAGATTTATGTATTTAAATCAACAGGATTGCTACCAAAGAATGGAATCTCTTCTTAGTGTTTGCATTCTTTCTACCTCAGCTGCTGTTACTTGAGTCTTGTCGGTTCCCAAATTAAAGATTTTTGTTATTTATCATTACAAGTCATGGATTTTAATATGCATTTGATAAGTAATTAACAGAACATTGTAAAAAAAAATGTGTGTAAAAAGTAAATTAGAATAAAAGCAAATAAGAATTATAAACCTTGTTACAATGCATCACGGGGCTCATTCAAATTAATTAAACTCATTGCAGTAACATAGACTAAAACCACCTTGATATGTTAAAACCAGCAGTGGTGCAGAACCACACGAAAAGATTATTTATCCAATCCTGAATCAAAATCAGTTCAACCCAAGTCTTTGCCATATATTAATGAACTGAACCTGGAATGTGTTATGATATCAATTTCACATGCTGTTATCAAAAGGGTTGGCTGATATTTTAATTACAGCAATAAAAGTGGGTAAATAAAAAAAAGGAATTACCTGCCGTCTCTGTCCCAGTCGTACACCTCCACCTTGATTGTTCTGTGGAGACGGGCATAAGAGGAGGATCAGATTTAAAAAATAAACAAATTTCACGTTCTTTTCCCTGAGTTGCGAGTCTATAGATGTCTCTCCCGATATGCATTTACTTTCTATATTTCTTGAGGCATTGCAATGTTCGATTGCAACATATTCAAAAAGGTGAAAGGTTTTTCAGAATTTAACTAAACAGGCTTTTTATAATCATATTCAAAGTGCTTAGAGGTGATGTTGTAGGTGATACTTGTAAAATGACAAAATATACATTGATGTCATGTCTAACACCTCTGCTGACAGTGTTGTCATGGAGCCATTATGAGAAGCGGATCCATTCTGCAGCTTATCTTTATTCCAACACACTGTCTGTCTGTCACTGTATTTGGCTGCAGTAATGTGCTCCCCTCATCTCCGAATACATCTATTTCTGCATCCCATTATAGCTTACAAGAAAATAATAAGAAAAAAAAAAACCTAAATAGTCTGCAAGAGGCAGATATGCTGTGCTATCAATCAATCTACCAATGTCTTCAACAGAAAGGTCATTTCTCTCTGACAAAAGCAGGAGCGTGATATGTAGAGAACGAGAGGGGTGAGGCTAAAGGATAATAGAACAGGCATCAAACTAAAACAGGCAGAGTAAAAGCTACTCTGCTGGAGAGGAGGGAGGAGAGAACAGGCAAGGTGAAGAGACGCTGGTGTGAATATGACTCAAAATGACAGGAAGTAAATACAGAGCCAAAGAAAGTTATGATGCACATATGCTCTCTGAATTGGTTATGCATGTCTTTTTGACAGCAGAAAATAGAGGTGGATGAAATTTGGAAGGATCTCATAGATTGTTATAAGTTTATGACCAGACACTATTATTCCATGAATTATTTATGACTTCATCCTTAATTTACTGTAGCCGCTATAGAGTCTAGACAGATTCCTAAACCAAGTGGTGTCTAATTCAAAACCTCAGCCAAAACTTTACTTTCCATCCTTCTCATCTTTGAGAAGAGGTGGAAGCACAAACCATCATCAATGATTATTAAAGGGCCTCAGAGCTGCCAGATGCACATTAGAGGAAAGGAAGCAATAAAACTAAGAAGTGGGAAGGGGGCTGGCTGATAGTGATGGGACACTCATGGGATGAATGTGTCTCCTGGTAGGCGTAACACTTTCTCCTCCTCCAGAGAGAGACGGCTGTCTGCAGAGCTGTCTGCATAAATGTGTGTGTTTGTACAGTATGTGTGTTTATGGGCGTGTTGTCAATATTAAGTCAGTGTTATGACACTTCTCAGTGCGAAACATCCCGTCACTTTGAGCTTCGATGATGTGACAGGAAACTGACAATGATTTCACTTGTTAATCTTATGGGCTCACTGTGTGTGTGTGTGTGTGTGTGTGTGTGTGTGTGTGAGGGTGAACAGAGGCTCATCACAGCACCTATGAGCAGATACAAACAGTTCTCTATTGTTTACCAGCTTGAGCTCCTCCTTATCTCTTCTCCCAGGCTACAGAGGGACTGACTCATTGTGCCAGAGTGTGTGTGTTTGTACTGTATGTGCAGTCCACTGTGAGTTTCCTGGTGTCCCCCATAGATAAGGCATGGTGCGACTCAACTCCCTTAATAAGCTTATTTGTCCAAAATGCAGTTCAATACTGCTGTCTGACTGAACTCTATTGTCTGCAGCTTTGTGCCTTTTGTACAACGAAGCTGCTATCAACACAAGAACAGACACAAAAACATGATTGACATGAGAAAGACACGCTTTTACTAATTTATTCTCTCATTTTTGAGATGTAAAGTAAAACCTCTGGGGGGGTTTCAGTGATGGAAACTCTGCTCAGACACAAAGCTAAACAGAAAGAACATGTCAGAAGTTTTGGAAAAGGAAATATTAACGTTAAAATACTATTTTATTTTGTAATTACTTCCAAGACGTTTCCTGGAAAGGACTGTGTTATCAGGGACTAGATTAAAGGGAATGCTCAGTGTTCAGTTGGTACACTCTGCATTAATCAATTTTAATTAACTGCTAATGTGACTCAGGGACCTTTAGCCAGAGCTCTGCTGGCCAGTTGATCATGCACAAGTCTGCATAGAGCTCAGACAATATAAAAGCTTCCAAAAACAAATAAATAATATATGAATTGTTTTGAGTTTGTTCCTCAAAACAAGAGCGTCCTTTTACCCCTTTTACCCAAACAAAAAACAAAAAAGGCAGAATCTATTGTCATTCCTTTCAAAATAAGACAGATGTTTTGAACTGTAATACTATCACGTATATAGATAGCATCCCTTAGAATTAGCGTTGAGACTCCTGTCCATCAACCGATCAATAACAGTGAGTACCACTGACAGCTCTTACATCCCTGGCAGTCCCTGGATCAGCAAAATGGACTGTGGTCGTGAGCCTCTGTCATGCAGAAAATCCACCCTCAGCTGGAGGGAAGCAGGAGGATGCTGATCTACTGGCACTGACGTGAGCTAAGAGTCACATACATCAGCCTGCACCAAATGTTAATTTCAAGGCATATTATATGTGCTCCAAATGTGAGCCACTATTGCTGCCTGTCATGTAAAGAAACGTATTTTGAAAATGTCTTTACATGTCTCCTTGAGCATAAACATGAAGTGCTGCCTCAGGTCAAATATGTATAGCTGCCAATTTTTTTTGTATGAATTATCATAACACAGTGTTACCTCTTCATTTTTTCTGCTTTTTAAAGACCCGCGAAACACTTTCCCACACTCATTCTGGAAGAGAAATTCAATTATAATCACAGATCCACTGAAGCAGAGAGAGAAAGAGAGAGAGAGTGTGTGTTTGGGGCAGGGTGACACTTGTACATGCAGAGACATGTACCCGAGTTACATTAGGAAGATTAAAGCAGTCTGCTCCCTTTCCCTGTAAACTACTAAACTCCTAAAAACTACAAGACTAACAAAAAGTTATGTTATTTATCTGCCAAGAAGCCTGTGAAGTTTACCCCTGAATGCATCATCTAGATAAGACTGCAGGTCCAGGCTTCATTTCAAAGCGGAACCAATACGCTGCTGTGTAGAAAGAGCAGAAACAAAGCTCCAAATGAAAGAACTAACTTGGATTAAATAATCATTACAGAGAATGAAACCGTCCAAGGATTCAAAATCATACATCTACACTTTGTTTTCTCAGAATTTCTTTCTGAGAAATCATCTTCCAGTTTCCGCTGAAAATGACAAATACATCTCAAAACAGCGTCATACATTTTTCATTCAAACTGTAATTTTTTTTAATGTTATTTTCCATATTTTCATATGAGTGGCCTCAGAGGAAAATCTAACCCAGACCGTCACAGGATTAGGCCTCTAACAAAAACATTGTCTCCAATGCATGCTAAACAATAAAAGGCTGCATATGTGAGTGTGTTTGGATGCACACGGTATCTAAGCTATCTAATATATATATTCAAGTCAGCCTAAACAGACATTATACACAGTCAATGGTAAACATAAATGAGCAACATTAATAAATTATACTGTATGTCCTTCAATATTGCTGAAATTTGGTTTCTCTTTCTGAAAATATTATTTTTGTGAAATCCTTTGTGCCAACACTGTATTTTATTATTTTAATCGTGCTGAGAACAAGTTTCTGTGCTTAATTAGTCTTTGAATATCATATTGCCTCAAACGGCATTTTCACTAAAATAACTCCCTTACGGTTCAAAGGGTTCTCTAGGTTGTTCTATTCTATTTAAGTCGCCATAATATCTGCAAAAGTAAATAGCATCTAGAAAAGGAATCTGACTTACCTGTCATAATCACCATTGCAAAGAGCCCGAACGGGGATCTTAAAGGCCTGCCACACTGGGTTCAATGTGTTCTTCACTACCTCTGTCTTGTGGCAGATGGTAAACCTACAGACAGACGCGACAAGAGGGTGAGAGAGTGAAAAAGGGAAAACAGAGAAAAAATTAACTTGAGGGAGAGATGGGGAAATACAGAAGGGAACGAAGTTAAAGAGGAGAGCAAGCGAGTGAGATCTAATTTCCACCAACTTTACACTATCTGAGAGTAAGAGTGGAGGACTGTGGCGGCTAGACGACTGCCCTGACAGATGTACACAAAAATACACACGTAAACACAAACTGCAAGAAGAGGTAATTTTATTAGTCCCTTGGCTGGCAGGTGCTCTAGGTATCTTCCGCCCTCAGAGCACAAGGTCTTATCTGACTTGTCACACACTGCAGGGTGGAAAAAAGAGTCGATGGAGCTGGATCGAACACACACACACAAACACAGATGCAAACGGACACGCAAAAACACATCAACTCACATCAAATACACACACCACGTACAGAGTCTGTGTGAAAATACCACAGCACTGCACTTGCCCAATGCCTCCTGCTTCTACACTCACACACGCACATTTGTGCACATGTCGTGCGCATGACACTTCCACATGTAATTCACACACATGCTTAAACAGGCAGCATGGCTTTTGATCTGAGCCAAATCAATGAAACCAATTTCCTTTGGATGCAGGGGAGGATTAAACCAAACATGAAAGGGGAGAGCGAAAGATGGAGGGGGAATGAACGGGGAAGGGAAGAGGGGGTGAACTCACGTGCCGTCCTCATTGCTCCTGTAGAAGACCAGGAAGGGGTCGGATTTGCCGAAGAAATCCTTTTTGTCTAACTTGTTTCCGCAGAACTGCATCATGACTGATTCCTAATGAGCAGAGACAGAAAGACACAGAGAGGAAACGGAATAAAAATGCATCTGGAAGACAAACCTCAGTTAGAAAAATTCTTGGCCATGCACATGATGAAACCTCAGGAATGGATCTACATCATTCAGGTGTGTCTCATCCATCGTGCATGCAGACTTATAATCAGAGATAGTCGCATCATTTATTGGAAGTTGATATATGATCACATCTGCAGCAAATCTTTCCTTTGAATGCCACTTTATTTAAAGATTCCGGGTCTAGTGAGGCTGTTTTTGGTTGGAAAGATGGTACCTTTTACCCTTCTGTAGAAAATATACCAACAAACAACAGACTCCAAAAGCTGTCAGTTGTTGTTTTTTATTGCATAGAAGAAGTTTAAATGATTGCCTAAAGTTTTGTATAACTAAGTTTTACTTGAAAGAAGTGTAGGTAATCAAAAAGATGTTTTTTCTGATTTATTTTAAAGCCCATGAAATGATTAAATGTGTGCCAGAGGCCAGAAAATAGGACATCACTGATAAACAATGAAGAAACAAACACACAAAAATATTAATATTTTATCAACGGATTGCCAGTAAGGAAAAAAAATATATATAAAAAGCTATTTTATCAAGTGACTGGGGGTAAGAGGAACAAGATGACTATGATATGGAAGCTTCATGCAGCCCTTTTTTATGATTTTACAGACAGGACGGATTCAGTTGCGTTTGGGACTCTTTTGCTTCTTTTTGGTGCTGGGGCTCCATATATCCCTGCTTAAAAGACCCTTTTTATATTGCTGAGTGTGAGAAACTGTTTATTACATGTTCCAACTAGAACAGTCAACAGCTGCCGTGACATACTTTTTAAAATGTATTAGTGGGGTTTTTGTTTAATTAAATATTCAAAAATGTCAAATAGGGGTTAGCCTCTCATGCATATGAACTTCTCCTTAAGTCTGTAAACACACCATCTATACTCAAACTACAGACCAAAGTTCTTACAGCTATGTGAGTCCTTTAATCAAAACGATGAGCCCAGCTGAATAAAGAAAATAACCTTAAGAGAGATGAAGCCACGTGGAGCATACGACCAGCGAATGAGAAGAAAATAGATGCCGAAAAGATGGAGAAACAGGACAGACACAGAAAAACAGACTTCTCATTAGGCAAATGTCCTCTCTCACCCTGCAGTTGTTCAGCTCCTCTGCTTTCACAATAATGGTCCCGCATTTCTTCCCTGGAATGCCCCTGTACACACAACACAGCAAAGGGTAAAGAGATCACAATCACATGGAGAGAGTGTTTGTTATGACCACATTGTTTACTCTACATGTAGCCACCCTCGTACGCCTCTGCTGTTCTCATTGAGCATGTTTGAGAACAATGGTAATACTTCCATTCACGTCCCTGAGGAGGACCCGGGCTCAATGGTGGTCTTCCTACAGCAGGATGGGACCCTGCAGAGAATTCATCCAAAACTAGTCCCAACCACATACATACGTGTCTGTGCATATGGATCACCGCCTCTTTTAATTTACTCAGTGATGCTCCGTATAGGCGCTGCGGTGTGTGGATCACAGGATATGAATAATGAAAAAAGTAAGGTTCTTTCCCTAGAAACCAATAACAGTGGTTGATAACACACCACGTGTGTTGAATATCATTACTCCTGGATTTAAAGTAGAAAAAAAGGTCCAAGTAATGACCCAAATTCTGATTCTTGATCATTAGTTTTTCACATGATCTAACGTATTTTGGATTGAAGATGTTAAACAAATGAAGCAGTTTAACTGGTGAGATAAGCTGTGACTCGGTATCATCAGTGCCACCATATTTGGCTCATCAGTTAAGATGAAAAATCAGACACAGTGTAAATGTTGCACGTGCACGCCCAATGTGGCATTTAATCTCCTTCAGTATGTGGCCTCAGATGACATTTCCCTGCTGTCCTTATATGGACATTGAACGCCCAACAGAACGATGGAGAGAACTCAGCCTTAAATGTAAAAGCCCATTGTGGAGTCAGACTGAAAATGCCATATTTATGAGCAAACCCCTGTTAAGCCTCTGGTCAGAAACACACCTCATGGAAACTTTTCCTGCTTCACTCTGCCTCCAAACATTTCCAAGATACAAAAGCACCAGTGTTGAGCTCGAGGTGTCTGTGTTTGTGCCAAACTGTTTGTATGTGGGTGTGTGCATGAGTGGACCTCTCTCTTGTTGGAAAGGGCAAGTGTGCATGACTGTAGAGCTGTGTTTATGTGGGTGTGTCTCACTATTTCAAGCGAGCCTTGACCCATCTCTTAGCAGGGAGACTTCCCATCATGCCCTGAGTTCCTCTCTCCTTCTTTACCTCTCCATCTACGCAATCTTATTCCATTAACGCAAGTGACTAACTCGAGATGTAGAGTCTGGATTTGTGATTATAAGCCACCTGTTGCCCCTATGTCCCTCTTCAACACCCACTGCTTTAATTATTAATATTATGAGTAACCCTACTCTTACCATTGCTCTTACTTTATATCTCTATGTGGAAGCATTGTGCTACTATGGGTTATTTCCTTTCCCGAACCAGTGGAGAAGTTGGCTCTGCTCTTGGTTTCTGTCTGTTAAAACAGTTTTTCCCCACCACTGTTGCCCAGTGTTTGCCGTTGGTGGACCTGTTGGGTCTCTGCAAATAATATTGGGTATGGTCTGCTCTATATGAGCAATGCCCCCAGATGACTTCTGTTATGATTTGGTGCAATATAAATAATGCTGAATTGAAACTGAATTGAATATTTAAGTGGGTTACCTGTGGTAAAGGTGAGGATAGGTAATGTGTGTGTGTGTGTGTGTGTGTGTGTGTGTGTGTGTGTGTGTGTGTGTGTTTGAGCTCTTTCTCTGAATAAACATTACAGTCTTGAAGGTGAACTCAATGACATAATTTACAACACCTCCTCCTCCCACACACACAGACACACACACGCACACACACACACACACACACACACAAAGACCTGACTAATTTTACTGTCTAAAACTGTAAATGTTCCATTTAGTCTCTTAGGAAGTAGACAGGGGCTGACTGTTTGGCTTCTGACATTCAGCCTCCTCCTCCCTCACCAGTCCAACTCACATGTTTAAGCTGCACAGGCAAAAACACGTAACTGTGATCTTTCATTTTCTTACTGGTAATCCAGTGATTTAGATCAATATGGATAGAGTTTACCCAATTCAAAAAATGTATCATCTTTAATGGAGTTTTTATTACTTTAATTTATGCAACTGGCCAACATATTTCAAGACTTGCTTTCAGATGAATAAAGTGAAAAAAATGTATTTATATTTATGTTGTTTATGTATTTAGAGGGAAAAAAATATTACTTTGCATTGAAGAAAGTTATAAAATGTTTTGAATTTTTTAACACCTGTTAGCAAACAGTGGCTAACTTAGACAGACACAAAGCAATAGTAGCATAATTTCCAGCTGTGATTCTGGCAACTGCCAGATCTAAGTCAAATCCTGTCTCATATTTTAGTTCTGCTTTAGTCTCCACCAGCTCCTGAGGGGTGTATCTGTCTCTCTGCTATTAAGTGTGGTGACAATGTACTAAAACATTGTTAATATAAATTCATTAGCTTCAAATGTCTTAAAACATTATATATTAAAAAGTAATTTAATGTTTGCTTGTTTTATATACCAATCACATCTACATGTGTAAGGTTTAGTATAAATTTCTACTTATTCATTTTGTACTGTATCATAAAGTGCGCTGGTAATCCAATTAACACTGTGAAATATATTGTTTTGCTGTGCAGTCCTATGTTTCAACACTTTGCACTCACATCCATACAGTGATAGTGATGCTATCTAACCAAATACAATCCCCAGGCCAGCATTAGTAGTTAAAGGAAGCTACCCGTGTGTAGGAGGAGGAAGAGCAGGACATAATTTGACATAACTTTTGAGAGGTCTTGCAATCTGACAAAGGGGCCTGTCGTCTGATGAGCTCCGCTCTAAGAGACCCACCTGGCAGAAATCGACTCAGGCAGTCATTTAGACAGCTCAGAATTGGGGTCAATGACCCCCGTATGAATGTATTTCAAGCCTCCTTTTCCTTCATCCAAAGGAAATGGTGGGTAAGTGCTTTCAGAATGGCAGACTTATCAAAATGAAATAGATCCTGGAAGCCAACGCTTTGCATCGAAGAGCTTCAAGCTTTTTTCCCCATTTTTGTTTTTCCTTGCAAAAGCAATACCCTTTCCTCTGAAATCTTATGATTGGAAGAACAGCTTAAATAGCATGTGAGGGAGACAGGAGACTTTCTCCTTTCTCTCTTTTTCTTATTTCCTTCAAGATTTCTAGATCACACAGGGAGGTAGGGGTCAGAGGATTTCTATGCATTAGCTGTGTAAATGAGTTAAATATATTCAGAGGACGTCTGCTAAAGACTAATTAAGACTGAGCCGTGACAAAAACCCAAAGCGATGACAGAAAGGCTTTGCTCACCTGCCATAAACAGCAAATGCAACCTTAGTTTCCCATCACAGAGATCCACTCTGACTACTTGCTTCTCAGGCAGACAAGAAAAACAGGCTCTTAGATTTCTTGTAAGCTGTGAGTGACTCGTGGTGTGGGGATTCAGAACACAATCAGCCCGGCGTTATTAAAAACAGGTGGGATAAACTGTAACAAAACATGACACCAGAAATCCCGTAAGACATTGCTCCTGGAACAATTACAGAATCCCTTTAGCGCCAGCACTACCACAGATGGTACGGTCAGAGAGGTGTACAGCAAAAAAAATCAATATGGCAATACGGATGAACTTCCTCCAGGATATATTATTGATACACTAGCGGCCAGTATTTATGCCATTAAAGGTGCAGTAGCTCTCCTGACGTTTCATCTGAGCTAAAGTGCCAGTAATGTCTATAAAATCCCAGTTAAGTTTCTAAAGCTACCCATCGTATTTAAGTAGTGGAGTGGCAGTACTGGCATCAGTCTTTGTAATGAAACAGCAGCCCTTGAGGGAGAGATTAGCCTGCTCTGCTGAACTGTGGGTAATGCTATGTGAAATATTTCCACAGGTGTGCTCCTGGTTTATTAACATCTTCTCGTGAATTCTTCTACCGCCCAGATGATTGACTGGACGTTTGCAGGTGCAAAGTGCGTTGGGTAAATAGGGATATAGAGACTTATTCTGCACAGGGTTTTGGTTTTCTTGCCATTTTCAAGCCAGCACACTGGGGAAAAAGAGATTTTTAGCTCCCCTTTTCACAGACAAACACCATTCCTATTTTTGCACTTTCCACTTCATTTAATTTTCAACAATTTTCCCAATATCATTCAACTGCTCTCTCAAATTCCTGCTCTTCACCTTTCAGCGAGGAGCTCTATTACATCCTCTTCTGCTTTTACTCTTTGGTCTATGATTCAACAGTGGCGGGATTAAACATTATGAGCAGCAAAATGGTTGTTGACGCACCTCGCGATGCATGTCAACAAGTACAAAGTGAACACAAAAAAGGTAGAGCCAATTAAAAATAATGAGCTGCCTGGGCTGTTGGTGAGCCAGCCACATCAGCTACAGATATCATCAGTATCATCATTACGCTTTCAGGAACAACATCAGTAAAATGCTACTTGTTGAATCAATAATAATAATCAGATGATAAGTATATTATTATTATTAATTTAGTGCATTTTCATTCAGTACCTAGAAGGATTAGTCTTTAACTGTGTCTATTAAATAAACAGTAAATGTGGGTCCTACACCCTTAACATAAAAAACGCAACGAGTGCTTTGAAATAATTTGACTGACCAGTAACTTGTGACATTTAAGTCTTTTTGTGCCTTGGCAGTGTTTCCCTGCCTAGCTGCTGCAAAAGGACGGTAACAAAAAGAGAGACCTGAGTTTGAAAAAGATTGTAACCTTGGAACGTATCCACTTGATTTCACTGCTGTGGCCCCAAATTAACTACAGGTGAGGGTGTGAATACATTCTTGAAGGTTGAGCACAGTCGAAAGAATACTGATTCATATGAGGATACCACATACAATATGGTGATAATGGAGAACAAGAGAGGGAGGTGCTAACTAATGGTGAAGGGAGGGCCTTAAGTTGACGGCAGAGGAGGGGAGGGAACCTATTTCAGAGCCTTTAGAAAGACATCTGTCAGTGGCTCTTTCCTAATGGTTCCTACCCTCTTAGTCTTAATCATGTCATCTTCTGCAATGATATGCAGGGAGAAATAGTTACACGCACACACACACAACCCAGACAAGCGCCCAGAATCTGTGTCGCCATGACAACTCTGCCGAGCTGGGGCCCCCACTGTGGGTTATGGAATGGGATTCCTCCACTCGTTATTTCCTCAAATGCTTGTTCTCGCTCCTCTATTTTTCAGAGCGGCGATCATTATTCTGGGTGCGAGATCCGCCTTAAAATGATCAGTTGGTGGTAGCCGACGGGATTGTGTTGCTGCTTAATGAATAATGTATCTCACAGTTCAGCTTTACACACATATGCATGCATGCATCCGGATATATGGTAAAGGACTACCTCAAAGCTCACATCTTAACAGAAATTCGAGCCATGCATTGCGACGCTGCAAATTATGTGTCAACTGCATTTGGGGAAATTTGTTTTTCCAGCTCTTGAAATATTATGACAAGACATAAGCGATGACAACATAATGCTGTGCTCAAATTCCAGGAGGTTGGAATTATTGCTGTAATCAAGCACTACTGCGCTTCTTTACTTTACAATAAAGAATGAGAGAAAGAATTTTATTTCTATTTTTAGCAATGACTGTGAAGAGAATATACTTACTGTGTGTTTTGAATAAAACCAGAGCTTATGAAAATACCTAGGATCTGAAAATGTCATGAACGGGTTTATCCTCATTCTCAGGTAAATTGCTTTCCTCTTTTTAGTTTATTCATGACACAGAAAAGCACTCGAAAGTTGAGAAGTGCTTCAGGAATATCTCTGGCTCTCTCCATGCGTGTGTGCGTGCATGGATGTGTGCAAGGAAGGAAACACTGAATCTTCTAATCAAGACGCATGGATTTGCAATCAGTGTCTGGCGAGAGACGGGTAATTAAGTCTGGGCCACTTCGAGGATGCAGTGTAACACACACATGCATGCCCAAACAGGAGTTCATGCATACACACACACACATCATTTTCATTAGATTTCACGATGAAGGGATAATACCTGAATGAGATATCAATTATAATTATAAAAGCCTGAGAATCCATCTATTCTTGGTCATGCCACGACACACACGCATACACAATCATACACTTTTTCCCCTAAAAAGAAAGTCATAACCATAATTCTCTCACACAAAAGGAACACTGACATCAAATCCATGTCACACCAGAGGCAGATAGAGAGATTCTTTGTCCTCCCTTTACAAATCCTAACAATCAGACCTGTATTCACAGCTACCAGCCTTTGTGTGCGGGTGTGTGTATACCTGCCTTCTTGGTTCACTTGTATCTGAAACTGCAGCTCACTTGTTTCTTTCATAGTTCACCAGGGATTCACCCTGACCCACACTTAAAATGAACACTGAGAGATCTTTTCGTGAGAACAAAAAGTGATGCGGCCTAAAAAAAAGTGGGTGGTGAGTGTGACAGGGATATTACGGAGAGCTGAAGACATAAGAGAAAAATCAGAGAAAACAGATAAAGACAAAGAGGGAGAGGTAAAAACTGAATATTGAAGAGCCCCGCGAAGTGGACACCAGCGTCAGTATTTCAAGTCAAAATGTTGTCAGTAATATAATGCAAATTCAGTGAGCCAGGGCAACGCGTTCATGCGGTTGTCAAATTAAAAAGTCAAAAGGAGCCCTCAACAGATTTATTCGCTTTAACATAAAGGAAGCTGAACTTAAATTTCATTTTTAATACTTCAGCAAAGCCAAGCTTGTAATCAAGAGGTTAAGTGAAACTGTCATCATTTTACACATTCACAGCAGCATACAGCAGGAGTTGACATCAGGTGGAGGGAGGACTGAAAAAAAAAACCTTAGATATGAGTTTATTAATTAATTTACTCTATAATAGAGTGGCAGAAAGATGTATGCAGCAAAAACATGTAAAAAAAACGTGTCTGGTCTCTTTTCGATAGGAGCCACGTTAAACTGCACGGAGACCAGATGAGCAAGCCAAAAAAATCAGACAAAGGAACGACGTAGAGCATCTGGTCAGTCTGTGCAGAGCCCCAGTCATTAAAACAGATAAAAAAAGATCTACAAAAGAACAACTAAGCCTCATTACCTATGGTAGAGGCACAGAAATTAATGAAAAAATGACCAAATCAAAATTTTATCAGGTATGAAGCTGTGGGGAAGACAGAACAAAACTGTGTCTTAGTCGTAATGCAAAACGGCCCAGCAGCTGGGTAGTTTACCTTAGTTTAGCATAAAGACTGAATATGGAAAAAGCTAACGTGGTTTCGTCCAAGGTCAACAAAAGCTCAATAAACACTATATTAATCTTGTAAAAATGACGTGTAAAAACTATGCTTTGTGGTTTTTGCAGAGGGATCATGTGCCAGATGGAGAAACATCTTGTCACTCAGATGTTCGCTAGGTAACCTGCACAGATGCTGTTTTTCAAGATTTTCCAAGTCAACAGTGCACCAGGACAGCCACTTCCTGATATTTCCAGTTCACAGCCAAGCCAAATTAAGCTAACCATCTCCTGACTGTAGCTTCACATTTACTGCATGGTCGTGACAGTGGCATGGACTTTCACAGCTAACTCTTCGCAAGAAAGCAAATTAGGCATTTTCCAAAACTGTCCAAAAACAAACCATTCCTCAAAACTATGTTCTTTTAAAATGAAATGTTTTTTCTAGATATTTCAATAAAAATGTCTCTTTTGTGTTCAGATTTAAAGTGCAATTATTCTTAACAGCTACAAAATGCCTTTTTCATGTTTGGTTAATGATTTCAGATGATGATGTATAACTGATGTCTTTGTGAGTGCTTATTAAAACAGTTAGGGTTAAATCATCTCTTTTTTGTAAGTGATAAAGGCAACATAGGGACATGGACACACATGCAGGAGACACACACACATATACAGCCAGTCAGGTCAGCCAGTGACCATTATCACAGAATACTGTAACTGTCATGGTTCTGCTTCCTGTTCTTCTCAGCCCTGTTCTCTCACACACATGCACGCACACTCCTGAATGCCCACTGGAGTTTGATTGAACAATGTAATTAGGTGTAATTAGCACTCATTAAAATTGTTAAAGATCCCCCCCCTGTCGTGTCAGGCTGCAGGTGTACTCAGACACACACAGACAGCCACAGACATGCACACACACACACACACACACACACACACACACGTATACACAACCTCAGCGAGACAACGACTGCAACAGCTGTGGCCTCGGCACCTTTGTTTTTAATAAAAGTTGACAGCGTTTCTATTTCCGCGCCAAATCGCTCATGACTTTGTTGAAAACATGATCTATAAATGGTCTATATGACTCTTACAGAATATATGAATCTATTAAATGCATTTCAATCAGTCTGGATGTTTTTAGCAGCATTTATTTGTAGTACATGTTGTACATGGCACAATATATGGAGATGGAACGTCCTCAGTGCCTCAACTCCCAACTCCTACGTTCTACTTACACAGCCTGTACTTTTCTTAATGATGAAAGTACAGAGCTTCTACTTTTCACAACTATTCGCACAACCTTTTCCCCAGTAACTATAATGTCACCATGTACAAGACATTTAGGATTTTCAGTTTAACAGAATTTTGGAGCCAGAAAAATGGCAGCCTAAAATCGATTATTCAATAAAACTTACACATAACTTATCGTCTTCAGGAGTGTTGTCCTCTACACTCTATGCATCAAAGGTTGGAGCAGTGGGCTGCCGCACAGTGTGTGGGGGATTGACTCAAGTAAAGAAGGCAGAACCTCGGACAGATCTGGTACAGATCAAACCAGGAGGGAGACATGAAAACATGGGGAGGGCATATATATATTCCATGAATAAAGGCCAAGAAGTCTAAGAGCCCAAGAGTTTCCTGCCATAATAACTCTGAGACCAACAGAAATAGTCCTATTATTATCCAAAAATATTCTTCAACTAGACATTTGATGATTAAAATTTTTTGTTTTAACTGGAACGTATTAACTGTGGCTATGGCATTTATAATAACCTCTTCAGAATAGAATAAGACTACAGTGTCATGGAGGAGCAGTGGTGGTTTTGCAGTTAGTGTCGCCATTACCAAATGACTACAAGAGTGTGTATGGCATCTGTGTATGTGTGTGTGTGTGTGTGTGCGATGAGGAGTGGAGTGAAGGGAGGGTTTTCTTGAGTAGCGCTTCAGGGTAGACAACATCGTTTTGCACTTTGGAGGGGTCCATGATGAAGCACACACACACACACACACACACACACACACACACACACACACACATATACTGTACATGGACAGAGTCAGGTGCTCTCTCTCCCTCTCTCTCTCTCCCTCACTCTCTCTAAGTAGGAAACCTGCCAGCACAATCACCATGGCAATTCCTGCTCAAGTAGATGACATTGGTGCTTTGAAGCAAAGAGGAATACTGGGGAGCGGGCGTATACATACACACAAAAAAAAGACAAATACAAGCAGGTTGCCTGGTTGTTGACAATGTTCAGTGAAGGGAGCCCAGCCTGGCTCTTACTTTCCCCAACAGTCCGCCCCCTTTTTAGAACTCAAGGCTCATCAACGTTTCAAATGAACTGGCAAATTTGATTAAAAACGAATACAAATGGAGGGAAGCAAAGTGGGCGTCGACCATAACAGAGAGAAAATAAGTGAAACAGAGGAGGCCTACAGTGCATCATGGATAAAATTAGATAATTGGGGCTCCTCATGAGTGATTATGTGGCTTACCTTGATCAAAGTGTTTTAATAAATGCTGACAATAACGCGATTTTTAGACAACTGCACAATGGAAGGGGAAACTAAAGATTTGATTTGTTGTGTTTAACACAGAATAGCTGTGCACCCTGCATCACAGCTTTCCTCTTGAAATGTTTTGCAAAATATTTGTGGAGAGAGTGGAGAGAGACTGCTGTGGTACGACTGCAAAATGTCACTGAAGTAGAGGCAGAGAGATATCTTTTTACGGATTTGAAAACAGCTTCCAGTCCGAGTGAAAATCTTTATCGTAATAGCTGTTGTGCTGCTCTGTGGATCACTTACCTAAACCCTCACTGTGTTTTGATGAGGCACAGAAGATGCATTGTTGATGTTAGAGCTGGAGAACAATCGTTTCAGATAAATTAAAGACTGGTCAGGTTTAGATACAGATCAATTAAGAATGCTCAGATCAACTCTACTACCAATAGTCATAGGTAGGTCTACCTCATTTTACTGTGAGAACTATGTTTTAAATGCTAATATACTTTAGCACTTGAAAATATTAACCAGACATCTTTAGTATTGCTTGTTAATAGAACATTCAAAGTGCTGAATGTTACACAAGAGAAAGATTCTGATAATGTGTTGATGTTAGTGTGGTGACAAATGATCTAATGTATCTGGCTTAATCTGAGCTCTGCAGCACATCAGCGATAACAAATTAAAGATGAAAAGCCTAACTAACGGTTGTCTGGTTTATTTAAGTGTATTAAATGCCTCCCTTAGTTGTTCACATAATTTAGTGTCTGAAGGAATCGGGTTACAAATTCCAATGCTCACTTCAGCTATGATGTTCTTCTGCTTCGCGTCATTTGCACTGTCTTGTAACTTCAAATAACTCAACAACTTGCATACAAACAACAAGGACATGTCGAAGTATAATTACGCTCATACCTTTTGTGAGCATACATGTAAAGAAACCATACGCATACACACACACACGGAGATATTGACATCTATAGGTGTTGTTGCAGAGGACAGGCTGACTGATAAGCGTGTTGAATGTAATCAATGTAACGAGCATCGGTGTTTGTATGTGTATGAATGCCCGATGGGGGTGTGGGAGTGTTTGTGTGTATATGCGTGTTCATTAAAAAACTGTAGGTATGAACTCTTCCCCGGCTTAGTTTCCACAGAAACAGATGTCACAGATGCATCCTCGATACTCCAATTACCAAACAGCAGGTATTCTTCCTATAGAGTTACAGCTCTAAAGATCTATACATGACACCTCATACGTTTAAGAACATTTTCATCCACTGAACTGTAACTTAAGCTTAATTGGCTGACAGGATCTCAGTGTTCTGCTCGTGGATATACTGGCTTTAACACTGGTTGTTAACAAGTCACCAGATGGATTTACAGATTTGCAGATGCTGAGGGACAAACTTGGTGAGATGGGGTGATTTAGGAAACGTCTTGGAGACTGGTGGCAACTCATGTAAAGAGTACTGACTGCTTAAAGGATGTTCCTTTTTACAGGCAGCAGGGATAAAAGATGAAGCCATGACAGATACAGAGAACAACCTTTGTGAAGAAACTACAGGTGTAACTCCCAAAGGAAATACCTAGGTCTACTACCTCCTACTATATACTCTGTAGGGAAAAGCAGCTCTGACAGCTCTGGTTTATATTCTGTGACCATCAATCAACATTGGTCAGATAATGACTGAAACATCGACACACTCGGCAGACGGACTTACCCAAGAGCTTTTTCTGAGCGACTGCCCAAAGATCCAACCACCTCTCCGAGAGTACAGTAGGCCTGGCCCAGAAAATCCTGCAGAGTCAGAGAAAGAGAGATAGGTTTAAAAAACATCAGACAGTCTGACAAGACACATATAAGAAAAACCAAAACATATATATTGGCATCAGTTTAAAAAACAAAACAAAACAAAAAAAAACATCCCTAATCTCTACAGAGTGCAGCGCTACAGGGTCAAACCATTTCCAAATACCTCCATGTTCCCCACTGACAGATAATACTGACAAGTACATTAAGCCTTCCTCCCACTAGCCATCAAACCTGGCCCGCTCTGCTCCCTTGCCACTTTCCTGTTAAATTAAATCACCACCATATAAAGAAACTTTATAGCTGATCTCTGAGAAAGAGAGGGAGAAAAGAGTACATATGCAAAAATCTATCAGTCTATGTCCTGGAAATGGTTACTAACTAAATTTGTTTGCATGATGACGTGCAAATAATTATAAAAGCTTTCAAAGTATGAAACACAGCCACTTCAACACACAGTGTATGACATATCCCTGATATCCTCTAATTGTATGGAAGCTATTATAGAAACAGGGTCTCTTTCACCAGGGGGCACACTGCTGAGACTGTTTGTCATTATTGGACACTGTCTCTAATATCTGACTGGAGCAGCTCCAAGCAGCACTAACATAATGGGTTCTCTTTGCTCCATTGATTAGCCTCTTCTGTTATTCTGTCTCTATCTTGCTATATGTTACTGTCTAGCTCATTTATCTGAACATACATACAGTCACATCACTTTAATTTCCAATAAACTAATTTGTTTTGGCCACTGTAAGTGCTGAAATAACATTTGTTAATGATTTTTTATGATAATTTCCACTGGTGATGATGTAGAGACTGTGCAGGAAAGTCACAAATCACCTAGCAACTGCGGCTGTTGCCAGCATGAGGTCCTTTGGAGAACTGGCTGTGTGCAGCTAATGGCTAAATATATAACAACACAGGCTAAAAAAGATTTAATATGAAAAATGATACTTGTGTGGGTGTAGCTCCATTCAGAAATGTTCCAGAAAAATCAACTGGTAGATAGATAAGGCTGTGATCCATTGTGGAAGAGGAGTTCAGGGGAAGTGTGAGCAGAAGGATATAAATGGTGACATGACATTACATCGCATCAGTTTTAAGGAGACTATACAGAGAACTAAATACTTACACTTCTCATCCACAGGTCTACTCTATCACAGAGTCGGAACCAGTTAGCATATCGCCAGAATTATGTTGGATTTTCAGATTAACTGCCATGCTGCAAAAATCTGGTCTCAGAAATCTGTGCTCTGGGTTTTAACTTTAGTTTTTTAATCTTTACAGCGCCGCAGCATCAACAGTTGTCATTTTGCATAGCGATAATTTGTTTTTGTTAATAATTTTTTGTTTTCAAAGTATTGTGAATCATGCTGCATGACATTTGGTGAGTGCTTTTCCACATGTCATAACTGGTAGCTTTACACTGGGAAAAGTAATATATATTTCTCTCTTTGTTTTAAGGAAAAAAGGGAACACCTGATTTTCTTACTTTCAGGTACAGCCAGGGCTAATTGCACCTGTTTGCGTTATATTTACAACATAGACATAGTAGTAGTATAAGTATTATCTAGAAAGATTTTTTTCACTTTAGATTTTGGTCCAGATTCTCTGCAGATTTTTCCAGAAGGTGGGTGAGTAGAAGGCAGGAAAGGTAAATGAATAAAAGAGATGAAAAGGAAAGTCTGAAGCTGGAGGACAGCGACTTTTAACTACAATATTTCACATCCCAACGAACCAAACGTTTTTCTTTGGCTCATAACTGATTTATAAAGCATTATTAAATAATGTTTTTATACCTTTATGTTACCTTCAAATTAGCTTCTTAACCCTTTCACGTGAACGTAATTGATTTCCAATGCATTTCCGAAATATGTCAACCTCAAGACTCGCCGGTTTTCTATCTATCTGCATACAGTACATAGATAGAAATTAATGTGATCTCACACACAGGCGAGCATGTGTCTTATCGTTCCTAACGTTGCCTGTACCTCTATATTCCACACTCACTCCCACTCGGTTCCCAGGTGTGCCTGCAGCCTACAGCACTCATGTTAAAACACCATCTAATGGATTGGCTCTCTGGCTTCTGTCCCCCACATCTCTTCTTGTATCACATTATTGATTATAAGAGAGTGAGGCAAGGGGGAGGAAAGACATGGTGAGGGAGGAAAAGGGAAAATGGAAAGATCGAGATACAGAGAAAGTGAGAGCACGAGCGTTTGGCAATGAAATAAAAATAAAAGGTGACAGCCAAAATGGAAGGCAAGACAATAAAAGGAGACAGAAAAGCAGAAAAGGAACAGATTGCATCTGGAGGATCAATAGTGCGTTTTAAAGTATGAGAGGAGTTCTGAAAGGAAACAGAAAGGTACTTAACTTGACTAGACTGTGAGCATTTCTCACTACAACATTCAATTTATTGACACATAACTTCATACAGTTGCTGATAATTAAATGCCAGTAGTTTGATGGCTTTCATTCAGCTATCTTAAACCAGCTACAGTGTTGAAACTGTCATAGAAAAGTATAGCTCAATAATTTATTGGTGGCGGTAGATAGCAGACATGATCCAGCCTTGCAGCTACAGTGCAAGCAGCCATAATGATTTATGAGCTACAGATGCAATAATCCTGATCTCACCTGTCACGTCGAGGAGCAGCAAAATGATTTTTCACAGTACAAAGAAAAAAAAAAACGTGAGCCTCAAAATGAAAGCTAAATAACTTTTCTGTCACAATGAATGAACATGTCATATATCTGTGCTGTATGAATAAACTCTTCATATATACACATTCATCTGTATGCTTTTGCAATTTTAGCCTTTTGAAAGCCTTGTGGCTTGCTGCTTTGATGCCCTACAGTTTTTTTTGTTTGTTTTTTTAATGATAAAATGAAATTGTCAAATTACAAATTATTAAAGTTTAGTACAAGCACCTGAACACATGTGTGTGTTAAGCTAGTAGGAAAGTTTTATGTCAGAAATGACCCAGCTTTGGTCTTTGCAATTGCCTTGAGGGTGAGAAATCAATTTAGAAATGTGCTTTAAGCAGTGAAGTATAGTATGTGGTTTGTAATTAAAGGTTAAAACTGGAAACCCCACCCATTTTCCTGTTCTGAAATCATTGTGACTGCATGATGTTGCAATGTTCAGTCTGATGCCACGTAATGTCAATACAATGCTTGCAATACAGTTCCATCGAGATGAGATACATGGATTAAAGTTTAGAAAACACAGGCCTTGTGTCCTGTGCCTATACACAGGCCCCTAAGGTCATGATGTTACTCAGTGAAATAATGCCAAAAAACAATTAACTAAACAGTATTTTTATTCATTCATTTATTCATTGGCATAATGTTGTCAGAAATGTAGTCTCCGGTCAGATAATAAGGAAACAGGTGAAACAGAGGTGCTAATAAGATGCTCCTTGATACTAAAATGATTTCATTTTTTTATATTTTCTCTATTCTAGTTTCAGTATTCCAGTTTGCAGTAATGTCTGTTTATCCCCATCATGGCAATGTTATCGCAGCAGGACACGAACACATTGAAGGGCTGTTCTATCATTGTGTTCATTACTGTGGGATCATTATGTTCAATTCTCTAAAGGATAAAAAAAGTCCTAGAAAAAATACATTTTATCATTTTTAATAACATTTTAGGTCATTAAAGACAAATGTAGACCTTTTCAAGTGAAATATGCTCAAATAAAACATATTCTTCTTAAGCCCAAAATCATAAATTCCCATCCCTTACTGTTTTCTTCCAATAATCTCCATCCATTTTCATTTTCATGTTTTATAACTCTGCTCTAGAAAGTCATGTGACTGTGAGTAAGCTATGTGGGCAGACTGGTTGGTCTGGACACTGAAAAGCAAACAGTGATAAGACCTAAAGACCGGATTGTGCTGCCTTTGGGGGAAAAGCAATAGTGGCTGTCTGCAGACTGGGACACAAAAGTCAAGTGCGTGTAACCTAAAAAGAGTTTTTTCTCAGACACACACGTCCATTCATGTTGTACATTTACAGCAACTTTCTCCCAGGCTGTAGCCAAAAACTGCAGAACAGAAGTAAGAAGCGACACATGATTGGTTGCCTATGTCACTGAAGCTATAAAAGAACATTTTTAGATAATGACCAGAGTTTATCAGTTGAAAAAAATTCTATGTGAGACATATATCCTCTTTACTTCTGGTGCTAGTCTGTTTATTTATTACCTTTCCATCCTATTCATTGTTGTTGTGATTTCCCAGCATTGGGCAGAGATAGTGCATGGCAGTATTGACCACCAGCACTGCAAACACCTGCCCAAACATGTGTCAGATATCACTGATGAAAAGCTGATATACTAACAGGTATGTGCACACGAGATTACGGGCACAGAGCTTGATACACAAACAATGTGCAGCTCAGTGTCAAACAGTCATTTCCCAAATGGTTGCAAAGTAATGGTTTCACTCTTCACAGAAAAACTGACACATTACAAAATACATTTATTTGATATCTTGCTGAGAGTTAGATCCGCCTTATAGCACCTCTAAAGCTGGAACTCTGCAGCTTTAGAGGTGCTAACGTCTATGTTAAATGTAAATGTAATGTGAACCTACCGTCTGCAGTAAGCTAACTTAGATTTGCATACAAACTGGAAACAGGTGAACAGCTAGCCTGCATTTGTGTGAGGAGAACAACTTCCACCCTTCAGCACTTCTAAGGATTTCTAATTAAGATGCTGTATTTTGTTTGCTGAATCTGTCTAAAAGTGTAAAAATTACAGTCAGTAATGGCAGCTTCTGGGACCAGTAACTTCCTAAAGTCTTCACTGGTTGCCTGGAAACCTGTCTTGGCCAAGTAATAGTTCAGCATTTAATCCCATTTGAAAGAGTGAATAATTCCTTACATGTAGGTTTTTGTGCAAATTAGACAATCAAGATACAATGTGTTAATTAGTGAGCTTCAGAAAAGCTGTTAAACACATTTTTTTACTTCAGCCAGAGCCAGGCTGTTTCTCATGTTTCCAGTCTTGCTAAGATACTAAGTTATGCTAACTTGCTTTCAGCGGTAGCTTCGCATAGAGCGACACGCGTGGTATTGATTATATCAGACTGGCATCGATGTTGTATTTTGTAACAACTCAACATATGATTCAACAGGTGATGGTTTTACATTCGGGTGAGTCTGTACTAATATTTAACAACTAGATGCTACCCTACTCTATTCATGAAATGGAAGATAAATTGACTGACGGACTGACTCTGTGAACTTTTGATCTAGTTATCAAAAAAAACCCATAACATTAAAAAAAACTGGCTTAAATGCTTAAAACATAGTTCAAGAAAACATTTACAAGGGTGCAAGCTGCATCTTACTGTTTTGAACTGTAATCCCCATGATGCAGTAGGCAGGACACAGCTATTATTGTTTGCAGGCAAAGACCAAGTTATCACATTGTTGTTCCTAATTACCGTTATGCTAATCACTGCAATCATTGCAAAAAAAAAAAAAAAAAGCAGAGGGGACATGGGAAATCGATGTTTATTTAATTTCTAAATGAACTACAGACCATTCAGGGAATGTGCTATTATAGTGGATGATAAACACACTCATTGCAATGGCCAGATTACTGTTATGCGGCTGAAATGAGGCTAATGGGAGGTAATAGGGACAGCAATCACGCTCGCACAAACACTCACTCACACCCGCAGAAGAAAATCAGCAAATGTGTGCAGAGACAAATATTACTTCAAACATGCATGCCGTCATGTCCGCGCAAAAACAAATGGAAGCAAGGCAGGTTTTGTACTCACGTGTTTTGACAGGTTGGCGCTCTTTGAGTCAACGTCATACCTATAGAAAAGGGAAAAGAGAGCAGGAGTAAATGCATTAGAAGGCGATGGAGGATGACAGGAGCTCAGCTGGGAACATGACAGGCATTACAGACGGAGTAAATCAGTAACGGGGCCAAGCAGCTTGTCAGCGACGATCCCACCAGAGGCTCCGTGTATTTCACTTCCCAGCGTTACAGGCTCACAGGCATCTTCCATTTAACTGACACTAAATGGACTAATTGGCAGTCATGCATACGACTGTGAGAAGCTACTTGTTTGTGCATGTGGGAAATAGACAAGAAACTGAGAAATAAGTGAGTGTCAGTAGGTTATCATGTTGTTTTTTTGTATCCTTAAATGTACTTCACACTTGTTATTCCTCCATTCCCCCTGCAGGTCTTTCATACATACAGCGCCTGCAGAGTTAAAAACTTGTCCAGAAATGGCCCCTCTTGTGCAGAGGATACTCTAAAGAATGGGCAGCAATCAGACAAGCCATTCACTCAGCAATTTGAGGTCATTTCACAGCTCAGGTCATTTCACCCACCACCAAAAATGAATTGCCCTTTGCTGGGTAATATTTTGGGGAAGAGATGAGGAGCAATTTAGTTCTTTTACAGGACTGTGCCGGATAGTGTGTGTGTGTGTGTGTGTGTATGTGTGTGTGTGTGTGTGTGTGTGTGTGTGTGTGTGTGTGTGTGTGTGTGTGTGTGTGTGCGTTGCACAATGTGAAATGTGTACTCAGAATTAAATCTGAAGCATGACTGACTGTTCAAAACGATTAAATACAATTATATTATGTCTTATGAGCGTGTTTCATTTTTCAGCCTTCAGTGTATCTACAGTCTAACTGGGCAAACCTTACACACACACACACGCATCTAACACTTTACCCCCAACTGTTCTGTTCATGCTCACTTAGAGAGATGTGCTGTACTTATTCATAAAGTGCTTTGTTTTCTTTGATGGCTTTTATACATTGTCATCTGAAATTACTCTGACGCTCACTGTGACCTTTGCCCTCCTCATGCAGACAGACATGAGTCTACAGTCTAAAGCCATGTCGCATCATTGTCAGGCCTTACAGAAGCTCAGCTAATGCTCACAATGCTAACGTTAGAATGTCGATGTTTACCATCTCATTTTAACGTGAGGACACTCATGATTGCCAGTTGGCACAAAAGATGAAGTTGATAAGAACAGCATCAGTTTTTCAGGCTTGTAATTAACCAACAAAGTAAAATTTTGACCTGATGATGTTACAAGATAAACGAGAAAATCCATTCTCTGGGGCAAGTTAATGTCTGTACAAGATTTAATGACAATCAATTCATTGGTTTTGGAGAGAAAAATGTCACCCCGAGCTTTTAAATGACATTTTCTGCGAACCATGAATGTCTATTAAAACTTTGTCCCAGCGGTGGCACCAGAGGCAAAGTCAGGGGGTCACCAAAGTGAGCAGGATTCCACCTCTAGGGCATTTGACTCATATGTGGGCAATTTCACGGCAATCCATCAAATAGTTGTCATGATGTTTTACTATGAACCAAAAATGTTTTATGCTGGCACTTCAGTCTTCGTGTCAATGTGTTTTTCTGTCATTCATTTTTCAGAATGATTAGTGAGTGCAGTACTACTAGTAACAGTGCTAGAAGTTGTAATTATACTTATTATATATGTCATACTGTTTCTATATCTATATAACGGAAACACACAATTCATGGAGATACAGACTTGCAGAGCAGTCTATTACAAACAGCGCAGTCGCATAATTCATATTCAGGGGACATATTTCAAACCTCTGCTCTGTTACTGTTTTTTTCCACACAGATCCCATCTTCATGGGCCCGAGGGGAGAAACATTCTTTCATCCGCCATCATCTCAGACTATTACCCTCTGCAGGCCGGCAACACCAGCTATCTACAGCTGTTAGACATGAGCGGAGCAGCAAGTTGCGTACACATTCACAGGCAAAAGCACATCCATGCGGACAGGGATGTACATACTCTATGATACTAGCAACGACACACATATACACACAAACAAAAAGCTGTTTTGTTACTTAGATGCTCAGTTCCATTCAGAAAATCACTTAGAGAGCACAGAGGCGTGCACAGATTTATACAACTACCTTGACAAATGAGAAGGCAACAACACAACAGTGTCCTACATTTACTTAATATGTACATTTGAAAAAAAGAGTTTTACTCCAGTTTTTATGTGTGATAATATATACTGGGTTGTAACACAAGTGGAGCAGCCAGAGTAGATATGAAAGGTTAAATGCTTCTCTTTCCCTGAAGGAAATCTGTCCACTCCTATATCACACCCACCATCCCCTGGAACCCCAGTTGTTATGGTTACCAACGCACACATAGCCACAAACACGTGCACGCACAAGCACACAACAGTGTCACCATGGTCACACACAGTATGTGGGAATGCGCACAGGAGAAACACACACACATTGGTTTTTGCTTTTGTCTTGGAGTGTCCACGTGGCCCTCTGACATACGAGTATGTATTGTGAGCCACCCAGCTGAGATGCTACTGAAATGCTAGCACATGTATGGAAAAGAGGGATACATGGATCCTGCACCAAGAGACTGCACGTAATCATCCCCTACACATGACCTTAACTCAGAAATCAGGCCAAATCGGTGAGCCAGATTGACCATTGTTCTTGTGCTTGAGACACGAGGGGAAACAAAGGTTGAACATCAAATCATAGAGGCAAAAAGTTTGTGCATTAACGCATTGATGCCTTCATTTTAGAGCGGATATGTGCGGCACTTAATGGGAAAAGTGTTTGCAATAAAATCAGCACCAGTCCAGCTGTGAAAGGTAGGGATGCAAGAAACCCCAGTGTGCAAATATAACATACCTCCACCCACACGCCCACAAACTACGTTGATTCAGCTCCCTCTCTGTCGCCGTATCTCACAGACACAGAGACGTATGCACACAATCACATACACACAATATCTACAGAAACAATAACTCCTCTTTACAGAGTCTAACTTTCAGATCGCTGCTGGGCTGGCAGCGTGTCTCCCAGGTTCATAGATTGTGATATAATTAGTCTCCATCTAATAAAATAAATCCACTGAAATCCCTTCTGTAATGCAATCTGAGAGGAAATGGAGGAAGAAAATCCCCTCACCTACAGGCGGTCCAGAAGCTTCATAAATCTAAAGACCTACTGTCTCCTACAGATAGCATATTATGCCTCTACGCAAAGGAATCGAGTGTGCGAGGAAGTCACAGAGCTCGGAACAAACTATTATGATGTGCAGAGAGTCAGCCTTCCTAAGTGAGAGTTACTTTGAGTCATTAATGATACAGAGGTATCGATGGCATCTGTAATAACAGAATCAAACCTCAGTCTTAACACTTTAGACAAGGATGCAGTGATGTATATTTTTTGGGATGTCGTATAATTCAACTAAACTTTCACAAGCCAGTAACAATGTGAAAGTATATTTTAAGCCCCTTCTACAGAAGCTGAGCAGCTAAAGCTTTTTAATACTATACACTCCATATTCTGTCAGGGTGCCTACAAATCCCTGTACATCCTTCCACCTCGTCACTGATGCTTTGAAACTCAACACAGTTTACAATGTAATTACTTTTATTTTGTGGCTATCATAGAGGATTTTACTAGACTGCACAAACCTGTCAAGTACAGACAGTAAACATTGGACCAATACCTGCACACAAATATAATGCTTTTAAAGTATCAGCCAATATCCTGAGCACAACAGTGGATCTTGGCAAATGAAGCTGTCCCAGTTAAATGCACTTCTGTCTAGTAACGTCAAAGAAAAAGAGAAAGATGTGTCCCTGTGTAACTTGTGGGATTTGTGTGAGTATACAGTACATTGTCTAGAAATGTCAACTGTTTGAACCTACATTAAAATACTGCATGGTTCAGAATTCATAACAAGTAACACAACACTCGTAACACTCATAACAACACTCGTCTCATACATTTTTGCACAGTTTTCAGTGTATTTTTATGCTAAGTTGAGCCCTTGTTATTGTAATTATTTCATAATAAGCCAATATTGCATGACATGATTGACTATTAGTCAAGTGGCACATGCATTGTGCAATCTACTTAACCTCTCAGTTCATGTTAATTGAGTGAAAGAGAGTAGAGTAGGGAACAGTACTGTATGCCAACTGTGCAGTGGAGACAGGAAAATAAAATTCTTATGAGATTAAATAATTCCTAATTTTGCAGGTGTCATAGAGAGCTTTCCCAAGGTCTAATAGAGCCCTACTTTGTATTTTAGAAGCAAATATACTAAAAGAAAATGCTTTAATGAAGAGGTTTCTAATACTGGGTAGAGCAAAGATCCAATCCAGAACCTTAAATGCCAGCTTACCTTTATAATGTCTGGTGCCAGAAATATTAATCTCAGCAAATATTACCATACCTTAATATACCACTATCATTATACCATAATGACACACACACACACACACACACTCACAGGTGAAGGTATAACTTACAAGTCAAATCGGAGGTTCTGTCGCTCTTCAAAGAAGTAGTCCAAAATGAATTTCCTCACAAAGTCTGGGTTTAATGTGTTGTCAATCACCTCTGTTCTCCCAAACTAAACAAAGCACAGAAGATAAAAGACGGATAAGAGCACCTCTTTGATAAATTGCAACAGTTTTTCCTCAGTACATTTCTTCTTTTCTAAATGACGAGTTAAAACCAGTTTGATGACCCAAATCTGCATCATCTACAAAGTTTTCCAAGCTGACATGGAACCTCTGTCTGTGGTTAACATTCCCGTAGCTCACCAAAACGTACAACTTTGATCATACAAAAATCACAGTTTTAACAAGCACTTTGTGAAGTTGCATGTGAATGACTAATGACCAGCAGGTTCATTTTTTTTTTTTCCTCAGGAGACACATCAAGGGAGAGGCTGGTTACAGAAGATTATCTACAGCTTTAGAGTAATGAATGCAGAGCAGCAGAAGTATCAAGTCAATGGGGGTCAAGTAGGCCCCCAGTTTGGCATTTAACTTAGTCTATTAATAATGCATTCAGATGATGGGCTACTCAGAACTATGAATAACTGTGAATGATTGGGGCTGTGAGATGTGCCCCCTCATCTACATTTATGAATATTCATCATTGTGAAACACGCAGGTGATTGCTGTACAGTCATACGTGAGTGCACACATGCTCGTAAGCATGCAGTAAGTACTGATTGTGTCGTAAAACACAAACAAAGTGGCAGTTCTTACTAAAATTAGTTAATAATTTATTCAGGTTTAACTTTTATGTCACACCATAATGTGAGTATTAAACTAGAAATGATCTACTGTCAGCTTTATCATTGTAAAGATGGAATAGAGAAGCTGAGCAAACATCAAGTTTCGGTTGTATTTTAACCTTAATTGGCAAGTGTTAGCAGGCCAAAACACTGGACTTGGTGGACGTAGCTACGAATATGCCTGCTAAACTTTAGCGTGTTAGCGCTGCCATTGTCTGCATGGCAGCCTGATGTCATCAGCATTTAGCTCAAAGCACCACTATGCATCAGTACAGCCCCACACAGCAAAGCTGTAGACTCTTGTTTCACCACATTCAGCCACATCACTGACTGTCTGAAACACAAGGGAAGGGCTGCAGAGGAGTGGGTCATGGTACAGGAGTAGAGTCTGTTTTAAAGTCTCTTTACTTGATACTTTGTGGATCATATAAAATGGCCAGCACATAAACTGGGAAGCACACTCACCTCTCTCCACTCCTTGTTGCCCATGCCTTGTGTGTAAAGAACACAAACTGTGAAGAAAAGAGGTGCATCACATTAAAAATCATTTCCTTTAACATTCTACAACCCATGCCAATATCCTCTTCAGACATGAATCTCAACACTGTCTTGAACTGGATCAAACAACAGGATTATTGGGGGTTTTTTTTATGTTTAAACCGGTGGTTGGACTCACAAAAGGTAAGGGTAGATTAACTCTCGCGAAACAACAAGCAAATAAATGAAAAAAAGAAACTCATGTCACAGCATTTACTGCACTGGATCCATCAGAATATGACTAATGAGACATAAATGGGTAAATGAGATAAAAAACAAAGCTACATCAAAGCATCTGATAGTTTCATTCATGAAGCCCCAAACATATATATTATATTCCCATCTTCAGACGGCAGAGGACAGCTTTTCAACCTATTATGCAATTTCCTGAAACAAGACAATTCACTAAAAGGCAAATTACTGGGCTTACTCATTATACACTTCATTTCTGTAGGTCTTTGATGTTCTTTTCACATAAGTGAGGACATATAAAAGATATAATGTGTGTGTGTGTGTGTGTGTGTGTGTGTGTGTGTGTGTGTGTGTGTGCGCACCAACACAGTCACACAAAGTATTTCTTTGGGGTCGGATAGAAACAGACAGGTGATATTTTGGGGGAACAGACAGATTTAAACCAATAATAGAACTGAAAACTTTGGATTCTTCACGGTCTGATGGCTTATTTATTGAAAGGCTTTATGTCTTTCTTCCACTTGTACCAGAGAGCCTTATTTTTCTTTTTGGATCACTGCTCTTTATATTTTAAAGATATTTTTACCAGCAAGTGACAGATCCAATGTATCTCTGTATTTTCTTTTTCCTTTACCTCCTTGCTCATTCTTCTGCCCTGTCAGGCTGCTTCATATCAGGAGACCAAAGTCGCCATGCTCAGCATAATCACAAGTGCTACTCAGCATGCTGAAATGTATGGGCTCCTTCCTCCTCCTTCTCCTCCTCCTCCTCCTCATCGTCATGTTAATCACTGTCATCCTCGTCATCTTGTTCATCACTGCTATCATCATCACCTTGAGTCATTTTTATCCCATGCTACTGTAAATGTGCTGACATACTATGTTTCGCAAAGACTGTGCGTGTGTGTGTGTGTGTGTGTGTGTGTGTGTGTGTGTGTGTGTTAGGGAGAGAGGGACAATAATGCCTTTATTACATTTTATTATACATGACATGAATCTTACCCTTTATCTTATCCTACCCACACTCTCTAACACACACGTGCACACACACAATGACATGATACCACTGTCATATCTCCCAGTGTACTAGATAGGGAGGTAGGAGAGTATTAAACTACCTGTTTGTGAAAAGGTTGATTAATTCTACAATACCACCAGTTCAGTCTCAAGTACAGTCCAGCTTTCAGGTCTCAAATAAGTCTTTGACTTCCTGCCCTGACACTAGCAGTATTATTATAATGGTTTTAGCTGTTGGGAGAGGAGAGAATTGCCACCTGTTCTGTGAATCTATAGGGAGAAGCTTCTTAGGCAGCCTCACACATTAGTCAGACCTGCCTCGAGCCAAACTCACACATTTAGTGGGAAAAAAAAACCCCCAACACACTTAAGGAGTGACTCATAAGTACATAAGACCCTATTCTGATCCTTAATTGATTTTTCACTTGATATTTTATCTTTATCAGTCTTATATTCTACCTTGTTCTCATTTGCTTGTTGTGACCGTGAGCTCTGAACAAATGTGAGCTGACTTTTCAAAATTGTTCCCGTCACTTTTCAGCGCTGACGTCTAGGCCACTGGTAGAGAATCAAGTCTTGATATTATGCCATTGATGTTATGCCCTGACAACAACTGACATTTAAAGTTTCAAAGATAGGCTACATTTATTTATTTATTTAAATTTATTTATATTTTTTTTGGAGTGAGCTGAAATAAACAATTACACATAAATTAGGTAAATGACATCGACAAACAGAGTCTCTACTGGGCTTTTCTGTTATTTATGGTTATGCTTCTCTGTGCCCTCTGGTCACCGAAGGTGGAGCTTGGAGAGGAAAACCGTACTGAGTGTATCGCCGACCTTGTTTGTGACTTTGGTGGTGAAATCAAACATTTGACACCCATTCTCTGCTTCCTTGTTCTCTCCATTGTGATGCTCAGAAATGATGCAGGTCTCTATTGACACTGCACCAACAGAAACACAAACTTGATCACCATGGTTCAATGATAAACAGAGAGGTGGAGGCTCTTACTTGGGTCTGATTTTGAGAAGGTGTCTCTGTCCAGTAGGTTCCTGTGGAGACACAACGGAAAAAGTAATCAGACACACAGTTTCCCTGGTGAGAAAGACAAACATTTGTCATCCAAATGTGGCAGTGAATGCATTTTAACACACAGCCTATTTATGTACTCTGTTGGCCATGAGTCGGCACATTACCATCACGCTCCATCTACAGTATCCCTGTGAAACTCTTATGTGAGCTGTGAAAATACAAAAAATGTCACAAATATTAGATTTACCGCAGCATACGCCATGATACCAATCACAACACTGAAACAAGGAAACAAAAGACAACTGTTATAAGCCTACTGACTCAGGTAACGTCAGGTATTCTTCTTCAACAAACCCCATAGAAACATCAATGAACTGATCCTACTAGCAGGTGTTGCTTATTTAAAAATATTTAGAAAGCGTCAATGAGCCACACTGTTGCACTGGATGACATGTTCCTACATTGTGATAAAAATGGCTACAGTGGTTTATTTTAGACAAAAGCACACAATCTGTCCGCCATAAAATGTAGTGTTTGCTTGAAACTTCTGTACCTGCCCAGCAGATGAGCAGTTACCTATCTATTTGTATCTATTGGTGAAGAAAAATAAATATTCAAGGACGCAACTTTAAGATTTACACTATCTGTATAAAAGAGCAGGGGTTGGAGCTAAAAATCGGCAGGGTAGGGATCTTGGAAAGTACAAAGAGATGGACTATACCATTATTAGTCCTTGCCTTTCAATGGATTTGTGAACTATGTCCCAACAAATATGTTCACAAACAGCTTGCAAGCTGTTCCTCACAAACCACATTATTATTAGGTTACGCAACTACTGTAAGAACAGTGGTTCCAACTTCTATTCAGATTCTTCATCCATAGGTGAGAGATTTTATAACTCCTCATTTCATGCTAGAAAAACACAAGGGCTGAGATCATCTTCTCTGTGACTGGAGATATATTGGGTAGTCCTTTGTCTCAGCAAGCCAATGAGTCTCAGCCGAGATGGACATTAAGGAAATTGTGAAGAATTTATGTTCTCCAAAAAGAGAAACGAGGAGGGCTGCGGGAAAATTAAATGGCCTCATCTAAACGTGGCATGAGTCTCTGTCATTAATTCTGATTTGTGAATAATGAGATAATGATGACACCTAATGGTTTAGGAGGAGAGGAGAGAGTGGCATCACTAACTTATCCGTGAGTTTAAATCACTCTGGCACGTAAAGGCCTGAATAAGAATAAAAATCTACTCTCCAGCCTGCTTTCCATCATATATTTAACATGTCCTGACATTTCCTGGTTGCAGAAAAGGTATCAAATGTGGGTAATGCTTCCCGTCATCCTTTCAAACCCAGGGATTGAGAGAGACTTTGAAAGGCTTTCAGACAAAGCTCTGAAATCGTCGCTGGCTGGAGAGTATCCAGGCTGCAAGCTGGTTTTCGGTAACAGCCTCTTGAAATATAGCTTTTCTTATCTCAGCTCAGTCTAGTTGTCTTGTCGTCTGTTCGTGTCCATCATCTGTTACCTTTTACTTGTGTGAACTCTTCAGCAGCACCTATGGCATTTTCTCCCAGTCTCACCCTCTTGTGTTTGGTCTTAAAACAAAGAAACACCTCGACTCAGCCTTTCCGGCTTGTTTGTGGACCCACTATACCATGACTTTGTGTGATGATTTTGGGAAGCTTGAAGCAGTTATTTGTAGCATTGGGTTTCAGTTGCCTGTTTCTGTTAAGTGTTTGAGTACATGCATGCCAGGTTCACTTCACAATCAATTAATTACCCATAGGTGCATGCATCTGATTGCGTATTGTCTTTCCTCAGAAACAAAAACACTGATCGACACAAAACTCCAAAGCTTTAGTCTTTCAATTCACACTCCCATTTAGATACTTTAAAGCAAAACCTTACTAACAACTGAAGACTGACTGATTAATAGCAATTCTGCCTGATTTCTCTTAGGTGTGAAGCTAATTAGTTATTGGACTTCTTTCAAATAGCGGAACAGTCATCAGAATATTGGTAGCTGAAAAGACTGATCAACCTTAAAAGAAGCACACCTCACTTTGGTCACTGTCCAAAGCTCTAGACTGAGACTAGACTGTGGTCACAATACCACAGTTTGATACATGGCTAGTTTAAAAAAAAAACGATCCTTGATACCTCTTTCGATACCACAAAAGGAGAAAAAAAGTCTTGGCCACACAAACTAGGCTATCTGTTGTTGAGAACCTGCACACATCTCTGGTGCATAAAAAAAAATCACTGATCCTTCTTGATGAATTTAAACTTCTCATGTCTTCGGCTTCTACCGTTCTCTGGGCAGTGGTCACTGATGATATAAGTTGCCGTATTAGTGCTGGGTTCTTGAAGCATAATAGCTTGATTCCTTGTTTGTATCTTATGACAGAGTCTAATCAACAACAGCAGCAACAACTGTAGTTGTTGTAGTTGTTGTAGTTAGTAGTTAGGTAGATAATCTGACAGTGGATCTCTTTAAATAGCTTCTGTTATCATGATCAAATGTATGATTAACAGAGATTGTATCATTCTGAACATGTGGTTTTGACAACCCTAACTAGACTAAGCGCCTCAACAAACAATTGTTTTCATTGTCAATTTAACTGAGATTAATTTCTCAATTAACTGAACGTTCAGCCTATTTCAGGTTAAAAATACACTGATGAATGTCCATCCAAAGCCTAAAGTTATGTCTTATTTCGTATTTAAAACAAAGCAGTCAGGAATTGACTATAACAACTGTGCAGTTATCTTAAAAGCGGTTTATGTTTCCTTTGATTTACTGACTAGCTCTATTCCTGTTTGATTGAACTTTGCCAAAATCTACAGTGCCTCTAAATAGCGAGCCTTTCTTAAAAGGGAAGCTATTTGTTTGTGAGTTGTTATTTAATATTTACATATTCAGTTGGAATAAATGTGCTTGAGTACACAGGGAAGCCAGAGAGTATTTAGATGGGCTAACATGTTATTTTTGAATGTGGAGATCGCTGAAAACAAGAAGAATGTAATCACCAGTCAATGCATATTTATGTGCTCTGAGGTAGAAAAGAGGCCAAATGAGAGCAAATAACAGTGAATCAGTATTAAGTGTTCTCCATTGCCACTATATGAACAATATTAAATGGCTCCGTCTGTGGACAGACATGATGCATTCATTTTGCATGAGCTTCACTGTCGAACTATTCCTTTACACAGTGTCAAGACTGCAGAAATAATCTTTCCAGTCCATCTGTTGTCAGTACAGAGGGGGTGGAGGTGAACGAAATTAACAGACCATCTAACGGCATCTATGAATAAACTCTGGCCATCAAAAGATGAATGCACACCTCCATGCTGAAATACAAACACTCGTGCAGTAATGTGGCACCATTTGGCTGGTGGCTGGGAGTCATTTCCCACTCTGAATTGGGGGTACAGTTAGGGACACAAGTGAAAATACGCTCTCTCCCTTTGAGAAAGAATTTGAGGCTCCACACTCTATAACTGGCTGCTGCTCAAAGCACATCACACATGGTGGCACTCCAAATGGGCTCCTGGGCTCCCCCTGTGCGCATGTTGTGTGTGTGTGTGTGTGTGTGTGTGTGCGCCTGAGTGTGTGTGCTTTTTTTGTGTGTTTGGTTATGTGTGTGAGTAAGACACGTTTTCAGGATTTCCACTTCAGAGGATAATGTGAATGAGTCATGGCTCTCTCTCACTCTTTTTTTCTATCGCTCCTTCCCTCTTTTCATCCAGAGGCAGGCAGCAGAAAGCTAAAAGCTGCCATCCGAGTCACAGAGAGGTCTGCAGGAATAAAGGTGCCGCACTAAAATAGTGTTAGTATTTTTAGCATAGACTTCCCTAAAAATGTCTACTAGTGGTGTTTTATTTGGATTTCATATCATTTTGGTCAAATAAATAATGCAATAGATCTCATAGCAGAAAACAATGAATATATAAATCAACTAATCATTGACCATTGGCTTTGAAGACCATTGCTGGTCTTCAAAGCCAATGGTCTTCAGTTAATGACAAAGAGAGGTATTCATCTCTAAAAATACTGATTTCTTTCATAGATTTCCCTGAGCTTTTCAGCTTTGGTATGTTAAGATACAGCCTCTTTCTCTCTCTCTCATCCTTCCTCACAAAAACATAGCCTCTGGCATCTCTGCTGGCTCTCACTCTTTCTGGTGCACGTCTGATGCGTGCATGTTCATTCAGACTAGAAACACACTCGCTGCATCTTCTCTCTCTCTCTCAATCTCTCCCATTTTTCCCCTCTTTCTCTCGTCCAATGTGTCACCATGTCTAATTAAAGAAAAAAAAACAAAGACTGAAAAATGCTGGATGCAAAAGAATGTTGCACAAATAAACACACATGCAGCCTATCATGATGTGTTGCTGGTGTCTCAAGTCTAAACCTCCTCTCTGTCTCTGCCAAAGGACACGTCACATGGCAGCACCCTCTTTAAGCATTCACCTTAACAGCTTTTAAGGCAATTAGCGAGAAGGAACAGATACCACACCTGATGCAAAGTGCTCCCATTAGACGATTACAATGTTCGAGGCACAAACACCTCCCTTTTACCTAGAAGCAGTTAGCATGATCAGTGTTCACAGAGTGTGTGATGCCAAGAGACGTCACATGTTTGAAATGTAATTGACAATTAAAATGTGATGCTGCATCATCATGAGTATACCATTCATGTGACACTAATGCACTGCATCACTACTGAGTGAAAAAACATTTGAGTCCAACTTTTGAGAGCTTTTTTTTAGATTTACTGATGGAAAGTGTTTTCCTACAGAGTGAGAAAACTCACCTAGGTGGATATTAGGAGGCATTACATGACAATTCACAAATACAAAGAAAAATACTTTAAATGAGTTGGATATTGAATGGGCATCTACAAAGTTAGAGGCAAATGCAAAAGCTGCTCTGACAATCGTCATGCAAAGGGAATCACGATTCATGAATAGTTTTTCAACCAACTTTAACTCCAACTCGCAGCTCTAAACAAGTAAAACACAACCCTGGTCTTTCTCTCACAGGGTGCTGTAATCATGGAGAAATTTCCAGTTGCAAGACACTATTGTGCTTGTGATTCTGTGAACTGGGAGACTGGGAGTAGAAGTGAGAATCTGCTGTTCGGACCCTCTGCAGTCTAGCCACTCAGAAACGCAGGCTATCTTATGTAGTTGATCACGTTTTACTGTACTTTTCGTGTTCTTGCAGTTGTGATTTTGAACAGACTTGATGTGTAGTCATGAGTCGTAGTGGCAGTTGCTTGCTATCCCCCACAGTCAGCTTGTCAATGCGCAATATGCTAACTATTGCGGCTACTGTGACACTGGCATCAGCAACACATTCAGTCACTGCCAGGTATGAAATCGTAAGATTGGGAGATATGACGGTATACGCAATGTAATGAAAGCAATGTTTCTACTGGTAGGGATTTGGCAAAACCTGTTTCCACTCCCTAAGATTTTTGTCCATATGACAGTGCTGATCTCAGAACTGTTTAAACTGTTTAAAATCTCATTGCTGTCAAACCATGCTTTCTCCTCCCTGGGGGTAACTTATACTAGTACAGTTCACTGGCATCCTGTCCATGCCTCTGACACATCACCCAAGACAGCTGTCAATCACAGCAACAGGAAGTGAAATCTGACACCAGATGGGCGGGAAACACACACGCACAACTTCGTGCTAAATTGCTTTCTCATTCTCCCTCTGAGAGAATTCATAAAAGAGGAAAGAAGGAATAAAGAAGACAAACAGGGACAAAAGACAGACAAGAGATGACACATTAAGACGCAGAGAGATGGTGAGGCAGCATCTTCTACTGATATGACAACTCCCTAATTATGTGAAATGCCTGTTGGAGCTTCAGCGTGGGGTCAGAGAGGGGGGTTATCTCTGCTTCTCTCCCACACACACAAGCTGAAGACACACCTCTGTGCATTTGCTCGACGGGGAGAGCCGCACGATAACGGCAGTATGGGGACGGTAACCATGGCAACTACTGAAAGCCAATTGGGGCCACTTGACTGACTTGACTGACAGTTGTGTGCTGTTTTTCTACCCGACTCGATGAGCAAGGGATGCCATCAGTGCTGTGGTATTTTGTGGCGCTCACCTCTCCACCTCTTCCCCCAGTTGTCCTCTCCTCTCTTATCCCCTCCTCTCTTCTTAAGTCCTTCTCTCTCTCTCTCCTCCTGTTCATACTTTTCTCATTTCCCCCCATTTCCCTCTCCTCTCCACTCCTCCTATTCTTAAATTAATGAATACATCTACTGTGCCTTTTGGACAAGCCTGAGAGTCCGTGTCGCTGACAGTGTGTTACCTTGACTACACAACAGCAACCCTCTCCTTCATACCAGAAATGAATTGGGTTTTTAGCCGAGTATCGGAGGGTGAAGAAGACCGGAGAGGAGAGGAGAGGAGAGTGGGGAAAGTAAAATTTAGAGGCAGGGGAAAGAAAGGAAAGAGCACAAGAGAAGAGAAAGAAACAGTACAGGTGTTGAGTGAAAGAGTTGTTGAGGAAGAGAGGCAGTCAGTCTAATTAGCTGCCCCAAAGTGTGTGAGAGCAGCAAAAGGAAGCTTTGTGTGTGTGTGTGTGTGTGTGTGTGAGTGTTTCTTAAGCTGCTCTATTTCTGTCATTATGGACTCTATTTGGAGTCTGGGTTTAACCATGGGCATAGAGAAAGAGAGAAAAGTTGAGAGGGAAAGTGTGAAAGAGGAGGGGGTTTGTGGAGGTGCAGAGTGTAGAGGCTTTTTTAGGTTAAACCGTGCTGGATTTAGTTGTTGTTGTAGCACTGCTGCTGCTGCTGCTAATATAATGAATTATAATTCAGGGAAAGCCAGCCAAGATCAAGCCAAAGAGTGAAGACGTCATCATCTCATATTCAAAGTCTCCATTCAGTTCATTTCTTTTCAGCTTTTCAGGGTTTTTCAAGAGCTTTTCCCTCTTTTAACTCTCTGGTCATACATGTACAGAAATAGATGATGTACCACCTACTTTATTATGTTTCAGACTTTCTCTACAGTTATGGTTGGAGCGCACGTTTTCCTAAGGAATTAGTGTTTGAAAGTAACTCAGTGCATGTACTCTACTGTACTTTATAGGCAGCTGTACTGTTGTTCCACATAGAGGGAAATCTTGTAAATTTGATTCTATTTAGTAAAATGTTTGCAGACGTACTTTTGAGCACATATCAGTCCCATTAACACTGGTTGATACTGATAATAATCTGTAATACTTATAGCTCTGTTTCATATTTGGGTGTTTTGACTTGTTTAATGTGAGGTCTCATTTCTGATCTGTGCCATCAACCTGTATTTATTTAAATGCCTGTTTTTCCATCTGTAGATTTAATCAGATATTTCTATGACACAGATATGTATCACTGTGGTGTGGTATTTCTGGTAATTTCCCAACCTTTCAGACGCTCCTCCTACAGCTGTTTCCTCCCCTGAGCTTCCTGCTCCCTGACTCGATACATGCTGTGCAGTCTTTTCATCGCATTTCTTCTGCTTCACCTCTGCTTCCTCAAACTTCTGTTCCTACTTGAGCATTTCACAGACCTTATATTACTCTCCAGTCCTTTTACATCATTACTCTTTTTTAATACTGTCCTATTCTTTATTTCCAAGGCCTCTAGCCCCCTCTCTTGTCTCTTGTTCTGTCCTGTTCTCAGGGGAAAAGGGGTTTTCTCAGTGAGCGCCCAGAGCATTAACTCCTGCTCCGTCGTCTGTCTCGCTTCCTCCTCCCACCTCACTCCCACTCTCTCTCTTTCTATCTGTCTGTGTCCCTCTCTCAGTTTGACCGTGACCTGAATAGGCTCTGTGGAGACTACATCTCGCTGAACTAGATACAGTTACACACATGTAGATACCACATGGACGAACCTGTGTATGGTCTGATGATTTTCCAGTTCAACCTACCCGGATGTCCACCTCATCATACATACAGTGCACACACAGGCAAATGACAGTCCGAGCAATATTTCATCATGGTATGTTGAGGTCCAGTTTGTCGCATCTAATAAACCTTGGGCACATCTACTCAATAAACAAGATAAAGAACCCACACACTGATAAACCAGCAATGCTAAAGATATTGCTGGATGGAAAACAAAGAGGCTATTTTTGCTGTGGTGACTAATCTGAAATTAGAGTCCATGTGTGACTGTAAACACCAGCAAAAGAAAGAAAAAGAAAGAACGACACCCAGAGAGAGATCCAATTCACTCTTGTAATTCCATGTACAATTTGCTGGAGTTATTTAGTGTATTGTTAGGGAATTGCTATTTAATGACACTGTTTTGTCTACCAGAGAAGCCAAAGTGAGCACCCAGTCAGCCAACATTATTCTTTTAGAATATGAGCACCTCCATGAAGTTGCAAATTTGGATCTTGAACACACATTACAAGCAGAAGAGGAAATAATCTCTAGGACACAGCAGACAGCGTGTCTGTGGATATTAAAATATAGAAAGTGACTTCAATTCAATGTGTGAATTGAGTTTCCTGGTGCATATACTGGAGGCTGACAGATTCATCGTTTTGGCTAATTAATAAGTGCCGATAGGATCAGACTAAGAACTTGGCTCCACCAGTGGCCAATGGCTGCGCAGCCTTCACTTGTCTTCTGGGGACGTACATCGCCATTTGGCACAAAAGGCTCCATACAGTTTTTTCATGGTCACACTGCATCTCTGTCCTCTGCTCTCTTGTCCATCTTTTACCAAGGGTGAGGCTCTGCTCCTCACACACATGCACACACAGCGAGGCCAGCATGGAGGAGACTTCCAAGTTATATGTTTTACACAAAGGCAGCACATTTATCAACCTAACAGCAAATTGTTTTGAGCAAGCTAACATGAAAACTCATTGTATGTCTTCCTAACTGTTCATCTTAGTGTGTCGCAAATCTGAGCTTCACTGCCAGCAGGACCTGTTGGTCTGTATTGGGAGAAGGACAGAGGACAGAGCAGGAAAGACTGATACTGACTGACCTCCTTCTTTTTCATACTTTGTAAACTAAACTGAGGCGTTTTCCTTCTCCCAACTATTGTTATTCAATTGGACATAATGATCCACGACCGGTCGACCTTAAGCATATAATGTATGTACTTTGCTTCAACAGCAGGACTTCATAATAAAAAAAAAAACCCAATACAATGAAAAAGGACTGCAGAGTAGAGGTAAAAGATAACATGACAAAACAGCAATGGCATCAAAATTTAATCAAATGCATTTATTACACACAATACACAATAATAAACACACAACAGTTTTGTCTATTCAAATGATTTATTCAATATGTTTGTGGAAAGCTACCTTTGTCTCATTTCAAAGAGCATAACGGAGACTATGGTCTTTCCACAGTGTCCACAGTGTGATCTGGCTCATGGAACAATACAGGCTCGTGCAAAACCCTGAACTGAAAGACAATCTCTTTTGTCTCCCTACCAAACTTCACTATTCAGGTGGGTTATCAATCCTTTATAAGGACACAGAAAAGACAATTTTGAGAAACCTGTCCATGTGAGAGAGGGAACCACAATGAGCTGAAAGCTGCTTAAAGCTGCAGAACTGAGTGTTGCTGCTTAGGAGGCTGGGCAACATGAGCAACCCTTTCACCTCACCGGGAGTCCTCTCATTAAATGTTAAGTCCAAAAATACTGTTTAATGGAGCTTTAAGCGCTCGTTACACAGGTCTAACACAGCTTATACATTATGCAGAGTCTGCAAGGGCCAAATCATAGACTGCCACAGATCTAGTGAAAGGTTTAGAGGGAGAAACGCTGTGATGCTTTCCTCTTATCACTTAAATGTCAAGATGCAATCTTAAAAAGTAAACACTGACATATTTCTTGAAGGCGTGTCCTTTTCATGGCACGTTATAAATTCAGCTCAAGAACCTGTAGTTTTTAAATCAAACATCTATACTGTACTGGTGTGTTTAATAAAGGTACTATTCTCTTAGCCTTTCATGCACTTTCATGCACTTCTCAGTATCACATCCACCAATGAAGGGCTCTTTGCTGTGTGTGTGCGTGTGTGCGTGCGTAGCTGTGCTTAGCAACAGACCAGGAATATTCTTGGAAACATGTGGAGCGAGAGGACACAACTGGGCATGCTCAGATGTTCTCAACAGGTCGCTGAGCACAGTGCTACAGGTACCTGCATCTCCTCTTTGTCTCCAGTGTTTTCTCCGTCACTTCTTTCCCTCAAAATGTTAACTGATATAGCCAATTTGCCAGTGATCACCATTCGTTATAGAGCATGAAGAAAAGCACATGCTTGCACAACCCCCCCCCCAAATGTCTCTGTCTCTCTCACTCACTCACATTCACACACACACACACACACACACACACACACACACACACACACACACACAAACACACACACTGAAGGGGAGCATCAGCAGCTTGTATTCTCTCTCTGCTTCTCTAAGAGGGCTGCCCTAATTCTTCTTGACAAGGGCTGGGAGAGCCAAGAGAACATCTCAGCACACACACACACACACACACACACACACTTGGAAATATGCCACGCCACTATCCATTTACACACAGACATGTGCAGCAAACTACACATCAGTCACGGACAACACACAGCCACACATCTGTGCTAGTGGCATTTTACCTTAATTGCCTTTGTCACCGCTTTCAGTGCAGTTTAGACTAACTCGCCTATAGTTTCCTCCATCAACACATGTCACTGGCTTTTGCATGGCTGGAACTGCTCTATAAAGGACAAAGACCAACTGCCTTACATGCAGAATAAGAATTAAGGAGGTTAAAACAATGACAAAAAGATGTTATTTATCACGTAGGGGTAATATTTTTAATATTTACGGTGTTTTCCTACACAACACGGTCAGCGTCTGCATGCAATAGATGGGACGTGCTCAGATGGTATTTGTCAAGAAGCCAAACTGTGTGCGCGAGTGTGTTTCGCTGCTGTGCATGTGTTAAAAATTGCGCTCATGTGACACGTGTGGGTCTGTGTGTGCGGTGGGTTTGTGAGTGTGCTGACACGTCTGCCTGCGCAAGAGCTTGTGTTACCCACTGCCGGACAGTGTGAGCGTGTAAGTATGCGTGCGTGTGCGTGTAACTGTTTTGATAAGGCGACTCAAAGCTACAACAGGGAAAGGGAGGGATAAAGACTGAGGTTTTTCTCTTTTACTCCCCTCAAACAGTATTAACGTCCATATTCCACTTGCAACGTTATCAACAGGGTGCCGAGTGTGTGTTTGTGAATTTCAGAGGAATAGGGAGACATGGCTGGGTGTGCAGTCCAAGGCCAGGGGCTTTTACATGAGAGAGGGGGGAAGACAGACAGAGCGGGAGGCAGCATCCCTGGAGGAATTCAAACAGCCTCTGTGCTATGTGACCAGGATGGAGATGACTTCATTAGACCAGCCAGTTTCTCTCTCTCCCCTCTGTCTCTGTCTCTCTCTGGCTGTAAATAGGGCTCTGAGGGTGATTTACTGTATGTCAAGTAATCTTACTTGTCAAATAGTCTAAATCTGTGTTGCACTGACACTTCGAGGGCTCAATGCACAGCGCTGCGCCTTTCCTTTGTGAAACGGCAGAGGAAAAATCTTTATCAGATATAGCCAATTCCTATCCAGATATCACACCCAAAATGTCAAAAAATCTAATTGGGCTGGCAAAATTTAGAGGAGATGTTTAGATTTGTTTTATGATGGCTTTATGTCCCAGGGGAGGCAATCTACATCTGAGTGAAAATAAAATGTCAGAGCATTAAATGTGATCATATTTAACGTTTGTCTGTGTGGCTTGTGCTGAAAATGTCATCAGCTGTCTGACTGATGGGAGGCTCAGCAGCACATATATCTGAGTGTGTGGGTGCATGCATGAGTGTTTAAATGCTGAATGCATGTGTCCACTTGCTGTGAGTATTATGTATGCATGTGTCTTCATGTGTCAGCCCTTATGTAGTCCTTCAGCTGAATTGCTCCCAAAGGTTTTACGCTGTACATCTTGGTCATTATTGATGAACTCATTTACTATTAGGACTTGCACAGCTTTTAACGCCAGTTTGACCCCAAGGTCAAAAGTTCTCAGCGCTCATTTATTCTCCAGCAATATTCTAAAAATACCCTTTAGGGAACGTCGGTGCTCACACTTCAACATCATCTTTTGCACTACAAATTCAATGGAATATCCCCTATGAATAAACAGCTGTGAATTCACAGCTAGGGAATATTCACAATATCCTGGGTATATTTTGGGAATAGCAGTGACAAGAAGCGGAGGATTGACATCGTCCATCAGCTAAGTCATCAACCACTGAGTCATTTACCATCAAGCCTCTAACACACAAGGCAACATTACCAATCCTGCCATTTCCCAATGCTGCTGTCCAACCAACAGCACAAAACTCTGAAAGGCTTTGTTTACTGTCATTAAAGATTAAGAAAAACAGAAAATCCTGACACTGCATAAACTGGATTAGATATATACTGCACATGTTTTCTTAATAAAAAGACTGAAACCATTCATTAAAATAGTTTATATATTTGATGTTCTTTCAATGAACTAATCAACTGATCGTCTAATCACTGCAGCTCTATTTGTGGCCATCCATCCTTGACTCAGGTTGTTTTGCCTTTGTGCGTATGTGTGTGTCTGTCCTTGGTGCTTTATCACCTGCATTTTAAAATAACACCACAGCTGTCTAACCTTGAGAGTAAGGTCAGCGTGTACACCTATTATTCCTCCACTTATTACTTCTGCATGTAGTAGTAGAGTGGTACACAACTGGTTTGTGTGTGTGTGTGTGTGTGTGTGTGTGTCTAGCCCTTGACCTTTCTCAGTGGCTTGTTCTACCTCTCCGTCAGATCTTTATCAATCCATTTTCCTCACTGCAGCTATAGAACGTGATGTATGGAGCGAGGCATTATATCGGTGTGTGGTTTCTGTGTAGAGTACAGTGCAATTAAACACACGCAGACACATACATGTTGCGGCACACTGCACATACTTTCCGGTGAATTATGAAGAGAACCACCTGCAGCGAGAGAATAACAGTAGTAAGAAGGTCGATAGTAATTCCCTCCGAGTGCAGTAATTTCCTCTGAGTGCATAAATCTTTACTGACCTGACTAAAAAAAAGTCCAAAACCTGATTATAAAATAGGACTGTGGCATCTAACACACACATACACTGACATAAACACACCATGATAGCAGCAAAAAAGAAAAACACACCCTGCCTCACTCAGAAACACTTAGCGTAAGACAGACAAGACAATGGCATCAATTCATGGCAGCTCAGAAAGGGTTTCTTCAATATAGCTTTGTCTCACTGATTGCCAGCACCACTGTGCTCTCATCCAAAATCATTTGCACTCCCTGCTGTTCAGAGCCACATGTAAACAGACAGAAAAAAGTTAGCGGCCGTCGTCATCGCACACACTTGCGCGCACATCCTTTTGTACTTTTGGTTGGCATTGAACTGCTGCGCAGCAGGCAACCCTGTCTTCCCTTCAAAGTGATGGTTGTCAGTGGCGTCTTCAATAAGCGAACCATTATGTGAGCTCTATGGGGCCAAAAAGGTCAACGCAATCACTTCCCATAGACGGAGTGGGAGTGGGCGACCTGAAAATAGATAGTGGGTCGGGCATGACTGGTGGTGTTAAAGGGTGGGGTTGCAGGGTAAGTGGTTCACCCCTAACACTCGGAGCAACATAAAAGGCTGTGTAGTGAAAGATTTTCTGTACATGCTCTACAAGAGAAACAGCAACAGCAAGTTTCAAACGTGAATCAATACAATCCACATCAACGATGTCCGCAGGGGGCACTGGATACAGTCTCAGAGTTAAATCTTGAGGGGAAGAATGTTAGCTTTGCTTTATCTCTTAGAAAAATACCTCGACACTAAATACATGGCCGCTAGCAACGCCTCATGCATTCTCAATTGCTTATCCAGGGGCCAGGTCGCAGTGGCAGCAAGATAAGGTAGTCCTCCCGTCCCTCTCCCCTGTAAAGTTTTTCAGCTCCTCCTCAGGGATCACAAGGTGTTCCCTAGGCAGAGGAGATGAGTAATATCTGCAGCGTGTTCTGGGTCTACCCCTGGGGTCTCCTTCTAGTTGGACGTATACAGGAAAAACCAGAAGGGGGGCACCCCAGAGGGCTCCTGATCAGATGCCCAAGCTGACTGGTTTGACTGGTTTTATTTGTGCCTCGTGCAGTCTATGATAAACTGAAAAGATGTAAATGCTTAAAATATGAATATTAATAATCTTATTTTTCATAATTACAAAGAATACATTGAATGTTACAGCAGTGGCCCGGAGCAAGAAGAAAATCTGACATGTACAGATTTTCCTTCACTTTTGACTCAATAGCACAAAAGTCAGAATCTGTTTTTGTGCAGCCCAGCCTTACACAACCTACATTTATCCGACCTAGTTTCAACTTTTTCTTGGCTGTGGCCCAATAACCTGAAGTGTCTTCCCCCTTTCTGCTTCCAATGTTGACATTCAACCGATTCACAGTTTTCATATTGGAAGTCTGTGATCTTATATTTTGGATGTGCTTATCTGAGCTCAGTGTGGACCAATCCCAATATGGAGACTAAATGAATGGCACTCGTAAAACGTAAATCTTTCAAGAATCCCAGCAACAGTCCAATTGTCCATACAGCATTATTTGAAGTGCAAATAAAAATGGTTCCAATAGTGTTTGTTTCCACAACAGTAGCAAAAACCTATTTCCTTGTATATTTTATATTCAAAGATTAAGTCTACCTTGAGGCTTCGGCCTGGCCGAACAGCCCGTCTCTTCATACTGCAGTTCTCAGTGGACTGTAGATTAGCTACATCTTAGTGCTTATTGTCCTTCATCTTATACATACACACATGCACACACCTCTCTTTAAAAGGCAATTACAAACTTTAAACAGTTAATAGACAGCAATTTCTAAAACCTCAAATATAAAGTTAACTTTTTCCATTTGCAAATTTCAAATTGTTGAATAACAAATGTATTTGATCTTCAGTTGAACACAAAACTGTGCTCCAGAGTTCGGAGTGAATCAGCTGTGCAGCTTCAGTCAAAGTCCTTTTAGCATCATATGAGCCTGTAGAATCCACACTGTTTACAATGTTCATTGATTACTGGTTTAGACAGACTTGTTTGTGTTGATAAAACAAAGAACTGTGCTTTTAGAGAGGTGAGACTGCCACCAAAACAAATTCCTTTAGCAAACAAAGCTATTTGGAAATACCACAAAAGCCCCATGTTGAACATGTGGCAACTCAAACACAAGCAAAACACATCTGAAATGTGTGTACAACAAATACTAACATGCCCACAGCCACAGAAAAACAAACACAAACAGCACAAACAAATGGTACCACTGCACAGTTCTGTTACTGTTCTGTTAAGGCAACATGGCCAACTGACAGACTGACAGAGTGCAGATTTATAAGCTGTAAGGGCGGCACGGGCAAAAACACAATTTACCTCCCACCCTCACAATATTTTCCTGTCACAATTTTACCTTGAAGCCAGCTGGGTTTTCATCTCAACCACATGAATTATCCATCAATATAGACTTCTGAGGACTAACGCAGCTGGTAGTCACATATCACAGAAACATATTAAACCAGTCTAAAATGTTTGTTTTGTTGTGGTCATGCTGATGGACAAGAGCAGTGACTTTGAGGGAACACCCAATGGATATCTTTATGCTATCAGTGTGACCCTGTTAACACACATGTAGCTAGGTTAGCCCATTTAAAGTTAGACAAAGGCCAGGTTTTCCACGCGGAGAAAGAACATAGACAATTGCTTCGTCTGCAGACTGCTCGCTGATTCCGGCACTGGGTTGTTTGCGCTAAATTCACATTGCAGTGATCCAGAATCAGTGTGGGAGTTAAGACTGGTTCAACTGCCAAGTAAACTTTCACCTGTGGTTTCCTGAGGCACTTCTTGAATAATAGATAAGTGAGTCAAAATTGATGTCGGCCCTTTTTAAAGATCTCAGGACACAGCACATCGTAGACTTTGTCCTCAAGTGCCTCGTGTTCTCACAGGAAATCTACATTGAGCAACTGTAAACAAATCAGCAAGGAAAAACACTCAGTTGTCCCGAGAGATTAGTCTTAACTGCTATTATGTAATGAGTATTTTAACTCATATTTGGTATGACAAGAAATACCTAAAGCCGCAGGACTACTTGTAGCTTGAAGCTGATACGATGACACATTTTTTGAGTGAATCCATTAGGATCACAGCAGTCGTGTGTCCCAGCCTTCAGGCCTGCACAAATATGACCTCGTTTTCATATTTGGCCTCTTTTTTTCAAACCAGCCTTTGCTGAAATCAGTCAGGAACAATTTGTAAACACATGGACTTACTTCTGTATTCTAGATATGCAATAATTAGGACTTTTTCACTTTATTAAACAATATGCTGCTGTATATGGAGAACTGGGAGGACGTAACTGACATTCATTCAGATACAGTGGTCATGCCAAAGACCATGTGTTCATATTTACCTGCAAGTTGGAAGAAAATACACAGTTAACTGAAAAAATGCCTGTCTATCAATTTTTCATTTATACCACAACCAATATGTTGCAGCAACAGTGGGTGCCTGAGAGGATGCCTTTTTTGATCAATCTATCGCCAAAAGCGGAGAGAAAGCACACAGAGGAGGAAAGAATCTGAGAGTTATTACTGTCAACAAGCATAATGTTTGCTGACACTGCTGGGATGCATGGGGGGGGGGGGGAGAGACAGACAGACAGAGAGAGACAGAGAGAGAGACATGATTCAAGCAGTCTTAAAGACACTGGGTGTAAAAACTTTTTTGATTCTTTTTAAAAAGACAGTACCTTTTGATCTCTCTAATGGACAATGAGGCTGCAAGCTTGTTTGTGCCTTTTCAATCATGTTGGTAGGAGAATATGACGTGCTGGAGAGTTACGACTCAAGAAGAACTCTAAAATGCAGCAATCCGCCGCTATGACAACACAAAAACTCTTGGTGACACACTAACATGCTTTGTTGTGTTGTGGAGAGTGAGCAAATGTAAAACACAGCAGCAGATTGTCCGACGAGGATCACTATCATTTTCAATATTTCAGCTGACACTCTCTCACACACTGTGTGTTGAGACGTGTTAGAGACAAATGGTTGGTGTCTGTATTCTCGTCACTGGGCATTGTTTTAAAATTTTCAAGACTTGTGCTGATACAATGCCTTAGAGATGTTCACATGTATGTTTTTCAAACGCCCTTGTGAACAGCTGCACAAGAAAAATCTCCTGAACAAAACATAATAAGATTTAAAACCATTTTCACACTATTTCAGACTATGAATCTGACTTAAATGCCAACTTTCGTCACAGGATGCTACACACACATCGCAGCAGTACGACATGCTGGGAAAACACATACAAATTACAGCCATAGTACATCCAAGAAACAATATCATGAGGGCATCGGCCCACATCTGTGCTCAACAGCTCAACAAGCGTTGACACACCAAACGTGGATGTACGACACCTTTTTCTTTTGCAATATTAACTTGCTCTTACCATCACAAACTTTCTTCAACTTTGTTCTCAGCACGTCATTCATTTGAAATATGCGATCTATTCTTTTGTGTGTACGTGTGTGTGTGCGTGTTTGAGTGTGAAAAACAGGTAACAGCCTGTGAGCAGGTCTGATCGATGACCATAATGGAATATTTGTCCTTAAGGCCATTCACAGCAGAGTCCCCTGGTAACACTAAAGTGCATCAGGGAGTAATTTATTCTTCTGTTACTGTTGGAGTGTGGGTGAGCAATGGTTTCTGTGTATGGTCATTCATATATGTGCAACTATACAGTATGTGTAAACATACTTTTATGCATGTGTGCTTTTGTACGACACAGTAGGATAGAGTGGGAAGCGTATTGATCTCTGCTGATACCTCGGGCTCGCCTATCGATCAGCAGAAAGGCTCAGCAGTGAGCTGGAGACAGAGTCAAGCTCTTACTTCATAGCCCCATAGCATCAGAGCATTATCTGAATTAGATGCAGCCTAATATGTCAATATTTCTGCGACAAGTATGCCACCACTGACGATACAACAATTACATGAGGAGAGCTACTTAAAACCTGCTTGAAGTCACTCAGTCTCTTTTTCCTTTTCTTGCTTTCTTCACTCTCATCTTCCCCCATTGGAAAGAATCTCCATTTTGATAAGCCATTCAGTGTCTTAAAGAGGCTTAATAAGTATGAATATCAAATTAAAAGTCAAAACGACAGATGATTATGTTACTTGTTGGCAAATTGCCGGTTTCATCTTTCCCTGAAACAGGTGACAACATCTCAAAACCAAAATGTACACTCAAAGTGTTTTAGGAAAGCTAATCTGCAATGGAAATAAGCCAATTTAACCCATCCTCACTGCAGAGCTGTGAACTCATTTCCATAAGTTGAACTTGAACATATGACTCCAGATTCAACCTGTTAAGATGCAAACCTTTACCTCTCTCATCTCAGATCAACCGTGAATGACAACATTACACATTTTAGTCCCAGTTATGATACAGTGGCCACTCATTCATACTGTTCTCTCTTAAGCCATTGCCTCCTCAGTGAGATTTCTCACCCTAACACCCCCCTACACACTCAGAGGGAAACTTTAATAAAAGTAGTAACCATGGTGATATAATACACTGCCCATTGTGTCCACTTACATAAACAATGAAACATGCAGAAACACACAGTCTATATGTAAGCAGCTCACACAAACATGAGAGCTTGCACGCATACACACCTGGTCGTAACCATGGCATTACCGCTCTACCTCAGGTTGGAGGTGGGAGGACAGCCACCAAAACACACACCCCCCTGGGGGCTGAGGAGCTGGGTGACTCAGACATTAGCAAACTCTACCAAACATGTTCATATATTCAGCTTCAAGATGACATGATTTCTCTGTTACTAAGGAGATGGTACTTAAACCTGCTGGAGATACAGTAACTACAGTATCAGAGGAGTGGACAGAGACAGTTTCCTTCCCTTCCTTAGTCTCTTGAAGGGCAATCATGTAGCACTAAGTCTAATTAGTCAAGTCAAGTTTAGTTCTAGAGCACACGTAAGCACAGTTTAATCATCAATTACAGCGCTGTACAAAGGAACATTATGATATAAAGTAAACAATAAAACACATAAGGACAAACATATGACAACGACAATGAACAAATAGGAATAGAATACAAAGTCATAGACATGACAACAGATTAAAAGAAATAGTGGGCAAAAGATGCCAGACAATTAACATGTGCCTTAACTGTAGCTTTAAAACAGAGATGGAACTAGTTCCACAATCATGGAGCAGCAACTACAAAGACTTGTCATCTTTTGAGGGACATACAAAAAACATATGTTGTCAGCTGAAAGATAAGAGCTCTGTCTCAAAGAATGTCACAAAGGTCTGTCATGTAACTAGCATAACATAAATACATAAGACTTAAAAATGACAGCATCAGGGCAATTAATGAGATTTATACACTTTGGAACACATTACCAGTATATAAGGCTAAACTAAAACATTGACATTTAATTTGGGGACTTATGCGGCACTCTTACTGAAAAGTCAAATGATAAATGGAGTTTTGTAGCGTGTTGAGTCAATTCCACTTAAATTTAAAATAAAGCCTGTAGTATGGAAGCTGTTTGTCATGTTGAGGGGAAAAAAAAAATCAATCTGGTGGATCATTGCCAAAATGAACAACAACTTAAACGTGCAAAGAGTTTGCAGTTTTAGTTTCATTCATTTCATTTGAGTATCTTTCCAAGCCAGGAGAAGGAACTACTCGCTTTTTTACGAGAAGCATTCCGTTCAAAACACATCTGGAGCCAAGACAGATTTGCATATAATCAGACATACAGGCACACAGATCGGTCTCCTGTGAGCATTTATATCAACACAGAGGAACTCCAATACACTGCCTCCTGCTGAGCGTTTGCGCACTCAGCCAGCATATTTTAAAGTAGAGATTTCTACTGATATGATGTCTGATGGTATCACTGTTAAAAAGAAACACTGTAACCTATTTTACAGTGATGGTGCAGTTTCAGGGGTGTGACGCTATAACATGCAGTGTCAACAGCTTTTTCTGTGTCCATTTTATTCCTCTCTTTACCTCTTCATGGTAAAAGACATCACCAGCACATGTAACACGCGACCTATTTCATTTGATGGAGGTGACACATTTAATTGGATTCCCTTGCAGGAGGCTCTTGAGAACATGTGGCTGACCTGTGAAGCGTGAAGCCTGGAGCCTACTGTGGGTCACCAGTCTGGCAGAAATAAACCACATTTTCTGCATTTCTCGCCCTGCAAGAGGAAAATCCTCCCTGAATGGGAGAGAAAGCCCTCTTTCAATGAGGGTTAAATACACACCAGCCTTGTCCCCTGCTTTTCTCTGCCCGTTTTCATCACGTCAGTTCGCACGCGCACACTCGCATGCCCACACACCACACACTCACTGCATGTGATGATTTTAACGCCTTTGATGCCGTTTTAATATGCCATGCTGGTTCCTTGCTTGACAACTGGGCCACCAGAAGTAATAACAAGACTGACAGCTGTCAAACACCGCAAATGACAGCAAAGAGGCGCAACACAGTCTGAAATCGCCCCATTAATCAGGAATAACTCATTAGCATCCTCGTGCGCTTTACAGACACAATGGCGGGAATCAAACTCAAACATGTACAACGTCTTTAATATCAAATAACAATTGAATACCATAACCTAATATATCCCTTTCCATCAATATCATCGCATTACATTCCTATATGCTCTTGTATACAAGCCTACTTATACACATTGTGTTTAAAATAACCATAACAAACATTACCGTAACATAATAACACTGTAAACAAGCTAACCCGTGTAACACTGATGTACAGTGACGTTTCTGGTTAGGCTACTCAAAAGTGAGTTTGAGCGGACCTTTAATATTTTTTTCGTCAGCCTGCTAAAACTGCGAACACAAGACATACGCTTGCTGTTATGGTGGGTGTGTGCGTTGTTATGAAATATTTATCTTAGTTCGTTTAAAGTGGAGAAAAAGTGACAAACTGGCATCACGCCTCTCTAATTTAGCTAACTTAGCGCTGCTAATAGTCTGTGAGGTACAGTAACAGTATGACATGTCCACGTTTACTCGGCATAAAAAGCGTAAATGTGATTTTTCACGCTGCTCTCTCCGCCGCAGACGTTATTAACGCCGCACTGAAACTAAACACAAAGTTTGACGGAGTTGCAGACACATACAGGTTACTTCCAGCTGCCTTCACAGCTCGGTGTTTTTCCGTAACCGTGTCGGACTGAAACCAGGTTAAACAGACATTCCCCTACCTGCAGGACACTGTGATTTCAACTTTGGTGGCCGGAATAGACGCGTTGAGGGGGTCGAAGTCGCCTATCGACGCCATGTTTAGGAAACTGTTGTTCATCCTGTCAAAAATTGTTTTGCTTGTCCTTTTCCCGTTTTCGGCGATCCAGCCCCTTTTTATGAGCGACGAAGGAGGACGGCGAGGAGCTGTGTGAGCGCCTCCGCGGCGAGAAGTGGAGCAAAGGTGCCGGAGAGGGAGAGAGGAAGAGAGAGGCTGAGAGATGTGATGTCACTTCTCCTTTTCTCCTCCTCTGTGGGTATTTCTCTCTTTTTTCCTTCTCCCTTCACTCTTCCTTCATCCCACTCTGCCACCCCCGCCTTTCTCTCACTCTTTCAGTTCAGTTCAGTTGACTTCTGCTCAGTTCATTTAAAAATTCAGTGCTTCAGATTCACTGGCATGGAAGTAACGACAATGCCACAATCATCAAGAAAATGGGAGAAAATGTGTCATGAAAAGTCTTTCCTGTGCGCGCGTGTGTGCGCACGTTTTCCTCTGCCCTCAATAGTCTCATTCATATCAGCTGGATTCAGTTTACTTCAGCTCAATTCAATCTGGGTTGTCGGCATGAAACACCCTCACCCCTTCTTGCATGGCCAGATGAACCTGTTAAAGACCCAGAGCAAAAAGCACTTTTGGGCCCCTGATGATGTACCCAGGGTTATTTCGGCTTGGCCTTGGAAACTGCAAGTTTATCCATGTTGCACACAGCAGGTGTAGACTTTGAAGATGTTGTGATTGCAGACGGGAAGGCTCAAACAAACGACAGTTGATTTGCATTATGGGAAATGTAGTATGTAGTTTTAACAGGCTCAACCTTTGACTAAAGTATGTCTTGAATTTTGCTGCTTTGATTTTGTTCATTTTTGTTAAACCGTATCTTCTAAGTCGCTCAGCTTCGAATCCCTTCACAAATGAACCCAAACCAGATTAGTTGCTCTTTTTGTCCAGTCCAGTTTTGTTTGTCTGTGTGTGCATGCATGTTCGCCCATATAGAAGAGTTTCTGTGGTGCAGCACATTCAAACCCCCTGCCACCCACCTTTCCAGTCTCAGGAGTCTGTAAGGAGATTATTAGTATTATTATTATTATTGTTTGTGTAGAAACACTAATAAGTCTCTCTCTATTTCCTCCCCTTCTCTCTCTCTCCGCTATGAGGATAAGCATCTGATTTAATTAACTGAAAGGGAGACCCTCCGCTGGCAGAGAATAGGATGACAGCATGATGAATGTGAAGGGATAAGGAGGGGAGTCACATGATGAGGACATTGTGTGTATGAGTGTGTGTCCAAAAGAGATCTACAGTACATAAGAAAAGTCAGAGGTGTGGTGTGTGTTTGTCATAAAGAATGTGTGTGTGCTATTAAAAAAATCTGATACTGTGTTCCTTTGTGTGTGTGTGTGTGTGTGTGTGTACATGCAGCTACGTGCAGGTGTACAAGGGTACAACAGAATACACTCTTCCTGACAAGTATCCCAAACCGCCCTGCTAGTGAAAGAGACAGTGCCTCCTCAGTTTTGCTATATGCAGCATAGATGTGTGTATGTGTATGTGTGTGGCTGAGTGAGTGAGTGAGTGAGTGAGAGAGAGAAAGAGAAAGCATTATGTTTAGATGATAGGAGTCATAGGATTTTAAAATGACGCATCTCAGTATTACTCAGTGTGTTTACTGGCAAGGCATGTCTCTAAATATAGCTGTCTTACAGACACACATGCATCGACACGCCCTAGGCTGGATGTGTGGCATGGTGGCAAAAAAACCATTAGGGCACCTTTGGGCAAACATCATGCCACCACCCTGTGACCACATGGATGGGTGGGGTGGAAGGGTTCATACACACACACACACACACACACACACACACACACACACACACACTCATACAGTGGCTGCAGACAGAAAGGCAGAAGCCATTTGTGTGAGCAAATATCACATCCTGGCCACCTGACCTTCGGCTGCTCAGAGCACCACTGGCATAACCCCTCTCTACAGCGCCCTCTGGTGTGTAGATGCTAACGCCTACCATTTGCTAATGCGTGAAACAAGCTGCCCACTAACAAAAACTAAAAGCTGTATGATACAAACATGTCTCAAAATTCTTCGCAATTTATAAACTAAAAATATGTTTTTAGTTTTTTTTTATTTAATAAGAGTTATTGTTGTTTTATTATTCAAAACTCTAATTTAAAATTCATATTTTTTACCACCAAAAAATACTTTTGTATCATAACAAAAAAGAAGAAACTGTTTTCACCCTGAGAATATGCTAATAAAATGTTCATTGTGGCTAACTCACTCATGAAGAGATAAGTAAAAAAAAAAAGTTTTCTTTTGTTGTTCGCATCAACAAACAATATTTGCCCGCTGGCCAAAATGTGCAATCCTACTCCTATTTGAAAGACAAATATGCCCAGAAAATGATTTTTTTTTTTTTGGTTATTTTTTTCTTATGCAGTAATCACTTTTCAAATAATTAGGTCTGTTTGTCTTTGTCGGAGGGACAAATAGTCCTCAACATGTGAATAAGGATCATGCTTTTCTCTTTTCTGTGGAGTGTTTTTAGTCAAAAGTATGTAAAAAGTGTAGTATTAGCATTTTTCCACTTTCACACTGTATTGGCAAGGGTCAAAAGCAGGGAAAAGCAGGGAATCAGCCAAACAAGACACATGTGGAACCGATGAACATGTAACATAGGTGACAACAACAGTCAGGAAGCACACAAAGAAACATAACATTCTGAAAATAAGCACGGCACAGTCAGGCTGTCTGAAGGCACTTGCATTTAGAGGGACATATTTTATATTATATCATGGAGTGTTTTGTTGGTTTTTTTCTTTTTTTGACACAATGACTCTGCATTGTGTCTGAATTGCTCAGGTGGATGCTACAAAGAAGACGCCTGATGATTTGTCTTTAATTGGAGCAGGCTCCTCTGACCGCATTCTGTGTTACAAAACGTATATTTTAGTTGAGAGAACGTACCTACACTTTTCTGGGTGTTTGTTTCTTATATGTGGGGCAAAAAAAACGGAGCTTTGGACAGGATGGACTGTAGACCAGAGTAAAGACCTGAGAAGTGGAGTGATGTGATCCACTGTCTTGGTCTTCATGAGGCCTCAAGCAGCAGCATTCTCAGTCAACTGTAAAGACACTGAATCGGCTAAAGAAAAACAAATGGACATTGTTCTATATCCTGCTGAAACATAATTATTGACCTATTCTTCAGGTGACTTTAGACAGACTTTGTAATTACCTTAATGTGGTTCTTGAAATTCAGGTCAGAGTCCATAGCTATACCAAGATTTTCAGTGTTCAGAAAGTCCTGGCACATCATTACAACCTGGCGTGGGGGAAACCCATGAAGATGACACTCCCTCTCAATAAAGAAATTGAAAATTGTATAAGATTCGTTTAAAATACATTGCCCTATGAAGAAGCTTCACCAGCGGCCTAGATGTAAGTGGAGAGAAGAGAGGCCATAGGCAAACAGCAAGCTTGGAGGCTGGAAACCATCAGCTCCCTGGAGCAATCTGCGCACAGGCAATCCTCCACTCAGCCAATTAACCAAACTCACCTGCAGCCCATCGCACATTCACAGGCACCACAACAGAGAGAGAACGAGATACTCGCATATGCACATGAGATTAAACATTTGAAGCTATCGGGAAAGTTTCAGGTGCAGGACTACATCTCAGTGCACCATTTCCAGGCTCCCTCTATATACCCTCTGAATCCTCTCCTTTCTTTCACCTTCACATTCTGCGCCTGTCCCTTTCTTTCTGTCTAAAGGGGTCTGTTGTGCCTGGGTGCTATGGCAGATTCCCCACTAAAGCCCCCCACAAACTCAGCAACACTTGAAGAACCTGCTCACATCCTTATCTTGGGAATAAATCATTTACATGTATTACTGTACTTTGATGGTGTGGTCCTTGCTCAAGAAACATGCCCACCTGTGAAAATATGACAGTGAGGTCAAAGCAGTGGATAGAAATATAAATGTTCATAATTCCAGTTAAATGGCTGACGCTCAAAGTTCAAGCTCTTTTTAGTCACTGTTCTGGAGCTTTTAGTCATTAGGATGTGTTAGTCTGGGCCTTTGATGTGACTGATGAGGTGAACTAGTGACAATCCGTTCTGTTTATTGGAAATGAAAACCAACACTGGCTGTGGAGGGTACAGAAAGAAGTCTCATATTAATTTGATTCAGCCTTTACAAGCTAGGAAAATGAGGCAATTGAATGGTTATGACCACATTACTGAGTTACCATGTGCATCACCTCAGTTTAGCGTGTTAATATGCTAGTATTAGCACTAGAGCCGATCCAAGTATTGTACAATTGGAGTTGATGAGAATGTCATTAAGTTTTTCATGGTGTATTAAGAATATGAAAGGAGATATTTCAGTCCCTACCGAACGGTGAACAGGCGGATTGTCACTGCGCTCTGCACCCATGGCATGCTAAAACATCACGCGTATTAGTTACAGGAGCCTCCTACACCAAGATAACAGGCATACCAGTTTGTTCAAAATAGAGCTGACTTGTACAGTAAATTTGACAGTTACATCCAAAAAAAATGCAAAAACATCCTTGGAGTTTTCTCTTTCAGCTCAGCTATGCCTAAATTTCCATGTAGTTATGATACCTAATGTGGTCGTTGACTCTCCACTACACAGGGCTCAGCTGAAGAGCTCTCTGGGTTTAATTCTCTCTGACACTTGCCACACAATTGATATTGACCTGCACTTACATGCGGAGAGCTTCCTTCTATCCAATATACACAAGAGCACACACTTGACCTGCTCACTACGGATGGTGCTATCATATCTCTCTCCAGTATTTCTGCCTGTTCACACACTCAAGATCTCCCGCTTGGTGTTCATCTCTCATAGTTTTTACTAATCCCCACCTCCACCTCCTCATGCTGCTCTCTTGGTCGAGACTTAAAAGCTCAAGCTGATTCAGTAAATGAAACACAGATGTTGGATCTTTGAAAGGAGCTGCCCTCTAATTTCATGCTAAAATGCTTCTGCCGGCATATTAAAAAATGTTGTTCTTCCCAATCTGTTTTGCTTGATAACTGAGATCTGCCGAGAGGGGACGAGGTTGATTTTCTGCAGTCGCATTAAGAGAGCGAGCAGCAGTATCATGGCTCATCAGTTCTGGTCATAAAGCAGCAGCGCTGGTATTTTTAGCCAGAGGATTCACTCTGTGGACGCTCAGAGATAGGAGCTGGGGTGGTGAATATTGACCCTGTCCTCCCGAGCCTCATTGCCACTCAGATAAACGTCCTTAACTACCACTTCGCTGCCTGTGCCTGTTCTCCCTCCACCTTATCTCTTCCCCTCTTTCCTTGTTTCTGTTTCTATCTCAGCCACATCTTCTCCCGCCTATGCCACCTTTGTTTTCCATGTGGCTGTCAAATAAAGACAATGCAAATCTGGTGGGGGGGGGGTTTTACCCCAAAGGTTGAAACGAACAGCTCAATGAATGAAAACAAAACATTATTGCTGCTAATGATGCCATTTATTTTTTGATCTCATCCTAAGGTGAAATCAGTCATTATGAATATGTCATTATATATGAGATGAATACATTTCTCTTGCCAATTTGATGTATTTTCATAGCACAAATACTGTAGGCCTTACAGTATTTGTGCTATGAAAATGTGTGCTATGTGTGTGTTTCACACATACACACACAAACCGGGCTGAATCTCATCCCAGGCCAGTTCGCATAGAAATTAACCTGTATTGATTTTAATCCCTCAGTAAATACGAAGCACCTGCAGCTGTACAAATCACATTATCCAGACAGATTTAACTGTGACACAGGAGCATCCGGCGGGGGCCCCCACGCACATCACCAATCAATGTGTTCACTGAGCACATTAGAGGAGGACACATTATCCAAACTCATCATAGATTACGCCACAATTAAACTGAAAGTGGAACTCTCAGCCCACGCTGTCTGTGCGAGAAGTCTTTATTGATTTCTGGTGAAACCTGATCGTCAACCTTGTACACTCGTGTGCCAGGGATATGAGTATCATTGAATTTCTGCAGACGGTGAACATGCAGAGGAGCTGGAAGGACGGAGATTTAATGGCCGGGTAAGTTATTTTAGGCAGTCATGTAGGTGTTTCCCTAGTAAGATTTCAGTAACCTCTCCTGTCACTGGCCTGCATACTAAAAGTGAGCAGACAGACTGCAGAGTGTAAGCGTAGGTAGTTTGATAGTTTGATAGACAAACTCATGGGCCTACACAAGGTCAAACTGTCATCAAATATTGACTGTAGGCTGATCCGATGTCTGGGAAAGCGTGTAGAGTTTTGGGTAATATTCATAAACGTGTAAAGTCATCATCCCAGTTTACCAACTGAGTTATTAAATTAGCTACCAGGTATAATATGTAACTAATGTGAGCCTCTGTAGTAGGCACTTGCTTGTTAGAATCATACAGTATTGTTTAGACAATGAGGACAAGGTGGCAAGCTCATTTCCAAGCTGTTATGACGTTAATGCAAATCAATCACACTTCTCAAAATGAGAGATAATCAGTCTCCTGTCTAAACCAGCAGAGAAAGGAAATAAATGATGCCGAGCTAATCCGGTTGAAAGATGCATTGTGGGGAGGCGGCGGAAAGCGCTCATTAGAATAGCATGAAGTCCAGTAGAAACACAAGCAGACACGAGGCAGTGTGAAGGCAGCCATGAGTCAATGTTCTGCTCCTGCGAGGCCAATTAACACTCTGCTGCTCCCAGTACAGCTGAACATTAAATATTGATCCTTCCATCACTGTTCACATTAATTTGTGTCTTGGGGGGAGTTTCTTACCCTTTTTCACCTCTCTTCATCTCTGTCTGTCTTCTGCGCTGGAGTAATAGGATACAATATTACTGCCTGAAGTTATAATTATAGGGGGAATGAAACCAGCTGCAGATAAATTATGATTTTGAAGGCAGAAAGGATCCAGATATTATTTGGTTTTTTATTTGTTTATTTATCTTATTTATCTCATGTCATTATCATTTCCTAATAATATGAATTTGGGGGTAAGTGAGTCCTAAAAACAAATTATACAAATGAGAAAATGTTAAACAGAGTGCCTGCAGCTGCTTTCATTCAAAATCTTAAAAGACCCAGACTGCGTCATACACATTTTTGCCAGGGATAAACAAGTCTCATGAACACAAAACTTGCCAGAATATCAAATTCAATATAATTAACTATTCTATTACACCATCATTATACAGTATCAACACCATGTGGTCATCATACATTAATACATGGTTAGAAAAAATAAAGATAGGTCAGTTGTAAAAGCGCTTTTTTATTTTAAAATGTATTTCACACTGAATCTGATTTCTTAAATCACTTGAAATTGCGCAGAAGGAAGAAAACAACCGTCGTATTTACAAAGAGCAGATTTACAGTCAACTTTCAACGTAACATACAACTGCAATTAAAAGGATGATTATGTTTTTAAGCATCTCATTTGATTTATTCTCAATTAGGGAAACTTACAGCTCATCATGTTTCTTTTCTGGGATTATTTATGAAGCAATTCAAGTGCAAGTCAGTGGGACTGAAAACCAGTCAGTTCAGTTCTTTGTAATTATTTTCAGTGCAATTATTCTAGTCCCATTAACTTTAGCATTGCTATCACTGTCTACCTGTAATATCCAAAACAGCAGCAGGTCTTTTTCCAATAAATTCAAAAGACACTAATGACATAGTAGTTCATGATAAAATGGTGTGCCTAAAGAAATGTCTGCAATTATCAGGTATAGTGATTTCACTAGCCTCAGTTTAGGATTTATTACAGGCACTGATAATACACCTCCGATGATCCAATGTGGTCTGTGCAGTCCATTGTCTATGCTCTGGAAAAGAGGTCAAAATCTGATTGATCAGCAAGACACAACAGAGTCAAAAGACTGATACAAAAATAAATAAATAACATTTTAGACTCACATTTAAAAGACTGAATGACATTTGATATGGTCTGTGCGTTTGACAGACACTAATACAGCAGGGGTGAACGTTACGGCACGTGCAGAACAGAAAGAATTGAAAAACACGTCCTCTTTATGGAACAGATATCTCACAATATCGTGACATCGGAATGAAAGGTGCTTGAGTCCATCAACGTGAATGTTTTACAGCTACACAGCTGTAAGACTGAAGCAAAGGTTTACTCATAGCGCCCACTGCCAGTGTCGTACTCAGCTCTGGAAGTGTTGCACAGCCAGAGAAAGTGAATGCTCAGTGGGTGACCTTTTCACTGAAAGATCAAAACCCTGGAAGTGAAAGAAGGTTTGCTGGAGACCGAAGAGATGCGGGTCAGAGAAGCCAGAGGGGGAGCGTGCTGACAGGAAAGTAAAACTGAAACACCACTTAAGGCTACTAAGTCTTGGAAACAGTCTCTACATCAACCAGAGAGTAACCAGAGGGCCAGCTGTGTGTGTGACTGCTGACAAACACATCACTCACTGACACCGATGCTGTTTGGGGAACACAGAGACGCCTTAATATTTTAATCAGGATGGTCGATTTTCTGATAAAATGCAGGGTTTAGCTGTGGGTTGACGTTTTTTCCCTCCAACAACACGACAACTACAAAACCGAGACCTCAGTCTGACCTTTTGACATGCGTCTGCAAAATCACTGCAGAGGAAACGAAGAAATAACTGATGGAACTTGGAAAAAAAACAGGAGCGACGACCCAAAGTTGCAGTGACGACACGCTAGCTAAGTTAAGGCTAGCTGGTGAAAGCTAACTGACCCACAATTTTCTGCATTTGACATCTGACCGACTGAGTTTGTTACACCGCGTGTATAAGGCAGTGACTACAAAAAGTAATACTTATTTGAAACAGGACCCTATTTAACGAGTGCAATTATATGTGGAGGACTCCTGCGTGTTAGCAGAGGGTTTGGCAGTAACAGCTCAAAGATAAGACCATGACAGTTTCAGTAGTTATTTGGTCCTTGGTTGCAGCGTGCACACATACACGGGCACACACATGGGCACACACACACACGCAAAATGACTTGGAGAGCAAAAACACAGCACGTCATGAGGACACACAGGAAAGACTCAGTTATTGCTGGTGAGCAGAGCAGTAGAGCTCCATTGTCCTGTCATGGGACTACTCTACAAGCTTGGTTTTGAGGGACAAATACACGGTGCGAGAAAGGACAGCATTGAACACTATATGCATAGAAGGTATCCATGTTGTCATGAACTAAGGAGAGGAATGTAGGACGCACAGGAGAGGCTCCTGGATTAACACAGATCCATAAGTCTATGTGTATTTACTCTCATTTTATTGTTTTCTGCCACAGTTCTGCCATGAAACGTGCCGTCCGCTGCAGCTGCTCCATGGTTCTTGGCGCTCCACTGGAGACTTTGAGGCCCCACTGTGAGCCGCCTTGACCTAAAATATCAAGTAAAGTACGCTCAGTTTGAAGCACTGAGAGCAGTCGCATCCAATTAGACTTCCCTGTAACTGATCCCTGCGGACTGTCAGTGAAGGATCAGGGTTTTTTTTAAAGTTTATTGTTCAGGCTGGGAGTCACACTTTCTTCCCACAGACCCACTTCAACACAACCAACGCAAATCGAACGTGATGCAGTTGCCTCACAGCTAAATTTGGATTGGTCCTCCTCGATTTCAGGTTTGTTCTGTGATTATGAGGAAAAAGGTGTCAGTGGACTCCTTCCTCCAGAGATCCCTTGGCCTCCCAAATCCTCACTGTGCGGTCACTGCCAAAAGACACACACCAAGAAGAAAAAGTTCAACAAAGCCTCCTTCTACTACTCAATACTGGCTTCAGATACAGCATATTTGAGATAACTGCGTCACTATAGCTGAGAAGAAAGGGAAAGATTTCATATGAAGATGACTCACTCTGAGGCAGTGAACAGTTGGGTGCTGTTGGTGGCCAAGCCGTTGATGGGACTGTCATGTCCCCGGACCTCGCCAAGGGGTGCAAGTGAGTCGGCGTGCCAGAGGCGCAGGAGCCCTCCTCTGCATCCGCTGAGCAGCACTCGGGAGCCTGGCACCACGCCCAGAGCGCTAACCCAGTCTGCCTGAGCACTGACCGACTGCTGGAGGAGACAACAGCCACAGTTTATTCTGAATCTCACATCAAACTGTAGTTTTTTTTTAGATATCCTTTGAAATCTGTGAGAAAAAAAAGCTTTGGGGTTCTGAACATATGCTATGCTGCTTTGGTATCCGTGTACCTGGAGCAGCTGTTTACTGGCTAAGTCCCACTTCTTGATGTAGTAGTCTCTGGAGCCGCTGTAGAAAACATCTCCGTGGACAGCGAGGGACTCCACGCCGTCCTGATGAGCGGGATCAAACGTATGACTGGAGCTGATGCTACCCTGAGCCCCTTCTGCCACCTCGAACATCTGGAAAAACCACAAACAGTTAATTGCTTATGCACAGACATGGGAATGTATTTTACTTCCAGCTATGCGTCACTTACTTTGATGTGATGGTCCTTGGAGCCGGTGAGAACGACATCCTGTCCGTTGCCTAAACTGTCAACAGTCAGGCACATGACAGGTCCCAAATGGCCGGTCAGCTTCCCAGTGGACACAAACCTGGAGAGAGAACCAAGATTAATTCTGGTTCATCTGAATAGTTTGTGCAAGTGAGACTCAAATCTGTCTTTGAACTTACTTGCGGAGGTCCCACATGCGCACAGCGTTGCCAGCGGCAGCATAGAGGAAGGAGCCAGAGGGGTTGAGAGCAATCTGGTTGATCTGACTCTCCCCTGGTGGAATGGATAAGGTCCTGACAGAGGAAGAGACGTCCCCCGAGCTAACCTGGCCTGACGACCTAACATCCACAATATTAATAAATAGAAGAATCCTCATTCTGGGTATTACACACTACAAACAGTACATGTCAGAAGATGAAATGGAGTTACTTACGTGAGCGTGCGGATACACTTGGCAGAGTCTCGTATGTCCCAGACTTTGATGTAAGCAGTAGAAACTGTAAAGACGAGACTAGAGGTGTATCTGAAATTTAACAAGAAAAACAAGAAAAACAGACAATTATTCATTCAAATCTCCTCAGGTACTATTACAAAATATTATTATGACTTTATTTTTGTGTTTTCTGTTGCTGTATACACATACCTGACTGAAACCACACTGCTGGGATGATCTGCCAGAGACATGATCTCCTGACCGGTCACCAAGTTCCAGACTTTACATGAACGGTCTGAGAACACGCACGAAGCACATGTTAGAGACATGCTGAAAAAATTCAAAGAAACAGGTATGTTCATATGAAGTATTAAAAACTTGTAAACAATAATAATTTTTTTTTTTTTAACCTTTGGATCCTGTGAAGAGCAGATCATCTGTAGCATCCACGCACAGAACGGGCTTGGTGTGGCCCTCTGCCACATACACACATTGAAGTTTGACCCCTCGGCTGTTTTTAGGGGCTGTTACAGGGTTGATCACACCTCTACAATTCCCATGACATGAATAAAGCTTTAGTTTGATCATACAAGCGACCTTCGTTGAATTCCTATTCAAAAAGCAGACTTTAGAGATGAATGAGGAGCTGAACCTTACCGATGGCCTTCAAATACAGGAGACTCCTCCAACCTGAATTAAAATAAAATCAAATGAAAAAATTACTACACAGTGTAAATATTTTATTTGCTCTGGAAAAGAAAAAAATACATAAACATCAACTTTGACTATCAAGTGTAATCATTATTGTACTTCTCAAATATTTGTGTTGAATGATGCAGCCTGTTAACATCCTGCACATTTTAAAATCATATCATATATTTCATATATTTCAGCTGAAAGGACATGGTCAGTTTGAAGTAAAACATGTAAAGGATCATTCATACTGATGGCACCTCTCACTTACAGTGATTTGTAGTCGCTGCCTCTGGTTTTAGCCTCTGCTGTGCTAAGCGGAGGTGTGTGAGTGGGTGCCGGGATGTGTGTCGCTGTGGGTCCTTTCTCTTGCGCCTTCCTTCGGCTGAGGGGCGAGCGCTCCAGTTGCCTCCTCTCAGTCCCTGTAGGTGACCTGGATCCAGAACTACACACATACAGAAGAGCCATTTTGTATGAGTAATCAAGATCGCTGACATCTTGAATGATGAACTTGTGATAATAATGAAATAACTTGGGAAATTTGTCTGTGTCTGAGAAACGTCGCCTTAAACACTTACAGGGCAGCTGGCCGCGCTGACAGTGCAGATGGGGAAACAGTTTGCTCGCCGTCAGGAGTCTGACCGAGTGCGTGACCCTGCATGTCTGCCGGCCCTTCCAGGCGCTCTGAGAGGGGCAGCAGAGGGGCCGAGAAGTCTCCAGTGGGGGATTCGCGGGACAGATCCCCACTGCTGGCGTACAACAGCTCCATCTGTGTAGTGGTGCGCCTGCGAGCCTGAGGGAGCAGAATAGTTTGGCTCGATATTCAGCTGACTCACAAGTCAGTGGAACACTTAGTGATTATTCCAAGTCATAATAACTACTGTGGAAAGGATAAAGTTGCACTTATAGGGAGTAAGACGGGACTTAAATATGTTTAGAAAACCATTTGCCTTTATTCTTACATGGCTCTACTTGGATTAGTATACAGGGTGTACAGTACCTTGCCTCTTGGTCTGGATTCACCACATAACTTCATAAGATCTGATGCCAGTGTGCTGAAACAGAATCAGGGATTTTCAATCAGCATTTGCCTCCATATTCATGTTAAGCAGGTATGAAGCCACTTTACTTACCTTAGTTTAGTGTGTTAGCATGCTCACAATCGTTAGCGCCAAACACAAAGAATTACACAGTCTGACGTCAGTAGTTGCTCATCTATTTGCTCATAAACTGAACCTGTGGCCGGATTGAAATGTTGACCTGATGGTGAAGGGACCACCAAAGTTATTACAGTTCTAATATCTGCACACAGTTGTTGAGATTTGTCTGTTTGTATCCACAGCGGTGGACTGACTGACTAGCATTACTTTGCAGCTGATGTGGCTAAAAACTTTTATATGACTCTAAAACTAAAAAAGATGTTAAACGTAAAGTGAAATAAGATTTTAGTGAGAAATCTGCTGTAATAAAGGCAAGCTAAAGCTCCAACTTTCCACTGGGAAATTTGCTATTATTTCATATTTTTATTTGCTTTGTGAGTTTCTGAGACCTCTATCTTATCAACATGATCAATACATTACTTACAAATGCCCAATGTATCAAATGTGATACAAAAAAATCTAACAAATGATATGGCAAAAATTTAGTTTTTTTGGAAATTTGGGATTTTGTTAAAACGTTAAATAAACAACTCAGTTCCAAAAAATTGGCTTTTTGATGTGTCAGACTAACCCAGACTACAGGGTTAAGCAGTTGTAGTAACATCTTTGTGTAAGCCCGTGTGATTCCTGTTTCATAAGTATATAAATAGTAGTTCTATCGTTAAGTTTCCATGACATTTTTCAATGAACAGGAGCAGTTTAAAGCACATTTGCCGTTTTTGTATTAAATATTGCATCTGCAGCTCATGTTTTAGCAAAGCTGACATCTACTAATGCTGCAAACCAATGCCGTTGACATTACGCGTGTTTTGTGGTTACACCTGTGCAGGTTGGTGGACATCGTACACCTTTACCATTTGTATTACTACATGTAGGTGTGGTAACCTCAGGTGTCTCTCGGCTCTGCCAAACATCAGCCTGAGCAGAGGTCTAATCAGCCAGGATTAAAAATGATCTGTGTGAAAACAAAACACTACTTAAGTGCTGGAGTCCTGTTCAACCACACAGGTGTCATGAATAACACTAACTTATTCTGTTTAAGTGTCCCAGCCAGACATAAGAAGACATTTAAAATGACACAGTGGCAGCCAATTAATATCAATTATACCTATGCTTTTCCCATTAGAAAGCCAAATCTCTCTTCATTGTAAACATGACATGCTAAACTACATCAGCATGTATATGAAATGTGTATCAAATTGTGTAAAAAGTGATAATGTGTCTGTGTTTACCTGCCCTCTGTGGCTGGACTTGCAGCGGACTCGTCACTACTGCTGTCATCTCCATTTTCTGCAACGTAAAAAACACAGACATTAACACACGCAGTGGAAAATGAGAATTTATTATTCAAAGCCAAGAAGCATTTTCCTTAATGGCAGTGCATCTGCTATCTAACTCTATTTTTCAATCAGTTCACAAAGCTAAATTTTACAGCACAACAATAGAGCTCCAGCAGTGGATAACAAGGTCACAGGGTCACCAGTTTTAGTTTTAAATAAGGGGGGTATTAGTGTACTGCAAGTGACAGCTACAGATTCTACCCTGTGTGAAGAAAGACTGGAAAAAGCATGAGAGGAAAGGAGGATACAAACACAGAAACACTAACACAAACTGCGGTGAACACAAACTTTAGCTTTGAATCCCGCTGCAGTGGTTTATTTGGGGTTTTTTTCTTAATTTCTGTTTAGTTTTGGTGACAACAGCCAGAGTAAGTGGGACTTGCTAGCAGGTGTTGGGGTAAAAGAGGTAACTTAACACATCATGCACGTCATGGCAGAGTTACTTCAACTGGTTAGTCTTTATTAGGAGACCGGAGGGTTGATGCACACCACAAGATTTCTCTAGTTTAAAAAACAGTTGTAAACATATTTAATGCATCAAATGTAAACAAGATGATTTAAAGGTCAGAGACCTTTGGTAAATCAAGTGTAATACAATGCCATCTTGGCTGAGTCTTTACATCTCATTGTTTTAGGAGAAATAAGAAAACTAAATGTGTTTTTTTGGAAACAGCATTGAGTTAAATTACATATTTACCTCTAACTGGGGGTAAATGTAGTGAAAATCTTGTATTGTGCATGTGCCACGCTCTCTCAAACGCAGTCACATTGCTATGCATCTCATACTCACCAGGTGACAGGTAACCTAACTCTGAGTTTACACCAACACAACAAACAAAGAGAACAGCCAAATCAAAAATCAAAGGTGATAATGAGAAAAGGGCTACTCTTTATTTTACAGGCCGGCTTTATGTTTCACAGAGAATTCAATCAGGAAACGTCAAAGTATCAACACAAAGGGAACTGAGGCGTGTAAAATAAAATGTAGCCACACGGTGAGAGAAGTGATGATTAAAAAAGGTGATTTGCGGAGGCCGGCATCCATTCGCTGGTGTTTTCCCCACCTTGCAGAGCGCTGCCCAGCAGAGCGTCCAGCTCCGGGTTGATCTCAGCTTTCTCCTTCAACATGTGGAACAGCAGCTGGTTCTGGGTGGCACTGTTGATCTCCGTCTGCTTCAACCTGCCCTCCATCACCTTCAGCTGGGAATCTTTCTGAGACGCCTGCAGACCCTGACATGGACAGGTTATCACCAGCAATTAGTTTGTGCATCTTACAAATAAATATAACACAAATAAACAAAGCTATGTGGTCTATGTTGTTGGAATTCCTTCTACTTCTTGCTATTTGCTGCTGGGTTCCCTCACTGGACCAATTAGGTTTCATCAAATCTAATCTTATCTAATCTAATTGAAACCTTAATCTAATCAAGCTGCTCCATTTAAAGTCTCATTGAATTCAATCTCATAAAGGAGCCATGGCTACGAAAGCAAGCCCATGATGAGCAGACAAATTGAATACAAGTTGCCACAACAACCAACAGTATACACCAGCAATCTTTGATGCAATCAAATCAATACAGTCCATTGATTTTGACAGACACGGGTGTTAAATAAATAAATATGGAATTTTGTGATTGATCAGTGTTGGTTTATCATAACACAAAGCTGCTGGAGGTAAAAGCAAAGGATTTATCAGGTTAATTAAGTTGTTATCAGTACATGAATGCAAACAAAGACACACTAATAACATTATGACTTTAATAACATTGAGTCAGCGACGGCAGCAGGTACCTTATTGATGGCCATAGTCATGAAATGGTCCAGAAGGAAGCGGGCCTCTGATAAATTACATGAGCTGATCACTGCGCTCACATCCACGGTGTCTCCTTCCTCCTGCAGCCCAGAATAATAACATATTCAATAAAGTGGCATAGGAACAAACCTCAGTCATTGGTTTAACCTTAAAGTAACTTGTCTAATATTACAGAAGAATACTTTAGGAAATAAACTCACTTGCTATCTTGCAAAGAGTTTGTTAAGAATACTAATGATACTCTTAAATCTGTCTGTTAAATACAAGTTGAAGATTAGCTTATTTTAGCATAAAGAAGGAAACAACTAGCCTGATCAGTCATCTCCCCCTGAAGTCCCAGACAAACTAGGTGCACACAGTTGTCATTGTTTATCTACCTGCTGGGTGCTGTGTAACTAACCAAGTGACAATGCTAAGTTTAGCTTGCTTGCTTTTATGCATCAGTGTAGATTGTGTGGATGTTAACTATAAGAGTGTGACATTTAAAATGCTGCTGGCTTTGACAATAGCCTAAATTAGCAAGTAATCTTAGCTTGTTCTGACAGTTCTCCATGTATGCAGAGTCAAAGCTAGCTAGATTTATAAAAGAGTTTTAATTCATTTTAATGCATCATTTCACTTCTAAAAGTTATTTTTTAAAGCAGTGACTTCCTGTTTAGGTGGCTGCTTCTGATTGGCCAGCAGTGCTACTAATGTTAAATTACAATCAACCAATTGCCATTACTTTACTTTACTTTACTAATTAACTCCTAAGTTTAAATGGTGCAACCCAATTTAGTGACTCACTAGTTTGAAATAGGTAGCAGTTAGCAACCCGACCCTAAGTCTGCATTGTTTTTAGAGTTCATTTGTGTGTGAACCAACATGGGACATCAGGGGCTTCCCACACAGATATTCAACACTTCAGCTTACACAGCTTTATAAGATTAGCAGCAGCCACATGGTTTTTAAAGCCACTTGGACAAACAGGCATGTGATTCAAGCAGTTAGCTGCAGTAAATATCCACCATTTTTCTTCCTCTCACTGTTAAACTTACTTACTTACTCACTCTTTAAGCTCAGTATTAATTCATTAAAAACTATGGAAAGAGCACCTGGGGAGTTTAACAGAGTGCCACATGAAACTGTGAGGCCATGCAGAGCAGCTAATAATACTTGTGTGAACTTACACAAACAAACTGCTGCTCAGTGTGCATCTTTGGGCTGCTGGACCTAGGTTTTTGGCTGTATCAATTAGCTGCACTGCCAGTGGGTCTACTGATCCATTGTTATTCTGACAAATAAGCACCAAATGTTTGTTTTTGTAAGTGGTGCCCAAAAATCTGTCAGTGGCACTGAACTGTGCAATTATTTCTCTATTGTTTGCCTGAGGGCTACAGTCCAGTACATGCGTATACTAGCTAATGAAGCAGTGAGACACATCGCTACTGTTATCAACTGTGAAAAGTCAAACCATGGCAGTTATGTCCCCATAAAGAATCTACAAGCGTTATAATGAACAAGGAATACGGTTCTTGGGATTCTTCACAACCTCACCTTTGCCTCCTCCATCTGCATGATGTTGGCCTGGCAGTCGGCGATGCTGTCGTTGATATAGTCGATATTGGCGTTTAGAGACTCCAGCTCCTCGTTCAGGGAGGCCAGGAAGCGGTCGGCATCTGCGCCCTCTGCCACCATCTTTTCTTTCTTCCTGGACACTCGCTCCCTCCGTTTGGTCAGTTCCTCCCGTTGCTATAGGAGGGGGAATTGAGCAGAGACCACAATGAGAGAAACAAAAGATGAATGACAAACAAATAGACACCACTTTTAACACATTTTACAGCATTGACTTTGAACTTTGGGTTTTTGGAACTATAGTTTAAATTTCATCATATATGTATATTCAGTGCAAAAGGTATATACAAAAGGTTTATAATGCAAAGGTTCACTGACAAATCTAACTTTCCATTCGTTGTAAAAGAACAGGACACAACACAATTTCATCTCTTCCTGCTTTATTTTTCCTGAATCTGGTGTTTTACCTTCAGCAGTCTGTTCATATCTGTCTCCATGTTAGAGATGGTCATCCTCTGCATGATGATGTCACTGATGCGTCGTTCCAGTGACTGCCATTTGGCCCTGGCTGTCCTGCTATGGTAGATACTTCCCATCCGCACTGGAGAACTCCTGAAGATATAAAGATAAAGACAGGAGGACTTTTTTTAGAAATGTTATAAGCTGTGTAATACACACCTCAATACACATTTTAACACACTAAGATGCCATACCTGGCTCCATTGGACGGGGATGCTCCAGACGTATGCAGCCTCCCTGGGATGCCTCTATGCGATGGCTCCTGCAGAGGCTCAGGTAAGCTCACCTTCCTGCTCGCCTTCCCAGACATGGGCCTCACCTGCCGCCTAAGAGCTGTCACCTGACACAGTTTGCAAATAAATAGAACATTTGTGCACATCGGAGTGAATGGCGAAACAATGTCGTGACACTGATGTGAGTGCGCGCATCTCACCTCTTCATTCTTCCTGCGAAGAATCAACTCCTGTTGTCTTTTCTGGGCCTCCATTTGTTTCAGTTGGTGCTGTAAGAAGAAATGAATGTGTGAAAAGACACAGCCACCTGGAGTGAAAGCTCCAGATCCAGGCACAATCATATTGATTTGAGAGAATGAGATATGATGTATTAAATATGGTGTAGTACCGGCCCAAAAACCATGAGTCTAGTGTTGACTGTCTCTTTGCTTTTTTGTGAAATACGACTACTGTGAGAAATAATATGTCAGAAAAGAAATGAAACTCTCTGTGTGAGTGTTTCCATCCCTGTCACCTCTGCTCTGCGCTGGTCTTTCTTCAGAGAGGCGATCTCCCTGTTCTTCCTGCACTCTGCGGCTCGGTTTCGTTCCTGCTGCTCCTTCATCTGACGCATCAGTGCCACCTGGTGGAAAAGAAATGTACAACACAGGAGGAGGAGAATCAGCACAGCAACAAAGCGAGAGAGAAAAGGGGTGAAAAGTAAAAGAAATAAAAAAGAGTCTTTACCTTGGTCTTCTTCATCTCAGTCACATCCAGCTGGAGTTTTTTGAGCTGCTTCTCGTACTGTGACTGGTTCTTCAGGAGGCGGGCGTGCTCCTTCTGCGCCGACTGGAGCTTCTGCAGCTCTTTGTTCATTGAGCTCAGCTTCCTCTCATACTCCGCTTTGATCCTCTTGGCCTTCTCCTCCGTCCCCGACTCCACGGAACCTGCAGAGGAACAAGGAAAGAAGAGCCTATTTCTTTGTTTTGTTTCTTAGGCTGGAATGGAAGAAGCTTTCTGTATCTTTCCTGTCTCAGAGTAGAACGTTTAGTTGACTAATCAATTAACTGTCAACTACTAGGATTAATGACAATCATTCACATAATTCATGAATCATTTTATGTGATTTTTTAAAAAAAAACCCCAATGTCTTGATTCTCCTTTTTTAGATTTTAGAGTTGTTTTTTTTAGATTAGATGAGATTAGATTCCTTTATTAGTCCCACACTGGGGAAAATACAGAGTTCTGTGAAGGTAAAATGAATATCTTTGGGTTGTAGTTTTAACGAAACATTCTGACATCTGACATTTTATGGACCAAAATACTAATTAATTAGTTGAGAAGATTATCAACAGATTAATCAATTACGAAAACTAATGTTAATCATTTGTGGCCTTAGTTCTGATGTACTTGTTCTCAGGGCTGGTCACCGAAGTCAAGTTCCTGTCTACATGTGCTTCTTACCCATGTTGTGCAGCACCTTGTCCCTCTCCAGCTGTGTGTCCTTGATCTTGTTCTGCAGCATCATCAGCTTCTGCTCATACTGCTGCTTGAGCGTGTGCAGACGCCGCTGGCTGTTCTCCAGCTCGTCTATCAGCTTCTGCTTGATGGCGATCTCACAGGTGATGTTGGCCAAGTCAGCTTGGACGTTGTCTGCCGCACAAAAACACCCTTAGATCCCAATCCGTCTTCTAGCTTTAACTATGAGTTAATGGAAGAGGCAGTGAATTAAGGCTTGTCCTGCTTCAGCTAATCATACCTTTCTCCTCCAGTTCTTCAGAGTCGGAGTCTTCAGATGTGTCATCTCCTCCCATGTCAAAGTCGTCCTCCTCTCCATCTGCATCCTCGCCCTCTTCGTGGTCACTGCCCTCCTGGCAACATAAAAGCACACATATGGAGAAGACATTAAGAAATGTGCAATAAATATCATTAAAAAAGCAAATCCAGCAATTTGATTTAGTGATTCTCCACCTACCACATCTGCCTCCTCGTTGCCTCGCTCCTGCTCGTTGTCTGGCAATTCCTCTTTGATAACACTGGAACAGGAAAAGACGTTTAGGGAGCTACCAAACAAGACATATTTGCTCTTCTTGCAGACTCTGTAGATCAGATGTGAAATTATCTTGGATTCATATTAAAACAATGATGGATAAAGTACACATGCAAATGATTATACACTTGATCAGATTGGGAAAAGATGTGGAATCAGTGTTGATTAGTGGATGATTTCAACGATACGTTGGGACAGACAGAATGATCACAAATGTTTTCAAAAACAAACTCCAACACCAATTTTTTTACTGTTAACACACTACTTATGATGAGATCTGATTAACATCTTTCTGTGTGCAGTAAAGAGGAGGAAAGAGACAAAACACAAGGGTTAACAGGAAGAGGTAAGAGCTGGTTAAAATATCTGCTTCCCTCCAGGAGTGTAAACCACCTGTAGGTGCAGAAGAAGTTAGAGATTAGTGACTTTGGGAAAAGGGAGATTTGGGTTTGGACTGAGTTCAACAATCAACTGAGCTCCTGTCAATTACGGGTAATTGAACGGGATTTCAGATTTGACCCAATCCTGGATGGGATGTAGCAAACCTGGCTTGTTCAACTGGCGTGTGGTGGTGATTCTCTTCATATCGCCTCAGTCTTCAGAGAGAGAGGGCACGGAAGAATGGGCAGTGAGGTGGTGGAGGTGAGGAGGAGGTAGAGGGGCAGGGACAGGGGTTTGCAGACAGGCCGCAGAAGTTGGGGAAAGTGAGGGAATGTTACAACACGGGAGAAAGACAGAGTGAGAGAAGAGCAAGAAAGAGCAGGTGAATGCAGAGACTCTCGCAAACACAGTGTGTTCAAATGATGAATCCAGATTATGGAGATGCAGATGAGAGAGTTTGCCTAAATAGAAGCTCACTAAATCCCTCACTTTGAATGCATAGATCTCAAGTTAGTAAGTATTGAAACCAACACAAGACACATTACACAAACACTCACAACAGAAGTAGCTAATAGGTGTCATTATCATCTTGTCGTGATCCAGCTGTCAATCCATTAAAGAAACATCAGGGTATAAACTGCTAATGCAGAGACGGAGCAGATACACAGACGGAAGCTGACAGGATTCAGTATCAACCAGATTCAACCAGAGCAACAAATACACAAAAAACACCTGGCTGTACCTCTTCTTTTTCTTCTTCTCCTTCCTCTTGAGCTTCTCCAGGTCTTTCTTGGCCATCTCGATGACGTCGCTGGCCTCCTTCTCAGGGGCAATGAGGGCAGGGGAGAAGGATCCTGGGCCGGCGTACAGTGAGGAACGCGTAGAGACCCGAGTCAAACTCTTCCTGAGGTTCTCACTCACTGCCTCACTTTCAAAAAGCTTAGCCCTAATGGAGGGGAAAAGTTATAATGTTCAGACAACATGTTTTTAAGTCATGCATAACATTCAGCAAATCTTCATCCACAAGAAACCTCTGCATTAAATTAAAACACATTCTTGATTTGAAATCCTGCTGATTTTCCTTGGTTCTTAAACAATTCTGAGCGCAATACATTTGCAATGGCTGCCTTTTGAACAATAATGCTAAACTACCACAATGACATGAACACAAAAATGTGATCACTACGTACCGGAGCTCCTCGATTTCTTTGATATAGTTCTGAATCATGTTGCCGATCTCTTCATTGCCTTCACCTGTGAAAAATGCATCATTTTATCTTTAATATAAGTTCATGATGATATTTAGCTTCACTAAAACTAGTCCCTGGCACTCATGTGAGTACTTAATATAGGAAGTATCAGCATGTTAGCTTTACTAGCATATGACATTAGCGTTAGCCCTGAAGCACTGCTATAAGCCAGAACCGCTAGCATGGATTGGCTGTAGTTTTCCTTTTAAAGAAGTGGATAACAACTTTTTTTGTACTGAAAACAAAATAAAAAAATAAAAAAATGCAGACATTTATATTCTAATTGTTGAAAAAACTATGTGCTAACAGAAGTTGAGAGTAGCATGTAATATGAGCAGCTAGGAGGAAGCAGTAGCGTCTGAACAGCTCTGTGATAATATATTGAATTAATAGAGCAGAAATACTGCCACAGGGTTGTGTCGCTTAACCAGCCAGTCAAGCTACAGTTTACATCTATGTCCATTCAGACTCCTATTATTAATAATAATTTGTTATAAAATGTTGTAATATTTTTTTATCCTACTTAAAATGTATTTTGTGAAATCCTTTGACCACCAAAACCTAATCAGTTCATCTTTGACTTTAAGTGAATATTTGTGCCAAATGTAAATATAGAAATAAATAGAAATAAATTTCTCCCAGGGTGTGTGTGGGACATCACGTTTGCCAGAACATAAGGTCACCATGACCTTGACCTTTGACCACTAAAATTTAATCAGTTCATTGCGACCAACTGAATTTTTATCCCAAATCCCCTTATTGCAATTCAGAGATATTGCTTTCAAAATCTAATCAGTTCCTCCTTGACTCCAAGAGGACATTTGTGCTAAATTTAAAGGGATCTCCATTATATGGTCTGAGGATATCTTGTTCACAAAAATATCATGCACATATGCACAAATGTATGTACAGACAACAAAAAACATAATGTGACCAAGTAGAGTGGGTTAAAAAAAAGAATGCGTTGTATATAAAAGAAATATTGGACACCACCACGATTAAAAATACATATAAATATAGTTTTTGTATGTGTGTTTTTCCACTTCTTTAACACAAATAGTTCGGAGGTTTTCTTTTTTTAATCAAGCAGTCACGTGCCCACCTGCTTTAGCCAGGGCCTGGTTGGCCTGGTCACTGAGGACCTGTGTGAGTCGTGCTCTCTGGGCGTCGATGGTCTCCTGCATGGCCTTCACTCTCACCCTCAGGTTGTTGTTCTCTGTCTGCAGCATGGAGTTCTCATGGACCAAGTCGTTGATGCCCTCCATGCCATCTTCACCCACCATACGCTTACCCTGAACATCACACAATGCCAGTAACAACTTTTGCATAGATATCATTTTTTTCTTTTCATCTTTTATTTCATGTACCACCTTCTCATCATTCCCTTCACCTTCTTACCGTCTTGTACTCCATCAGTTCCATCTGCAGCCGTGCGATCTCCATCCTAAGGGCGCTGATCTGCTGGCTGGCTCTGTCCTGATTCACCATCACCTTGTTCTTTATGTTTCGAGCTCTGTTGGCGTACTTCAGAGTGTTCAAGGTCTCCATGAAGTCCCGGTCGGATGGGCTGATGCAGGCGATCATCATCGTTTGACTGTAGAACGTGCACACAAAAGATATTATTTTCCAAACCTCCATAAAAAGAATATACAGAAACACTTCACTCTGCATGTGGCAATGATTACTGCATTGTCGGTATATTGCCAAAAGGTACTGTTAAGGACGTTTTACTATCTTTTAAGTTGCATCTGGCAACTACTTTGTCCAAAATAAGAATAACAATCTTTTTATACTAATTTAGGCTGGTTATTAATGGGTGCTGCCATTTAAGTCCACTTCTGGACACAGCTCATGGCAGTTAGTCAACTTTTGTTACTTTTAAATACATTCCCATAAGATTCATCTCCACAAACCTGTTGCCACCCAGTGAGTCCTGTAATAGGCGGGTCAGTTTGGAGTCTCTGTAAGGCACATGGGTCGAGCGCTTGCTTCTGTCTCCCAGAGCACTGATGACGTTGCCCAAAGCAAGCTGAGGACAGAAGAAGAAAGACAGGAGAGGAGCTATGTTTCAAAACTGACTAAGACCATCTTCTGACTCGTCAATAAATGGTAAAAAGGATTTAAAAGGCTTGCTGCAATAGGGCAGAAACAACACTAAAAAAAAAACTTCACACATATACAGACACACACGCACAAGCACACACATATAAAATGATATTTGTGAGGACGATAAAAAAGAAGTGCTCAGTTTGAGGTTTGGCCACTTGGGGGCTCCTTTGTTCCACAAACCCATTAGAAATTTGTGAATGTGGATATGTGCGCTTAAAGACTTGTCACGCCAAGTGAAGAAGAACTAAACTTTTTGGGTGGGTAGCGCTTCAAAACAACACCAAATCATAATGGATCATTGCGTAAATGAAACATCACTGTGGAATATGAAGTGTTCAGTTCCATCATGCTCTTCCTCACCAGCCCACAGTTGATGGAGATGCCCTCTTTGGCTCTGTCTCCTGTAGCTCCGGTTCTCTTCAGTCTCTCAGAACCAGCCAGGTCCACAAAGTGGAACTTGGCTGTCAGCGTCTCAAACTCATTAATCGCAGAGTCGTTCGCAAGACGGTTGTCTGTTGAGTTATCCTAAAAAAGAAAGACCAGTTACAAAAGAACAAAAAGTAAACACATATACACTTTTCATACATGCTTTCAAACTGAACTGGAAACTGTGAAACTGCAGCATGTACGTTGTTATCTGGAGAGCAGACTCGAACTTGGCACAGGTGGATGGTGAAGATGGCGTGGGAGCGCGAACTCTGGACGTTCATCTGGGTGCTGGCGGTGGTGCGAGACAGGGCGCCCAGCTTCAGACACTGAATCATCTGTTAGTGGAAAGGTGAAGGAGGGAGGAATAAAGGACAAACAGTATGGCTGTGGTGATACATCACAGACACCCATGGGTGAACATCAAACCTACATAGGAAATCCATAACATCTGTGCTATGATCAGCTTTCATAAGGACGATTTCTTCAGTAAAATGTGGGGCTGGTTCTTCAGTATTGTTAGCAAAAATTCAATTCACCTCCACATTATTGAGAAAGAGGCATGAATCTCTAATAATTTAGCTGAGTCATCTGTATGTGCAAGGAAGATCATGACAAAATAATTTTTTTCTTGTTTGAGAAGTCTGACCCATTGAAATTAAAGTGGCCCTTTGGAGTAACAAATATGTTGCACTTCAGTCTCAGTTTATCAGGATTCTATTGACTTTTATTGGTTTAAAGTGATACAAGAATGATTTTCATTGGAAAATGCTAAAAACTGTTTGCTTGCAACATATGCCACTGCTAAAATGCTTGCCCAATATGGGTTCGGTGGAAAGAGTAAACTGCTTTCAGGACGTTTCAGGGTGTTAAAGCTGACCTCTGCTGCAGAGGTGACGGTGCGAGTGGTGACCCCGACGGTGTAGATGCCTCCGTTGGCGTCCTCATGGATTTTAATATTGGATCGCTGCTTCCTGGCCTCGATGTCTCGTGTCGTGTCGAACAAGTCCAACACCTCCTCGTTGTACAGCTGCAAAGTGTGTTAAATCAAAAAAAATAGGAGATGAAAAACAGATAACATATATTATCACATGCATAAGAAAAATGTAGAATTATGACTTCATCTTTCCCCCTCAGCTGCTTCCTTACCAGCTGTTTGCCGCCACTTGATGGATAAAAATAAATCCAGAGACAGACTAATGACAGTTTAATGGTCGTAGGGTCATATGGATGCTTTCACAACCGAAAATCACTACACCCCCCCACTGACCTTTGACCCCTTGCTGTCTGCAAGCTCTAGCTAGATCTAACTAATGGATCTGGATATGAATGCTGATAAATGCACCTTAATTTAAAACAAAAACACAAGTTTTGGGGTATAGAGCCTGGGAAACTGTCATGATTTAGGTCTCCCTGTTTGTGTGTGTGTGTGTGTGTGTGTGTGTGTGTGTGTGTGTGTGATTTTGCACCTCCAGGAACTGCGCGTTGATCTTGAACTCAGGAACAGGCCTGCCCTGCTCAGTGGCAGCTTGTATACGTTCCTCGATCCCTCTGAACAGGTGGTTGACGGCCCGGGGAATGATACCCAGCTCGTCCTCTCCGATGTTGACGTCGAAACCTGTTCCCATGGTGTAGGTCTTCCCCGAACCTGTCTGGACGTGTGCATGGAGACAGAGTAAGCAGTTGCTTTTCCAAAGAGGGAAGTGAAAGTCTATTTCTTAATTTAGTTTTTCTGTATGTTTCATCATAGATTTAAGTGTTTAGTTATATCATCCAACGTTTCAACACTCTCTGGGTGTTAGAGGTTGGGGTGCAGCTCTGAGAAGTTTCTCTGACATAGGGGGATGGGGAGGGGGAGGGGGGGGGTATCCCCATGGTGACAAAAAGAGGAATGCAACATTGAGCTCAAATTCACGCCTCACCCCTTTGCTCCCTGTCAAAAAACCCCTGAAAGAGACCCTGACTGGAGCGCGCCTGTGTGTGTTTCTGTGGTAAAAGATCACTGAGTGCATAACGTGTGTGTATAAAAAAGATACGGTGGTTTGTGTCTGTCCGTTCTATTCTATGTTTGATGAGACCACACCTGTGTGGTTACCATGTGCACATTCACATACACTGTGTATTTGTGTGTGTGGCCTCTGCTGCACCCTGTGAAAAGCTCTTTGACAGGAACACAACGGCTGCAGGAACAATGTGAGGAGAGAATAATGAACAGAGAGAAGAAGAGCGCAGGGAAACATTAAGAAGAGGGAAAGTTTGACTGCTGTGGTTCAACTAGAAAGTGTCAGCTGCTGCCATTGAAAAGAAAAAGCTAAAAAAAAAACCTCAATGGAAACACCCGAACCTTTAAAAGGGAGTGTTGTTCATGCTAAGGTAAGAGAAATGTTGGCATATCCTGGAAAGAACTCTTTTCTAAACAAAGCTAAACTTGTGGCTAGATTGTAATTAAATGTGAAATTCGTTCATTATTGGAGCTATTGCATCAAAGTTGGACTTTGTCTTGAGTAAAGTTGAGAGCATACTATTACTGTGAAGTATAATTTTAATGTGAATAGTGTCATTAATGTGACATTAATTCATTTATTTGAAGGGAGCAACAAAAAATACCATGACAAGCAACATGCAGCCAAGGACTGCTTTCCTTCAACTCTTTGGAGTGGCTATGTAGGTGTATCATGGTTTATGTGCATATACATGTGAAAATATTACTCCCCTTCTGTATTAGTGTAGTGTTAAAGCAATGGGTCAATATTTTGAGAGATACGCTTCTTCTTGATGCTTCTTACATATCTGTGTATTTAAAATGAAGCTACAGCCAGCAGTTATCTTAGCTTAGCATAACGAAAATAAGGCGAAACCGCTAGCCTATCCCTGAAGACACACTGCATGATTTAAGTTACATCTTGTTTGATGTGTATAAGCACAGGAGTACAAAATGACTTTTAAAAATGTTCTACTAATGTCTACTATGGGGCTGGCTAGCATGGCCTTATCTGCTATGGTAAAATAAATAATGTGAATAAAAAATGAAGTGTATTTCCTAAAATGTCTAACTATCCCTTTATACCACAGAGCTGAAAGTAGACTGGCCACGTTTCATCTGTTTAATGTCTCTCAATTATGTTTTGACTTTGAAGTTTATACCCGCTCTGGTATGAGGTGAAGCAATCTGTTCACACTCTGCTTTGATTGGGTAATAAACTCCCTTTCTCTCTCTCCCTGTCCAGGCTAATCTATCAGAGCCAATATGAAGCTGCGGTGGAGAGAGCAAGTTGGAACATGTCAGCTGATAGTGTATTGACAGAGCTGGTGCAGCCGTGAGGCCTGTTCACTCCCGTATTATTACTTGTCTGATGATATCAAATGAATTCAGTTTGTATCACATGATGCCATAAATCTTGGGATGCTGGGAGCAGCTCCATCCCCTTGAGCAATGCAAAGTACTGCCACTGTGCAAATCTAGAAGTATGCAAGAGAAAAGCCTGTTGACCAACCTGTCCATATGCAAAGATGGTGGCGTTGTACCCCTCAAAGCAGCCCTCGATAAGTCTCTCGGTGCATTGGTTGTAGATGGTTTCCTGCTGGGTGTCCATGTCGAAGACATAGTCGTAGGTGAAGGCCTTGTCTTTGCCGAGGACCACCTGTGGCTCCCCTGGCATCACAAAGGTACAGATGTGACAGCCTTCAATCTTCTCTTTGGCCAGCTGAGGACGGATCCTGTTAGTCAGAAGGAGACAAAAAGATTTTTAACTGCCGGCCATAAGCCAAGATTTCCTTGGGGAAAGAAGAAAGCCAGGGCTGTTCTTTTTTAGCAGCTACAGCAATAACCCTCTTATGCAAGGCTGACTGGCGCTTTAAATTTAGATAATGGCATTAAATTAAAAAACAAAGCTGCTTTGTCTCAAAAACCCTCAAATAATTTCAATGAAAGCGACACAACCCCTTAAAATGCTCTTCTTAGCATGTGAAGTGTTGTCAAGAGATCCCAAAATTAGGAATTTAAAAAGACGAACAGTTGATGGCTTTGCTAATAGCACTGGGAGTCTGTGGCTGCTTAGGGACAGTGATGATCCGAGCTAAATGCTAACATCAGCACGTTGACATGTTCACAAATACAATGCTAACATTCTGGTGTTTAGCAGACATAAGAGTTTGGTTTGTTAGCATGCTAACATTTGCTAATTAGCACTGCTAAACACAAAGTACAGTGTACAATGAGTCAACAAAGTTATAACAGTTCCTGAGGGGAACATGAATGTTTGCGCAACCACTAAGGATGCTAAAACAATCAAAGCCTGTCAAGGCCATTTCCAAGATCAACTTCAAAATCTCTAAAAGCTCTGGTATACTTTTAAAATTCATAAACTGTCCAGGTTTTCAAGGCCCCTGGCAAGTCTGGCTTGTGGAAATTCTCAATGTGAGTGTATGACAGAGGCAGAGAGGAGCTGTCTGTGCACGCACCTAAAGCCCGATGAAGAATTTGTCTCGTGTTTGAGAATCTATCTAAGCAGCAAGCAGATGAGTGCTGCTACTGTGTAGTGAGTGTGTGTCTGTGTATGTATTTGAAGGACCACGCAGTGCCAGCACACTCTCCAGCAGGCATCATACACAGTACAGTGCCCTCACTGTTCAGACGTGAGAGGGAGAGAGAGAGCTCTGGGTAAACAGTCCCACCCTGGATTTCATTAAGGAATTGCTCTGTTTGCTTTAAGGCAAATAAATACGCTGTTATTACATCATTTCCTCCCACGATGCACCTCTGTCTCTCATCACTGAACTCACTGTCCACCCAAAAAGGAAGTGGACATATTGGAAGCGGACCAGGGAAATATTTGAACATATTGGGAACATTAAAATATCAAAAATACTTGCAGCTTTGACCAAAAATATTAACGATTACGTTTGGCAAAAGATATTCCTGAAATGGGTGGTATTAATATTGAAATTTGTTTGAAAAAAGTGGAAATTTCCTGATGGGGCTTTTTAATTCACCCAGACTATAGTGAAAAGGAGCCCAAGCAAAGAATTAGACAGAAGGAATAACTACCAGGACGCCTGAGACTGTGAGGACAGAATCATTTTAAATAACTGCTATTGTTGCTCTCTACTGGACAACATAAACTCTGAGTATGTGTGAGAGTGTGTGTGTGTATGTGTGTGTGTCAGGATGCCACATTCAGTTTGTTTTCTGTTCTCTCACATTCATCACAGCAAGAGTCTATGGAACCTTTAAATGGGCTGAAAGCACCAGCAGAGAGAGAGAGAGAGAGAGAGTGTGTGTATGTGTGTGCGAGAGAGAGAGAGAGGAAGACAGACATAAAAATGTGATGCAGATGAAATGCACAGAAAAGAAAGCTGAAGCCAGTGAACATCCACAGGTGTCATTGTGTGTGTGTGTGTGTGTGTGTGTGTGTGTGTGTGTGTGTGTGTGTGTGTTAGAGAGAGAGAGTGAATGTGTGCACGTGTGTGACATCAGATCCTAACTATTTAGCAGACACTATCTGGGATTACAGCCCTGATGAGAAAAGCGGGACCAGTGGATCCAGGCCTGAGGACAGACACAGTCCTACCTGCAGTAACTGGACACCTGTAGCACATTATCACTGTCAGCTTAGTGTTAGTGATGGCAGAAGAGACTGATTGGTGCTATGTATTACATATGTCACATCAGCAATATCTTTAAGCAAGATCTTTTTATTTATTATGACTTATTGTGTTGAATTTCTAATTCTTAGTCTTGCTATACTATTGTCTGTTTATTGAGTATTGATGAGGAAATCACACAGGATCTAGAGGGAGCTGTTGTGAGGAATTCATTATTCAAGCATTGTAATGATATTAAGTTTTTCAGTAGTTTACTAAGAAGAAGCCCAATAAGATGTCATTAAATCTTCTTTAAAACTTGTTTTTTGCACTTGATATTAAAATAAGTCCTTTGTGGTCAATTGAGAATGAGTATGAATGAATGGACTAATTGACATCACATGAATGGATTTTTAGAATCATGGTATCATATTTTTCCAACTGAAGGGAGCACAAGTTGAACATATAAAATTGCAAGAAATAAACAAAATCTTATTCATTTCCTCAGTGTAATCCAGCAGACACACTTCCAGAAGAAAAAGGGCAACATATGCATGAATTTAGAATCACCACTGGTAACATATGGCTAAATATTCCCAGCAGTTCCCAGAAAAGTTCATTTGAACCTGAGCCTCCGGCCTCCTGGTGCAGCAAATGTAAGTCAGATATTTAATCTCCTGTAATGTTTCTTCAGGTAAAGAAAATATGTGGGTCTTTAGCTGCTAAATGACTCACTGTGTTCACAGGCAAGTCGCTAACTTAGTTTTCTATGCTGTCTGGTGCTGGTCAGGTAGTCTGAGAGCTTTTTTGCCAAAATCTGCTCATTATAGAGGGGAAAAACGACAGATTACCAATTGAGCGGCCAAAATAGAAAAAATTTAAGATGGAGTAAAAACTTTTTCTGTGTGGATTGTGCACCGATGTGACTATGCAAAAGGTTCTCAGACGGTTGCTTTTTTAAACATATAACTTGTGCTAAAAATCAGTAGCAATGAGGTGAGAGGAACTTTTGTTCAGTCGTTACAATTCAACTTTGACATTGCACATAATAATTTGACCCACTGTTAATATAAAAATATAAATCAGTGCAACTTAGGTCAAATTTTCTAACTCTACTGATCTTACTGCCACAGTCAGAGTGTTTAGGTCATCTGAGGAGACTGTGATTTAATGGTAGGATGGTTTAGGGCATTACAGTGAATCTACATTAATCCTTTTGGCCACCTTCCCGAAACTTGACAGAGAGCCATTACAGTAATCCAGTATAACAATGGAGGCACTCATTGCTACTTACAGGGGGCATGAAGTCATTGGGTTATTGTTCACTTGGGCAACATGGATATGGACTTCAACCTAAGATGTCAAATTTAGAAAATGTCAGATAAAAAGTAAAAAGTAATGAAATAAGTCAGTGCTTGTTTAGTCTCTACAAGTTACCATGGAAACGAGACTGTATTACTGTGGCTCCCTTTAGAAGAAATGCCCAGTCTCTGTGATTGTGTTCATCTTCGCAGTGTGGCGCGCTGTTTTTGTTTTCTATGACATCCCTGGGGTCCTTGATGTATGGAGGGTGGGCTCAAGAGGAAAATGTTGAGGAGAGATAAAGAGAATGAAAGAGGACAAGAAGAGAAGAGGCATAGTGGTCACAGCCCAGACAAAACACTGATGAAAATCAGCATTTGGAGGCCACCACAGCCTATACTGTCATACAGACCTGTTATCTGCCTGCATAATGACAGCCTTTCACAAAACAGAACTATTTCAGCTTTTGGAAACTTGTTCTTTGTAACTCATTTCATGGCTCCTTAAGGTGCTAAAAGGGACCAATTTTAAGATTTTCTGCAGACCATTATCAAATGAATGTTTTTAATTCATGTGCTGCACAGAAATGAGGATCACGGAGGACTGAAATGTTCAACCTCATGCTAACCCACTCACAAGACTAGGCTAGTTCTGCAAAATCCCACATTACTTTCAATGGAAGTGTATTTGCTGGATGGCTGGTAACTACAGTATCGTAGCTAGTGAGGCTCAACGTATGGCTCGGTGATGTTTTGTGTAAAATGCCACCCATAGCATGCTAACATGCTCACAACAAGCCAAAGGTAATGGTGTGCGTTGTGAAGCTCACTAGTAAAGTCATTATCCAAATTCTCATCCGAAAGAGAAGATCTCAATGAGCAACTTTCATAGAAATGGCCGGGGTGTCACATCTGAACACAGTATGGAGTTCTCTTTAATACATCCATGGCTAACCCGCAACATATTAGCGTTATTACCATCTACCAGTGTGTTAGCATCCTCTTATTTGCCTTGCTCTACAAAAGACACAATAGACAACACTGCATTGGCACTGATCTTTGGCTCTGGACACCAATCTGGCATTGCAGAACTGTACTCTTTGTAGGTTATTATGGCGCACTGCATGAATGAAAGCCAATTGCTGCTTTCAAAGTAGTCATTCGAAAAACATATAGTGTGTGTTGTAAAATTACAAGTATGCAATTTATATATATGGGTTAGAAACTGCCTCCTGACAACTGAATTTCTGTTGATGTCTAACAGATGTTTGAACACAATGAAGCTCTATTCAGAGCATATTTTAAGATATGTACATATTCATAACCAATACAAGCTGTGGCATCACACATCTCAGTGTACTGTAAACAGGTGAGGGATAAGTTAGGTGTGAAGCGCGTCCTGCTGGTGTATTATTAGTGTGACTTTAGCTGTGATTATGATCTGGCAGGCTTCTCTCTGTGGTTCAAACCAAAACACTCTCTTTCTGCTGGATGAATAAGGGCTGCCCTTCAGCACTACGGAGACTTACAGCGCTAATCCACCTTCTAGAGTGACACACACAGGATCCTCACAAGCTGTTTCTCCAGGAAATTTAACCCCACCACTTCCTAAATGTGCACAATCACACATTCATACACACACACGCACATGGAGAAGCATGCCTCAACACTTTCATACTCTTGTACATACAAACTCAGTGTTTCGGAGAGTTGTTCACTAAACATAGTTTGGGTGGGGCAGTAGTTATGTGCTTACATTGTGCAGCAGCTTGATGATACACCGGGGAAATTCAAAATTGTGATTTTACTGTGTAATGCTTAATATGTTGTGCAAACAGTATCAAGACATAACTTTTATTATTACCAAATGTGACAACTTCACTCACACCGCTACACACACACACACACACACACACACACACACACACACACACAGTTCACAGATCAGGGGCCCTGAAGGCCAAGAGAAAACCTTTGCATAATAACTACTCAACACATTAATCTGCTATGACAGTTTCAGCCTGGTGGAGAGAATACTAAGAAGAAAAATACTAAGAAGTGGAGAGGATTAGTGGGATACTTGTACATAGTGAATTCTGAAGTATCATCAGCACTTTATATCATAAAGGTTTCTGTTGTTTTATCACTTAAGTAAATACATAATCAAAAATCCAGGGGACAGGTGGACAGGTCCGTTCTGGAGATGGTGATCATTCAACCCCAAAACCCAAAAGACTGTCATTATAAGACACTGTGGCACTAAATTAAATATGCAACTTGCATGTGTCGATAACTAGATGCTCGACATCTTATGTTATCTAATGTTGGTCATTTAGTTAAAGGAATACTTTGACATCTACTCTGATGCATTCATCTGCAATTCAACAGTCAGAGCACCAGTGTAATTCTAATATAGATAGAGATATAGAAGTAAACCGTGGAGCTTATAAGCATAGTTCAATAAGAGAAACCTCTGGCTGGCATTGACTGATGTGAGGAGGTTAGGGTGATGAGATACAGTTCACTGAACACCCCTCAGAGATGAAAGGGACACACACCCACACAAAATGTAGTCCATATACACATACACATATTGAAATACACACAGACATTACAGACTGAGACACACACAGAGGGGCTTTGTCAGCCTCTCCCCATGTGACAAGTCCTGTTAGGCTCCTGCTCCCAGTCTCATTACTGCGATTACTGAGACAGCCTGAGAAACAGTGGGCTCCTCGTGCACATACATGCATGCTTAACCACAGAACGCCACAGACATTGTACTCCTGGCAGTTTCATTTCAATTTGGTAGTTGCAAAGTGCACAAAGGATATGTAAAACTTAAAAATGTGAAAGTACAAATTTTAAAAATTGTTGTCCATCATAAGAGTTTATACTGCTACAAGTTGACTCTCTCATTCAAACGAACAAACAGCAATCTGCTTGTTACACACACATGTTCCAAAACACTAAAACCCACAAGTACACACACACAAGCTTCTGATGTGCCTTGCAAAAGTCTTGACATTAGAAGTAAATAAAAAATTATTTTACAGATTGAGTCTAGATTTTGGATCCCAGTTCTGGCAATGAGACAAGCACATGAAACCATCACCAACATCATCACCCCTCTGTTGACCCACTGATCAATGTAAGAGGGTGACAGGAAATAAGGAGATGCCAGTTGAAAGAAAGAAGATGAGTCAGTACATCAACGCCATGCTGCTGATCTCATCCTTCCTGAAACATAGCCAATTAAATCAGGTGCTGACATCACTCCTCTTACAATCAGCCAATCAGATCACTCCCTTGAGACACAGCAGATCCTTCTGCATCATCACTGACACCAGCAACAACAAAGCCCGATGTTTCATTCCTATCGACCAAATCCGATCCTCTGTAATCTAATTTTTGGTTGAGTGCTCACTTCAAACACAGCGAACAGCTGGTGCAGGCAGAGTGCAGTGATTCAGCAGAAGCAGAGAGGAACATCTGAGCCCATAAGGCAGGAGACAACAAGACTCTTTTCTCCACATTTCACACTGCTACCAGCGCACTGACTCATCACCTGACCTCATCCTGCTCAGCCACATGTTTCTGGATCTTGCAATACTCAGAAGCATTTTATATTTAGCAATAAAAAAACATTATATGTTGTTTATTGTTAGTGTTGATTGATACCAAACAAGTTGAGGTTGAGATTTTATATGTTCTCTAGTTCATTTGTTGATTGTTGCAATGGTTTGATTTGTTGTCTGCAAAAACATCATAATGGTATTATTATTATTATTATTAT